>CM066330.1:66621759-67221759 GCA_033807585.1 Hydrophis major
GGCGATGAAGGTGGGATGCGGAGATGATAGAGCTGACTAAGTACTCATCAAACAAGACAGAGCACGTGGCTGAAGAGCGCACACAACAAACGGCAAAATGACCAGCGGTACCATACCACCCGCTCCATTTGACCCAGCAACCAAAGACTGGGACTCGTATATAGATCATTTCCAGATGTTCCTAGAGACCAACAATTTAAAAGATGCTATGCCTGGCAAGAAACGAGCAGTGTTCCTGACTCACTGCAGCCCTGCTGTTTTTAAAATGGCTAAAGCACTTGCCAAACCGGCAGAAGTGAAGACCATGGATTGGGATAAGCTCGCGCCGATCCTCCGGGCCCATTACACACCCGCAGTATCCACACTGATACGAAGACACGGGTTTTACCAGATGGACCAACAGAAGAACGAGAGTGTTGGGGATTTCATAGCTGACCTCCGGAACCTAGGAGGCCTTTGTGGTTTTGCAAACCTTG
Source organism: Hydrophis major (assembly GCA_033807585.1). Lineage (NCBI taxonomy): Eukaryota > Metazoa > Chordata > Lepidosauria > Squamata > Elapidae > Hydrophis > Hydrophis major. The sequence continues at coordinate 66,622,236 of CM066330.1, forward strand.
AGGAAGTCCTGAGAGACCGCATAGTTCTGGGATTAGATGCACCCACAGTGCAGAGTAAACTCATGGTGAAAGGAGACATCAGCCTTGCAGATGTCATCGCCGATGCTACTGCCACAGAAGCAACCAGGAAGTCAGCTGCTCGAATGCACCGAGCGAACGCACCGCTTCACCAACTCGCTAACAATAACCCACTCGCTGCTGAGAAGCACGCTATTACCGCCCACCATGAAGACCTTGAGTCATCCTCAGACAGTGAGGAAGAGGAGGTCAACCGACTCCACTCGGAACGAGAGCAAAGGAACCAGAGACTTCCACGCCAATGTGCTGGTTGCGGGGCAAACCACCCGCGATCGGACTGCAAATTCCTCGACGCACTCTGCCGTACCTACGGGAAAAGAGGCCACATCACGAAGGTCTGCAGAAGCAAGTGAGAGTCCAGTCCCAGCCGAAGGGAGAACAACCTCCGCCGGGAGACAGACAAACCACCTGGAAATTGGGACCGCCTGAACCACCAATGGAACAACCACTACCACTACAGAAACCAAGCACTTGCCTCTTCAACGAGATGAGAAGAGGCACACGAAGCCATTATTATCGGCCACACTTCATTGTTTGATGCAAGAAAGATCCGCGTAAGGGTTACTATTGAGAATCGACCGTGCATGCTGGAAGTTGATTCAGGGTCATCCCTATCGATGGTATCCTGGAAAACCCTCAAACAGCTGATCTCTGCCATCTGCCGCCAGGACCTCAGCACTCAACAAATCATCCTAAAAGACTACCAGGGAAAGAGAATTCCAGTTGTCGGTTCCAGCCACGTCCAAGTATCCTTCAAGGACCGCACCGCGACGCTTCCCCTGACTGTTGTCGATCGTGACTGGCCCAGTTTGTTAGGGTTACAGTGGTTCATCCCACTCGTGATTGAATTAGCCGGCATACACCAAACCAGAAGTGACGACTGGGAAGAGGCCCTCATCCAGGAATTCCAGGATGTGTTCACAGGAACCTTAGGCAAGTACAAGGGGACCCCTATATCATTTAATCTCAGCCCCGATGTAGCTCCCATTTGGCTTAAGCCTCGTTGGGTGCCTTTTGCCCTCAAGCCGAAGATCGATGAACAGTTAGATAAACTGATAGCTCAGGGCATGTTGGAACCGATTGACCATGCCCGCTGGGAAAATCCAATAGTAACGCCCATGAAGCCAGATGGTTCGTTAAGAATTTGTGGGGATTACCAGGCCACCCTAAATCATGCTCTTCAACAGAGCGCTTACCCAGTACCAGTGGTCCAACACCTTCTTCACTCCCTGGGTGGCGGAAAAAATATTTGCGAAATTGGACTTAGCTCATGCGTACCAGCAACTACCTGTAGACACGACAACTGCAGAAGCCCAGACAATAGTTACACATAGAGTGTAACTTCAAGTGCAATAAACTCCAATTCGGAGTAAGCGTGGCACCTGGCATTTTCCAAAGTTTGATGGAGAGACTATTACAAGGCATAAAAGGCATCGTGCCTTATTTTGACGATGTCTTAATAGCTGCCCTCACTAAAGAGTTATTAGTACGACTCCGAAAAGTTCTTCAGAAATTTAAAGACACTGGCCTGAAAGTAAAAAGGGACAAGTGTCAACTTTGTACGGAGAGATACAGAGTTCCTGGGATACCTTCTTGACAGACAGGGAATCCACCCCACCGGAAAAAAACTAACCGCAATCAAAAACGCCCCGAGACCTAGGAATAAGACAGACCTCCAAGCCTTCCTGGGACTCATTAACTTTTATAACATCTTCTTGCCCCAGAAGGCGACCGTAGCCGAGCCCCTACATAGACTTCTCGACAAAAAGGCTTCCTGGGTCTGGGGACGGCATGAAGAATGGGCATTCCAACAAGTAAAAGACCTCTTAACCTCCGATGCTGTATTAATGCAATACAACGAGACTCTACCTTTAACGGTTACCTGTGACGCCTCACCATTTAGAGTGGGAGCCATTTTAAGCCATGTCCTACCAAATGGGAATGAGGCACCTATTGCGTTCTTTTCGAGAACCTTGTCTAAGACTGAAAGGAACTATAGTCAACTTGATAAAGAGGCTCTCGATATTGTATCTGCAATTAAACGTTTCCATCAATATGTGTATGGGAGACCCTTTGCCATAATTACAGACCACAAGCTGGTACTTGGTATTTTGGCGGGAAACAAACCAACTCCCCATATCTTATCACCAAGAATGACACGTTGGTTGGAATTTTTAGCCACCTACGATTACCGATTGCAACACCGCCTGGGGAAAACCATTCCCCACGCTGACGCATTGAGCCGCTTTCCACTACCAGACGTCATAGAGGCCCCAGCTCCAACCTTAGCCATATTGCAAATCGAAACCCTTAAGTCGCCACCGCTGACCGCTCGAGACATCACCTCAGAAAGAAAAAGGACCCTGTTTTGGCACGAGTCCTCAGCTGGGTGGTATGGGGTTGGCCGGTCAGCGCACCCAACGACACTTTCAAGCCATTCAGAAATCGACAGACAGAACTATTCTCCCAAAAGGGCTGCATCTTGTGGGGAGACAGAGTTGTAATCCCGGAGAAATTGCAACATAAGGTATTAAAAATGTTGCACGATGGACATCCAGGCATTGTGCAGATGAAGGCATTGTCCAGGAGTTAAGCATGGTGGCTGGGTTAGACAAGCAGATAGAGACCTGAGTAGCAAAGTGCAGCAAATGTCAGGAGACTCGCTCTACTCCTCCAAAAACTCCCCCAACTCAGTGGGAAATGCCTCAAGGTCCTTGGTCCCGTATCCACATCGATTTTGCGGGACCCATAAGAGGACACACTTTCCTCCTAACAGTGGATGCCTATTCTAACTGGCTCGAGGTCCACAAGATGAAAAGCACCACCACAGAGGCGGTCACTAAAAAACTGAATAAGCTATTTGCTACCCACGGATTGCCAGATGTCCTGGTCTCCGATAATGGCCCCCAATTCACTGCCCTGGCATTCGAACAGTACCTGGCAGATCGGGGCATCCGCCATGCCTTAACATTGTCAGCTCAACCTGTGGCCAATGGTAGGGCTGAGCGAATGGTTCAATTTGTGAAAAACACTTTGCACAAAATGGACCATGGCAACATTGATGACAAAATAAACCAGATGCTTTTACTCCAACACATAACCCCAAACAGCACCACGAACAGAACCCCAACAGAACTCCTGATGGGCTGGAAACTTCACTCGCATCTCGATTGCTTCCACCCAAATTACACGCCTGAACAACCCCCAGGATCCAGCAGCAAGTGTCGGGCATTCCAGGAAGGTGACCCCGTGTTTGCGAAAAACTTCTCGGGCGACCCATTGTGGGTCCCTGCTACCATAACGCAACTTACAGGACCCCGATCCTATCGCCTACAAACTGCAGATGATAAGATGTGGAAGCGCCACATCAACCAACTCTGTTCCAGACTAGCACCTAGTCCTATCTCAGCCCCTGAATCTCTAACTGGGGGGGGGGGGGGGAAGGAACATCGAGGAGACCAAAAAAGAAATAACAGATGACTTAACAATCGAAACCCAGCAGTCTACACAACCAACCAGGGGATACTCACCGCCAGAAGGAGAACCAAGCCGGGGAGTGGCCTCACCGCGTGACAGCACTGCGATGGAAACAAATCCAGGGAACCCAGAAGACAGCACTGGCGGAAGCAGAGAGAACAGCCCAGACCCATTTGAAGGAACAGTGGGACTGTTTTCACCATCCAGCTCAGCTAGCAGCCCACCAGAACCAGAGCCAGGACAGAAACCAGTGGAACAGTGCAGGTCAAGTAGACAGGTGAAGCGACCTGCCTATTTACGAGAATACGTCACCCTACTCCTCAGACGGAATCTAGGGGGGAGGGGTGTTATGGACTAAGCCAACGCATCAGTAACAACCCTAAATAGCTTTACTTTGCAGCAGGCTTGTAATCCTGCACTTCTCATTGGCCCGCAAATAGCGAGTCGTGATTGGTCGTTTCTGGCCAGTCTGATTGGCTGTTAACGGGCCTCTCTGATTGGACACTTGTGAGAGCGGTAAACTCAAATCATTGGTTGTTTTGACAGCAGCCAGCTCTATAAAAGAGCTGCTGCCGCCCAAGTATTTGCTCTGTTCTTATTTCACAATAAAGAGTTGAAGTCACCGTTCGATTTCTTGTCTCCGTTCCTTGCGCCCATGCTCAGGACATAACAGATGGGAACAGTATCAGTCAGAGGTGGGATTTGCCGGTTCTCCGAACTACTCAAAATTTCTGCTACGTTCTCCAGAACTGGTCAGAACCTGCTGAATGCCACCTCTGATTTGAACGAATATATGATAAAAGATTTAATAACTATTGGATAAATTATGGAAAAAAGCATTAGAATGCTTGCACACTATTCATTTTCGCCCCTCTAAAAAAAGCCACTGAGAAAAAAATAGTAGGCATAGTTGATCCTTAAAAAGTAAGAACCCTGTAAAATTTTTGATATCTCAAGAATATCAGTGAATCTTTTCTAAGGCAAAGGGTAACACAAGAAAAAGGAAAAACCCCTCAGCTCAATAGCCTCCAAACAGTACTGGAAAGGCCCTATGGAGGAATTGTGCCAAATCAGTGCAAAAAATGACTGATTCCAATATAAAAATAAATTTGTTTTTAAAATCTATTCACTAAAAAACAAACTCTAATGCCCTCTGGCCATTTTTTTTAAAAACTGGCATGCTGGTGGGCTTATATCAGTGACAAAATTATTTTCTCCTCCACTACATAACCTAGTCTGTATAAAATAAGTCTGTTCCCATTTGGAATTAATGCAGGATATGTTTCAGACTGCACAAACACTGCAGCTCTCTTCTGCTATTTATTTAAAAGCAGCTTGGCTCTCCTCCCCCAGACTTCCATGTGAATTTGGAAAAAAATGATGTGATGGCTTTCAGAAATCCACTTGTTACAGCTAAAGGGAAGCTTTAGGTAGAGGCATCTTTTTAAAAGACCTTTGTGAAAGTGTACTCATTCAAACAATATAATATAGTAGGAGTGTCAAACTATGTCATCATGGCGGCATCATGTGATGTATCAGGACTTTTTTCCCTTTGCTAAACTGGCTGTGGGCATGGCCAGCATGTGATGCATCCGGCCTGTGGGCTGGGAATTTGGCAGCCTTGCCATAGAAGGTTCTAAAAATGTCTATGAAAAATAAAGAATATCAACCTAACAGCAAACACATTCACCCCAGACCAGGGGTGGGTTTCTAGCGGTTCTATCCACCTCTGTAGAACCGGTAGCTCTGAAAAGCTCTGTCTGCTGACGTTTTTGCCTACCTGCCCACCCGGGCTCTTACCTGTTCTTTATTTCCTGATATTTCAACTTCAGCTGCTGAACGAGGCACAGTTACAGTTAAAAAAGCAGGAAAAAAGGGCTGTTTCAAAGGCTGCGTCTCTGCACACAGCATGCTGATGACGATTTACAAGCGCGCGGCTCACAGCGGTCAGGGAAGCTCATAAATCCCGAACCAGTAGTTAACCCTATCATATCCCATCCCTGCCCCAGACCCTCTCATCAAATTCATAAATAGGAATCTCTTTTCTTCCTCCCTTTCATTTCTTTCTGAACAAATCTACCTGTACGAATTCTTATTGGAAGCATGAGAGATAAAAATAACAGCATGCCCCCAAGCATTTTAATAGAGGAGGGTATAATAATGACTGAGCTCATGTCAGTATCAGCCTACCACACAATTCATCCTGCCCCAATTTTGTCAATAGAGAGAAGGAAAACTTCAATAAAGTGAGATTTCGTGAACTTCAAAATCTCTCTGTTGCAATTTAAAGCACTGATTTGATGTTTTGAATCTATCCTAAGATAATTTTATTCAAAATATGTTTCAGTGAAAATCCATTGCAACTATATCGATTGAAAATGTTGCAGAACCCTAGTTTCTATACTGTTTTGCATTTGGACAATTATACCTAAGCTCTCAAGTATTTGCAAAACTCGGTCTAGGGATTGTGTGTTTGGTTACGCTAAGCAGAAATCCCCATAAATTAAGCAAATCCCATACAGATTAAGCTACCTGTAATAAAATCATGTGCATTTTTTTTTACAGTAGGTCCCTCTGTATATGATGGTAATTTCCAATTAATGTTATGCATAACCTGCAATTGTAAAATAAATGAATACTCTTTTGGTATTAAGTTATTTTTTGTAATACAAGCTGTTTGAATGCCGGAATTGCAACCAGCTCTAATAAGCAGCAAATCAAATCAGATTGTTTTGGATGACAGTATTTATTAGACAGATGAAAGAAAGAATTACCGTATGAATGGTTCACTAAAGAGTTTTAAAGTACGTGTGCCTTAATGTTCAAAATAATTAATGAGTTGGAGGGGATTTGGTGTTCAGGATAAAAATGTCTTGTCATCATTTGTTTAAGTGCACTTCCCACCCCTTGCATTTCAGTTAGGTTTCTATAGAATTTCCCTTTCCTTAGATGGTTGTCCAATTTTTTTCATACTCTTTGGACTTTGGCGTCTCATCTCCAATTGCTTCTACCAAGTAAAGCAATGGAGGCAGTTTCAAGTTAGAATTACCTTTCCTGGACTGCAGAATTCCACAAAACATTTAAGTGGCAACAAAGATATAGTTGTTCAAACTTTCTGGACTACTGTCCACTGGAGAGGGGAAACTGCCTGTTGCTCTTCTAGATATTGGCAAAAACATTCATATAATGTTACATCAAACAACATGCTAAGAACACATTCTATATCTTTTATATCTTTCCTGGTTGATTGATTTCCTGCTTACTAACAATTGTGTCCCATTGGTTTCTCACTGTTTAGGGTTTAAAAAAAACATGAAACAGTTTTAGAAGCATTTAATGTTTTAAAATTTATCACAGTCCACTAAAAGAATTGTAGCAAGTTTGGAAATGAGGAGAAAACTGAATAAATCCATCATGCAGACATTGTCCCAGCTGCCCCCATATTCGTTGTTTGTTTTGTTCTGGATGACTGAACTGAAAGACAGGGTCTCTGGCTTGTTTTAAATCTTTCATAAAAGTGTGGAAAATCCATTAAAAAAAGCTGAAACAAAAAAGGACAATTTTTAGCCATTAATTAATATACTGTCCTATTAGTTTGGAGGATGAATTATACTTATTTCCATTTTAGGGGTTGAGGGATTATGTGTACACTCATCCATTCTTCTACAATTGTAATGGTTTAAGGTGTCGGTGTCAAACTCAAGTCCTGCGGGTGCTTAAATCTAGCCCATGGAGCCATGACTCATTTTCACACTCCATGGCCTCCTGCAGCACTCTGCCAGCTGAAAACTGGGCCAAAATAGGCTGAAAAACAGGCCCGAAATGGGCCAAAAAAACAGGCCAAAAACTGCCTGAAAAATGGGCCAAAATGGATCCAAAACAGTCTGAAAATTGTGCCCAAAACAGGCCAAAATGGGGTGCAAAAATGAGGCACAGGGGGACCGCACATGGACCCCAATCCCCATTTTTGCCAGCAGGAGATATCTCCCCTCCCCACTGCCCTCTTGCACCTGGCCTGCAGTGGAGAACTAAAATGCTAATCCAGCCTTTGATGTAATCCAGTTTAACACCATTGGTCTAAGGGAATGACCTTAGGAGAAAGGAGGAAGAGCTACAGACTGTACAATAGTCATAAAAAAGTTATCTCAGCTCACAGAAGGAAGCAACTCTTCCTAGTTTGGGGAAATGTAAAAGTAAAGGAGGAGACAAGTGCTTTCAGACCTGTAAAATTTTGCCATTGTAACTATAATACAAATAGATTAGTCCTCGTGGTTTGTTTCTATCAAAGAGCTGACAGCCACGTACATAAATGGCTTGCAATGCAGAGCATGCATAGATGGTATCACATATCTCTTTTGTGGACAATTTAAGGCCACAGCAAATAAAGGTTGTTGCATTAAGTGTCTAGATGCTATACATTATCTCACATGGTCTGTGAGAGCTCTCTCTGTCTTTAGCACAACTGTGAAGCTCTGTTTCAGGAAGTGCATGATTCTTTCTACTTTGGGAATGAACTTTTACAATCTTTACAAAACATGAGGAAAACATGAGGAAAGATGCCAGAACATTGGAAAGATGCCAGTATAACATTAATCCTAAAGAGAGACAAGATGTACTTCAACAAGATGCTACAAAACAAAATCATTATTGAATAATGATTACAAGTTGTTTAAATGATTTCAGTTGAAAGACTAAAGCTAATTTTGCAAGAATTTATTTATGAGGATCAATGTAGGTTTCTTTATCTAAAAGACAGTTGAAGGATTACATTAGAACAGCACAGGACATTTTGCTGGAACAACATAATGGAAAACAAGAAACATTTATCTTTTCAGAAGCAGAGAAGGTTTTGGACAGTTTGATCTGGAATTTTCTGTTTAAAGTTTGGAAAAATATGAACTTTGGAGATAAATTTATAAAACATATAAAATTGGTTTATACTTTACAGACAGCATTAATAATTATTAATGGAAATCTAACCATATCATGTGAGATACAAAAAGGAACAAGACAAGCTGCAGGATTCTTTTCTTTTTTTTGTTTATACCATATTAGTCTTGTTAGTTTTTAATTTTTCTTGTTAAAACTTTTAATAAAATATAGATGCATGTATCTGGACCAAATATTAGGTGTATCCTTGTAGTAACAAAGGAGATCCTGTAGAGGGCGCACGCAGCACACTGCTGTGTCAAATACAGGGGCCTCTTTGCATGATCTCACTCCCTGTCCTGGGCTGGAAAGTCCCGGACTTGTACATGATCTCACCTTACTAACATAACCATTATTCTTAAGGATTGGTTGGGGGGGGAGGTTCACCAATGCAAATGCTTTATCTATGTTGCCTTTGTCTGCTTGTAAAAACCCTATAAATGCAATAAATGCTGCCCAGGCAGTCAGACATCTTGGCACCATGCACAATGACTGGTTTTTGAACTCCATCATATCCGAACCATACTGAACCAACCTGCATTTAGATCATATCAATTACTGCCCCTTTTTTAGAGCTGGAAACAAAATATTTGTTCATTTGCTTTCTGTTGTGAGAAAAATAATCTATACAATATCACTTCAACCTAATAGAGAGGGAATTAATAAATGTGTTAATAAATTTAACAACTTCATCTGAACATTCATTTGAACATGAGCCATGGTGGTGCAATGGTTAAAATGCAGTACAACAAGCTACTTCTGATGATTGCCGGTTGACTGCAGTTTGGCAGTTCGATTCTCACCAACTCAAAGTTGACTCAGCTTTTCATCTTTCCGAAGTCAGTAAAGAAAGGACCCAGATTGTTGGGGGAATTATCCTGATTCTGTAAACTGTGTAGAGAGGATTGTAAAAGCACTGTGAAGCAGTATGCAAGTCTATTGCTATTGTATTAAAGATGTTTAAAGGAACCTATTTTGCCTTTAATGTCACAACTGCAAGCCTGCCATAGAAGATGGAAATTCATTCTCTCATCGTCTCTCTCATGGTTTTTGAATGCTGCTATTTAAAATGCCTACTTTGCATTATACTCATGCATAAAAACCATTCTATTTGGCTATAGATAGCATTTAAATTCCATAATTCACACAAAGCTGCTATTGCAGGAAGCAGCATGAGGCAGTCTTCTTAGGAAACCATTTCCAGAAGAATGCCTTTGTTTGTTCATTGAAAAAAACCATCAATTTGAGACCCCAAAAGGTGTGCCATTTTACCTCCAAAGTTTATCTTCCACTCTAAAGAGATGATGTTATTTTGAATGTTTATTTGATGTGCAAAGTACAGTCTTAAAGAGGTTTCTGTTTATGTATTTTACAGAATACACTTAGAGCAGTAGAACAACTGATCTAGACAAACCATATGACCGTCACAATGCAGGCAGGCAGGCAGCAGGCAGATAATTGTCCCCTTCAAAATTGGCTGCCCTATTTGACACTCAAAGTAATTGTTTCATTAAACTATATGGATGGGTATAGTATTGATTAGAACTAGATGTTTTTATATTTTCTTTTTCTTATCTCCTGTCTTTATTTATGCTTACTGTTTCTTACTCCTTTTCTGAACTTAGTGTACATTTGAATTAAGGCTTGTTCCAAGACTAGGAGAATAACATTCATTTAGCTGCTCAACTTTGAAACTTGTCTAGTGTCTTTTCTCTGATCAATATCTTTTAGTCTATCTTGTAGAGTTGCTCTGGAAATAAATGTATGTACCTGGAAATGCAGATACAGATGTAGAGTACATTCCTTTAAGCTTCCAAAAGAAAAGCTGGTTCAAGTGTAAAATAATACATATCAATTTACTCCACAGATACTTAGAGGACATTTGAAGTACACCTGTTTTTCCCCCATCACACAGTAGCTGGAGTCTGACTGCAATATTAAATCAGTGAATAGATCATGTCTTGTATATCGAGTTTTAGACTCCTTATAATTTGAATTAGGTAATCAATAAATTAGTAATCTAATTTATATTATTTAGAAGCACAGATATATCGAAGCTTCATTTCATTATTCTTTTTCTTCTTCTAAACATGCATTTTGCCTGAGAAGAAATTCTCAAATTGTCTCCAAGCAACTCAACATATTTCTTATAGGTAGAGAAATTGCTCTGCATTTTTTTTCTGGATCTCATTTGATTTGATAGAAATTACTTTTGAAATTATTTCAAGAGACAAAAGAATTAAAATGAATTTCTTGTAGGCAAGAAGTTACACTTATTTAAGAGATGACTAATAGGCATGATGACAAGGATGGTGATGACAACTACCATCACACCATTCCTATCACCATATCATCACAACACATTTCTGTTAAGAGGTAGCATTCAAAGACAATTATCAATAATGTACTAGAGATAGATGATGGATGGATGGGTGGGTGGGTGGGTGGATGATAGCTAGATACTTTCATTTTATTTCTCCTGAAATCTGTGATGTCCCTAGATTTCCATTCTTCAATTAATTCTCAAGGGGATATATTTTAAGAGGACTCCTGACAATAATTATTTTTGTTGTAATATTATTGTCATATCATTAAAATTGGAATTTTAGAGCAAGAATCTTGCTCTAAATCTGCAGTGGTCCCCAACATTTCCAGATCTGTGGGCAGCTGTGGTGAAGGAGAGAAGGGATAGTTTCATATCCATGTATGTTTTTTATACAAATGCACATTCATGTGCACATGAGCTCACCTCCGCTTTTGCAACCTGGTTCCCAATGGGCTATGACTTGGTATTGAGCTATGGACTGGGAGGTTGGGAGCCCCTGTTTTAGTGAAAATTTCCATGTTATACATCTATTACAGTTCTAGCGTGACTCTGTCTAGTATCAATTTGGACTATATTCATGTTATTGTAAAAATATATGTCATTAATATCACTGATTATATGTCTACTGCTGAAGAAGTCATTGAAATGGCATATTGAAACATGTAACTGCAGAGGAAAAGATGGCTGTATGTAAGAGAGAAAATAGCATAAAACAAAGGAAATGTTGATTACTCTTGTTTCACATTTTAAATTACTGACACGTCATGGTCTGCTTACAAAGCAAGGTATCTACACTGCTACATATGAACTGGGACATAACCTCAATATTAGCAACTTGTACAATCAATAACAGGCAGGCAATATTCACACATCCCTTTGAATTCACAGATGACATTTGTGAAATCAAAACATAAAAATAGGTAATCAAAAATATTGATTTGAAAAATAACCTACTCAATTACAGTCAAGGCAATCATGTTATGTGAATAGTTTGAAAGACAAAACAAAATATTTAATTATTCACTGGTGGTTGACTAGGATGGTAAGCAACAACAATCAGAACAATGATAACAACAACAAAAAATACCCCTCAGATCTCAATTCATATCTGGCATTATTGGGATCATTTTTAATGTTTTCTCCCTATGGAAAGCAATGAGGGGAAAAGAGAAGGCTATATAATTTTCCCAAGGTCAGGAATTCCCAAATGTGGAAAAAGCTGACTTCAAAGATTTGGGGGGTAAACATGAGTAATTAGTGCCAAATTTCCTGCTCTTATCTGTTTCCTTAAAATGGTATATATTTAGGATCTGTCTGCATATGAAATAATTATTTTTAGGAACAATTCTTCATTAGAATAAATTATCTAAGGTACACATCACAATCTAGAACAGCCCCATTGTATCTTTAAGAATATTATCATCCCTTTGATGTAGTCCAGAAAGTAAGTAATAACCATGAATTCCAGCACTATTTTTATTGTAAGGATATAATATCAGAATCTTGCTAGTCTTTACTTCCAGGAGAAAACTATAGAGGTCCCTTCTGAGATGCTTTCCCCACCACATTTCTTCTCTGATCTGGGATATTTTTTGCCTGACTATTGTCTAATCTGTAGCTGCTCCTCCTCCTCCTTTCTCCCAAGTTATTCTCACAAGTGATTACAGGTAGTGTCAGCAAGTATACTTGACAGCAAATCCCACTTTATTTATGAGGCTTATTTCCAGGTAGGTGTGCATTGAGCACAGCTTTTGTTCTTAGCTTTTCCCGTGTCTCTCTCCAGATCTCACATTTCTGCGATATGAGCAGTTTTGTCCAGATCTTTCTCATATCCTGGAAAATACAATATAAGATTTCCATCAGTGTTCATAAGTGCAGTTAAAGATTAAACAAAGCCCTACCCCGTCTTCAATTAAAAAAATGTTCATGCGGTAAAGAAAAAAAAATGGCTTAAATGTAATAAATTCCAATCTGCTTTCAGTATAATCAATACAAATTATAAACTAATAATAATAAATTTGAAAAAGGAGAACACTTTTTTGAAAATTCATGGTACAAATATCCAAGCAGCTGATTAGCAATGAAAGCTATGTAGTGACTTTGCCATGCAAAATCCAACAGTAGTTCTGTTTATATTTAAATAAATTTCATTTTATTAGGCCTTTTTTCCCTGAATGCCAGAAATGGAATGGAGAGACAATGCAGTGATAGTGCCTGGATATATTACATCTGCAAGGCACAGATAATTCCACTTTGTGTATGAATTAATGACATATATATATCAGAGTGCACTGAAGATAGAACACACAGCAAGGCACGAGGCTGCAGCAAGTGCTTACCATAAGGCAAGCTATGTTGTTATTTAAATATTTCCCTGTTGTTGCTTTTGTGCTCTTATTGTAGATCATGTAATAACTACAGATTATGTGATATATCATAATTATATGATATTAAGGAAAATGGAGCTTACCGTAAATGAAACTTTAGGTTTCAGTTATTCACATGGCCATTTGGTACACTGATGTTCAAGTGTGTCTGCCTAATGAAAAATTTAGATACTTAAAAAATGAATCTTGTTAAAAATGTCAGCATACTCACCCTACAGTGAGTATACTGAAAAATTAACGATAGGCAAAAGGATTGAAATGAAACTGTCCTTTGTGGCAGAGATTAGATCCAACCAGTGTTGACTAATTACAGTCCACTCATAAGCAACTATTTTAACACTTTTCATTTAAAGTGAGCCAAGATTTCAGCATGAGTTGTATAGGGTAGAAAGCTTAACACTCATTTTCAATGCCCAAAGCCATCTGTGTGCAAGACATATAAGATAAGCCCTAATATCTGGTTTCCTGGGTCTAAGAATGCAAGCTAGTATGAGGTCATTTTAAATCTGTTCTGAAATAAGATTTCAGAAATGGCATATCCCCTCCAGAAATAGTTAACATTTCACAAATTTTCTCTATATCACTGCAGATCTACAGGTGTAGCTATAAATTAATGCATTATCTATAATACATCAAAGTAGGCTTCTTTAAATAAATTCATTTCACATCATTCCCCAAGCAAGTAAAATGGGTGTTGTTCTAGTGAGCCTTCAGCTTCAGTTGATGGATGATTTATCACACTAATCATACTTGTGGATTTAAAGATGGCATTTGATCACGTGTATAATCTTGTTTTGTGATTTTATACCACCCAGAATTTTGTAGGATTTCAGTAAGTTACTGACCACAATTTACAACTTACCAAAATCCCAAATAATTGTGGGGTATATATTGTCTCACATGCTTCCATCTTGGTTGCTTCTTATAAACATTGTCATATTATGGAAGAGAGGGAGAGTATTTTTCCTTAATTCCAATATATGATATGTCCCAATTCTGCTTGCCTTTGGAAATGATATAAAACATGGCTTTTTCACCCAATTCTTTGGGTCCAGTTGAGTGGAGTTCCCTTTCAATTGTCTAATTAAGCAATATCTGTTGGGTCACTGATGCATATTTGTGCCTATATTTAAAGAAATAAATAAATACTCATGTAGTCTTTCTGCATCCTATGAAGTCATGTCATATGTTGTAATGGGCTTTAAGAGTTATCTTAAGAATCAGGAGAGTCACAATCCAGACAATGGACAGAAAAGAAATTTGAATCCTATGCAGAAATGTAATTTGGGGGCCGTGGAGGGGAGTTTCTAGTTTGACCTTTCAAATTCTTTTTTGTATAAAGGGAAGAAGTACAGTAATACACATTAACATTCATAATTTTGGTTTCCTAGTTTGGTCCAATTCATAATAATTATTTTTAATATTACAATTATGAGTATAGTTTTCATAGAGGGAAAGGAAAAGGTACATTTGGGATGATTATGGGGATTCAAAACAATCATTTTCATCACCATTAGACATTGTTTGAAGGAAATCATTATATTTATACATAGAAATAGAAAATCCTTAAAATCCCATTTATTCTGTAGACCATTGGGTTCGCGTCTTCCTACGATCACCACTATTTTTTATTGGACGGTTTCATTAAAAAAAATCCCTCATGGTTTGTGAACAAATGCTACCATGGTAACTCATTTTATGGCTGCAGGAACAAGACATGTCTAGTTGTAATTAGAAGTCAGCCGTGGATGAGCTCACAGAGTCGACTAATTCTTAGTATCATTGCTTCTTTTTCAGCTCAGTATTTTATCTTCCTAATGTTAAAATTAAGGAGGATGAGGCTTCCTAAATGTGGTTTCTTAACTATTTCTTCCCACATACTAGTGTAAAAATATAAGTATGCAGTATACAAAATGATCATATTGTAAGCAGAAGCATGATTTGTTTATTATGTTTGTTATATTAATCAAGATATGTTAATATAAATTGGTCATCCCCTAAAAAAAACATACCCTCCCTTTTTATGACCCTGTAATCCCTTAATTTGGGATATCGTCGGGGTGACTGGATGGAGCTGAGTGATAAATTGTTCTTCCACATTATGGCTATTTTGGTAAAAGTATGTTTTTGAAAAAAATAGCATACATTGATAATAAATAGAAACACTTACATTGGCAATAAAAAAGAAAAATGTATACATGAAATGAATATACTTTCAGGTTATTATGATACCCAAAACAATTTTTATATGCTGGATCTGAATAATATTATAGATACAGATTTACATTTCCTTTTTCTTTTTTAGATACTAGGAAAAATGCACTATAAACAATTTCCAGTGGATATAATGCACTCAGCACTAGTTCTAGTATGGATTATGTTCATGGAGGACTGTGGTTGCCATCTTTATTCAAACTGTACAATTACTGTTTGAGATCAGGAGTACTTTTATTTGGTAAGTTCATCCCATTGCAGCTTCAAAATATAGGAGTCAAATTTATTTTTAAGTATTATATATTTAGAAAGAGCTTCATTCAGAATGTCAGCATGGAACTAATAATGTTTATAGAAGAAGGATTCATACAAACTTTGTAATTCCATTGAGAACAGAAGCTTCCTAGAGTATTTCAGCCAGAAAAAAATGACAGAAACTCTTCAGGAAAATATATCTAGCAAATATTTTTTAAAATGAAACAACAGAAAGGAAAAGACATAGGGTACACAATGGCTCACTGCTGTTGATCCATTACTTTTATTTCCAGAGAATATTGGGAAGTGGGGGTTACTTCATGAACTATTTGTTTAGGAGCACTGGTTTGCTGAGTATTTCTTGTATAGGAAATGCAATTGGAAATGCAATTAAATGGATTAAAACAGAATTAAGCACACGTTTAATGTTACTTCAATCCAATAATTAAATGATGTCCCATCTATTGATTCAGTCATCAGCTGAATCTGATCCATGAATGCAGGTACCATGGCACAATATAGAATGTGTAGTGCCAGCTTCATCATTATCTGTCATGAATGATGAAGTTATTGGATATGCTTGATGCTGGAAGTCAAAAGAGTCATGAGAAGAATTTTTGAGATGATACTGGTTAGACTCCTCCAGTTTATTCAGTGAGTTGCATATTTAAAGATAAAGATAGACACTTAAAGTCCGAAAGAATAAATTACATTTGTCAAAGCAACAAATATCTGCTATTATAAAGTCTACATATACATATAACATGAATGTGCTAAGGATTCTGATGCTGCATTGCAAACAGTCTTCTTTATTGTCTTCTCCGCTGGTCCATATACAGCATATAATTGTTATTTATTGATTGGGAGATATATCTGCATATCTATATCTATATCTATATCTATATCTATATCTATATCTATATCTATCTATCTATCTATCTATCTATCTATCTATCTATCTATCTATCTATCTATCTATCTATCTATCTATCTATCTATCTATCTAGTATATCTCCTGATCAGCAATTTTGATAATGTCATAAATGGTCTGATAGTGGTACATTGGAAGCAGTTTGTCAAGCCATCTGCTACCAATTCTTGTTGTATTTCACTTTCAACAATCTCCTTTTAAAAAGTTCATATACATAGTGTTGCTTCATGTCAATGTGCTTTCTCCAAGAATTAATCTTTTGTACCTGTAAGAGATGAATACATCCTTAATTATGTGACTCGTCAATGCCAAAATTCAGTAACAATCTTTGTAGCTATGCAAGTTCTTGGCATGCTAACCCTTATTACAGATTTACCAAGATGCTCAGTGCCAAAGCTGGAAACTATCTAGTCAATTACAAAAATGCATTATTTGGACACAGATCCAAAGTTAATTTTATAACTTCTTAATATGGAGACTGGCTGGAGACCAAATAACTAGACTCATAAATTATTAGTCTTAAATTAACTAGTGATTTATCCAGTTAGAAATACAATGCCCATTGGTGGAAATGAAAAATAATTTCAAGCATTTGTAAACAAAATATGTGGGATGTAGTCAATGACACAGAACTGTTGGTTCCAACCAGTTCATGTGTAGAATATTTATGTCAGCAGAACAGCACAACTATAACAACTTCAGTTATTTTCTGTGAGATCATTGTGCAGGTTGGTTTCATAAAAATCAACCCATGGCATTATATGACTTTATTATGGAATAGGATATGTTTTTGTGAACAGGAATCTATATTTTTCTAACATGCTAATTTGAATGATCAATGTTTCGTAGTATAAATGGAAGACAATACAGAGATTTGAAATTAAACTAAAATCCGTAAAAATTTATGGCTTGCATAAATAATCTAAGCATGTCTTCCTAAATTAAATTTAAATTTACTAGGTTAAATTATTGCTGGATTCTAAGAAGATATATCATTTTTCAGCCATTGATCCAAGAGTTTAAAATTTGACATAAACATTGGCTCTCTCTCTTTATTCTTTTATTACAGTATTGATACTTCAGGTTTGCTGAATTGTACTTAAAATTGTCTGGTTCACAATCCCAAGATGACTTCACCCAGTTCTGGGTCATTCTTTCTTCCCATGAGGTTCCATGCTATTTTGAAGTATTTGACCTTTTAAAAAGACCCCAGGGGAAGTCTTCCAAAGGTAAGATATAAAATTGCAGGTTCTGCAGCTCTAAGTTATAGCTTAGCTTTGGGACATGGGGAAAAAAAAAAAAAAGCCTTGAATATTGGTTTATTTATTCTGAGAAGAAAGGGGGGGGGAAGGGCGAGGGAGGAATCACCTGCAATGTTGAGCTTTGTTTCGTGTGTGTATTTGTGCTGTAGTCCAGTAGCATGCATCAATGTGTGAGGCAGCTTTTAAGCAGTAATGAATGCAGTGAAAACAGCAGTAATAGATCTCCCATTTAATTGCTCACACCTCTCACTTTATGACATAATTAGGAACTATGGTCATTTTTCTTGCTTGCTTTCTGCAGCTCTAATGATGAGAGTGATGCTGACAAAAATAACACATGAATGTATTTCTCTGCCTCAGGATGGATTTAGATGGGCAAATGTCAATACTATTACAGAAGCATTCACATTCTGGTAAAATTTGAATATCTATTTGTTTTTATTTTTTAAAAGGTTCACTTTTAGCATTGTTAGCTCTCTCCCCCCCACCCCAGAACTGTGGTTAGGGCAATCAGAGAGTACACTTATGCTAGGGAAGAATAATTCATACCATGGATATTTCGCTGATGAGTGGCTTTTGCATATTCATTTAGAAGGTTATCTGCAATTTAAATGCCTTGTTTTAGTTAATTAGGGTTGTCAAAAAGTCCCATTAGCAATCCCATTTTGGGATTACTTCTCAATTTACTCAACTGAACATAGACAAACAAGGCAACTACATAGTACGACAGCAGGGGAGTATTTTTACATTTTATGTCCTAATAGCTTCAAATGGAAGATAGTAAAGAGAGGAATTATTTCAAGTACAATTGAAACTATAAAAAAATGCTCATCATGTGATCTAAGATTTCTTTTTATTGATTATGTGCTATGAAATCTGAGTAATCACACAGATAGACTTTCATACTATGATCTGTCCCTAACTTAGTCTTTCAAGTTTCCTAAAGTTGCACAACTGTAACTGAGTCCATCCACTTTATTGCTGGTCTTCTTCTCCATTCTTCCACCTTTTCTAGTATTAGAGTTTTCTCCAGCATGCTTTGCATAATGTGTCCAATGTAGGATAATTGATCTAGGAATGACTGGTATTATAATATTACTTTCCCCAGCATCTGCCTTAGAACTTGATGTTAGTGAACTTGCAACAATTCAATCCTAATTCTAAGGAAATATTGACTTTTGGTTGCCACGGTCACCGAGAACCATTCAGGTGAAAAATTAAATGACGTCAAGCTTATACCTATAGAGCCATGTACAATTACATGAGGAATGAACAATAAGCATACTCTGAGCTATTCAAGATATTTTGGATTATATAAAGTCCAAACTCTAAATTAATCTATCCTTTGTGTAATCAAAGTAGATTGACTAGACTAGAGCACTGAACTCCACAGTTCTTATAATTTTGTAATCCTAGCTATTGATTTCATAAGGCCAGTTGGAAGAAGGAAGAAAAGTTAACTTATTTATTCAGATATGATGTTCTCTTTTCAACCCTCTGAAAAATCTGTATTTGTATCCTAGTTTTGAAAACTAATTATTTTAGTGATTTTTTTACATATTGGTTGATACTAACATATCTATATTGTTAGTTCCTGAATTTATTCTATCTGTTTAGAAGTGCATAGGCACCATTTCAGATATTTTCCCAGTACAGCTTACAGCAAAACTTTAAATATCCACAATATCATAAAATAATGATAACAGAAGGAAGATGAGAAAAATCTTTACTAGCAGTGAGATATGCACAGTCCCTGCATTAACCAGGATTGCAGGATCAGGTTAGGCAAAAGATCAAGTTAATATATAGTAGGTATCTTTGCTTTTACATTCAGTATATAGATTTTTTATTTTATTTTAAAAAGTTATCAACAAAATAAAAAGTACAAATTAAAGAAAAAAATAAAGGAAAGTGTTGTGTCCGCAAAATGATGCCAGGAGTCGGTGACTTCAAATCATGCTCTTTTATTTAAAGTTGGAACCGAACTGGGGCAAAGGAAAAAGCTCGCGGCTTTTATTCCTTTAGCCGCGGCGGCCGCGGCCAATGGCACCGCTTTGAATCTCCCGCGATTCGAAGGGACCAATCGCGGGAGATTCTTAGCGAGCCAATCGGCGCGGCTTGCCTGAGCAATCAGAGTGCCCCGCGCTTTGGCCAATCAAAGCCTGGGGATCTCAAGAATGCTAATTAGGGACAGAACACCCCTCCCCTCTTGGTTCAGTCCTTACGTCGCGTAGTCACGTAGGTAGGCGGGGCTCCGTCTGAGCCTACTGGACCTGCGCAGCTCAGTCGTAGGTTGGATCCCGGCCGGTTCGGTCGGGATCTCTGCTGCTCCTGCTGCCATCGTGGGAACCGGCTGGTCGGTCTGGCTGGGCCGCTCTCCGTAGCTTCCTCCTGGGCCTCCCGGGTTGGTTGAGCTGTGGGTTTCGCCGCTCCCGCTCGGTCTTTCCGGGTCGGTCGAGCTGGCCTGGCTGTCTCTTCCTGGCGAGGGGTCGTGATGGCTGCTTTCCGGTAAGTATGGCTGGTTTATTCTTCTTTGGTTTTGGTCCCCTGGGTATTCCCTCCCCCCTTGGTTTGTTTTGTGGGGGTTGGTTTTGCCTGTTTGTGCGTCGGTGGCCTCTTGGTTGGTAGTCCTCGACCTTAGTTGGTCGATGTGGCGTTTCCACGCTCGTCCGTCTGCTGTTTGTAGCCGGTACGAGTGTGGGCCTGTTATTTGTGTGATGACGGCCGGTATCCATAGTGGGTCTCCCGTCAGGTTTCTTGCGTATACGGGGTTGCCGGGTGCGAAGGTTCGGTGTTTGCTGTTTGAGTCTGGGGGCTTCTCCGGGTTATACGTGGGGTGTAACCTGTCGAGTGGGGACCTTAATTTCCTCCCCATTAATAGTTCGGCTGGGCTCTTATTGGTTGTGGTATTTGGGGTTATGTGTTGGGTGAAGAGTAGTTTGTTTATTTTCTCCTGGATCTCCCCGTGGTCTATTTTCCGGATGGTCTTCTTAGTGAATTGAACCATCCGTTCCGCCCTACCGTTCGCCGCCAGGTGCGCCGGTGCTTTCAGCGCGTGGCGGATGTCCCTTTCCGCGAGGAATTTTTCGAATTCTAGCGAGGTGAATTGGGGCCCGTTGTCGGAGACGACATCGTCTGGGAGGCCGTGTGTTGCAAAGAGTTTGCAGAGTTCCTTGATCACGGCCTCCGTGGTTGTCGTCTTCATGTTGCTTACCTCCAGCCAGTTGGAGTAAGCATCAACTGTTATGAGGAAGGTGTGTCCTTTTGTGGGCCCGGCGAAGTCTATGTGAATCCTAGACCAAGGTCCCCTTGGGGTTTCCCACTCTAGGATGGGTGCTGTGGGTGGGCTTGGCCTAGTTTCCTGGCATCGTTGGCACCTTGCTACCCAGGTCTCAATTTGTTTGTCCATCCCTGGCCACCAAGCGTAACTTCTGGCCAGGGCTTTAGTCCTAACGATGCCAGGGTATCCCTCGTGTAGCAGTTCCAGAACCTTCCCTTGTAGCTTTTCTGGAATGACCACCCTATCCCCCCATAGTATGCACCCTTTTAATAACGATAGTTCCGTTCGGCGGTTTCGGAATGTTTTGACGGACTCGTTGTTGTCCCTTTCCGGCCACCCTTTCTCTACCCAATGCAACACCCGCGCCAGACGTTTGTCTTTATTAGTCTCTCGGGCAATGTCTGATGCGGTTATGGGCAGGTTAGGTAGAGTCTCTATGGTGAGGGTGGTCGTCGTGGGTGCTGGGTCAGTGTCAGGTTCCGGTAGCGGCGAGCGGCTTAAGGCGTCTGCATGGGAGATCGTCTTACCCGGTCTGTGTATGAGTCCGTAGTTGTAGGCTGCCAGGAACTCGGACCACCTTGTCATTCGGGGAGACAGAATGTTCGGGGTGGCCCGGTTTCCTGCAAGGATTCCCAGCAGCGGCTTGTGGTCGGTTATGATGGTGAAAGTCCGGCCGTAGAGATACTCGTGGAATCGTTTTACGGGGGCAACGATAGCCAGAGCCTCTTTGTTCAGCTGGCTATAGTTCCGCTCCGGTTTGGTGAGGGTCCTTGAAAAGAACGCGATGGGCGCTTCTTTTCCGTTGGGGAGGGTATGGCTGAGGACAGCACCGACGCCGAAGAGTGATGCGTCGCATGTGATGGCCAGAGGTAGGGTCTCGTTATATTGTATAAGAACGGTGTCCGAAGTGAGGAGGTCCTTTGTTCTTTGGAAGGCGACTTGCTCGTGTTTCCTCCAGGTCGCCGCCTTGTCCAGGAGCCTATGCAAGGGTTTCACCGCCGTCGCCTTTTGGGGCAGGAAAACATTGTAAAAGTTAAGGAGCCCCAGGAATGCCTGTAGTTCCGTCTTTGACTTGGGTGTGGGGGCTTCTTTGATCGCCTTGATTTTTTCATTTGTGGGGTGAATGCCGTGACGATCTAGGAGGTATCCTAGGAATTCTACCCGTTCCGTGCATAGCTGGCATTTCTCCCTCTTGACTTTGAGCCCGGTCTCTTTAAATTTGGTTAGGACCTCCCTTAGGCGACCCTCTAGTTCGGCTTGGTTGGTTGCCGACACTAGGACGTCGTCGAAGTAAGGTACCACCCCCTTGATTCCTTGCAGTAGTCTTTCCATTAGGCTTTGGAATATTCCCGGTGCCACGCTGACTCCGAATTGGAGTCGGTTGCATTTAAATGCCCCTCGGTGGGTGACTATGGTTTGCACTTCTGCCGTTTG
Source organism: Hydrophis major (assembly GCA_033807585.1). Lineage (NCBI taxonomy): Eukaryota > Metazoa > Chordata > Lepidosauria > Squamata > Elapidae > Hydrophis > Hydrophis major. Next base: position 66,644,809 of record CM066330.1, read on the forward strand.
CTCGTCGACTGGCAACTGTTGGTATGCCTGGGCGAGGTCGAGCTTGGCGAAAACCTTGCCCCCTCCCAGTGAGTGCAGTAGGTGTTGCACTACTGGGACGGGGTAGGCGCTTTGTTGTAGTGCGCCATTTAGGGTGGCCTTATAGTCCCCACAGATCCTCACCAACCCATTGGGCTTGATCGGGGTGACTATGGGGGTCTCCCACCGGGCGTGGTCTATGGGCTGTAGGACCCCTTGCTTGACGAGCTTGTCAATTTTCTCGTCTATCTTGGGTTTAAGTGCGAATGGCACCCGCCTTGGTTTCAGGTGTTTTGGGGGGATGTTTGGGTTTAGGTTGAAAGATATAAGGGGCCCTCGGTACTTGCCTAGGTTTCCATCGAAGACCTCTTGGAATTCCCGGGCCAGTTGCTGCTCCCAGCTGTCGTCGGTGATGTGGTCGACTCCCGTGACTGCGATGCCGAGCGGGGCGAACCATTGCAGTCCCAGTAGGCTTGGGCGGTCGCGGTCGACGATTGTCAGGGGAAGTCTTTCGGTGTGCCCTTTATATGTGATGTTGAAGTGTTTGGTTCCGACTACCAGGATGCAGTTTCCCTGGTAGTCCTTTACAATGAGTCTCTGGCTGTCTAGGTTCCTCCTTTGGAGGGTAGGTACCAAGCGCTTTATTTCATGCCATGCTATCATGGAGAGGTAGGATCCGGAGTCCACCTCCATTTTGCATGGCTGGCCCTCGATGCCTACCTCCACGTGGACCTTCCGGGCATCATTGGTTATGGCGTGGCCGATGGTGACCGTCTCATGGGTCTCCTCTCTTCGCCGGTTATCGCCGCCTCGCAGGGATCGTCCGTTCTGATCCCATCTGTTGTCCGAGGGACTATCTCTGGTTCGGGGTGGTGTGCTCTCTTTCCTCCGGTCACTCTGGTCCCATCGTGCCAGGCTGCGATTCTTCTTTAGGTGGCAGACACGGGCGATGTGTCCCTTCTTGTCGCAATGCCGGCAGATCGATTCGAAAAACCGGCATTCCGACCTGGGGTGGTCGCCGACGCAACCGGCACAGTTAGTCCTCAACTTACGACCCCGCCGGTTCCGTGGGTCGCGGCCTGTCTGGAGGTGATAGATGTCCTCCTCGTCATCTGAAGTGCCCAATGCCGAGTGGAAGTCGCCCTGGTGGGTGGTCATCTCGGGTTGGGTCTCGGTCGACCTTGCCGGGTTGTTGTTTCCGCTGTGGTCCCCAGTGTTCGGTCTGCGCATGCGGTCGGCGGAAGTTCGGGTTGCTTCGGCAGCTGCGGCTGCGGTGAGGGTGTCTGCTAGGCTGATGTTGCCCTTAGCCATCAGCCGTCTCTGGAGGACGGGGTCCCACAAAACGAGCACGATTCGGTCTCGCAGGGCATCGTTCAGGTTGTCGAATTCGCAGAGCCCCCCTAGGCGCCGTAGCTTGGCGATGAAGTCGTTGAAGCTCTCACCCGACCGTTGGTCCCGACGGTAGAATTCGTTGCATCGGATCAGGATGGGTACTTCTGGAGTGTAGTGCCGCTGAAGTATTGGCTCGAGGACGTCCCAGTCCATTGCGGTCGCATTGGTGGGTTTGGCAAGCGCCTTGGCCATCTTGAAGACCTCGGTCCTGCAGTGGGTCAGGAAGACGGCACGCTTCATGGGGCCGGTGGCGTCCTTCAGGTCGCTGCACTCGAGGAACATGCGGAATAGGTCGGAGTACGATTCCCAGTCCTCGGTGGCGGGGTTGAAGGGTGCGGGGGGTGCGATTTTCGCCATCGTGGTGGTTCGTCTGGCTTCCGTCGGACACGTGGTTCGGTTCAGGGTCTGGATCCCACCTTTGTCGCCAGTGTTGTGTCCGCGAAATGATGCCAGGAGTCGGTGACTTCAAATCATGCTCTTTTATTTAAAGTTGGAACTGAACTGGGGCAAAGGAAAAAGCTCGCGGCTTTTATTCCTTTAGCCGCGGCGGCCGTGGCCAATGGCACCACTTTGAATCTCCCGCGATTCGAATGGACCAATCGCGGGAGATTCTTAGTGAGCCAATCGGCGCGGCTCGCCTGAGCAATCAGAGTGCCCCACGCTTTGGCCAATCAAAGCGCGGGGATCTCAAGAATGCTAATTAGGAACAGAACAGAAAGTGATAAGAAAGCAAAAAAAAATGGTAATAAAGAAATAGCTTCCAATTTTCTCAGCAGCAGTTATAAATACATTTATATTTTAATTTTTTATCTTTCAAAGATTACATCTTGGTACCTTTCTTTTAATTATTCTACTCTTTCTAATCACCATCTATAAAATACCAGTTCATTTTTTCCTTTTTTCTGCATAAAGTCCACAAGAAGTTTCCAATTAAATGTTGTTGTTGATCATTCTTTAAGCAAAAAACAACAACAACAAAAAACAACAAAAAACAAAGTAAAATTTATCATCTCTGTAAGTTCTCTCATCTTCAGCAATCATTTATCCATTGTGAGTCTTTCAGTCATAGGTGTCATATTTCTGAGGAGGGGTTTGTTTAGTTTGTGGAAAAAGAAAACTTTGAATTGATCACAAGCCCTGTGCTCATTGCAGCCAGAGTCTAGCTGAGGAAAGATAAGCTGGTAGACCAAGAAAAAGAGAGACCCAATGGACGGTGGGTTTTATTCACCCCCAGCATTAAACAGAAATTGAAAGGAAGAAAGCCATACTATGGAGATAAAGAAGCAGGGATTGGCAGTAAGGGGGATAGCTGGAAAATGGAGAGTTGTTTTCCTGACTTTAATTAGAAAGAACATTCCTAGTTCTGATCAGAACAGCTGACAAGCAGGCACAATCATTGGAATGGCTACCATAATGCCGCTGGCACTAATGAGTTTTTGAAGGTTGCAACACAGAAAGTAATGGTGAAAGGGAAGGAGATCTGACTTTGAACCTTTGTAAAACTACATGGAGGTTGGTCATGGGGGGATATAAATGGTATTTCTCCCCTCCCATTTTTCTTAATTTCCAGGATAGCATATGAAAGACCACTGTTCCACTGCAAAATGTTAGATGGATTTTTTTTTTTTCCCCAGAGAACTGTGTTCATTTGAGATTCTCCTTGTCTACACTGAATATTTCTTTGTCAAGAGTTACCTTTTATGAGTAAAATGGATATATGAGACATTAATATTGTTCATTATTCACAGGATCAGAAGCTTGAGGCTTACAGAAGCTTAATGCCTCAGGGACTGGTACACAAGTACAGAGGTGGGAAGTCAGATTTCTTAGTTTCAATAAGCACACATAGAATTGCTCAGGCATAAGGAATTAGCATATAGAGTATATTCAATATATGTGCAGAGCTTCCACGAATAATAAATCAGATGTGCCATGCTGTCTTGGCTGCACTGAATGATAACCATGAAGGGAACAGAGACATAAGGGGGTTTATTCAATAGTTGGAAGGTGTTTATGGTTGTGTTCAAGACACCCATCATATTTTGAGAAAAATACCCATGACTTTGTTTTCTATATTATGTGTTATAAAACAGAAAAAATAAAATAAAATGAGTTGATTGCATGTATATTTTATATATTCAAAGGGTGCTAGAGGATTAATCAATAATGAAAACCAAGTGAGTGTGCTTTACACATTAATAAATAAGAAAGGCAAAGTTGTCTTGGGTTATGGATATTAAATCAAGGCTGAACATTGCTCATTTGTTTGTTTGTTTAGTTTTCGCAGCACCAAAGTGGCTCCAAACTCACAATATAAAATAGAATACAAATAAAATTACACAATTAAGGCTAAAAGGAGTTTGTTGGATCATTAGAGGGAGAGTTCCACAAGGTGGAGGCATGAAGGTGGAGGTTCATTCTCCAAGCTTGTGGATTGGTTTCTGAACATTTTGTTACCAGGCTACTGGTAGGTAACATCTTCAGTGGAATTTAGGGGATGTCAATATTGGTGTTCTTCTGCATATAAGGGCTTCTTGTGATCAGTAATGCATGAGATGAGGAGGTCACAAAATGGAGGCAGCCAGAGAAAATAATGCTTACAAAATCGAGTAGATGAGAAAGGACCTGAAACATGCCTACCCTGTCTAAGGGTAGATATTTATTGGCCTCATCAGATTGGAATCATAACCAGAAGAGCTAATTTCCTTTATTGTAAAGCTATCTTGACAGAAAACTTGCAAATATAAAAGTACAATTACATCTCTCATCTCCTTCAGAGCTCAAGAAACTAGGGAGCATCTCTTCTGAGCCTCTTGCTCCACCCACTATCTAGCTGTGGGCTATCTGTCTCTAATATGACCATCCCCTTGGCTCTTCTCTTTGCCCAGTATCCCAGGAAGGACATGAAGAGAGAGAAAGAAATAATATTTCTAGGAAAATCAACTTTAGGAAGTTAAGGGATTGGCAGTTATTCTATAGATCAGAAAGATGCTATGGTATAGAAGGATAGGAATTGTCCAGTGGACATAATAGCCTGCAATTCAGACTTGCAAACAGTTATCAAAATGTTCAGCCCAGACTGGATTTTCTTAAATCTGCTCAGAGTCAAAACAACTTTAGCATAGAACAGAAGAAGCATAGATGGCACAGTGCAAACATATCTTCACTCTTCTCAATTAATCTCAATTTAAAGCTAATTTTATATAATTTACACTTGGTAAAAATTAAATATTTTAATTTAATAATTCTCCAGTAACATTAATTTACTCATTACAGATTAAAGTTTGAAGATGCATGCCCGTGTCTGCTGGCCCAAACGTCTATTGCTTCAGCAAAGTAGCCACAAGATTCAGTATAAAGTTGATAAATATTTATTTAAAATATCTCTTCCTTGTGTCACTAAAGAGAGCAAGAGAAACAGAGAATCAAACCCTTAACATTCAATCCTCATTCAAATCACTTAAGCTATTTCAAGTCTTGTTGTGGTACCTGGCAGAGATAAAATTAATTTGCAAGAAGCAAAAACAATTGAGAGCAGTTGCATCATATATGAATGGAAAGAGGATGAATGGTCTCTTTGCATCCCCTTCATCTAGGTTTTTAATGATGTTCAGAGAATCTGAGGAAATATTGTTTGAAGATCCAAAGGAAACATTCTGAGATTGGATTCATGCAGGCAGATGATTTGTGGCAAGAGAGAAGTTGTTTATAAACTTGAGAAGAATAGGTACCAAGTGATGTTTTAATTGAAATGATTCATCCAGCTAAGCTACAAAGATCTAATCAAAATTATACAAGCCAATATTCTCCACATCACATAGGGAATAAACCTCTAAAAGTACAGGTGTTGAATTTTAATTAACACAGTAGGTAATTACAATCTTGTCTCTGATCTATACTCTGTTCATTTCTTCCATATTCTCTTCTCATTGCCCACCTGGAGATTCTCCTTTGATACTAATGACAGCCTTGATAAGCATGTCAAGCCACAAAATGGAACTAGAGACTAGAGCACAAGAACATAATTTGTCTAAAAGTCTGTTATCTTGGAGTCCATGTTATACCAGGGTAAATGCTTTCTCCGGGCAATAGATGCAATAATTAAATTGTGTTAAATAGAAATAAAGAAAGAAAAAAATAAATAGGAATTTGTATAGAGACATAGCTCTGACAATCATTTTTACAGAGGTTTGGAGTATCTGGGAAAGGATTGGCTATTCAACATACAGAAACCTGTTGGGGATTTTTTCCCTCTTTAGTCATATCTCTCGCTGACAAGTGTGTGTGGCTGTACAGTATTTTAATCAGGTAGTTCAGCAAATGTTCATCCCTACCCACTTTGGCAGGAAAGAAAATCATGCAACTTATTGCGATGTTGTAATTTGCACCAGTATTAATCAGTATTAATACTTTCTCTATTAATCAGTATCTATATATAGCATAGCTAACAATGATTTCTAAACCTTCTCCACTTTTCATTCAGAATTAAGCCAGGGTATTAATTGAACAAGACTGATAGATTCTCAGATGGCAGGGCATTATCTTCCTTCATCTTTTTCAGAACATGATTCTTAAATACAGAATGTCTCTTTGTTTTGGATCAGTTCTCCTGGTGGCTGTCTCTCTTCAGTAATCTGGTCTCAGGCACCCTTAAACGTCTCAATGGTCTGGGTTCCATAGGAGAGCAGAGAAACATTTAGTAACTTCAAAGTTTCTTAATCTGATGTCATTTGTCAGCCATTTCTTCTCCAAATTCTTACTCCAGACCACAACTAGCCCTCCCATTCCTGCTACCATATCAGCCCCTTTCTTCCTATCTTACCCTTGTGAGAATTATTGTGAGAAAGTGCAAATGATATTTATCAGGGTACTAAAACAGATTCTATGTCTTTAGGATTATATATGTGGCAGGATATGGAAGGAAAGGAAAAAGTTAGGGAAATGTAGTAGTTAGTTATTTTTTATTATTATAGTTATTTACTATTTTTAATTATAGTTATTTTCTATTACATGTGCTATAAGACATGTCATGAATATTTTTCTTAATGTGGTGGGTGCATGACTCCTTGCTTGCTAAATGTGATTTTGCAGTCTTAGCAGCTGGAAATTGATAAATAACAGTCACCCCTTTGCATGGCTTCTCTATATTTTCACTGACACAATGACAATTTAATAAAATTAGATTTAGACATATTACTTCAAATGATTTAGCACTGGCTTATCCACCAAATAAAGATACAGGAGTTTTACTGGCTACCAGTTGGCTTTTGGGTACAGTTCGACATGCTTTAAAGCCCTTCATAATTTAGATATCTGTAACATAATCTTTTCCCAGTAACATCAGCAGATGTTGACCAATCAATATGGTGGGCCCATCCTGGATCTGTTCTCTAAGAGCAGGGATGGGGAACCATGGCCTTTTATTACTTGTGGATTTCAACTGCCACGATGGCTGGTTCAGGAATTCTGGGAGTTGAAATCCACAAGTTATAAAAGGACCATGGTTCCCCACTCCATCTTAGAGGCTGCCCTTTTCAGGAACCGCGGGATTTTGTCTTTTCAGTCACAGTACTTTTTATTTAGAATTAATTGTCTCAAGGTTCAGAAGAGACTTTCTCCTCATTTTTTAAAAATGTTATAACATGATCTAATGAGAACATGATGGCTGGAATATTATGACTGGTAAGGAATTATGTTTTCATTTGAGGACCATTGATTGTAGCATTCCTGATGTTTTTTCTGTTTGTATTTTGCTTTGTTCCTATGGATGTGTTGAGTGGATGTGTTATTTTTAGTGTTATGTTAATTGTTTGCTTTTAATTTGAATTTACAAGGTTGGAAATTATATGCCATTTGGAACTGACTTTGACTGAAACGTCCTATAGGTCCTATATAACAAATGAACAAAAATGTATCTATGGATTTTCTATCATGTCTTTCCTCATTTTGTTAATTTTTATGTTTTAAAAAATAAAACATAATTTAAATATAGGTATAAAAACTAAGAAACACCCAATACTTTCCCAGCCTCATCAATCAAAATCAACAAGTATAGTGAAGGCAATCTACAAAAAACAAACAAACATGGTTTGCAGGCCAGCAGAATTAATACTGAGAGATGACTAATCTGATCTTTTGCAATGGGAAATTTCAAGGTTCCAAACATACAGCCATACGCTTGCTGAAATTATTTTGAAATGAAATATGTTAAGTTCTGCGCATGGGCACAAGAAGTGGAGACGAGACGATGAACAGTGAACTTCAACTCTTTATTTAACATTGTGGAACAGAGCAAAAAACTACAGCAGCAATAGCCCTTTTTATAGGCAAGCTGCTGATCAAATAACCAATAAGAAACGGGAAGCGTTAGCTCCCTTAACCAATGAAAGAGGCCCGCTAATAGTCAATCAGATTCTCCTGAACGGACCAATCAGATGTCGCTATTATCGGCCAATCAGAAGTGCAGGGCCAGAACCCTGCACTTTTCTAAAGGTTTTAATAATCTTTATTTAAGCACTTTTATTAATTCACAACAAAACATATATGTGTATTAACTGAATACAACTTTGCATGTTAGTTCTTATGAAGTTACATAGACAGTTATAGAAATAGCACTTAAACTTACATAACACTTTACAGCCCTCTCTAAACCATTTACAGAGTCAGCATATTGCCCCCAACAATTTAAGTCCTCATTTTATCCACTTTGGAAGGATGGAAGGCTGAATCAACCTTGAGCCTGGTGAGATTTGAGCTGCCAAATTGTAGGCAGCCAACAGTCAGCAGAAGTAGCCTGCAGTACTGCACTCTAACCACTGTGCCATGGGGATTCTTCATCTGATGATGTTTCAGATTTGATTAATATTTCTCCTAGTTTCAAAGCCATGCTGCTGAGAGTAAGCAGAGGTTTTACTTTACTGTAAATCAGCAGTTTTCAAATTGAAGAGCATAGCTAAGTCATGTTATCAACATTTCATTTCAAGTGTTTGTAAGATTAATTTGCCTGTTATATGATAATTTCATTCTGCAAAATGTTGAGCTAGCCCAAAATAATTTCTTTTTATTTTCCTATTGAATACATAAATGTCCACAAAAGCTAGGCAAGCTGCTTTTATTTGCTATCATAAATAATTTTTACAGGTCCCTATTTTAGATAGATATTCCCCCCCAAATACACTTTCTTCTTCCAAAATGTATAAAAGTTCTCAACTTTATTCATCATGGTGAATGTACGAGAGATAGAATTTTAAACTAAGAACATTTCGCTTGTAAAATTATGCCTCTGAATAATATGCTACTTTGTTAAATCCCCTTCTGGCTTATTCCTGAAACTATAACTATGTGGGATCAACCACATTAAGTCAGATTTTAGGCTGACAATATTTTCTTTGCAAAATGATGCCTCTGAATAATCCCCTGGGGGTTTTTGTTGTTGTTGTTGTTCAGTTTTTTCTTAATTCTGGGCAGGTTTATTTCTGAAACTATAACTATATGGGCTCAGTCAAATCTCAACACAAGGTTGTGAAAATATAATACACACACCCCCGCAAATGATTCCATCAAGTATTGATCGCATAAAGGACACAAGCTAAATCAGAAATGCTGGTAGAGGTGGGATTGGAATGTGTAGAAATGGGAAGGGGGATTTTCTACTTGACAAAACTAACAGTCACTTGTAACAAGAGTAGCACATAAATAGTTGCTCCAATTTCTATGTACTATAGTTGCACAGAGAGTCAGAGTGTGTTCAAGACATTCATTTGATGCTACAAAGGATTAAAAGTCTTTGCCTGAGGTTTTTTTTGACAATATGAAGAGTGAGCAAAAGCCTCAGGGTAATTGACAGCAGTTTCTGGAGGCAAATCTTTTCTTTGATTTTTGCACTAAAGCTAGCTGAGACGGCTTGTAGTTTCTTACTGTTTCCATACAACTCTGAATGGGTTATGACAAATTTAGGAAGTTACTGATTGTGAAGAAATTCTATGACGATTTGCCATGGCCAACTTGCCACAGCCAACTCACTACAGGACAACTCACCACGGCCAACTTGCCACTGGACAATTCACTGCAGGGCAGGAGTTACACTAATATATAAAAAATGGTGGCATAGAATAATTAAGGAAAGGATGAAAAAGGAGAGACAAAATGAAATGTGAAGGGCAAAAATTAAAATATATTTTATTTATTTTAAATTAAATTGAATTGATAAATTATTCTGTGGTGAATTGTCCCATGGTGAATTGATAAATTATTCTGTGGTGAATTGTGGCCATGGTGAAGTTGTTTCTCAGAGACTTGGCCATAGTGAGTTGTCTGCAGCAAGTTGTCTGCAAAGAGTTGGCCACGATGAGTTCTCCTACTTCATGTGAAGATCCTACTCCACGATGTTTGACATGAATCAAATTTATGAAAAATTGGGGTATCTCATTTTTGCCTTCTTTTAAGTCAGAACTGTCTTTCTCCCTTTAACATATGAGAAACTGATAGTTATGAAAGGCAGATTTATTTAGTTGGCAAAGCCTATGTAGTATGATATATAGCTTTGGGGGAAATAGTATGATTGGGTAAATCATGGGCAGATTTGAACTTTGATTAATGCTTCCACACATGACTTGCAAAATAAATGGACAACCATTAGCTGGTATAAGGAGCTATGGAAATGATCTTAAAGCAGATATCCAAAAGCTGGTAGAAATGGGGCAAAGCTAGAGACTGAATGGGTTTCACATGGCTCCCTGGGACATAAAAGTGAGGGAAGAGAAAATACAGGCAGACTTAAAAGATTGATGTCAGCCATCTTGAGACAGTCTATAATAACTGAATTTTTTTCTTTCTAGTAATTTTCCATTCCCCTGGGTTTAACACATATTTATTCTGCATTTTCTAACAACTTCTAGATGTCTTCTCCAAGGTCACATTTATGACTGCCTAAAAGTTTATCAAGCAGTCATTTGTATTTTTGGATCATATGTATTAGTATATACTGCATTTCCCCCCACTTTAATAATCTCCCAGTTTTTACTAAATTGGCATTGGCACTATTTGGCAGCTGTATCACAACCTTACCTTTGGTTTATTCCATTACAACAGCTGAATGGCTCATGCATTACAAACTTTATTTAGTTTTAACGTAATCTAGTTTGGGGTAAATGCATTGGGGGGATTCTACCAGTTCAGCCCAGTTCAGGTGAACCAGTAGTAAGAAAAACAGTTACCGGTTTGGCTGAATCAATATTTCTTCTTTTTCCTCCCGATGATCAGCTCTGCCAGGATCCCTCTCAATGTCTTACTGCTTTGCTCAGAAGGCTTCCATGAGACCCAGGAGTCAAAAAACGTCATGGGGAGGGGGTATTCCATTTTTTTTGCCTCCTGGGCTTTAGGGAAGCTTCCTGGGAGCAAAACCATGTGGAAGGGGGTGCTGCAAAAAAGAAGCCACACCCACCAGATTCCACATGACCATCCCACAGAACCAGTAGTAAAAATATTTGCATCCCACCCCTGGGTAAATTTGCATGCTACTTTAAAACCTCTTGCCTCCTGCAGCTCATCATTCCTTTTCAATGAAAGAGAGATGTGATACAAGGCCACACAGTTCTGGCATAAATAGATCAATGGTATATTTGTTTTTATTTATATTTTATGAATAGTTGTGAGCCATTGTATGAAATAGCCACCACATAAGATCTGTAAGTGAACGAATAAACAGCTGTGTTGTAGCTTTTCCTCATTTCATTTCACTTTATTTAGGACATTGAGGAGATCATCCTGTCAAGATATTAAGATGTTACCTGGGTCAACTGTAAAATCAGGTTGAGCAAGAGGAAGCTACCTCAGAAACAGGTGCAGGAAGCATGTGGAGTGAGGACAAAATATTTGTAGGTGATTGGTCTGAGTTCCACTTGGACTAGTTAGAAATTCTGAAGTTAGTCTATTGCCCAGATACAATAAGAGATATGTTAATCAATATGAAAATAAGAAGGAATTGCCAATCTCATGATCATATGTGGGGAAAGAGAAGTTCTGCAAGTAATGCATTTCACATTTATCCAAATTATAAGACATTCCAAAAATAATGTTAGGTTTTATTTATTTTCATATAATACAAATGCATTTGTTTTATTTCTGAATATACAGCAAAACTAAGGCAGCTTCCCCAAGGCTTTATTTAGCTAATACCAGTAAAATTAAACTGCAAACATGTTGTAGAATTTCTTTCTTCTATTGCTTTGTCCTTTCCCCTAATCATCAGAGAATGAGAAATACCATCTATTTTCTCATTTTCCCTGCCTTATACTTACTCTGTTGCTTAAGATTTCTGGTAAGAAAAACCCAACTTGTAACAATTTAAAAGTCACCAGATTCCACATACTCGGCTACCATACTAAATGACAATAAGAATTTAATCGACACTGTGAAATGTTCATTTGGAACATTTTTCCATGGATCAAAATAATACCAAAATGAAGTTGGAATATATTAAATCATTCATTTTTTTCCTCAAAAAGATTTAAGATGATCGAAGTTAAAGATGCTGTTACTACAAAGCCTATACATTCATACACAATCATTCCTACATATACCCCACCCTCTCTCTCTATGAAAGAAGGATATACTGTAAGGGGAAGATGAAAACAGGATTGAAAGAATGAGGGCCTGTCCAAGAAGAAAAAAAGTATTTGCCTTTTACAGGGATACTTATTTTTTTTTTTAAGTCAGAACAAAGTCACCAAAAAAAAAAAGGAAAAGAAAGGTGTTTTGTGGACGTATATAGTGCAAACCAAAAGTGTAAATTAAGCAGTGCAATCACAGCTTTGTAGTTTATACCAGCTTTATCTGCTACAGAACATTTTAGATGGGGAGTGATTTCTCAAATATCAATATTATTATGTGGAATGTACTTTGTGCACACCAGAAGCCCTAAATCAAAGTGCAGCTTCATATCGACAGTAATTAGTGAATGCTACCAACTTAGAATTAGAGTTGGGTTGTCAATATTTGAACAGCTGGAACAAACTGGTCTCTTAGATTTTGTTGACAATGTTCCATGGCTGTCAATGTTTTGGCTGGTTGTTATATATTGCCTTTAAAAACAGTTTTCCCATCTACTACTACCGAATTGGAATCATTTAAAGCTATCATATGAGCATCTTAAGGTTCACCTGCAGTTCTTGTTTTGCTTATGCACACACTTCACTTTGAATTATTTACTCTGAAAAGTAGCTTTCAGTACTCTACTTGATTTCTTCTTGTAGAGAATTGAATGGCATAAATAATTCTGTAGAAACTGCTGGGGAACAACTCAGCGCTGAGAGTGAACCCATTTATTTATTAGTTTACATCTTTTAAAAGAAATGTTTACAAGACAGGTTATGTTTTTAAAAGGCAAATAAATAGATAGATAGATATTAATTTGTGTGTGTGTTCACCTTTCAACGGTTGACAAAATTTCAGAATAACCAGATGTAATTTGTTAAGAACCCAGCAATTTTGCATCTTCTACATGTAATTTAATGGAAGGGGGATAAAAGGCAAAACAGAAGTTGATTCAGTGCAATGAACATAGAATCTCAAAGCAAAAAAGAGCTTGCAGTCTCCCCGGCACCCCAACACTTATACTCTGCTTTTCATGGCAAAGAAGTCCAACTTAACAGAAATGTTCAGACTGACTTTATTACAATCTTAGAAGGTTCCATATAATATATTTAAATGCCAAGCTGGCTCTTCCACAGGAACATAGGAGGAAATAAAGCAGGGATTGGAAAATAATGGTTTAGTGTTCCTATTTGAAGGTCCTATTTGCGAGTCCCTTGCATTGCAAGGTGATCAAACCAGAGGAGATCAACCCTGACTGCTCTTTAGAAGGCTAGATCCTTTGGCCACCTAAGGAGAAGGAAGGACTCACTGAGAAGAGCCTAATGCTGGGAACGATTGAGGGCAAAAGAAAGAGGGGGTGGCAGAGAATGAGGTGGCTAGATGGAGTCACTGAAGCAGGCAGTGTGAGCTTAAATGGACTGTAGGGGATGATAGAAGACAGGAAGGTTTGGAGCAATGTTTTCCATGGGGTCATGATGGGTCAGACACAACCACTACTACTACTAACAACAACAGCAACAGCAACAACAATAACATCAACAACAATTTGAAGGTACCAAAGAGGCTAACTCACCAGATCGGTTTGCAGGAACCATATCTCCAGTATCAGAATTTTTTTCCTGGTACTACAAATGCCAGAAGAAGTTGTAGAGAAGAAAAGCAAAGCAAAATAAAACCAGCCCACATGGCTGCTTTCTTTGTTCTTTTTTCACAAAGTATCTTCAATGGAGTGCTTTGCATCTTCAACCACATAACTTCAGGACAAGCTATCATATGCCATGGTAGAAATGTGTCACTTGTGTAATGACATCATGCTATACGTGCTGTCCTTTCCCTCTTTCCCTTTCCCTGCAGTTTGCCATGATTCAAACTGTAGCAAACCATCCTCTTGAAGACTTGCATTTCATCGCTGGATATAATTAATTCAAATAAATGATATATTGGTAGGATTAAAAAAACCCACTCTTTTGGTTTATATAATCTCAGAGCAAATGAGGAAAATCTTAAGAGCTTGAAGTCTCTGCATATAGAATTAAACTGTGGGATACATTAAGAAATGCCACAACTGATAAACAACTACCCCGATGATCATTAAAATACTGTATATGAGAAAATCAGGTACAGTTATCAAGGACATGTCACAAATGAACTACCCTAAGGAGGGAAATCGACAGAGATGTGTATTGGCTCCAGTTTTATTCAACTACTGTATAAAATGATTAGTTCATCACTTAAGTAACTCTCCTTTTCATTCCCTTAAATTAGCCCAAAGACATATTAGTTTATTACTGTATGCCAATGATGCAGTAATTCTGTCATTAACCCCCATTGGCCTTAAAAGAGCTTTGTAGTCACTTATGTACTATTGTACCAAGGAGGAACTAATAATAAATTGCATCAAGACTGTTACATTATTTTCAAATGCCTAAAACAGAGAAGATGAAACTTAGGTAGGCAGCCCACTGAGCAGGTTAAGATCTGTAAATATTTAAGGGTAGTTTTGCAAGCTTCAGGAAGCAGAAATATCTACCTGGACTATGTATCTCACAATGGGCAGAAATATGCATCAGCTGTACATTTCCCCCCCAAAAGGAACAGTTTATCTTTACCATAATTAAGTTGCTTGCAGCTATATCCCAGCACAACTGCTACATGGGTCCCAATTAAAAGCATATAACAGCATGATTACCTTGGAAAGAATTCAAATAAAATTTATAAGAAGCATTTTTCAGGTTACCCACTGTGTTCCAAATACAGTACTTCAATAGGAAGCAGGACTCAGAAAACCTGAATCCAATCTTTAGATAAATATGCTTACCTATGAGTTAAACTATATGAAATACTAGTGGAATAACCCAATTTAAATTGGCAGACAAACCACAAGTCTTCTTGAAAAAAAGGCTGTAAATATATCCCCTGAACCTATGATTTTTTTTTCTGTGATGTTATCTTAACTTTAGAGTCAGATCAAGCTAGATTAAAATCTTATATCTAGATATCTAGATCTTAGATATAAAAGGCAAACAGAATTTACTGTTTCTTCTATAATATAATTATAAATAACCAAATTTTAGTGCCTAAATCAACCTGATATTTGTATCATATCACAGTTTCCCAAATTCAGCAGACCCTTAAATTTAGATGGATTTATGCTTGCCCACAGCTGTTTTGGAAAATATTGGAAAAGCCCATGGGAAACCCAAAACTGTCCCAGTGACCTATTCTTAGCATACAGAAAGCTGTGATGGATCAGAAGAAAAACAATGTTCCCAATGAGATTATGTTTTTATCAAAGTAAGCAACATAATACAAAATAGTATGCAAAAACTGGGATTCTATAGATTTTTTAATGTCAAGGTATTCCTCCTCCCTGCCCAACCCCCCACCCCAAAGAAAATTGGTGGTGGATGGAAAATAGAAAACACAAAGTCCAAATATTTCATAAAATTTAGGCTATTTTAAACTGGATATTTATGGATTTAAATTAAAATAAATAGTAGACTGAGCAAATATTGACTGCGTAGAGAAATTGCAACATGGTTAATGGTCTTATCTGTTAACAGTGGAATCTATAGCATTTCCCCATTGGCTATCATTTACACCTCAGGTTTTTCATCTCTAATTCAATGGGTGTGTGGAATGGTTTTGTTATTATGAATAAGGCACAGAGCCGTAGAAAGTTATAATTTAGCGGAGTAATGAATGAGGATTCTCATTAGGCAATGTTATTCTATTACAAAGCATTTTTGTATTGTTGCTATTCTACTCTCAAAGAGAGAGAGAGAGAGAGAGAGAGAAGAAAAAAGAGGAAACCAACAGCACTTAAAGGATATAACTTTGTCCAAAAAAATCCCAAACCTACCTCATATAAAATGAAATAAGCCAAACCTTCATCAGACTTTTCTGCTGTGAATTTTTCCATTAGTTTGAAAGGACATCTGGGGGCCTCTTCCTTGTATTTTACTGTCAATCTTTGGTCAGCAATTATGACACATTCAATAAAATATTCATGAATGGGTACCAAGAGGGATCCTTAAGAAATCCACTGAGAGGTATTGGTAGCTTCAAATTGATTGAATATTGTGTAACTAATAATGTCACCCAGAGTCTGTGCAATGAAATGGGTAAGTAATTTTTTATGCGAGGCAGTCCATTCTGAGACTTCCAAAATCTATTTTAATCTAGCAAAGCATCCATTAATGCCACAGAAGTTCATGTTTGGGACAGTGTGAATGATATCCGAATGCATCAGGAAGAAAATCATCATATGCATCCATAGGAAGTAATTATTAATGGATTGTGAGCTTTTCCTCAGAGAAAATAGATTTGCTGTGGTTCCTTCCATCTCTCTCTTCCATACATAGTAGATTCTAAAGGCAGTCCTAGATCATATTTAGAGTTTAAAAAATACCTCCATTCTTTTGTACTTCTGTATTTATCCCATTTCTTTTCTCTACCTTCTGGTAGAAAACTTATACAGGACTTTAAATAGACTGTGAATCATGTTGCTATGACACATGCTTTCAGACATATAATTGAATCTAGATCTTGTTCAGGGATAAATGCACCAAAAGGAATCTTCTGACTCCAGCAAAACTTCATCCTGGTGGTTTTACCCAGTAATTCACACATACAGCAGTTGCTAATAAAGTTAAACAGTTTACTTCAGATACTTGTATGTAAACAACTACAGTGTGAAAAATCTTATAAAGTCCACAGCAAAATTATGCACCCCCTACATATATGTATGTATCAGAGGTAGTATTTAGCAGGTTCTGGCCAGTTCTAGAGAATTGGTAGTAGAAATTTTGAGTAGTTCGGAGAATCGGCAAATACCAACTCTGACTGTAGATTTTACAGTATCCTTCCCCTGCCATGCCCACAAAGCCATGCCCACAGAACCAGTAGTAAAAAAAATTGAATCTCACCACAGGTATGTATGTAATTTCAAAAAAGTAAAATCTCATTAATCTAACCTTCATAGCTTTCCCTAATCCATCCAATATTATGAGTAATAACTTCTGGATGGTCCCTTGGCCTCCCATCTGCTGCTGATGCTTAATTGAAATGAAGAGAAATGAAACTGAAGGAATCCACTAATCCATGTACGTAATGTGTTCTATACATTGTCATTGTCTAGTGAAAAGAATGGCCAGTGGGTGACATGATAGCAGTGTTCCAATACTTGAGGGACTGCCACAAAGAAAAGGGGTGGTGGGGTGGTGGTCAACTTATTCTCCAAAGCACCAGAAGGCAGGGGAAGAAACAATGGATGGAAACTAATCAAGCAGAAAAGCAACCTAGAACTAAAGAGAAATTTCTTGTGAGAGCACTCAATCAGTGGAACGGCTTGCCTTCAGAAGTTGTGGGTGCTTTATCACTGGAGGCTTTCAAGGTTACTTTCAGCTTGGTTATTCTGTTAATAAGGAAAGCTTTGGATGCTGGTATCATGTCTGTGCCAAATAGGGATTGCCAATAAATCTGCTAATTGTATCCATATATATATAGAGAGAATATTCATCCATCTACTCACTAGTCTACTAACTGTTGGATAATATTTTAACCCAAGTATAAGGAAGATCCCTTAATTATATGTTTTAGTGCTAAGGTAACTATTTTGGAGTCTTGGAAAGCTAAGCACTGGAGAAATGAGGCATCTGAGTTCTGATGAACAAGCAGAGAAGAGAAACTCTTCATTACATCAGTCAGGAAACAATAAAGGGATTTTCTGGGCAAGTTATCTTCAAATCTTTGGAATGTGATTATGGCCACTGACTGGAATCATTCTGGGACTTGGTCCACAACAGTATTGGCCATACAGTATGAAATGCTTTAAACAGGTACAGGAAGGAATAGCAATCTGGCTTAAAAGAGAAAGTTTCCTCACATCAGTAATTTGAACTCTCTAATAACTCTTATATGAAGACCCCGGAGAAATATGAGAAATAAAGGAGGTACAATTCTGCATGTATAAGTCAACAGATAACTTTTTATTCTCAACTGGATTGCTTTACATCATGGTATTTTGCCTGCCAATTTGTCACGAAAACAGTAACATACTAAAAATTGTAATAATAAAACAGAAATAATCCTGCAACTTTGAAAAAGTAGCATTAAGAAACATTTTATGGCTTGTTCAAAACCAAGATTGAGTTTCAAGTGAGGTAGCACAGAGTCCCCTTTCTAATTCCTTGGCAACAATGAAATACGATGATTTGTAATGTTTAGAGAAAAATACTATATATAGCTAAGAATATTTTAGGCTTCAAAGTAGAGCTGCTATTTCTGTTGATAGCTTGATTTTTTTTAAAAAAAGAACCTTTCTCGTATCTGTTTTTTCCCACCTATTCTATGGATGTATATATGGATAAAACAGCTGAAAAATAACAGTGTATGCCTAGCAATTATCTAATTCTCTTTATAGGCTATTTTGCAGATTGTCTTCATAAAAACAAAAATGTTAATTATAAGAAAAAATACCCACTTGCTGTCTGATTCTAGACTATGAAATTAATTCAAGATTATTATTTTTAAAAAGTAATGAGTACTTAAATTATTATGGATGCTTCCTGAATCCATAAATGAGAAAAAGCATTTTCGTCCTGAATTTAAAGGAACAGTGGATGGATATCAGAACCCGAAGTAGCTTACATGTATTCAGTAGTTCCTTTCTTCTTGAAGCTCATCTAGTGATTAGTATGTAACTCTGTCATGTCCATTATGCTCAGCTAATAGAAAGATTAGTTAAATAAGAATTATGAATTTGAAAAAGATAAGGGTAAGGATAAGATTGAATCTGATGTGGAACTCTGCGATGATAATAGAGGTATAAATTTTATTGGATGAACAATTAAAGATTGCATGATAAAGTGGGAAAAACAGTTTTGGATATATTATAGAGTTGGACCAATGGGAGAATATGTGAAACAAAGGATTGAAAAATTATATTGAATTATAATAAAGAGATTTTTGTAAGATGATGTATTATTAGTACATAATTCTGGATAAATTGTCAAAAATGTATAAGGGAATTTCAAATGTTTTTTGGGAAATGCAATCAAACCGACAGGACATTTTTTTCTTTGCTGGACATGCAAGATAGCTAGAAAATATTAGGATCAAGTATGTATTTTGATCAGGGGTGGGATTCAAATTTCTTAACAACCAGTTCTGCGGGCATGGCCTAATTTGTGGATGTGGCTTGGTGGTCATGTGACTGGGATGGGAGTAGCTTGCTGACTGGGCATAGCTAGATGATCATGTGACTGGGGTGGGCATGGCCAGGTGGCCATGTGACTGGCAAACCAAATGTAAGAGGTCCTCACTTAATGGCCAGTTGATTAGCAAGTGTTTTTTGCCAGTTTCCAAGGCCTGGGGAGACCTGGAGAGGATAGGGCAAGACCTGGGCAGGTGGACATGTGATTGGCAAACCAAATGTAAGTGGTCCTCGCTTAATGACCAGGTCCTTGCTTAATGGCCAGTTGATTAGCAAGTTTTTTTTTGCCAGTTCCCAAGGCCTGGAAAGCCCTGGAGAGGGCAGGGCGAGGCCTGGGCAGTGGCCATGTGACTGGCAAACCAAATGTAAGTGGTCCTCGCTTAATGACCAGGTCCTCGCTTAGCAAGTGTTCTAATTTACGACTGACCTCCACAGAGCTACTTGGCCTGTTTTTGGTGTTTTGACAGACAGACAGACAGATACACACACACACACTTCTATTCTTTGATTCTGTAAGGATCTCCTGCTGGAGCAGGGGGTTGGACTAGATGACCTCCAAGATCCCTTGCAGGCCAGCCCTAGATTGCTGTGCTGCTTTAAAGTCTTCAGAAGCCAGGGTTTATGTCCTTCCTTCCTCTCTTTTTTTCTCTCTCCCTCCCTCCTTCCATGTATTTATCTATCCATCCATATAGCTCATTTACATTTTCCTCTCTTCCTCCTTTCTTTCTTTCTTTCTTTCTTTCTTTCTTTCTTTCTTTCTTTCTTTCTTTCTTTCTTTCTTTCTTTCTTTCTCTTTCTTTCTTTCTTTCTTTCTTTCTTTCTTTCTTTCTTTCTTTTCTTTTCTTTTCTTTTCTTTTCTTTCTTTCTTTCTCTTATTTCTTTCTTTCTTTCCCTTTCTTTCTGCCCCTTCCTTCTATCCCCCTTTCTTTCTTTCACTTTCTTTCTCTCTCTCCCTCTCTTTTTCCCTCTTTCTCTCTCTCTTTCTGTATCCCCCTCTCTTTCTCTTTCCCCTTCCCTCTCTCCCCCTTTCTCTCTCTTTCTGTCCCTTCCTCCTTCCCTCTCTCCTTCTAAAGCTAGGAAGTCCACCTGAAACTCACACATATACACACACCCAGGGGTCGGATTCTACCAGTTTGGTCTGGTTCTACTGTACTCTGCTTATCAGAGAATAAGGCTGCAGGCAGAGACTGTGCTTTGTAATCTTTGTGCAGGGTCTTTAAAAAAATTCATGCAATTAACAGAAACAAATGAGGCAGCTTAGAAACAAAAGGATGCTCAGAGCAACCCCAGTTCTACAGTATCATAGAATAAGAACATCCCAGAAGAAAGGCAATAGCAGAAAGGGAAGGAGGGAGGGAAGAAGGAAGGAAGGAAGGAAGGAAGGAAGGAAGGAAGGAAGGAAGGAAGGAAGGAAGGAAGGAAGGAAGGAACCACCCTACTGAGGGCTGCAGAATCATGCAGCCTTTAATGTTTCAGATTGGTGACCCTTCCTAGACCCAACTGATGCTTCTTATTGTGTCTACAGTACATGAGTTTCAGTCCCAAAGATGCTCCTTCTGCCCAGGAGCCCAATCTTCAATTCTGGATGAATACTTCTGCACCATTTCACTCTTCGTTCCTCAACATCCTTCTTACTTTGGATCACAAGCTATTGAACCAGATCAGAACCAAGAACAAAAGTTTCAGTTATGCTACAACGGTCATAAGTGTGAAAAATGGTCATGTCACTTTTTTTCAGTGCCATTGTAACTTTGAGTGGTCACTAAATGAACTGTTGTAAATCAAGGATTACCTGTAGAAAAATACAAAAAGCTTCTTTGCTTGCAAAAAGCTGCTCTTAAATACCAATCATTAGATTTAAAATACCTGCAAGCTGGAGTTACAAATCAGGCAGGGTGCCAGAGCACTTTGAGATATGAAAATATTTAAAATGCAGTGATAACTATCAAACACCCAACTCTTGCTCATAAAGTGAAACCCTTTAGCCGAGAGGTCATTTAAGCTCTCCAGCAAAAGCAGACCCAGGAAAAGTAATCCTTAGATCCATTTGCACCACTTAAAAATACCAGCTGGTCTCACTTACCTCACAAGATATCCTAAGGAAATCACTCAGATTTAAGGAAAGTGTTAAATCTGGGAGAGTGGGCACAAGGAACGGAGACGAGGCATCGAATAGTGACTCCAACTCTTTATTAGTGACTTCAGAACAGAGTGAACAACTAGGGCAGCAGCAGCTCCTTTTATAGAGCTGGCTGCTGTCACAACACCCAATGATTTGAGTTTGCTGCGCTGAGAGCGTCCAATCAGCAGCAACCCGCTATCAGCCAATCCGATCAGCCAAAACCGACCAATCACGATCCGCTGTCAACGGGCCAGTCAGAAGTGCAGGCTAGGAACCTTTTGTGGAAAGAAAACTACTAGAATCGCAAACTAACGAGTTTGCTTAGTTCGTAACAGAAAGGTCACATGCCCCCCAGAAAGAAAGTAAAAAAAAAATCAGTGCCAAATGTGCATCCTTCCTCTTGGAAGTATACTCCAAAAGGACAGTGCCAGATAGTATGAAAGCAGTGAAGGAAGACACCCTCCCCAAATAGAAAAAGAAACCATGAGGCAAGAAAAAATTCAAACACGATACAAATAATTAAATCACAACAGTAGCTGTTGCTTGTTGAAGCTGAATAGGGAAAATTATCCCATCAATAAACACAGGATTAAACTTCACCAAGTACAGAATTAAGCTTCACCAAAAAACAGTTTTAGACCAAAACAAAGAAAGAGTATGTAAACTCATGTTTGAATGTCAATCCTTCCAACTAGCCAATAAGCCTTGCTGAATGTCACTCATCTTGGTTCCCTGTCACTAAAAGCTTTGCTTTATTATTCAATTATTTCTTCAAAGTGCTGATTGTCCAGGGAAGTATTTCCTCCCAACAGCAGTGTAAAAATCTTAAAACAACCATTCCCCTTTAAGAAAGCCAAACCTCACAAACTCCGGAGACAGAAGTCTAGGCTATCTGCCAAGAATGTAATAAGGGTGGAAAAAAACAAACAAAGTTTGCTTCTAACTTCTGGTTCTCGAATACTTAGAAAATTAACAAGGGGTTCTATAGAACTGGATAGAACCGATAGAATCCCACCCCTGATTATGATGCAAAAGATTTTTAAAATGAAAGTACAATTGAAACCACAGATTCTTCCTTTGGGCTTAATAGACAAAGAAAATGAGACATCTTATGGAATGTTGTTACATATAATAATGCAGCAATACATTTGTTATTTGTTGTTTGTTTGTTTGTTTGTCATATTTAAGAAGTGTCCAACAGCCTTGAAGAGGGGCTCTGAGTGCTCTACAATAAAATAAGAAAGCATAAACATCATAGCAATTTAAACTTAAAAAAGGCAAGAGGTCTTTAGAATTAATTAAAAGGCAGGGGATGACTTTAAGGGCACCAATCAATCCCATGGCTATATGCTCATCTGCATGCCCAATGGTGCAGAGCTCTGTCTTTACAGCTTTACGGAAATTCACAAGAATGGGGAACTGCCTTATATCAAGGAGTAACATGTTGCGCAGGGCATAGGCAATAGCAGAGAAGGCTCTATTTCTGGTGCCCACCAGTGAGCATTCTTTAGCTGACAGGATCAGCAACTAAATACCTTCCCTGTTCCAAGATTGAAGGAGTCACAAATATCTACAATAGAAGAATGGATGGTGAAGCTGGTTGAATGGGAAAAGATGGTGAAATTGAGAACTTTGATGAAAGAAAAGACATTGCCAAATTTTATTTCTTCTTAGAAACTACTTCTGGACTAGTGGTGAGTTTCAAAAATTTTTACTACTGGTTTTGTGGGTGTGGCTTGGTGGGTGTGGCAGGGGAAGGATACTATAAAATCCCTACTCCCTCCCCATTCCTGGGGGAAGATTACTGCAAAATCTCATTCCCTCTCCACCCCACTAACCTGCTTTCCAGCTCCATTCTCCTGTGCAGGGCAACAAAAGAAGACCCAGCCGATCAGCTGGGACTCGAGAGGCAGAGAATAGATGGGGGTGAGGCCAGTCAGAGGTGGTATTTGCCGGTTCTCCAAATTACTCAAAATTTCCACTAACGGTTATCCAGAACTGGTCAGAATCTGCTGAGTACCACTTCTATTCTGGACTTTTTGGAAGAAACGGAAAGGTAAATGGATGTTGTGATTTGATGATTAGGATTGCATGGGACTATGGAAATAATGTAGGCAGAGTAGATGTGTGTTTTTTTATCTATATATGCACCAAGAAAAGTTGGAAGTCACTTTTCTGTTTCTTTTTTAACCTTGTACATCCCCCCCCCCCAAATCAATAAAGTTATACAGGAAGTCTTTCCTTATCGCCATATACTTGAGTAATAGTCAAATCAGGAATTAGCATGGATCTCCTTTTCCAATTTCAATAGATCTTCTATAATTAAAATTGGAAAAGAAGCTTCCTCTACCTACTGCAGTAATATAAAATGCCAATGGAAAAAAAATACTTCAAAAATTCAATCTTTTGTATTGTATAGTTATTCCAATGATGAGTTTCATGTTCTTGGGGATCCTTTTCTTTAGGTATGCAAATGTGTTCCTGCACATAGAGGTCATCATCATGAAATGCTTCTATATTCATGCTTATGCTATATCAAGATTGATTTTTGCAGTGTTCTATGAATGTGTATGCTAAGTAACATAAAAGGAAATATATAGTAATATATAAGGAAGATGGAATTTACAGATAGGAAAAGTGTACAATATGATACAGTATTTAGAAATATGAATGAAATGACACATGGGAATAAATGCAACCAGATCAATAACAATTCCACAACTGAACATTTGGAGGAAAAGTTTGAGACAATATAGACTAATGGAAATTTCTAATGGAAATAGAATGCAACTATTTGTAAAAAAAAGAGAAAAGAAAAAATAATGCAGAATTTAAATCTTTTCATCTATTTCTGGATACATAGATAGCAATAGCAATTGCACTTATATGCTGCTCCACAATGCCTTATAGCACTCTCTGAGTGATTTACAAATGTCAGCATATATGTGCAGGTATTGCACATTTTATATTTTAAAATGCAGATTGTTTTTTATTTCTGCAATTACAGCCTTACTCAAACTTCTTCTAACATTCAAGACTACAATATTCTTATTTGTTTTTATGTCTGACCACTGTAGTGAAAAACTCACTTCAGATATGCAAACAACTGGAGAAAATCCAATGATTGTTTTATTATTTCAAAATAAAAATATTACAGTGAGTTGTTGGTCTTTTGCATTTGGAATGATCAAGAGCAAATATGTTACATGGGGCCCCACCCATAAGAGAAAATTATAACTATTAAGGGTACAGAATAAGAAGAAAGAAAATAGAAACATAATACATTGAGTACAGACATTATAATATTCTTTGAAATGCAATATAAAAGCTGTGATATACAGAAGTACCTAGACTGTTCTAACAAGTTGACCCTGCAGAAAGATCTTCTGATTGGCTGTGAATTCTTTTTATTTGTATTTTTTATGTTGATTTTTTTCAATATTTTTAAGCTACCTGTATCCATTAAGGAGTCAGACAGCATCAAAACTGGATAATAAATGAAAAAGAAGAGAGATGAAAAGGCAGTTATTGTACCTCTTGGTTGCATTTCACTAAAGACATAAATTCCATAGGTATTTGGGATCATTGTCAAAACATTGGCACAGCTAAAAAAGAATCTTACAGCTAAGTGAACAATGAAAAAATACATGACAATTTGGATACATATTATAAAGCATATTACATAATATAAGTTAGCTACCCAAATATGGATGACTACATTTTTCTCATTTATTCTTTTTTCATCCTTCTACACTTCTCATGTCTAGAAGGAAAAAAATAATCCTAACAGGAGCCTGCTGTTAAGCAAAAGTCAGAAAGATCTAACATTTCCATTGCACACTTTAATTCAGTTATTTCAAGAGATAACAGGCACTAAAAATGAAAGACCTATTACAGGCTGTAGTACTGAAATGGGCAAAATAATTATTCCATAGATAGCATTGTTAACCAAGTAAAAAGGGAAGAAAGAGAGAAAGAGGTGATGTGGGGGAAGGGTATTAGAGATATATAAAAAAAAATAGATCCTGAAAAGGTTGTGAAAAATAATACTTCATTAAAATCTGTTTTTGTTTTCTATATAGTCTTTAATATTTTATTTTAATTTTTTGGTGGTGGGAGGGGAGAAGGTAGGCTGTTGTGGCTGCATACGCTTCTTCTAAACTAAAATTCCCAGACTACATAATTTCAAATATTTTCAAATATTCTCCTAGTAGCCTAGGAAATGAATTCACTTTGGTGGCAATTGTTCTTTATAAATTTGATTTATGTGAGTTAGATTGAGTATTAACATTTTGATTTAGAAATATACCACGTGCAATATAATCGTGTTTAAGTTTCGACCTGTGCATGAATCCCAACAAATTGAATCATGATTTTCTGAAGAAATTTTTTAAACTGATTTTCCAAAAGGAAGGAAGGAAGGAAGCGGGGAAGAGAAAGAGAAAGAGAGAGAGAGATCCAACTGTAATATTACAATCTTAGCATTCTCCCTAGTTAATTCTAAGCATTTAGTTCTTTTCATCATTAGAGAAGGTGATATTATTTATTTAGGGTTTCTGAATTTGCCTAATTTTGATACTTCCATTAACATAATATAAACATAGAATGTATTCAAATCTGAAAATGATTAAGAACTGAAGTGCTACAATTATGAAACAAAATATTCTCCTCAACACAATTTTAAAACTATGTGGAAGAAATGTAGAGAAATGATGGAAAAAATTTTCCATTGGGTTTCTGTGAGTTGGCTTGCTTCCAATCTGATGAAAAACTTCCCTTGTCAACATGAAGAGGCAACATAACTAAATTGATGAGGTGATTTTTGAAGTTTTGCCCACCTGCTTGGCCAATACAGGTTCCCAGTAACTGTCAGAAGAAGAAATTGTAAGAAGACATTGATTTGGATATGGGTTTTTTTTTTTTTTTTAAAGTTACACAAAGAAGCCAAATGCACCAAATGCTTTCTCCAGTCCTTGATATAACAACTGTAGCAAAAATTGAGAGACCAAAGATTGCACAATTGCATCTCTTTACAATTGCAAGGTAGCTTTTCCAAATGAAGGAATATGCATTGTGTTTCCTTTTGTAGGGAAATAATTCACCTACAGAATTCTAACAGTTATGCCACAGAATCAGTGTTTCCAAACAAAATTAAAGTAAGATAGAATTTACTTATTGTTGGAAACCAGGAGAATAGTGAAGATAAATTGCTGTGTTCAGCTCATCATTAAGACAAATGCATTTTGTTTCTCCCTTGAATCAATCTCCTGCTAGGAAGCCATTGGTTTATATGATAGGAATCCCAGAATCACATACAGAAAATAAACACACACAAAAAGAGAGTTAATGCTAATTCTTGCTATTAAATCATGAAAACATCTTGCTAAAGCTCAGCATTCTATACAAACTCACTTATCATGGAAGAAAAAGGATGGGACAGTGTACCTGCAGTGACAAGAAAGAGAGTTATAAGTATTATTATCTCAACTCAGCATAGGTCTCTTTTTGGCAGCTGAAAACACTACAAGCCATAACAGGAATAAATTTTACATCAGGCACAATCATATTAACTTGAATACACAAGACAAAATAAAGTCTAATAAGATCTTTACCTAAGGCTGATGGTGGCAACAATAAACTTCTGAACAGAACAGACTTAAAATATGCTTTAGGTGGCTAACAATGAAATTCAAAATAACAAGCAACAAATCTCATATTGTAACCTACACCGAAACTTCAAAACTATGAAAGCTTTTAAAGAGGACCCTTTAAATCAGTGGCACAAAGGTTTCAAAAGGAAGGTCAGACCACTCTCATTCAACAGGTTGCGTTGAAATGTTTCTGGCATAAGTTGACTTTTTTTAGCTCGTTTTCAAACAACGTTAGTAAATCATTGATCAAGTTAGGCAAAGCTTCCCTTTTAATTTGACAAAGCTTCATTCAAATTAGCAGCTTCAAAGCAGCTTCAAAGAAAAGTCAGACAGTAACTTTCAAAAATACATATAGCAATCTTCTCTTACATATATGGAAGATGCTGAAGTGTTGGCTGTGTGGAAAGCTCTTTGAAGTTAATACAGTACCCAACCAACCAATCCAATCACCTGCCTCTCTGCTTACATTGGAACTTTGCTCAGATGACAATGCTAACATGGCTTTGTTTTCTTAGGTCTTAGATCATTCACTTTCTTAGATCTCCCTTTCTTTAATACAACCAGCCACAATCTTTGTAGTTTTATCCAACAGGCCATTCACAACCTGGAAGCC
Source organism: Hydrophis major (assembly GCA_033807585.1). Classification (NCBI taxonomy): domain Eukaryota; kingdom Metazoa; phylum Chordata; class Lepidosauria; order Squamata; family Elapidae; genus Hydrophis; species Hydrophis major. Next base: position 66,672,414 of record CM066330.1, read on the forward strand.
TACCAAATTAGTCGTAAATATGGGCCTTTCAAACAAGCCCAGTTTAAGGGAGTTGCAATCATATATGTTACATGGACAGCTATATAAATTAGAGACACAGAATCTTGGAAAAGAGACTCTTTAACAGAATGGCAGACACAGAAGTTATGGAAAACAATATGAGAAAATGTAAATGAAGATGCTATCTCCTTACACCACTCTATCTATGAGAGCTAACCCTATGCTCATCTCAGGGCAATAAATCCATAAGGTAATGTAGATCTATATGATGGGATCATTTTCCTAAAAAGGATTTATACTGTGTTTATTAATGCTGCTCTGCTCCCAGCTCATCTCGCTGCAAAGAATTATTATTTCAAAGGCATGTTATCGGTTCTTCCAAAGATGCTTTTTCCAAAAGGCAACTGATTTCTTCTTGGTATTTTTTAAAATGTTTTGCTTCTCATCCAAAAAAAATTCTGTAATTCTTATCTTCTTGGATGAAAAGCAAAACATTTAAAAAAAAACCTCCAAGGAAATCCAGTTGCCTTTTAGGGGGGCGGGGGTGGAAGCACCTTTGGGACAACCATGACTGAGAATCTCTATAGATATTATCTGTATTCTTTCTCCTCTACCTATTTTTGTAGTAAACAATACAAAATAACAACACAGCTCTGTAAAATAGATATGAGAAGCTTCTAAATCTGTGTTCTGTTGGCTCCCTATGTTTCCTCTTGATGCACTACCTATATGTTGGTGATTATTTAATCACTTGTTAGAACAGCCAAGGTATTCAAGTGCTTAGAATTTTTTTAATGCCACAATAAACATAGGCCCATGGCAATTAAATTGTTCTATATGTGCAGAAATATGCCTCAGTCATGCAACTATTCCCTTGCTCCAAAGAAGTTCGGCTTGTACATGCAACATTTGTAATAGAAACATTTCCTATTATGAAAGATAAATGTAGTTATGGCATATGCCCTATTAACTGCATTAAATTAGAATCACTGGTTGCATTTACATAGCACTTTAGGCTGATGGAAGAATAAGGACTTACTGTGAGCTGAAAAGAACTGGGACTTTGTGCAGCGGCTCAAGCTTGCAGCCTAGAAGATAGACTCAAGATTCAGAAGGATCTTGAGAGACTTAAACATTGGGCCTTAAAATGCAACTCAGTTGTGAGAAAAATAAGGTCCTGCACTTAGGTAGGAAAAACCAATGCATAAGTTTAGAATAGGAAATACTTGGCTCATTAAAATGTTTTACAGATGGCATCTTCCTCCAACTAGATTGGCCAAAATTAGTAAAAGTATATCACCACATTGTTGGAAATGTAACATAGAGATAGGGACCTATTATCATATATGGTGGAAATGTATAGAAGCAAAAAAATAAATAAATAAATACTGGTGAAAAATAAAGGTTTGGATAGAAGAGATGGTTAACCAGAAAGTAGAGTTCAGATCAGAAACGTTCTTACTGGGAATTATTAATGAGAAATACAGTAAAGGAACAATATATTTAATGATACATATAATAACAGCTGCAAGATTGGTGTATGCCCAAAACTGAAGAATGAAGATACTCCTACAGAAAGTAAAATAATAAGGAAAATATTGGTTTGTGCAGAGATGGACAGACTAACTTTAGAAATCAAAGATAAGGGTGAGACAGAGTATTATGAAGTCTGGAATAAAATGTATCAATGGCTGGAATCAAGGAAAAAGAAAGAAAAGGTTGATGCTTTATAGGAATGAAAGTTTTGTAAACCAAAAAGAATGGAATATAATGGACAAATATAAGATGATACGAATGCATGAGTATAAAAGACAGTTGTAAATATGTAGATAATTGTAGATAAATCTAAATAGAAATAATATGCAGCTAGCACTATATTAATAACATAAGGAAAAAAGGAAATCAACTGTTATGTGTATCTCTATACTATAGTTTGTATGGCAAAATGATGGCCGAGGAAGTCGCACTGTGTTCAATTGTTTTTAATGTTTATTCAATAAAGTTTTTTTTTTTTTTTTTTTTTAAAAAGGAATGCTATGCTGGCTGGAGAATTATGGGAGTTTAAGTCCACAAGTCTTAAAGTTGCCAAGTTTGGGGGCCCCTAGTCTAGGTCTCCTAGTGGATCACTATTTAATTATGAGTCAGTATTATGTGACAATTGCCAAAAAAGCCAACACAGTTCTAAGCTGCATCAGCAGAGGGATAGCAGCAAGAACACAGGAAATGATAGTACTGCTTTATATGGCACTGTGAGACACACTTGGAATATTGGATCCAGTTCTAGTCACCATGATTAAAAAACAACTTGGATCAGAAGTTGGATTTGAAGACCTCCAAGGTTTCTTCCAGCCCTATGATTCTATGATTCAAAATGAGATATGCCACGTTTCTTAGCCTGCCATTTTAAGAGGATGGAATGAAAAGGGAACTAAGCAGGCAGTGATCAAAGGAAGGTGATACTGGCTAAAATGAATCTGATACTGCAGTGAAACAAGTGGTATGATGCATGACACAAGTCAATGTTTTCATGATCCATCATCAGTGATCAACTCTCATTCAACATGTTGCAACTATATTCATATTCCTCCACATTGCAGGGAAAGTTCTATTGGCAGTTGTGCTGTGTATTGACTGCTATACTAGATATTGTTTTTAAATGTCTCCTTGTATCAGATTATTAAGTTTGAGTGGTGCAGTGGCCTAGAGGTGGAGCTCTCACCTCACAATTAGCCGGCTGTGAATTTGATCCTAGGTAAAGGCAGATTTCTCTCTCTCTCTGGGCACAATGAGATTATATCTGCTGAATATAACTCCCCATTGGTGACAAGAAGGGCATCCGGCCAGTAAACAGTCAGTTCCATTCAGTTTCCTAGACTCCACCTTGCAAGGGATTATGGGGTCATTAAAAGATGATGATCAGGGATTATGGGGTCATTAAAAGATGATGATCAGATTATTAAGTTTGTCCTGCCCTAGTTTGTCTCTAGGAACTCGAGATAATTCAGGGAAAAAAAACCCCAAGATAATGATTTTCCCATCCTACTAAAGCCATGTCCAGGTTCTGCAATTCAAATGCAATGCAATATGCCTTTGCATTGGTCTAAGCAATGTTGAAAGAGAATAAATCATTCTGCCTGCTTAGGTATTTCATTAAGATACAGGTGAAGTAGCACAAATCACTAAGAGGCTGGTTTCCCTGGCAACTGTACTTGGCCATGATCCAGGGAAAGCCTGTGCTCAATTGGGTCCAATTATAGCTATTATTTAAAAACCCATAAGCATAAGCTGCTCCTTCACCAACAGCAGGAAAGTCTCAGGTTTGCTTGTGAAATTCATCCAGGAGACTGTGGTGATCCAGCAAGTCACATATCATGAAATCATTATACAAACTGCCTTTAACTGTTGCTGGATGTAATAAGTTAGAAAAGGTTTGGTTACATCCATTTCATACTAACAAATTTAATAAGTTTTTGTGAATAGCAATCATTTAAGAGTCAGGAAAGGTGTGACTCCTTCCAGATTTTGGTGACCATAAGGTAATATATCTTTTCACTTACAATGAATCAAAAGATACGTATAAAGCAGCGGTGGTATTCGACCGATTCTGCCCGGTTCTGGAGACCCAGTAGGAGCGATGAGCAAAGGAGACCGAACCAGTTGTTTCTGCTGCTTTAATGGCTCTGCTGTTGGGCCCACCTGCCTGCCTGGGCTCCTATACTCACCTTTATCTTTTGAATTTGAAGCGCGTCTGCTTTGCATGGCACAGAATAGTGTTGCACGGCAGCTGTTGAAGTGACCAGAATATCATACAAGTTTGCAGGAGGCGAGGTAGAATGCCTCTGTGCCTACACAAATGCCTCTGTGCCTGTGCAAAGTGCACGTTTGGCACATGTGTGCATGCAAAGTGTTTGCACGCACACAAAGCGCTCCCACCAAACCACGCCCACCGAACCGGTGGCAACAATATTTGAATCCTATCACTGACATAAAAGCTATGTGTACTTTTTTCTTTGGCTTATTCATACACATCGGATGCAGGCAGCAATTATCGGATTTTTTCCCCTTTTTCAAAGAAGTCACAAGACTACCCTCATAGAGTTTCCAATTTGAATTTAGAAATTGCTGTTACACTAAGGCAAATTAGCTTGAGAGCAGTCAAGCAAAAAAATACTGTGGCTGGATGGAATTTTGATCCTGGTTTTCTGCAGCCTCATTTTCTATCTGCATGATAAGATTGGCTCTTGTATTGAATTAAAGTTGATTCCGGCTAAAATAAGATTCCTTGCTTGAGATTTATGCTATGTAGTTCTTTGAAAGTATTCTGGGAACAAGGGTTTTCAAAACTGCCCCTGCTATTTTATTTTAAGTTTCTGCAGGCAAGGTTACTGTCGTGCTTAAAAAAATGAGATGGCTGTGTTTTCTTTTTCAATAAAATGAAATGTTTTCCAATAAAATGAAAATTGTAACAAATACAATAATTCAGTATAACAAGATGCAATAAAATCCATCTATGCAAATTTTAAATCAAAAGGTTTTGTGGATATTTGCTATATTATAATCCTAATATGAAGAGAAATATTTAACAGAAATGTATTGAAATTAGGCTAAAAAGCTTAATCAGCTCCAAATATTGGAAGAATTTTCAAGATGTTTCTCTAGATTCCACTTTGTAGCTTTAATCTAAATTATTTTTTTTAGAAAAGGACAAGTAAAGCAGATCTAAACTATATTGCTGGACTTATTCCTCAAGCACTAAAGAAACATATACTTGAAATAATCAAATAAAAAATGAATCTAGTGTAATCTTGAAATGTGCATTATCTGGAGAGAGTTCTCTTGTATACACAAGTATGAAGTATCAACAAACTTTCTTCTCAAACTCTAATTCAGTATTTTATTTGGACAGAATGATAACTATATGGTAGCAAATATAAAATTTGAACTCTGATCATTCAGTTTTCAGAGTAGCATGGGGGAATAGGAAGAAGTTTATATTATGGTGTATAGTGACTTTTGTTAATTTTAAGAACAATCCCAGTTTTATTGCAGTTCATTTGTAAAGGAACTCAATAAACTGAGTATGTTGTGGTTAGCCGGCAGCAGGTGCAGATGGCTGAGGAGAACGAGGAGTCTGATGAAGGGCCAGGACCATCAAGAAGTGGACTGCTGCCTTCAGAGATTGTGGGAGCTGGCAGCAGTGATGAAGAGGTTCCTGAGGAGCCTGTGCCAAGTGGATGTGCACGAAGGATTGCTCAGAGAAAAAAACAATTACAGCAGCACAGGCGATTTGGGAGTAAGGCTGCAAGGTAATGTCCCCTCCCTCAAGAGGATAAAAGCCAGGTTTGGAAAAGCATTCTTTGCAGACAGCAAAGAAGCTCTGAAACTCAACTGGTGGACATCTTAGTTCATGTTTGGAGAATTTTGTAAATTAGTTCTTATCTCTGGGTTTTTAGCAGCCTTGACAAACAACTTGGCAAGGCTCTTTCTTGTCAGAGCTAATTAGTGGAAAGCAGCCTTCAGAACATAATTCGTTATTAAACCTTAAAAGGTGGGGGCTGCTGCCTTTGTCTGTGTTTGTTCTTTGGGAACCTGGTTGGGTCAGAACAGAGTAGGAGTATATTAAAAAAAACCAGGAGATTATTTGGCTTTAATTGGTTTTCTCAATATATGATATTATTATTGCAGATTGTATCAAGACATTAAAAAATTTTTAAGCTTCTCTGATTAATTATTACTGTAGTCTTATATAAGGTTCTTCAAAAGTACATCCAGTCACACATGTTTTTGAGTATATGGGTTTAAATTTGAATTCACTTTATCATTATTACTGAATAAAGTTCAATATAAGGATAGACATGCAAGTAATGATGAATCAACCAGACATCATTGTACTAGAGAGTACCAGAAGACCGCAGGATAATTGTAGTGGTATCTGTTGTGTATGTACCATAGTTAATAAAGTATGAGCTTGAGGTAAAGTGTAGGGTTCTGGCCCTGCACTTCTGATTGGCTGTTAGGCAGCCAGATTGGATTGGTTAGTTCTAAGGAATCCGATTGGCCCTTAACAGAGGATTCTTATTGGTTAAAAGAGCTAGCGTTCATAGCTCACTATTGGACAATTCTTACAAGGGTTGCCTATATAAGGCAGAGTTCACTGTTGTTGTTTTGAGAAGTCACTATGCTAATAAAGAGCTGAAAGTCACTATTCAGAGGCTGTCTCCATTTACTCCGACCCATGTCCAAGTACTTAACACTGGCGATGAAGGTGGGATGTGGAGATGTCTGAACTGAAGAAGCCAGGAAGCGATACCGAGCACGTGATAAGACAACGCCAACAAGGGAACCATGTCCGGCGGCATCGTACCATCCGCTCCGTTCGATCCGAACCAAGAGGATTGGGAATCCTACATGGATCGTTTCCAAATGTTTCTTGAGATGAATAACTTGAAGGACGCCACACCAGCGAAGAAGCGGGCACTGTTCCTGATGCATTGCGGCCCAGCTGTATTTAAGATGGCTAAAGCACTTGCCAAACCTCGAGAAGTGAAAGCCATGAGCTGGGACGACCTCGAACCATTCCTGAGAGACCATTACGCACCAACCGTGCCTACACTCGTGAGACGCCATGAGTTTTATCAGAGAAACCAACGAAAAGGGGAGAGCGTGGCCGATTTCGTGGCGGACCTCCGAAATTTAGGGGTCTCTGCGGGTTCGCAGATTTAGAAGAGGCACTAAGAGATAGAGTAATTCTGGGATTAGATGCACTAGGCGTGCAAAGCAAGCTGATGGCGAAAGGCGACATCAGCCTTGCTGACGCCATCGCCGAAGCCACGGCTGCGGAGGCGACTAAAAAGTCGGCTGCACAACTACGGCGAAGCCGCACTCCAGTAACACCACCGACCAGCGAAATCTTACCCAACTCAGAAGGGCAGCTCTCGACAATGCACCACGAGGACCTCTCTTCGTCGTCAGACAGAGACGAAGAAGGGGTCCATCGACTGCGGTCCAACCGGGACCCTCGCCCGAAACCCTTATGCCCTTGCACTGGCTGTGGAGCAAACCATGCCAGGGCCGAATGCAAATTCCACGACGCACTCTGCCATGAGTGCGGGAAATGAGGCCACATCGGCCGGGTCTGCCGCAGCTTACCAGGACCCAGCCAGGCCTCAAAAGGGGCCAACCATCGCCAATCGACAGGAAACCGTCCTGTAAGGCGAGAGCCAGTAAACCACTCCTACAGAAATCGAGCTTTGCAAAAAGAAGAGGCTCACCATACTATCACTATAGGTCATGCCTCATTTTTGGAAACTAAGAAAATCCAAGTCACGGTAGCCATCGAGAACCAGCCTTGCCACATGGAGGTCGACTCGAGATCGTCCCTCTCGATAGTGTCTTGGAAGACATTCAAGGAGCTCATCCCCACAATTCAACGCCAAGACCTCCAATTTCAACGCCTCATCCTCAAGGACTACCAAGGGAATCGAATCCCCGTTGTCGGGTCCTGCCGAGTCCAAGTCTCCTTCAAGAAGCATACAGCGTACTTACCTCTAACGATCATCGATAGAGATAGACCTAGTCTATTAGGCCTCCAATGGTTCACTCCACTTGGCATTGAAGTGGCCGGCGTGAACCGAGTCGGTGGTTGTGAGTGGGAGGAAGACCTTATCTCTGAGTTCAGCGACGTCTTTGCGGACAGCTTAGGCGAGTATAAGGGGAACCCAATCTCATTTAGTCTAGATCAAAAGGTAGCCCCCATTCTCTTGAAGCCTCGTCGAGTTCCATTTGCTCTTAAATCAAAGATCAATCGACAAGCTAATTGCTCAAGGGGTGTTGAAGCCCATCGATCACTCTCCATGGGAAATCTCTATTGTAACACCCATTAAGCCAGACGGGTCAATCCGAATTTGTGGGGACTACCGGGCCACTTTAAACCACGCCCTACAGCAGAATGCGTATCCAGTTCCGGTAGTGCAGCACCTCCTCCATTCCTTGGGGGGCGGAAAGGTTTTCACTAAATTAGATTTAGCTCAAGCTTATCAACAACTACCAGTGGATGAAAAAACGGCCCAAGCCCAAACAATTGTAACGCACAGAGGTGCCTTTAAATGTACCCGATTGTAATTCGGAGTTAGTGTAGCCCTGGGGATCTTCCAGAGCCTCATGGAAAGGTTATTACAGGGAATCAAGGGCGTGGTTCCTCATTTTGATGACGTACTAATTGCAGCCCCTACCAAAAAAATCCTGCAGGATCATTTGAAATGCATTCTTAAAAAATTCCAAGAGGCTGGACTTAAGGTGAAAAAAAATAAATGTCACTTATATACTGACAATGTTGAGTCTCTAGGATACCGAATTGATAGCCAGGGCATTCATCCTACTGAGAGTAAATTAAAAGCGATCAAAAACGCTCCCAGACCACACAACAAGGCCGATCTCCAGGGGTTCTTAGGCCTCATTAATTTTTATAATGTCTTTTTACCGCACAAAGTAATTGTCGCTGAACCGTTACACCGATTATTAGATAAGAAAGCTTTGTGGGTATGGGGTTACTGGGAAGAGTAAGCATTCCAGAATGTTAAAAAACTGCTCACATCTGACTCTGTACTTATGCAGTATAACGAGACTTTGCCGTTAGTTATAACCTGCGATGCATTGCCTTTCGGGGTGGGCGCCATTTTGAGCCATGTACTGTCTAATGGGAACGAAGCCCCTGTTGCATACTTTTCGAAGACTCTTTCACAAGCAGAGCAGAACTATGGACAAATTGATAAAGAAGCTCTTGCAATCATTTCAGCTGTAAAGAAATTTCATGAATATGTGTATGGAAGAACATTTACCATGATAACTGACCACAAACCATTGCTAGGGATAATAGCCGGGGACAAGCCAACCCCCTACATATTATCCCCTAGAATGACCCGATGGTCAGAATTCCTAGCTGCTTATAATTATCACCTGCAATATCGCCCGGGGAAAGCCATTCCCCATGCCGACGCATTAAGCTGAACACCGCTTCCAGAGACTCTGGACGATCCGGCACCAATGGCAACTATGTTGCAGATCGAAACACTCAACTCGCCACCTATGACCGCCCGAGACATCGCGAGAGAAACCAAACGAGACCACACCCTAGCTCGAGTCCTAGGCTGGGTAGAACGCGGATGGCCATTGGACCAAGTACCAGATGACTTCACACCATTTAAATCTCGACAGACTGAACTTTTTTCCCAAAAAGGCTGTATCATCTGGGGCGATAGAGTCGTGATCCCAGAACGACTCCGAAAGACGCTGCTACGAGTTCTGCATGAGGGCCACCCTGGCATCGTGCGGATGAAAGCACTTGCACAAAGCTACGCATGGTGGCCGGGCATGGACCGGCAAATCGAGCAGTGGGTCAAAGCGTGTGCCAATTGCCAACAAGTCAGCAAAGCCCCACCAAAAGCCATGCCTACTGAATGGGAGACGCCACGTGGACCCTGGTCCAGAATCCACCTGGATTTTGCGGGGCCAACCAAGGGCTATACCTTCCTCCTGACAGTCGACGCATACTCCAATTGGTTAGAAATTCATCGTATGACGGCTACAACTTCCGAGGCAGTGATCAAGATCCTAAACAGACTCTTTGCCAACCCACGGATTGCCTGACGTCCTGGTGTCCGATAATGGGCCACAGTTTACAGCATTAATGTTCGAGCAGTACATCGCTGACCGCGGCATCCGCCATGCGCTCATCTCGCCTGCGCACCCTGCGACCAATGGCTGAGTGGAACACATGGTCCAATTTGTTAAAAAGACTTTGCAAAAAGTGGACTATGACAATATCGATGACAACGTCAACCAAATTCTCTTTTTGCAACACATAACTCCACATAGCGTCACCGGCAGAACTCCCGCCGAACTACTGATGGGACGAAGACTCCGCTCCCACCTCGACCAGTTGCACCCTGCTTACGAACCGGAAAAGCCAATAGGATCCAGTGGCCACTGTTGCACCTTCCAGGTAGGAGACCTCATTTACACACGAAACTTTTTAGGCGATCCGTTATGGAAAGAGGCAACAGTAGTTCGAGTGACCGGCCCCAAATCCTACATAGTGAAATGCTGTGACAATAGACTGTGGAAATGGCATATCGACCAATTACGGTCACGACTCACAACGGCCAGTCAATAACTCCCCCATGACCAAACCGAGGAAGGGGGCAGGTACAGAAGATGATGTTCCAGGGAACCTGCTCAAAGGGAGCGACGAACTAAGTGATACTCAGGAAATGGAGCAGGAAGGAGAATCGTTTGCACTGCAAGAAATTGCACCTGAGCAAGTAGCAGATCCACTGCCAAACAACAATCTACCTCAACAGGATTGCAACCAACCAGTCCAACGAAAATCCGAAAGACTTAAAAGACAACCGTCCTATTTAAAGGACTATATAACTACACTGTAATTAAGAAGCCAGGGGGAAGGGGTGTTGTGTATATACCATAGTTGAGCTTGGGGTAAAGTGCAGGGTTCTGACCCTGCACTTCTGATTGGCTGTTAGGCAGCCAGATCGGATTGGTTAGTTCTAAGGAATCCGATTGGCCCTTAACAGAGGATTCATATTGGTTGAAAGAGCTAGCGTTCATAGCTCACTATTGGACAATTCTTACAAGGGTTGCCTATATAAGGCAGAGTTCACTGTTGTTGTTTTGAGAAGTCACTATGCTATTAAAGAGCTGAAAGTCACTATTTAGAGGCTGTCTCCATTTACTCTGACCCATGTCCAAGTACTTAACAGTATCCAAGTAGCAGCAACATTAAGAAGAAATAGTATGAGAAGCTGGAGAAGTAATGGGCCTGAAGCAGTTGTGCTATTCTACTGGTTCAGCCCGGTTCTGGCATACTGGTAGCACCAAAGATCAGCAGAGACCGAACCTGTTCTCTCTGACAAGCTGCGTGCCCGGGATCCCATACTGACCTTTATTCCCTGCTTTTGAAGCGCAGCTGCTTTGTGCGGGACAGCAGATTGCCACGCGTCAGCTATTGAAGCTACAGGGAGAGTGCAGGATTGCAAGAGGTGAGTAGGAAAGCCTCTGCATGTGTGCAAAGTGCATGTTTGGCACATGTGCATGCAAAGCGCACCCACCAAGCCACACCCACCAAACCAGTTATAAACTACTTTGAAACCCACCACTGGCCTGAAGGAAAATTAGAGATGATGTGTAAAGTAAAGGCAAAATAGGTCCCAATGGTGATAGTAGCTTTCAAAGCTATGACTCCTAAGCTGGAAGAATAGAAGATCCCAGGTACAGCATCAGAGCTCTCGATCCAAAAGAATGCAGTGTTTGGAACAGTTAAGACTCTTCAAACTCCCAGGTCTCTGTTAGAGGACCTGAGATTAAGGAAGTCACAGACCACCCATAAGAGTGAGAAGGGATTTCATGTATGTTTGTATGTCTATGTAATTTTAATTCATTTGGGGCGGTGGTGGGATTTTTTAAGGTTATCTCATTCCCTCATTGAACTTTACTGTCAGGCGTCTACTAGCTCTTCTTCTTTATACAGTTTATTCTTCCCTGTTTTTTTTTTTTTTTCAATATCTTTTATAGGCCACCTTTATTATTTTTACAAATAACTCAAAATGGAAAACATAGCCAACATGTTGTACCTTTCTCCTCCTATTCTCCTATTTTCCACACGGAAGGCTCAAGCATAGCCTAAGAAACAGGGCTACTACTGGAGAGAAGCCTAGCTCCTAGGCTAGGCTTCACTGTGGCCTGGTATAAGTGCTCTTCCCACCAAGATTTAAAATTAAGCACCGGCAGATAGATATTCACTACTATTAAGCCCACTGATATTGTAGATCAGGGATGTAAAACTGGCAGCCCATGGGTCGGATTAGTCACATACAGGCCATGCCCACCCAGCTCCGCAAAGGAGGAAAGCATTATGTGATGGCAACATGATGCTACATGTTTGACACGCTGCTGTAGAAATAGTTGCCTGGAGTCGCAATATAAAAACAGTGGTATACCACTCCAATGTTATACTCAGCTATCCACAAGCATTAAAAGAAGTTAGGTTGAGTTAGAAAAATTGCACAGCATCAGCGCACGGCCAAGGTGTGGCCCTAAGGGACACCAGAACCAGTTGCAAATTCAAGTGATGATATGAAGTTCAAAATAAATGTTTTAAAAATCAATGGCACTGAAGTTGTTTTTATGATGGGAAGAAAAAGGAAATCCCAAGGAAATTCCTGGATTCCTAGTGAATACAGAACTAGAAGACACAAAAAATGTCATCTGCAGGGGATAGTGAATTACAGGGATACAAAAGCAAAAAAAAATAATTGTCATGTGGAGTCCTCAGATGGCATTCCTCTGTTGATCTGTTTTGAAGATGAAAACACTTCTTTAGTCTGGCCTATTTTTTCCACCAGAGCTCTCAGTTGGCCAATTTACAGTAATCCTCACAGGTTTTCTGGCAGAGTTATGTTTTAGCAGTCTGCTAAGTATTTGCATGTATCACAGTTCTCTGGAAAGAAGCCCTTCAACTTAATCAGTGACTGAAGCACATCACTTTCTTTAACTGAATCACTGAGGCTCTACAAGCTTTCAGAGCATGATTATTGCACAGAATCAAAATGGATCCTAGAGCCAAAGGGTCTGGAGAAAGTCAGCAATACCAAAAAGTGAAGGCTACCCCTACATGTTTACAATCAGCCAGCACAACTACCCTATCTCTAATGGGATACAGAGAACTAATAACATCCACATTTCCGTATGATTTTCATTTAATCGATTGAGCTACTTTGTTCCTTTCAACACAGTGGTTCTAGCTAAACATTTTTGTGTTTTATGCTTCTTTTCTAACTTCTCTGCTCTTTTTTACCTGCCTGAAACATTTCACTGAGATAAATAAATGTAACTTCAAGTCTGATTTGATAGTTTCCAATACCTTTCACTGTTACTATTTCTTCTGGCAAGGGAAGTTAACATCAAGTTTTTCTTGACAAAGTGGTACCACATGGACCATGAAAAAATGTTGCTTGCAATCCTGGCCACATTTGCTTTTCTTTTAAAAAATTGTTTGCACATTTGGAATTGCTGTCTGCTTATTTTCTCCTGGGTCTTGGAACTAGCATGTCATTACATTGACCTACTACTAATAATAGCTCATAATGGCTGTCAGTTTAGTTTGAGATGATGCTATTGGTTTGGATTAGCACATACCTCAGAGTGCCTGGCCATTTTCTACTTTACATTAGATTTAGTGGCTATTCATCAGCAAGTTGTCCTCTAACTTCAGTAATAGGGAATCACTTGTGAGCAAGAAAGTAGGTACAAATTTTTAAGAGGAACCTAAAGAATACATTTTGAACATGTTATGAACAATTATTTAAAAATATGCATCTGGGCTGTATATTTGGGGTATATAGACACAAACACAGAATCTTTCACATACATGTTTTTGGAATACTAAATCTAGCACTTACAAAGTCGGTTTGAATACTGTTATTGTGATGGAAGGCGGAGAAGGAATAGGAGGGAATCTCAACAATCACACTGTGGCTTCCCAACAAGGAGGCAACAAGATTCCAGAGAGAGGCTCAAAATAAGAGATTACATAGTTCTGAACTTGATAGGAGGTGAGAGAGATTCAGGGTAGCCATACTCTAGAATCTCCCAGGGTATATCTATTAGGTTATAACTTTAGTCTGGCAAGATTCTGTCTATTAAATGAAAGCAAATAAAGAGCTAGATTCAAATGGATTTCACTGAGTTGTCTATGAACTTAGGCTGAGAGTTATGTATGCCATGCATGTTTCTCTAAAGCATGGGTATCAAACCCATTGCATCATGTTGCCATCACATGATGTTTTGCGATGTTTTTTTCCCTTTGTAGAGCTGGGTTGGGCATGGCCTGCACATGACGCATTTGGCCCACAAGCTGCCAGTTTGATAACCCTGCTCTAAAGAATGTTTTAGTATGAACTTGAATGTGTTTTAATTAATTTGCTTTCTTTCCTAGCCCTATCCAGCACTCTTCAAATGTACTCCTGCAATTCAGTAGTAAACAGGATATTGATATTCAAAAAAACAATCAGTTAAATATATAACTGTATTAGTGTGTGTGTGTATGTGTGTGTGTAGGAAGCACCAAAGTGCTTCCATAGCAAAAGGAATTGCACAGTGATTTCACCATTGCCCATTTGGGCACTCCTTTCATGTCCCCGCAAAGTTGCCAATCAAAGTGGTACCCATTAATCTACTCATGGTTGCTTGCTTTTGAACTGCTAGGCTAGGAGAATGTTGAAGATAAAGAAACAGAAGAATTTCATAATTTAATTCTGATTTTAGTCATAATAAGTAATGTCTAACATCAAAATGTCTCCGAACGTCAGTCAAGGTTGTGAAAATAATCAACATTTTCATTTTCAAAAAATCCAAAATGGAGATGAGACAATGACTTTTGTTTTTATGAGTTTTCACAAGAAGCCACGAAAATTATTGGGATATATATTAGATTTTTCAAATGTATTTATTTATTACAAAGAAATGAATGTACAACAGTAATTTACATACACTGCTTTTGCAGGAGTTTGCAGTGCTGAGCTTCATAAGATGAGAAGGACATCATAAAATTAAAATTGTAATAGAGATCAGAGTAGCCAACAGAATTCAGGTTACTCAGGCATGAACATTCTTTTTACATCTAAACTTTCTCATTCATCTTCCCAGAAGTCAACAAATCAGGTCATCAAAGACATCTTGTATAAATTTAGTTCATTGTAAATTGATACTAGCTGCTGATTGTAATATCCACATTGACTGAAAAAATCTCTCTAGAGTTTCAAGTTTGAGCTTGTCTATATTATGAATTGCAGCCTCCCACAAAGCCTTTTTCCTATATCTTAATGTTATACATTATTAAATAAGTGAATGATTTTTCATAGTGTGGAAATTGTTCCTTATTTCATTGCTTTGCAAGTCTGGGTCTCAAATAAATAATAATAATAATAATAATAATAATAATAATAATAATAATAATAATAATAATAATATTATTATTATTATTATTATTATTATTATTATTATTATTATTATTATTATTATTATTATTATATTTTATTATGGCCACTCAGAAGAGTAAGCTAGCTATAATAAATCTAATAGAATCACCTTTTCTTTTCAACATTGGGCTGTTTGTGCACAGAGTTCTAACTCTTCAAAAATCTGTGTTAAATGAAACTTTTGAGGGTTGGAAGGGAAGTCAGATAAGAGGTTCCTTTGAATAACTTCTTGCCGGGATGTTTAACTGTGTGTTTTATGTACTTCATAGGTCCCTAAAACAACAGTTCTTCTGGAGGTGAGGACTTAGACCAATTCAATAGATACATCTTTTTATACTGCTCCTTTGTCTCATTTGGGATCTATATGATCAAGTCAAAGATGGTATTCAGCAGGTTTTGACCAGTTCTGGAGAACTGGTAGTGGAAATTTTGAGTAGTTCAGAGAACCACTTCTGACTGGATATTTTACAGTATCCTTCTCCTGCCATGCCCACTAAGCCACACCCACAGAACAGGTAGTAAAAAGAATTGAATCTCGCCACTGGATCAAGTGAAGCTAGAAGGCTGTTCTGGGATATGAAATCCAACTCAATTGGGCTACTTCAGGGACCAGGAAAGTTGTGCTTCCAAGGTTTAGGAAGTGATTTTTCAAGGGAATGGGGAGTGGGATTAAGTCAGTTCCTGTGAGATTCAGCAACATCCTTGGGGCTGTACTCTGTGCCCAATTCAGTGAAGGATTCTTGTAGAGAGTCACTGGTTCAAGTTCAGTTGTTTTTCTTTTTCTTTCTTTATAGTGGAACCTGGTGAGTCAAAAATATTCCTCTTTAAATTAAGCAAAAGGGCAGCCAAGTTGAGGAAGAGGGGAGAATCTCAGGTCTAGTTCCACTTACTCACTTTCTTCTGAATTAAAGAAAACAGTAACATGAGTTTTATTTTCTTCTTTGGTGAGAGATTGCTCTAGAAATATTACATTATGCAGATATTATTTGACCACATTTTTATTTTAGCATAGTGCAGAAATCAGCACTAGAAACTTGAATAACTTAGTGAATATTTGTTCAATCTTAGTATAGAAATATCTTCTTTGTGGTCCTCTAAAACTATAAATATAAGTCTCTCTGTGTGTGTGTGTGTGTGTGTTTCATGTTCCTATTAGAACAGCTGCACCTAGAACTATTAAAGGCATCTCGCTTTTTTTTTGGGGGGGGGGTCATACTTGGATTATTTTTCCAAATAATTATGCCAGCTAGACTCCCTGTGGCATGTAAGAATTTCATTCTGTGCAACTTGCATTTTTATTTGTTGGTTTGAGTATTCTAGTGGAGTAACGTTATGCAAGCACAGCAGCGGTGGGATTCAAAAAAATTTACTACCGGTTCCGTGGGTGTGGCTTGGTGGGCATGGCAGGAGAAGGATACTGTAAAATCTCCAGCCAGAGGTGGTATTTGCTGGTTCTCAGAACTATTCAAAATTTCCACTATCGGTTCTCCAGAACTGGTCAGAACCTGCTGAATACCACCTCTGAAGCACAGCCAATTTAGTGGTAGTGGGAGAGCAAATCAGGTAACATGTAACCCAGGGGTGGGCTGTTGGGGGTTCGCAGGGCTAAGATTCTGCACAGTTTGGAGAATCCCCAAATCCCACTCCTGGCTGGCCCCAACCCAACCCTCCCAGGAGTCCCCACATGGCCCATTTTGGATGCAGGTTAGTGCAGGGCACACACGGAGGCTCAGGGACAGTAAAAAGTGGACCCCCTGGAAATTTGGGAAGGCCAGAAATGGGCCTGTTTCTGGCTCCCAGAGAGCTTCTGGAGTCCGGAGAGACCATTTTCGCCCTCTCGGAGCCTCAAGGAAAGCCTCTAGAGCCTGGGGAGGTGAAAAACTTCCCCCACACCCAACATGGTACAGGAAACTGACTTGGCCACACCCACCTGGGCAGAGAACACCTTGCTAGAAATTTTAAAGCCCATCCCTGATGTATCCCTTCCAGGACCTCTGTATATTTTTTCTATGCCTTTGTGTGTTCCACTGCTGGCCTTTCTTAAAATAATATCAGACTAAGAGCAGGGTTTTATTTTCCCTTTTTGTATTTATTTAACTAGCATCTTACCAAGCCAAATATTTGCACTTCCTGCCAACTGTATGAGTCGATTCTGTCTGAGCTATTTCTTTCTCCTTTGGGACTTGGGAGAGAGATAAACATTTACAGGTCTTCACTTTCACTTCTTACAGCTTTGGGCTTGCCCTTGAATTTCTATCCTGAATTTCAGAGTAGATAACATTAAAAAAAAAAAAAAATCCGATGCTTTTTAACTTCCAATATCCCTGACCACCAGATCAGGCTTTTAGAGGCAGATGACAGACATGGTTTAAAATGTCTGAGAATCAGATGACAGTTAGAATAAATACGGTAAACAAAATGTTACACAAAATATCACATAAATAAATAAGAGGGGTGCAAGAGAATTAAAGAAGAAATAAGGGTACAGACATGATCGTTCTCATGCTAGTTACCTATACATCATCATAACATAACCTGTCACTAAGATGATACTAAACCTATTCATATGACTGATATTCTACCCAATGATAGTTGAGTGACTCTAAGTGGAAATGACAGAAATGACTGAGCAGATATAACAGAAATATGAATTTATCTTTTTTTAAAGGAATATTACTGTGTTTAATTTTTTAAAAAAAGTAAATCGTAAAAGTGTCCCTGGCACTGTATTAAAGGTTTTCCCAATCCCTAATGCTAAAATAATCCGACAGAAAAGACAGCTGGGATTGATTACTGTACATTTGATTCCAGTAAGAGTGTTTAGCTAGCTTCCTATGTTAAAATGCATCCTGCATATTTTATTAACAAAAATCATTTAAACTAGTTTTATACAGTCTTTCAAGCTGTTCTGTGAATGGACATTTAGAGGGCTAGTAATTAATGGTACAATTTGATTTTTCCCCTCTTTGTTCACTTCACAATTTTTCCTAGGTGCTCTACATTTTCATACTTGTGATCATGATCATCCACAATTACTCTGGTTATCAATTACTGAATATGTAAATGTGCATCAATAGATGGGTGTATTGCATTTGAAATTGCTTATGTATTATGCATTAATAGTATTTTTATACTACTTATTTCATGATTATGCATTATGCATCAATAGTATTTCTATACCACTTCTTATCACTGGTATTCTCAAGCAGATTTACAATCATCCCAAAGGAAATTTAATACCAAGTTGAAGTCAACTCAGAACCAATTAAAAAAAAAAAAACAATTAGAAAGACACATGCTAAACACACACAAAGATGTGCTTTTAAATCATGGCAGTGTTGAGACTGTGCTTACACTTTTCTTGTCCATTGTGCATGTATAGATACTTGCACAGCCATTTTCTTAATGTAAATATTAGCTGACCAGGAATATTACATAGGAGGTAAGCTAGCGTGTCCAATTTACACACATAAACTGTGTATGAAATCTGTGTGACAAAATGTGTATCAAGAAAGTACGTAATGGTCCCACCCCCAACTTGCCAACCAATAGTTCTTTTAGGCATAATGAGATGCTGAGTGAAATTGATGCCAGTTTATAATCCACTGGATATAAAATAGAATCTTAAAAGTAGAGTCTGAACTATTTCATATCTCTGTAATTTAGTGTTTTGCATAGAATTTTGGAGAGGAACTCGCAGATCTTATTTCTAGTCTGCATTCAGCCAAGGTACTCATTTATTGGTTTCGGGTCATTTTCTCCCAACTCAACCTTTTTCACAACTGTGTGTACACACCATATATAGTTCTGCCTGGGTCAAGGAAATCTAGCAAATAAAAGATTAAACAATTCATCCATTCAGTTTTAAAAGCCGCTTGAGAGAAATACAATATAAATGCTAATATGCAAATGTATCAAGGCAAAAATTGCCAGAACATTGGGATGTTGAAAAATGAAAATTTTGGCATATATTTTAATCTTGATAGGCAGATCAAGTCAGTTTCTATGGGGAATTGGCATGGTCAAGTTCTTCAAGCATCTGTATAACCTGTAAAGGCCTCTGTATAGCAGGCAAAAAATGGCTCCTTGGGGTATGTCAGTGTTGACAGGAAAAAATGAAGAATGATCATCTGATTGGCACCAAATAATCTTCAACAAGAATTTTCAATAAGAAACAAAACATTCTTTACCTGACTCATTTTCTGAGAGAAGAACCAATGATGGGCGTTTAGGTAAAAAAAACAACCATCCAATACAGTAATATTTCAATAGCCCTTGGCATATTCTCATAGGAAGAAAAGGCATCTGTGACTTAGAATTTGTAAAATAACAAGAACAAACCTTTATCATGGCCTACAGGCCAGAAAATAAAATAGTCTAAGGCATACAAAAATCCTCTCAAATAATTTATATTTTACTGGGTGTGTCCTTTTTAAAAAGCAAGGGTGTTAATTTAATTAAAGCATGACAAGTATGCTGGATATGAACAGATGTCAATTTCTAATCCCTATCAATGTCACAGTGACCTTTCTTGGCTTTTCTTTCTTTCTGCTGATGGCTCTCTTATGCAAGAGAAGCCCTTTATTATTAATAGACTTCCAAACTCAGAAATCTAATATCCATAATTATATAACTGACACACCTGTCATTTCTAATCAACTGCATGGCCATAACTAAAACATTTGGATATGTTTGGGTGCCAGATGCTGAGATCTCTAGGCCCTCCTCTAGTTGCCAAGGAAAAACATCAAATTTTCATGACTAAATATGGAGGTGATGACTTTGCCAGACCAAAGTCATGAGGAAGTCTAGTCACAGATGAAGTTGAAAGAGGGCTGAAGAAGAATTCCTTATTTTACACATACAATAGGAATGAAAAATATAAGAAGCAGTAAAGAAAGCCCAACTTCTTCCTTTAGTAAGTAATCAGGCATAATCAATAAATAAACACATATACCTTGGACAGGAGATGTGAGTGGCTGAAGAACCCAATAAAATGACATATATAACAGATTTCAAAGAATTGAAAAATTGGAAAAGAAAAAATATATAGTAATCAATGAGTATAATAGATTTAATCCCTTCATTTTCACAATGTCCTATTTGTTTTAAGAAACTATTTATAAAATTGATGATTTTTGTTGCTTGGAAGATTGTGTAGAAACATTGGGGATTTTAGTGACTCTCTCTTCTACAACAAGCCATCCATCAACTTCAAAAATATTTTATTTTGTTGGAATCTTTTATTTGCACAGTGCAGATAAATTTACCACCAAAGAAGCGTGTTGCAGTATCTGATTTAATATCTGCCGTGGTGTCACCATCTAACTTCTAATACCTATATCTACAGCAATACAACTGCAAGTGGCCATGGGAATAAATCACTTTTGGAAACAATTGATATGAGGAATTTAGCTTAGATGTATCATAGAGAATTTGTTTTTCATTGTGAGCGTGGATTACTGTCATTCATTCATTCATTCATTCATTTATTATTTATTTGTTTGTTTGTTTGTTCTATCTCTTCCATATATCAGACCCCCCCAAAAGTTTTCTTCAGTGATGTTGCAGAAAACTAATCATGTAATAGGACTAGTTTTATTTTTGTAAACATCCACAAAGTACTTAGTCTGAGAAACATACAAATAGTCTTTGACTTGTGACCATTTGTTTAATGACTGTTTGAAGTTAAAAAAATCTACTTGCAACCTATATCTTTGCTCCTATGAGCATTGCAGTGTCTCTATGATCACATGATCTACATTCGGGTACTTGGCAACTGGCATGTATTTACAAAGGTTGCAGCATTCAGGGGTCATGTGATTGCACTTTGCAATCTTCCTAGGGACTCTAACATGCATAGTCATTGAGGGAAGGCAGATTCACTTAAATCATATAAGTCATTTAACAACTGTGGTGATTCACTTAATGACTGCAGCAAAAAAAAAGGTTGTGAAATAGGGTGTATTTCATTAAATGACAGCATCACTTAACAACAGAAATTATGGTTCCAATTGTGGCCCTATAGGGAATAAAGCCAAGAGAGACACCTCAGAATTGTATATCAATGGATACCTAAATAATAATCATCATCATCATCATCATCATCATCATCATCATCATCATCATCATACCTATTGTCTATCCGCTGTAGGATAAAAGCCTCTTCAGCATGTTTCCAACTAATACGGTACTTGAGCTTTTTTTTTTTTTTTGCCAATTGGACCCGCAATACTGGTTGGTGTCATTGATCCATTTTGTTTTGGGTCTCTTTTGGGATGCTTTTTATCAAGTGGGATAAAGCCCAATTTGTAAGGTGAGTGGTTAAGACATCTTTGGAATTACTTTTAGTTTTTTTCATTCAAAATACTCTTTTGAATAACTGAGTTTCTTTCAGCTATTGGTAGCTAATCCAAAAAGGGGAAAAAAACAGTGAGTCTTGATTAGATTGAGACAAGATGCAGGTTGGTGTTTAAAACATCTAAATGTTTAATGACTCCCCTTTGCCTATGTCAGAAAACTTTGACTACCAGTTAGTTTATTTCCTTCATTTGTTAGATCTCTTGTTTCTTCCAGAAGTTTAAAGTGGCATATATAGAACTATCTTTTACAGTTTTTTTCTGCCCATTATCACTCCTACAAGGCTGTAACTGAATTCTTTCAATCAGCTTCTATGGCTAAGAATGGGCTTAGATTTTGCCCCAGTCCTGATCCATTAATGTTTCAGCCACTGCACCTCAAATACAGAAAATCAAATTGTTTTAATAGACAATTACAAAGTAAAAAGAATGTTGGTCTTCTGGGAACAATGGTGCTGATTTTTTTTAATCACAAGGCTGAAACAAATGAGCACTACTGAATAACACCTGTTTGAAAAAGGAAGCTTTTTAGAATTTAACATAATGTTTCCCCATTCCTCATTGAAAGGGAGGGGGGGGGATGAACCTATTTTCCAAAGCACCAGAAGGCAGAACAAGAAACAATGGATGGAACCAATCAAGGAGAAAAGCAACCTAGAAATAGGGATAACTTTCTAAGAGTGAGAACAATTATCCAATGGAAGGGCTTGTCTTTAGAAGTTGTCGGTGCACCATCACTGGAAGCTTTTAAGAAGAGACTGGACAGCCACTTGTATGGAATAGGATAGGGTCTCCTGCTTGAGCAGGGGGTTGGACTGGAAGACCTCCAAGGTCACTTCCAACTCTGTTATTCTGTTTTTTATGTATGTTTTAAAGAAAAAGAGGAAGAGGGTGGCCAGTGCTGAGGTAGCCTGATTCAGTTACAACATCTATGAACACAGAAAAGGAAACTTAAAAGGCCATGCTGAAGATGGATCATTTTGGAGAGAATATGTCCATATGTTCTCAAGAACTTGACATTGAGTTGATCAATTAACCAATTAATCAATCAAGATATTGAAATGAGATTTAAAAGACCCAAAAGACAGCATACACAGCATTCCCTATTGAGAATACATCAAAATGACATCAGGTCCTTGGTGATATCATGACATCAATCCCATTTGCATCTTGATGTTTTACATAATGCATGAAAACAATAACAACAACAGATCAATCTCGGGCTCAGAGAAATGTTTTTTTAAAAGTCCCTTAATTCTGAATTGTGCTTCTGGATTCTCGGTTGTGGTGAGAATAATTCTTGCATTAGACAGTTTGTCTCCAAATGCAAGATTACTTCTGAAGGAGTAATGTAGTTTTTTGGACATTCTCTGGGTCTCCCCTTGCAGGCTGAGCCTTTATTTCTCATTAATAGAGCAGTTGGAAATTCCAGGGATATTTGACTACCCAAACTTGGTTTTCTTTGGAAAGAAGTCAAGTAGCTGAGGTCAGATCACTCTCATACAGGCATTAGTCTCAGAGAAGTCCAAATCTAATCAGCTCATTAAAAACCAAGAAAAATAATACTATTTCCAAAAGTGTTGGAGGTGTAGAAATAAGGGTGACGTATAGGCAATGGTCAAGAGAACTATAGAGTTGAAATACCTAGATACAGAGCATAAGGTGGGATGAATCAGTCTTCAATAAACCACTGAGCTTTTGTTATCCCTTGGAAATAAAGTTTGGAATGTCTCAGTTAATGTTCATTATTGTTGTCACATGATTCTGATTCCTGAGAAAATCAGTTCTCCTTGCAGGTTAGAACTCTCCACTCCTCTTTCTTCACTTGCCAATGGTAGCAAAGGCTGTGGATCAGGATTGGTGTTGATTAGCTGAACAGATAAATATAGAAGGATGAATCTTCAGATCAGGAAAAGGAGGAGTCTCTCCATCTTCATCATCTGATTATCTTAAATAAGTGGAAAAAATCCATAGTAAACATGACAGTAACATTCCAAAATATTTATTTAGCTTTCCTAAAAGCCTATTCACTGAATTCTTATCTAAAGTATATAACATTTTCTAATAAAGCATGTGCTTCTTTCAGTATTTGAGAACCTGAAAAATCTGTTTGTAATGTTTTTTGGCTATTATGTGCCAGAATCCAAAATGAAGAATAGCAATACCAATAGTACTTAGACTTACATACCACTTCACAGTACTTTACAGTCCTCTCTAAGCAGTTTACAGAGTCAGCATATTGCCCCCAACCATCTGGATCCTCATTTTACCAACCTCAGAAGAATGGAAGGCTGAATCAGCCTTGAGCTTGGTGAGATTCGAATTGCCAAATTGAAGGCAGCTGGCAGTCAGCAGAAATAGCCTGCAATACTGTACTCTAATCACTGCACCACCATGGCTCAGAAGTAAGTATAAGACAATCATTATGTATTATTTTGTATATTTTAGACAGAATTAAGGAGGGATTACATGTAAATATTACTGAATGTAAATATAAAATTAACATGTTATTATCTGTGAGGTTTAATTATAGAGTTAGTTTATGTAGGAAGATGTGTGAAATCTAAACTTGGCATTTTGCCTACATTTTTCATAGCTTCAGAGTTAATAATGCAAGACTAATAAGTAAAGTAGAAAATTACAAAAGGTAAAAAAAGAAACTGCACAATAATGCATTTCCAAAAAGAATGAGACTCTGAGGGAAAAGTTGGAACAACAAATATATAATATATGGTTATTTCTGAAGCCATGTTTTTGGCTCTTAAGACTCTTGAACTGGGGAGCAGGAGATGTCATTTTGACTTAAGTCAGATTCTAAAGTGCAAACTAGTGGGAAAAATGAAATACTGTTCTTCCATCAGCAAGCATGAGTGAAATACAGTGCTCAAAAAAATAAAGGGAACACTTAAACAACACAATTAACTTCAAGTCAATCACACTTCTGTGAAATCAAACTGTCCACTTAGGTAGCAACACTGATTGACAATCAATTTTACATGCTGTTGTGCAAATGGAATAGACAACAGGTGGAAAGCATAGGCAGTTAGCAAGACATCCCCAATAAAGGAGTGGTTATGCAGGTGGTGACCACAGACCACTTTTCAGTTCCTATGCTTTCTGGCTGATGGTTTGGTCACTTTTGAATGCTGGCAGTGCTTTCACTCTAGTGGTAGCATGAGACAGAGTCTACAACTTACACAAGTGGCTCAGATAGTGCAGCTCATCCAGGATGGCACATCAATACGAGCTGTGGCAAGAAGGTTTGCTGTGCCTGTCAGTGTAGTGTCCAGAGCATGGAGGCGCTACCAGGAGACAGGCCAGTACATTAGGAGATGTGGAGGAGGCCGTAGGAGGGCAACAACCCAGCATTAGGACCACTACCTCCACCTTTGTACAAGGAGGGACAGGAGGAGCACTGCCAAAACCCTACAAAATGACCTCCAGCGGGCCACAAATGTGCATGTGACTGCTCAAATGGTCAGAAATAGACTCCATGAGGGTGGTATGAGGGCCCGAGTTCCACAGGTAGGGGTTGTGCTTACAGCCCAACACCGTGCAGGACATTTGGCATTTGCCAGAGAACACCAAGATTGACAAATTGCCACTGGCGCCCTGTGCTCTTCACAAATGGAAGTAGGTTCACACTGAGCACATGTGACAGATGTGACAGGGTCTGAAGACACCGTGGAGAATGTTCTGCTGCCTGCAACATCCTCCAGTATGACCAGTTTGGCAGTGGATCAGTAATGGTGTAGGGAGGCGTTTCTTTAGGGGGCCGCACAGCCCTCCATGTGCTTGCCAGAGGTAGCCTGACTGCCATTAGGTACCAAGATGAGATCCTCAGACCCCTTGTGAGACCATATGCTGGTGCAGTTGGCCCTGGGTTCCTCCTAATGCACGGCAATGCTAGACCTCATGTGGCTGGAGTGTGTCAGCAGTTCCTGCAAGACGAAGGCATTGATGCTATGGACTGGCCCACCCATTCCCCAGATCTGAATCCAATTGAGCATATCTGGAACATCATGTCTTGTTCCATCCACCAATGCCACGTTGCATCACAGACTGTCCAGGAGTTGGGGGATGCTTTAGTCCAGGTGTGGGAGGAGTTTCCTCAGGAGACCATCCTCCACCTCCTCAGGAGCATGCTCAGGCATTGTAGGGAGGTCATACAGGCACATGGGGGCCACACACACTACTGAGCCTCATTTTGACTTGTTTTAAGGACATTATATCAAAGTTGGATCAGCCTGTAGTGTTTTTTTCCACTTTAATAATTTTGAGTGTCACTCCAAATCCAGACCTCCATGGGTTGCTAAATTTATTTCCATTGATAATTTTGGTGTGATTTTGTTGTCAGCACATTCAACTATGCAATGAACAAAGTATTTAATAAGAATATTTCATTCATTCAGATCTAGGATGTCTTATTTT
Organism: Hydrophis major; assembly: GCA_033807585.1. Classification (NCBI taxonomy): domain Eukaryota; kingdom Metazoa; phylum Chordata; class Lepidosauria; order Squamata; family Elapidae; genus Hydrophis; species Hydrophis major. The sequence continues at coordinate 66,698,254 of CM066330.1, forward strand.
TGTGTTCCCTTTATTTTTTTGAGCAGTGTATAAACCTTATATATGCTGGCACATAACGGACATACAGACCAGCTATGAATACCTTGATATTCCATGGTCATAGGGGAATCACAATGAGGAGAAAAGGAACACAGCAACATCCAAGTGTCACCTTAGGATCAAACAAGTCCAGAAGAGCCAGCTCAATGGGAAGAACAAGATCAATGCCACCAACATGTAAGCTCTGCTAATCATCAGATAATCTCCTGGTATAATGAGCTGGCCAAAGAAGGATGTGGAAGTTACCACTGTGAACTCCAAAATCTCTCACAATATACAGTGGTTTCCATTCTAAGTCCAACATCCAGAGACTGTACACCAGTCATAAAGAGGATAGGTGGAGTTTGGTGAGTGTCAAAGCCAGTGCCCTTTCCTAAAAGGTCTGTAGGGGGCATGCATAAGTGCACCAACATGCCTACTGTCCCTGTCCTATTGTTTCTTTTTATTTTTCTTATATGTATCCATTTCATGTACTCATAACTATGTCTATAGTTATACCTGTAATCTTATAGTCACTTGACAAAATAAATAAAAAATAAAAATAAAACCCAGAACATCCAGGAGTACATCTGTAAGATGGTATTCAAAGATGAACTGCTGAAAAAATAACTGAGCAGCAGACATGGGAAAAGATTAAGCAGAGGAAATGTCATGGCAAGACCAGGCCCTGCACAGGATGTACCTTTGACAGATATCTGATAATCATTGGGACATTCCAGCCCTTTCCAGCTACATTCTCTCATTATTATTATTTTTAACCCATTAGTCACCAGGTAGATGGTGACATGCTGTCCCACAAATCTCTGGCCACTGATTTTTAGAGACTGATATTCAGGAGAATAGCAATAAAGACCTTTCAGAACATTAGAAACCTGATATAGGCTTTTTCTTGAAAGAAAGAAAAAACGACTTGATGATTTATGAAAGGGTGGGGAACACAAAGTAAGCAGAAAAAAGAGGAAGAGGAAAAGTAAGATTTTTAACTACTCAATTAAAGGGCATTGAATATGAAGCCATTTTTTTCTTCCATAATGTTTTTTCTTTTCTCTTTTTTTGTTGACTTTTACTGTGTTCAAAAGATTTACTAAAAGTATATTTTGAAACTAGCCCCATAGTATGTGTGCATAAGATCAGGGGTATCAAGGCCCAGGGCCTGGAACTGGCCTGTGGGATGCTTAGATCTGGCCCACAGGGCTGCCCAGGAAATAGGACTGCCACGCAGTGCCTCTGCCAATGAAAATGGAGCTCTGGAGGCACACGTGCAACCCACTCAAACTCCATTTTCACTGGCAGAAGGTTGCAGAAGACTGTTGCAGCTGAAAACAGCTTGGGAGCCCATTTTCACTGGCAAAGCGCTCAGACCACCACTGGAGCCCCCAACACAAGTGATGTTGAGGTGGCCACTCCCCCCGGCCATGCCCACCCTGGCCCCCTGAGGTCAAACACAACCCTGATACAGCCCTCAAGGAAATCCAGTTTGACACCCCTGCATAAGATCATTGTCTTCATTCAGTATACAGTGCAAACTCACAAAAGGGTATATTTTGGATGTACAGTTCAAGGTAGGAGGCTTTCGCTTGTAATGCTGAATGACATTTCTGCATTCTGAAGTTAATATTTGGGTTTGAGCTTAAAGTATTTGGACACATTTGTATAACAATTCTGTGTGTCTATGTGTGGCTGAGTTTTAATTCCTCAAGAGGCCAGTGGGTGGATGATTGCTAAAGCAATCTGTTTTGCCTGCTGGGCAAACATAACAAGGCACTGTGACAGTGATCCTAGCCAAATAGATGGGTGGATGAGTTTCAACAACTTTTTTATGTTGGCCTGCTAAGCAGTCAAGAGTCTATTGTGTTCAAAATGCGTTTAAAAAAGCAAAATCATCCTCTGACCAACATTAGTTTCAGCAAGCTTTTATTTTTAAAGAAAGAAGCTGTTTCAAACATTTAGCAGCATGAAGAGGTGGGGTCTTATTCTACATGTATTTCATTACCATAATGGGAACAAATATTTAGATATATTTGGAAAGTTTTAAAAAACTATTTTCTATAACAGGTCTATTTGCATATTCTGATTTCTCTTCTGATTGTACAAATCATGGGTGTCAAACTTACTGCATCACGTTGCCATCAAGTGAGGTTTTGCAGCATTTTTCCCATTTGTGGAGCTGGGGTGGGATGCATCTGACCCGTGGTCACAAGTTTGACACTCCTGGTATAAATCTTTACTCTTTTATATAATAATCTCTCTCTCTCTCCCCCTCTCCCTGTCTCTCTCTCTCTCTCTCTCTCTCTCATGTCCTTGACAATCAATTCGTATCTTTATATTACTAATCTGCAAATTTGAGGAATACAGAATGGAATGGAAAGGAATGGAATAGAATAGAATAGAATAGAATAGAATAGAATAGAATAGAATAGAATAGTGTTTTTTGTACTGATTAGACAAATTCTGATTAAACTGCTTGATTAAACACATGTTTCCCGCTAATCAAGACAAAAAAATGCTATGAAACAGACAGAAGATATTAGAAATACCAATTAAGCAGAACACAGCAAACTCCAAGACCAATAAACACAGGCCAAGACTCCCAACCAATCAGGATGAAGAAATAACCATTCAAACAAAGCACGAGGCTAGCACCAAATTTAAACCAGAAACGGCTGCGAAAGGCTGACACACATGATGAAAATGAACCCAATATACCAGCCTGATGATGGCAGATGAAATTCTGCCGAAATGTTGATACAACTTTAAAAGCACAACTATAATGATGTGGGAAAATACCCAAACTAAGCTGAATACCATAGATGATATATAAGGTATAGGGGTAGCACACTCTAATTGGTAATTGTGACAGAAACTTTTTTGAAATATTTGAATTGAAATTGAGTTTTTGAAATGAAGAAATAAGAATATGTAATGAAATTGTAAACCTGATAGATAAAAGTATAAAGTACAATGAATATGAAGATATCAAAATTATTTAAAGTTAAAAGAAATAGGTTAAGAAATGAAAATATATAAAATAAGTTTGAGGAAAATATTTGGGAAAATTAATAGAAAATATGTAAGGTAATGTTAAGATATTAAACTAAATGTGAAAGATGAATACGTAATGAACGTCATGTTTGTATGGAAATGTGAAAACATGGAATCATACTGTTCACTAAAAAAAAGATGTTTTTGAAATGTGAAAAAAATAAAAAACTTTTTTTTAAAAACTAATCCATGAAAGCACCTGTTTTGTTACCTCATGGCAGGTGAATTTACTTTAGAGCATGGGTGTCAAACTCGCAGTGTCACATTGCCCTTATCATGATATTTTTTCCCCTTTGGGGAGCTCGGGCAGGTGTGGCCTGCATGTGATGCATCCAGCCTGTAGGCTGCCAGTTTGACACCCCTCAGCCTTTGCTGTGGAACATTTAATATGTATTGATACATGCCGACACAAAGAAAATACACTTTGGCATAACAACTTAAGGATTTCTAAAGATAACAATGAGAATATGCCTTTTTATGTTATAAACTAGAATATACACCAGAAAAGAATATATAAGCACCTGTTTAACATTCTGGCTTAAATTACCAACCCAAGGTAAAATTCAAAAATATAAGATCTAACTAAACAAAAGCAGCAACTACAATGCAACCAACTGCATTTAGCAATTTATATTTCAAATCGCTACAAATTATATGCTACCCATCCTCAAATCCTTGAATAATACCAGGTTAAAAGTCTAATATGCAAATGAAAGATGATTTAGCTGTGAATCTTTAGTTGTTGCTGTTTTTTCCTTTCTTTTATAACAATAATTTATTCAGAGCTAAAGTAGAGAATGCATGAACCACATGTAGTTCACAGTTCTTCTAAATGTGTTCATTTAGCTGAAACCATCTTATTTAAGATCATCAAGTTTAAGATAGGGAATTTTTTCCTTCAGTCCCGTCATTTATTTATTCACTTTTTCCTTTTTGATAGTGCTGTTATAAATCTTGATACATTGTACTATTTCAATACAATGAAGTTTATGTGATATAATTAAAGATTACTGACATTCTGTTATTTTGACAGCTAAGAATATTAAGAAAAGAGAAGAAAAAATATTCTATCAATATTAATTACAATTTAGGAGTTGTATACCATATGCAAAACATTTTGTGCCAATTTTCCTTTAGGATATAATTTGGTGTAAATCTGATATATATAGTCCATAATTCTTCCCATTGTGGTGTTATAATTGTTTTCCATCGATTTTATCATAAAGTTATAGGCATATATATGCTTTTGTATGAGTATTTCAAATTTTGTATGTAGAATCTCCAGTGAATCACAATAGTATGTTCCTTAATCCCCATTCCCTAATGAAATGGATCCAGCTCTTAGCTTATTCAGTTGATCAAACCAGTGAAAGGCTGCCATTTTCTGAAAATAACCCTTCAAAATTTTAGACCTTTGTTAGAGACCTTGATCTAAGCCTCTCTGATAAATCATATAAGAAGACATTCACAGTGGTGGTTAGATCTGGGGTGGATTGGGTCGAAGGAGACACGAGACCATTCTGTGATTTCAGCTCTTTATTATAGATGAGAATAGTCTGAGAGAATGCGAGCCGCGGCAGCCCTTCATATAGGACTGGCTCGCGGCTCGGCGGCCAATGGTAGCGCTTTGAATCTCCCACGATCGGCACAGCCAATCGCGGTAGATTCCCAGTGCTCCAATCCCGGTTGAGTATTCGACCAATCAGGTTGCTGTCCATTTGGACCAATCAGTTAAGAGGGTTTGGAGTATGCTAATATCGTACACACCTCCCCTCTTGGTTTCGCCTGTGGGTGCGTCGTGACGTAGTCACGTAGGTAGGCGGGGCTTTGTACCTGCCTACTTGACTTGCGTGGTTCAGTTCTGGTGTGGTCGTCGACCGGTTTGGATGTCTTCTCTGTCGCTCCGGTTCCTTGGGATGGAACCACCTGGAACGTTGAGCTGGGCCTCTCTGGGTAGCTCCCTCCCGGTCTACCTGGGCTGGTTGAGCTGCCGTTTCTGTTGTTCCCACCCGATCTTTCCGGGCTGGTTGAACTGGTTTGACTGCTCCTTCCAGGTGAAGATTCCGGGGTTTTGTGTTCCATGGGTTTCGTCTTCAGGTGAGTAGCCTCAGTTTATTCGTGGTTTAATTATTGAGGGTGGGGGGTGTTCGGTTTGTGTTAGTTGGTTCCCTTCGGCTCTTTCTTTTTCGCTTGCCGATTCCCCCCCCCCCCCCCTTTCTAGTTACCTGCTCTGGTAGTTGGTTGTTGGTGATAGTTATCCTTGACCTTAGCTGGTTGATGTGTCATTTCCAGCTTTTTCCGTCGCTTGTCTCTAATCGGTATCATATGGGGCCGGTTATCTGGGTGATGGTTGCTGGTACCCAGAGTGGTTCTCCTGACAGGTTTTTTTGCATATACCGTGTCCCCTATTTTAAATGTTCTGTATTTGCTTGAGGAACCCGGGGGTTTGTCCGGGTTGTATGTTGGGTGCATTCTATCTAGGGTTGACCGCAGTTTCCTACCCATCATCAGTTCTGCTGGGCTTCTATTTGTGGTTGCGCTAGGTGTGATATGTTGTATGAGGAGCATTTTATTAATTTTGTCCTGTATGTTGGCTGCTTCTATTTTTTGGATGGCCTTCTTAGTGTATTGGACCATGTGTTCTGCTCGTCTGTTCACCACTGTATTTGCTGGTGCGGTTAATGCATGGCGTATTCCTTGGCCTGCCAGGAATTGCTCGAATGCTAGGGCGGTAAATTGGGGCCCGTTATCTGATACTATTACGTCTGGCAGGCTGTGCGTGGCAAACAGTTTGCTCAGTTTTCTGATTACTGCCTCTGTTGTGGTAGATTTCATGGTGCTTACCTCCAGCCAGTTGGAGTAAGCATCCACTGTGATAAGGTACATGTGTCCCTTGGTTGGCCCCGCGAAGTCTATGTGAATCCAAGACCACAGGCCCCTGGGTGTTTCCCATTCCTGGGTTGGGGCTGTGGAAGGGTTAGGTCTAGATTCTTGGCATTGCTTGCATTTGGCCACCCAGGTTTTGATCTGTTTGTCCATTCCTGGCCACCATACATAGCTTCTGCCCAGGCTTTTCATTTTGACCATCCCTGGGTGCCCCTCATGCAGCATCCCCAACACCCTTTCCTGTAATGTTTCCGGGATTACCACTTTGTCCCCCCAAAGTATGCAGCCCTTCTTGGTAAAGAGTTCAGTTTGTCTGTTTCGGAAGGGTCTGAATAGTTCATCCTTGTCCCCTTCCGGCCACCCTTTTCCAACCCAGCTCAAGACTCACGCCAGCCGCTTGTCTTTATTTGTTTCTCTGGCAATGTCTGGCGTGGTCACGAGTGGGTTGGATATTGTCTTTATTTGGAGTACCTCTGTTGTGGATGCTGGGTCATCTTCCCGGTCAGGTAGGGGTGAACAGCTCAGGGAGTCTACGTGGGCGATGTCCTTGCCGGGTCGATGTATCAGCTGGTAATTATATGCTGCTAGGAATTCGGACCACCTAGTCATTCTTGGCGATAGAATGTTCGGTGTGGCCCTGTTTCCTGTGAGGATTCCTAGCAGCGGTTTGTGGTCTGTGATGATTGTAAAAGTCCTACCGTAAAGGTATTCATGAAATTTCTTGACGCCGGCGACGACTGCTAGGGCCTCTTTGTCGAGCTGGCTGTAGTTCTGTTCTGGCTTTGAAAGTGTCCTTGATGAGAAGGCGATGGGTGCTTCCCTCCTGTCTGGTAGCTGGTGGCTGAGGATGGCGCCGATCCCAAATGGTGACGCATCGCAAGTTACTGTCAGTGGCAGGGTCTCGCTGTACTGGATCAGTACCGCGTCGGATGTTAACAGGTTCTTTGTGTTGTTGAAGGCGCTCTCTTCCCGTGCTCCCCAGGTCCAGGTGGCTGTTTTATCTAACAGCCTATGCAGTGGTTCTGCCACGGTCGCCTTTTTAGGTAGGAAGACATTATAAAAGTTTAATAGTCCCAAGAAAGCCTGTAATTCCATTTTGTTTTTGGGTCAAAGTGCTTCCCTTATGGCTCTCAGTTTCTTTTCTGTGGGGTGGATCCCTTGTTTGTCGAGGAGGTACCCTAGAAATTCAACCCTCTCATCCCATAGTTGGCACTTCCCCTTTTTGACTTTAAGTCCCGAGTCTCTGAATTTCTTCAATACCTCCCTCAATCTGGCTTCTAGTTGTTTTTCATTTTTCGCGGCCACCAAAACATCGTCAAAGTAGGGCACAACCCCTTCTATGCCCTGGAGGAGTCTTTCCATAAGGCTTTGGAAGACCCCGGGTACCACGCTGACTCCAAATTGGAGCCGGTTGCAGCGGAAAGCCCCTCGGTGCGTTACGATGGTTTAGGCTTCTGCTGTTGTGGCATCGACCGGCAGCTGCTGGTAGGCTTGTGCCAGGTCGAGCTTTGCAAAAATTTGGCCTCCCTCCAGTGAGTGCAGAAGGTGCTGGACTACTGGGACGGGGTATGCGCTTTGTTGGAGCGCATGGTTCAGGGTGGCCTTGTAGTCACCACAAATTATCACAGACCCATCTGGCTTGATGGGGGTGACAATTGGGGTCTCCCACCGGGCGTGGTCGATCGGTTCTAGCACCCCTTGCACGATGAGCTTATTGAGTTGCTCATCAATTTTGGGCTTGAGTGCAAATAGCACTCACCTGGGCTTAAGGAGGATTGGCGCGATGCTCGGGTCTATGTTAAATGAGATAGGGGACCCCTGGTACTTGCCTAGGCTGTCGTCGAAGACTTCCTGGAAATCCCTCACGAGCGCCGCTTCCCAGTCTGCCTCTCCGATGTGGTGTATTCCGGTTACTTCGATGCCCAGGGGTGTGAACCACTGTAGTCCCAACAGGCTCGGGCAGCCTCGGTCGACGATCGTCAGGGGTAGCACTTCTGTATGGCCCTTGAAGGTGACCTTAAAATGGCCTCTGCCAACTACAGGGATTCGGTTCCACTGATAGTCTTTGAGGATAAGTGTTTGGTCTTCCAATTCATGGCGGCGGATGGTGGGGACCAGGCACTTGAGTGTGTGCCAGGTGACCATTGAGAGGAAGGACCCAGAGTCCACCTCCATGTCACATCGCTGGTCTTCTATCCCGACCATCACATATACTTTCCTGGCGTCGCTGGTGGAGGAATGGCCGATGACGACGGTGTGGTGTGTTTCCTCTCTTTGTCTCATTTCCTGGAGTCACCTGTTCCGACCTTCTCAGCTCCAGTGGTTCTCCATCTGGCGATCGTGGTTCCTGGTGGGAGTGCTTTCTCTCCATCGGGGGCTGGCGTCTCGTCGTCGCAGGCTGTAGTGTTTTTTATTCTGGCATACTTTGGCGATGTGCCCCCGTTTCTCGCAATGCCTGCAAATGGCATCAAGAAAACGGCAGTCTGCTTGGGGGTGATTGCCGCCGCAGCTGGCACACTGGAACCTCAACTTACGACCTCTTGGTTCCCGCTGCTCCCACGCTGATTGGAGGGGGTGGATCTCTTCCTCCTTGTCTTTGGTTTCCGAGAAGGAGTCAATGTCACCGTGGTGTGTGGTTGTGTGGTCTGCCTCTGGTCGCCTCTCGGGGGTCGACGTAGTCTCTCCAACCGCCGCTCGTGGCATGATGCTCGATTGTCACTGACTTCTTGGCCGCTTCCACTGCAGCAGCTTCGGTGAGGGCATCAGCGAGGGAGATGTCTCCTTTTGCCATGATGCAGCTCTGGAGGATGGGGTCTCGGAGTACTAGGACGATGCGGTTTGCAGGGCTTCGTCCAGGTCAGCAAATTCGCACAGGCCGTCCAGGTCCCATAGTGTCACTATGAAGTCACCCAGCCCCTCGCCCTCACGTTGGTCCTGCCTGTAGAAGTTGTGCCGCCGGATAAGAATGGGCACGACGGGGGCATAGTGGCTTCGCAGCAGGGGCTCGAGATCGTCCCACTCCATCACCTTGACATCCTCCAGCTTGGCCAAGGCTTTGGCCATCTTGAACACTGCGGGCCTGCAGTGCGTGAGGAACACGGCTCGTTTCTTGTGGCCATTGGTGTCCTTGAGGTTGCTACTCTTGAGGAACATTTGGAACCTATCGGTACAGGATTCCCAGTCCTCGGTAGCAGGGTTGAAAGGTGCGGGTGGTGAGTTGATGCCGGCCATGCTGCCTGTTCAGCGTGTCACTCCGCCACATGCTGGGGTCTCCTTGTTCACGATCCCACCCTCGTCGCCAGTGTTAGATCTGGGGTGGATTGGGTCGAAGGAGACATGAGACCATTCTGTGATTTCAGCTCTTTATTATAGATGAGAATAGTCTGAGAGAATGCGAGCCGCGGCAGCCCTTCATATAGGACTGGCTCGCGGCTTGGCGGCCAATGGCAGCGCTTTGAATCTCCCACGATCGGCACAGCCAATCGCAGTAGATTCCCAGCACTCCAATCCTGGCTGAGTATTCGACCAATCAGGTTGCTGTCCGTTTGGACCAATCAGTTAAGAGGGTTTGGAGTATGCTAATATCGTACAGTGGTGGCACTCAGTTTTGAAGACAAATAAATCAAGTCTGCCAATAATTTTACTTGGTGACATTGTTACAGTCTTTGGTAACAGATATATAAGCAGACCTTATAATTCATTCCATCCTTATAGCAATATCACTTAGATTTATATACTGCTCCATGGTGCTTTATAGCACTCTCTGAGTAGCTTACAGTGTCAGCATATTGTCCTTAACACTGACCTCCAAAGAATGGAAAGTTGAGTCAACCATGAGCTGGTCAGGATCAAACTCCTGGCACTGTACAGAGTTAGCCTGGTATACTGCATTCTAACTCTTTAGAGCATTTGTGTCTTTCCTTGGGTTTGTGCACCTCCATCCCTAGGACATTAATCTATGGGAAGGGGAATGTATTTGGCTTATAAAGTATATCTGGGGTAGCAAAAAGAATTATATTGAACAATTGGAAAAGTGACATTATTCCCTGTGTTTTTTGGCAATGCCCAATTTAGGTGTCTTGGAAAGAGAAATGTTTTCAATTTATCAAAAGATGAAGCAATTGGTGGGGGTTTTATAGTATTGTAAAATACAGTATTTATTAGTAAATTCTTTCCCCTTTTTAAAACCTTTATAATAACTACATACCTTCCAAAATTCCATTTTCCTCCGATTCTGAATCATTTTCAGCTCTAGTGTTGTTTGCTGCTTTTAATTTTACAGTTGCATATTTTCTTTTCTATTTGCCTAATCATGTTTATACTTATTCATTATAACTTTCTAAGAGAACCATTATAAAGTAAGGAAGTGTGCAAAGGACATAAATAATCAAAGTCAGGATTTCAGTTGCATGACAACGTCTTGCTTCCATAAAGCTTCTTTTCTTGTTATGCCTTAGAGATGCTTCAGCTGCGCTGTAGCTATTCTTGCTATTCAGTGCCATTGTCAATGATATTTCAGAAACAAAATTTGAGCCTTCCAGTCCTATGACACACACACTGTCCTTGCCATATTAGAAGAAAGTAGAGAAAAATATTCTGAAATTATTTCACAGGCATGCATCAACAAGACACTGACAAGTTCTGAAATCTAAATACCAATAGCTGCTCTATCCATCATATCCTTATACTTCCTATTCTATTTGATGTTTGCAGAACCTTCCTACTATTTGTACCTCACACTGCAATTTATAATACTGCCTTCACAACAAGACTAATATCAATAGATTCTACAGAATGTATAATTGGAATTTGATTATGGGATTAAGCTAAGAATGACCAGGCTTCTTGTCAGCTTCTTCCTGGGAAATCGTTTTATTGTAGGTAGAAGTTTAATGACCCTAAGTTTATGTTTAAAGCATCATAAAACAAGTCTCTGAGCATATTGTCAAATTTATCCACTGAATGTTTTCTCTTTAACTCAAATTTCTTGTCTTGATTGCCCTAAGCACCATACCCTAACCTTATCATAAATTTTCAGTGAAGTTGGTTGTAAAGCCAAATTATAATATCATACATGTCCTTTAACTATCACAATGACATAATCCCCAATTATAACTTCAAAAAAAGGCAACTATGATCTTGGGCTTCCGGTTTGGGTCTCTTCAGTGACAGACCGAAATCTGCAATAGTGCATGGTTTCGATCTGTGCTCGCAGCTGGAGCTCCCCGATACTTTGGATTCGAAGCTGAAGCCACCCTGTAGATGTGGTGAAGAGGGGGGAGATTGCTAGCCAAATGGAGGGGACCCACATCTCTCCTCCTTGGCTGGTCTAAACTCCCTTCCCCAAAGGCAGTTGCAGCAGTGGCCAGAAATGGCCACCTCAAAGAAGAACCCAACTGGATAAGATTGTGCAGGAGGAAGACAAAGAGGAAAGCAGGACAGACTGGGCTAAACAACAGAGAACATCTAAGCAAGGTACCCTGAATCTAAAAGTACTTAGAGGGATACTTCTGAAAGAAGATCTTTAAGCAGTGAAAGAGAGAGAAAAGGAGGTTAAAACCCCTTTTTAAACCTTTATATTGACAATTACAAATGGTATGGAAAGAAGTTTATATTAATCTATTTTGACACTAATAGGCAACCTTAAGCTGAAATCTTAGTGTCAAAAGGAGAATAAAGATTTTTTTCTTGGTCATTTTAAAGCCCTAAAAAGGAGAAGAGTGGAGGCAAAAGGTTGGGACTTGAAGTAATGGAAAAATGGAGTACCACCTGGAAAAATAAAGAGGATTAACAGTGAAACTTTGAAAAAACTCCCGAGGATACATTGTAACTGAAATCTTATTAAAAGATACAGTAACCCATGGAAAGGAAAAGTAAAGGAAAGAAACAAGAAGGAACAGTCTGGGATCATTTGGTGATTAAAAAAAAAAGTTTTTGGCATTGGTTTTTTCTTTCTTTTTCTGTTTTTACTTGAAGTCAATCGGGTGTTCAAAAGTGTTTAAAATGCCATCACTCCTGGAGGAATTGAAGATGAGTTTTAAAAAACAGAAAGAAGATGCAAAAAGGGGTGGAAGATCCTTTGGCTTCAGCTTCATAATTGAATTTTTTGAAATGGAGATCCTGAACTATGAAAAGCAAAAGGAAAAGCTTCAAGAGCAAGAAGAAGGACGGGACAAAAAAGAAGCCATTTTCAATGATCAAATAATGCAAAGTGTGGTAATAAGGGGAAAAAGGGGGAAAGGAGTGAAAAGTTTGAGATCAAAGGGAACAACCAAAAAGAAAAATAGTCTGAAAAGGAAGTATAACAGCAAGGAGAAGCAGAAAAGAAAACTACAGAAAGGAAAATTAGAGAGAGAAGGGTATTAAAAAAGGGATGAGAAAAAGGGGGGAAAGATAGAAAGGGAAAGAACTTATGAGGGACAAAAACAGAAATAAAGAAAAAGGGGAAACGTACGAAGATTCAAGGTATTTGCTCAGCTAGAAAACACAGAGAGAATGGTTAAATTAAGTTAAACTAAAGATTTGGCAAAGGTACAAAAGATAGTGTTGTGACAGTAGAATACTGTAATGAGTTAGAAATGAAATAAGTAAATAATCTATGAGATAAAACTGTATTGTTATGAAATGGTATGTTTATTTATAATTAATGCAATAATAAAGAAGAGAGGGAAACATTGCAATTGTTTCTAAAGATTGATCAAATATTGAAAAGAAATATGAAAGATTTATAGGGAAATTTATACCAGTTATTAGAATGAATTTGAATAATTATTTTGCTTATTAATAGTAAATAATTTATAAGATAAAACTGTATGATTATCCAATGGTATGCTTATTAACAGTTAAGTAATAATGAAGAAGGGAGGGAAACATTTCACGGCCACAGTCATCCCCATTTTCAAAAAGGGAGACCCCAGCCTAGTTGAAAATTACAGACCAATTTCCTTATGCTGCGTCACCTGTAAAGTCATGGAATCAATTATTAACCAATCCATTATCCTCCACTTAGAGACAACCTATTCTCTAATAAACAATTTGGTTTCAGAAAAAAAAAACTATCCTGTAATCTGCAACTCTTACACTGCAAAAACATATGGACTACACAACTCGATCAGGGCAAAACAATAGACGCAATCTACATAGACTTATGTAAAGCCTTTGATTCAGTGGTACACGACAAACTACTCCTAAAACTAAAATCTTATGGTATCTCTGGACAACTGCATAACTGGATAGAAGCATTCCTGTCAAACAGACAACAAATGGTCAAAACTGGGAGTGTGCTATCAAATTCTCTACCTGTCAATAGTTGTGTCCCCCAAGGCAGTGTTCTAGGACCAACTCTTTTCATACTCCACATAAATGACCCCTGTGATCATATTAAGAGCAACTGCGTTCTCTTTGCTGATGATGTAAAGCTGTTCAATACCACAGATATTACTGCTACCCTTCAAAAAGATCTTGATTATGTATCAGAATGATCAAACAAATGGCAACTTCAAATCCCAACAAATAAATGCTCTGTCTTACATACTGATTGGTAAAAAATAAAATAAAATCAGAAAATAAAATACAAACTGAATAGTCAAGACCTTGTTGATGATCCAAACTCTATCAAGGATCTTGGAGTACTCATATCAAATGATCTAAGTGCTGGAGCCCACTGTAACTACATAGCTAAAAAGGCATTAAGAGTTGTTAACCTAATCCTATGTAGCCTTTTCTCTGGTAATATCACAATACTAACTAGAGCATACAAAACATTTGCTAGACCAGTACTCAAATACAGCTCATCAGTCTGGAACCCACATTTCGTATCTGATATTAGCACAGTTGAGAAAGTCCAGAAATATTTCACAAGAAGAGTTCTCCACTCCTCTACTCGTTGCAGAATACCTTATCCCACCAGACTTGACATTCTAGACCTAGAAACCTTGAATTATGCCGTCTTCAGTCTGATCTAAGTATAGTATATAAAATCATACATTGCAATGACTTACCTGTCAATGAATACTTCAGCTTCAACCATAACAATACAAGAGCACTCAATAGATATAAACTCAAAGTTAATTGCACCAAACTTGATTGCAGGAAATACAACTTCAGCAACAGAGTGGTCAATGTTTGGAATACTCTACCTGACTCTGTGGTTTCTTCCCCAAACCCCAAAAACTTTAACCTTAGACTGTTTACTATTGACCTCACCCCTTTCCTAAGAGGTCTGTAGGGGGCGTGCATAAGTGCACCAACGTGCCTACTGTCCCTGTCCTATTGTTTCTTATATTTTTCTTAAATGTACTAATTTCATGTATTCATAACTATGAATATACTTATACCTATTATCTTGTACCTTATACCTATTATCTTGTAAGCGATTGACAAATCAAAATAAATAAAATAAATAAATAAAAATAAACTTCTTTGTCTTTGTAGCCATTTAATTCAGATATCTTACAGTATATGCTATTATGTTATAAAATGCACTACTATCATGAAGATCTTTAGTTACTGGTTTGGTCCTTGTAGTTTTAAAACATGCATTATCAGACAAAGCTAGGGAAAAAGAAATTGTCAACAAGTTCCATCATCTTAAAATAGAGGCTCTTATAATTTTTGACAATAAACATGGATGTGTATCTATGCAGGCATATGCTTCATTAGGAAATATTTTAATTTATGAAATCTCTATTTAACTTGAATACAGAATAATTTGTTATTTTACTGAGAACCTTAGAATGCTCTAATATGTATTTCTGAATACTTTACAAAGCAGCTACTATTGTAGTCCATACATAGAAACTGAAAGTCACACTTGGGCCTTGAATGGAACTACAGGCCAAAAAACAGATAGGATCAGGGGAAAAAAATAAATTCCCCAGTTCATTTTACTTATTATTACTTTATCAGAATTTCAGAAATTTCCTTTTAAATAAATAATGTTCATGGTATACTGTAGGTATCTTCATTTTATTGCTTTAATTTGATTATTACCAATTATGCAAATCTATTTATCCACTTTCAGTTTTTTCTTTTAGAAAACTTGAGTTCTGCATAAGTGAAATGCTTTATCTGCCACTGAAGTAGTCCTGTTCAATGAAATAATATTCCCAGAACTGTCTTATTGTTTTCTATAATATTCACAGATGGGGTATTCTAAGAAGACATCAATAAATGCATGTGAATGATATTCATAGACTTGTCATCTTCAATACAAGCTAACTTCTGCTAACAATTTGAAGTAATTTTGAGACACTTTATTTACAATGAAAAAAGCTCAATACCGTTTTGAAGATCTCCTCTGAAAATAAAACTCTTCCTAAGGCCATCACAACTTTTGCTGTTGCAAGACAGTTTTATACCTCAAACAATTTATTTCTCTTCTCAGAATGATTTGCTGACATTTGCCCCTTCTCCTGATTTTCTATCAATCTGTCTATATATCATGTGTGTAAAGGGGAAAAATGTATCAGAAAATATATAAATCTGATGGATTAAATGGCAAAGGGATTACAAAGAAAGTACTTTGAGCCAGTGTATTAGAAGTAGATTGGCAAAGCAGTTATAGAGTATATGTTTGCATGAAGAGCAATTCTTTATTTTGATAGGAGTTACTTTACAGATATGTAGCCAAAATAAATCTGAGATTATCAAATGTTTCATTTAAATAGGCAGCATGGGAAGACCAACCTTTTCATATCTATAAAAGTTAGACTGCATAATGTATTAGACCTCTAGATGTACACAATGTATCTTGTGTTTATTGAAGTAACAAATGTGGGAGGTACCTGTGCAGGGCAGGGCTGACCTCAGGACATATGAGAAGGGGCAGTTAATCATTTCTTTATGTACCACAGTCTCTATAAAAAAGTCATCCTCTACAGATCTCTTACTTGAAATTGAAACAAACTTCATATTTAGGTAGAGAGTCATCTCAACATGGGAGAGGCACTGAAGAACCTCTTGATAGAGATCTGAAGAAGAAAGTAGCATATATTTTATTATTTACTAAATTTATATGCCACCCTTTTCACTTTTGAGCGACTCTGGACAGCTTATAGATCCTGTTACATTCCCTATTCTATACACCAGTAGCTGATGTTTAGATCTTAGATACTTTTTCTATGCTATTTAGCAAAAAAGTTCCAGGTGCCAAATTTTGCAGATATCTGCATTCATGGGACAAATGTAAAATTCAAAGTGTTGGTCATCATCCACAAAGTTATTTGTTATTGGAGGGGTTGCCTTTCTTACATGGTATCTGCCCATCAGAGCCAATGTGCTTCAGGTTCCTTCTATTAAGCAGTACCATCAGATCAAGAGAATAGACCTTCTCTGTCATAGCATTTACCCTCTAGAAGAACATCTATCCAGACCTCATGTTCTTTTAGATGACCCTTAAATATTTATCTCTAATAAAGGAGAATATTTGTAACTCAGGTTTGAAGTGAGGGGTCCTTGGTGCTCTCTGAGCTTGGTAGTTTTCTGGCAGACATTTCATTACCCAAACTTGATAACATCATCAGTACTTAGTTCTTATGAAATTGAAAATTTGGTAGGAAAATATTCTGTCCCATCTCTTCAGGAACCTAGTGTTTGGCAACAGCTACAGTTTTCAAGAATCAGTGAAGCAATCATTCTGCTGCCAATGATCAGATTTGAAATTATTCAAATTGGAAAGAATTCTACCCACACAATTTAAAAGGGAAAAGATAGATTGGACAGAGATTTGGAAACAGAGAGAAGGATATTAGAAATCAGATCCATGTATTAGAACACAGAACCATAAAGTATAGAATGCCATTATTGTATTATCTATTATACAGTTCTGTAAATAAAATAGAATTGTAGCTGTTAGGGATACCCACCCCAGGAGAATGTGCAACGGCAGTCTAGCAGGCAGGCAAATATGTGAGATAAATGTTGTTGTAGCTTACACTCAGTAAAACAGATACACTGTGCCAGTTAAATAGTTTTTTTTTTATTCCAGCAAGAGTTATAGCATAGTCAAACAGTCCATATGTCATACACTAGTTCAGTCCATCTGGGGATTAATCAGTTGCAAAGTCCAGTGTTGAAAAAGAGGTAAGTAAACTTACAAATAATCAGTCCAGTAATAAATCTCTTCTTCAGTAGAGATATGAAGAAAATCAAACCTCTTTTCTTCGTTCAGCAACAGCAGGGAAAAACACGCAGTTATCACCATCAATCCATCATTGTCAGCAATCCAGTAAAAGCCAGCAAACAGTGAGCTCTCTTGCTCCCTCTTATGGTGATTTTACAACCGCACCCAAAATACATGTTTTAACAGTTAAAGTGATACACACACTTAAACTCACTAACATAGTTTATATATATTATTTTACCCAAACTAAGTTAGGTAACCAATGTTATCCCTAACATTCTCCCTTTTTGGGTAATATGATAATATATATATCTATTTACAATTTCAATCCATAGTTTTCACAATTTTCCTTGTATTTGACTGAACCTTGGGCTTTCGTAAATCCATCAGCAATGTTTTCTTCAGTCATGCAATATTTCAATTTTATTAAACCATTTTTTACAGATTGTCTTACATTGAAATATCTAACATCAGTATGTCCTTTTAAGATACCTTAATATATGCTTTAGCACTTGCCAGTGTCATTCAGAGGGTTCAGCATTGAATCATGACAATTGTTTAATGCTATAGGCAATGTCTGGCCTTGACCAATTACTAATATATGAAAAACTACCTATTAATGATTGATAAATAGTCTTATTGAATTTTGAACTTTGAGCATCAGTATGGCAAAATTCCTGACTCATTGGATTTTTTGCCGGCTTACAAAGTTCCATTTTATACATTTTTAGCAGTTGGTAAATTTTATCTTCTTGTGATATCTTATAGCCATTATTGGTTTTGTTTATTGTCAATCCTAGATATTGTCTTAGTTCTCCTAATTGCTTTAATTTTATCCTCTTACCTAATAATGATATTATTTCACTAGCTTCATTATTAGTCTTAATAATTAAAGCAATATCATCTGTAAACAACAATAATAATGACACTGTTCCATTTGTCTCTCTTTTAAATTAACATGGATCAGCTAAACCTGCTTTAAACCCTATATTGTTTAACTCTTTTACAATATATTGGTTCCATTCATAACCAGATTGTTTTAATCCATAGAGACTCTTTTTAAGTTTCCAACAGTCATTATTATTTTTATCATCCTTTATACCTACTGGTTTTCTTAAATATATAGTGTGCTGCAATGGTGCATGCAGATAGGCAGTTTCTACATTGAAATGATTTATGATATAGTTCTTCTTAGCTGCCCACACTAAAGCTGCTCTCAAAGTTGTTGCCTTTAAATTTGGTGCAAATACTTCATCATAATCACATGCAGTTTGATTAAATCCTTGAGCTACCAACCTAGCCTTATGGGTAACAGTCCCATTTTTACCTGTTTTTAACTTCAATATCCATTTGCAGCTAATGGACTTTTCACCTGGAGGTAATTTGGCATTTTCATAAACTTTCATTTCTTTCAATGAATTTAATTCTTTCTCCATTGCTCTTTGCCAATTTTCTTGTTCCTTTGCAGGATACATTCTAAGTTCTTCAACAGTAATTGGAACTTTACTAACTTGGCAAACTACACTTGCTTGATACCTGTCAGGTGGTCTGGTTACACGGGTAGAACGTCTAGGTATTACAGGGCTTACAGGTGGACTTTCATATTCTACCTGTTCCTGATTATCTATTTCTTCCTGTTCTTGTATTTCTTCCTGTTCTGGTCCTATATGCTCTTCCTGTACTTCCTCTTTAATTGTACTCTTCTTATTACTGATTTGTTCTTTTGGTCTTTTGTAGGTTTCTATAATTACTTCCTTACTTGAATCTTGTTCCAGTTTTTCCCATCCTACATGTTCTAGGAATTTGGCACTAGCACTACAGTAAACTCTAGATGTACCTTTCCCCCCAGAATCTGTATGATTTGTGATAAGATTCATAACCTACAAAGAATAACCTTTTAGCCCTATGCTGCCCCTTATTTCTCAGTTGTGTAGGAATATGCACCCATGCTGGTGCTCCAAATGTGTGCATGTAGCTTAGGTCAGGTTTTTTGCCATGCCACCGTGTGAATGGTAATTCACCTGTTGTTGAGTTAACAACGTTATTCAATATATGATTACCACACATTATTGCTTCTCCCCACAAAGTTTCAGGTAATCCTGAATCCGACAACATAGTACAAGCCATTGCCTGTATTGTTTGGCCTCGTCTTTCTATAAAGGAATTATGTTGTGGCCTATATGGTGCAGACTTTTTGTGTTCAACACCTGCCATCTTCAGTCTATTTTGGAATTTATTATTTATAAATTCTGTACCATTATCAGTAACAAGAGTCACTAGTTTCCTTTTAGTTTTTCTTTCTGCAAACTTCAACCAATTAAAGAAATTTTGATATGTTTCTGTTTTACTCTTCATTAAATAACAGAAACCATATCTAGAATAATGATCCATTATACTTAATATATAACAAGCACTTCCCACACTTGGTTTTTTAGGCCCTATAATATCAGCAAATA
Source organism: Hydrophis major (assembly GCA_033807585.1). Lineage (NCBI taxonomy): Eukaryota > Metazoa > Chordata > Lepidosauria > Squamata > Elapidae > Hydrophis > Hydrophis major. The sequence continues at coordinate 66,717,799 of CM066330.1, forward strand.
CGACCTCTAGAGGCTCTTTAGTTTTAAATCCATTAATCCTATTTGCTGGTATTACCTTGCTTTTTTCTTGACTGCACGCATTGCAGTGCAAATACTTACTGCAAGGCTTCAGTTTTATATCTTTAGATAGTTCTATTGTTTGTTTAAGCATTTTATAATTTATATGCCCTAAACGTCTGTGTAACAAATGTATGCATTCATCATGAGGTTTAACATTATTCTAAACTATGTTAGCTACCTCTAACTGATTATCATTTAACACATACAATTCACCTTTTAAAGTTGCATTCACTTTTTTACCTTCTTTTTCAATTATGCAGTTGTCTCCCCTAAAGGTAATTACATAACCTAGTTTAACCAAAACTATAACTGAAAGCAAATTAAACTTAAGTTGTGGTACATATAACATTTTTACATTTTCTTTTACGCAAGAACAATATGCTATCCTTCACCTTTAGCTTTCAGTATCCAGCCATTAGCTAACGATATCTGCTGTGAACTCGAGGACATCTTAATAAATCTTTTCTTATCTTTCGTTATGCAGTGCGATCCTCCACTATCTACAACCCATAAATTATTATTCACAGTTTTGTTGCTATACATGGCTAACTCTAAGCATTTTTTATCCTTTTGATGCATTTTAACATTCTGGCTGGCATTTTGGCTTTTTCCTTTCTTGCAGAATCTAGCCAAATGTCCTTTTCCTCCACAATTAAAACATTTTCTAATTGTATAGGCTGTCAAAGATTCTTTATCTCTTCTTCACATTGTGGTGTTCCCTTCTGAGTTGATCCCTTTCAAGCCTTCTCCTGGTTTCTTCAATTAATCTGCCAGTAATGTCAGTTAATGTAAGGTTATCTTCTGGCAGAACTTCAAGTGAAGTTATGTAGTCATCGTAGCTATCATTTAACGAAGACAAAATTATATAAACTTGGTGTAGTTCTGTGAAGATAAGTTCTTTTTCATGCAGTTCCTGAAAAATTCTCTTCATAGTGTTTAAATGAGTCAGCATGTCTCCATTCTTTTGAAGATGTGTTCTGAACAGCTTTCGTGTAAGATTTATATGTGCTCCTACACTATCTCAAACATAAATCTTCTTTAAATTCTCCCAACATTTCGCAGCTGTTTCTTCTCCACGTATATGTACAAGCTGTTGGTCACAGAGTGTCAGTCCTATTATACAGAGAGCTTGCTCATTCTTCAGTTTATATTCTTGTATTTTCTGGGCATCATCCTCATCTTCTGGATCCCAAGCATCTACTTCTGGTGGGTTTTGAATTATACTCCACAAACCTTCTCTGCGTAGAAGTAGGCTGCATTTCATAGACCATGAAACATAGTTTGTTCCATCCAGTTTGGATATTAGAGACAAACTTTGTAAATTGACTTGTGCCATCTTTATCTGGATATTAAACTATAATTAATAAAACACCGCTGTCTGTTTACAGTATTGTGTAACTACACAAACTCTCACTTTAATCTAAGCCTGTTATATCCTGGTTAGTCTGACTGTGCACCTGGGCCCATAACCAGTGTTAGGGATACACACCCTAGCAGAATGTGTAACGGCAGTCTAGCAGGCAGGCAAATATGTGAGATAAACATTGTTGTAGTTTACACTCAGTAAGACAGATACACTGTGCCAGTTAAATAGTTTTTTTTTTTTTTTTATTCCAGCAAGAGTTATAGCATAGTCAAACAGTCCATATGTCATACACTAGTTCAGTCCATCTGGGGATTAATCAGTTGCAAAGTCCAGTGTTGAAAAAGAGGTCAGTAAACTTACAAATAATCAGTCCAGTAATAAATCTCTTCTTCAGTAGAGATATGAAGAAAATCAAACCTCTTTTTTTCGTTCAGCAACAGCAGGGAAAAACACGCAGTTATCACCATCAATCCATCATTGTCAGCAATCCAGTAAAAGCCAGCAAACAGTGAGCTCTCTTGCTCCCTCTTATGGTGATTTTACAACTGCACCCAAAATACATGTTTTAACAGTTAAAGTGATACACACACTTAAACTCACTAACGTAGTTTATATATATTATTTTACCCAAACTAAGTTAGGTAACCAATGTTATCCCTAACAGTAGCACTTAAATGTTTTTAGGCCTTAAGTTCATTGTCATAAACACAGTTCTACTGTCATTATGCTTCACATGTAATCATCTTGAGAATACTTTGCCAGGAGACCTTTGGAAGAAATGTTTGCTACAGAAAGCTGAAGCAAAGTACTTATGAGCACCATGATATTCACAACCACAATGGCACTGTTGCAGTTACTACATAAATAAATAAATAAATAAAATATGAAGATATTGGCTCTGAGAAAATAGTTTCAAATCCGATCATTGATGATTATGTGCAATCAAATCATTTTTGATGATAATATGGAAAAATAAAGAATCCATATGTATCACGTGGGATTCAATCGGTGTTACTACCGGTTCAGTGACTACGTTTTGCACGCGCCTGTAGAAAAACCTTAAGCTGTGCTGCCCTGACAGCTGCAAAGTGCTGCGCATGGGTCCAATTTATTTTTGAAAAGCCTCTTTTTTCCTGCTTTTTCAACCTCAGCTGTGCACACAAAGCAGCTGAGATTGAAAAAGCAGGAAATAAAGAACAGGTAAGAGCCTGGATGGGTTGGTGGGCCAAACAGAAGCAAGCACAGAATTGGTTTGGTGTCTGCTGCTCTTTAGAACTACCAGTTCTATAGAGCCGGGCAGAACTGGTAGTATCCCACCCCTGATATCTATTGTTCTGATTTTTTGAAAAAAGTCCAAGTATGGAGCTTACTTGTTTTTTTTTAGGGGGGGGGAGGAAAACTATAATTTCTTCCACACTGGCAAATTATTCCAAGAAAGGTAGGTAGGTAGGTAGGTAGGTAGGTAGGTAGGAAGGAAGGAAGGAAGGAAGGAAGGAAGGAAGGAAGGAAGGAAGGAAGGAAGGAAATGTGTGTGTGTGCGTGTGTGTGTGCTCATGTGCTCCCTTCATCCTTCTGCTTGTATAACTATAGTTCTGCCTCAAGAAATCTAAAGCACAGCATGAATCTTAGCAACATGATTATCTTCTGCAATACAACATCAGTGGGACATTTTGAATGTTCTCCAAAAATACATCTTCAGCAGCTGATAGTAGGAGCAGACACTAATATTTTTGCTTTCCTACTAAGGCCACTTGCCTTGTGAGCTCTTCTATAGTTGAAAGTATCAAAATTTCAACTATTATTTCCAGCTGGTGACATTGTGCTCAACAGTACTACCAACTGCCCTTCATAAAAAGCTAAAATAGCTTGCATTGTTTCATTGATAGCATTAAATCCGATTTATTTTTGAAATCCACAAATGACCTTTAGCATTCGGCATCTAATGGCGGTTGATTAGCATTTCAGGAATGGCTGAGGAAACAAAACAATTCAAGTAATTAGACATCTAAGTGGAGGGGTGGGAAGCTTGCTTGGCAGAATTCCAGAGTCCATATATTAATATAAATAGCCATTGCAGCAACTTTCTTTATTGCTTCTTCTCAGGAGAGGCAAAAATACAAATAACAAAGATACACCAACTGTTCACAACTGGATATGATCTTGCATACCCAGGAAACTAATGCAGAAAATCTGTTATTCCAGCATGAGCTCTAGTATGTGTTTAATTTCTAAACCATAACCACTTTTTATTTCCATGTAATTTATGTCAGCTAATGACTGATAAAAAAAAGATTAATAGGTTATAGCAGTGGAGTGCTTCACATTGCAGAGAACATTATTATACCAGAACAGATAATGGCACTTGCACAGAAAGTAGGTTAACTTCAGTGGTGAATTAGAAAAGATTGTTTGGTACTTTAAGCATTACTTACATTATTAAGTATATGATATACTCTTATATATTTGAATTTAGCAGTTCAGGGATTAGCATATCATTCTATTCCTTGTCAATGTCATTTTTATAATGCTTCATCAATTTTTTTTTGTACCATCTTCCCATATAAACCTGTATCCAAATTTGCTTGATTTAGGCATATTAATCATGTTCTAGGTTTGTCCTGTGCATAAATAAAATAAGATAGTTAAAACTTATGGAATATTTACATTTATCAAGACTTGTTTGCTGCCATAGCATCACAGATGGGTGGTACATGGAGTTCCAGCCATTAGGAAAGCTGTCATTCAAGATTACCAATAAAGTCATGAACATCTATTCAAGTAGGAGTCACTCCACTTTTATTCCTCTGTTAGATCATTGTGCTTTAGCTTAATCACCTGGTTTTACAAGTGTTACATTTTAGATAGAGCTTACTGTAAATTCAGATTATTATCTTATCTCAGTCCATTAGCTATCTCCAGTAAGACATGCCCCCATTGGGGCCCCAGGCCAATTGACAGAGCCAGGTTTTCAAGCTCTTTAGGAAGACCAAAAGGGTTGGTGCAGATCTTACCTTGGAGGACATGAGGTTCCAAAGGGTGGAAACCATAGAAGAAAATGCTCTTTTCCTGGACCCTAACTGCCAAAAGTACTTGAAGAACAGGTTTGCAGGAGATGGGATAGGTCAATCCCATTGGGATGAAATGATTCCTCAGGTAAGTTACCCTGCAAATGTCCATATTTAGGGATGCTGGTGATGAGATGGGTGAATGGTCCCATTCCTTTTTATATGTTTGTGTTGGTTACATAATATGCATCATAGATATACAGAAAGCACTGGTCATGAAGCACAATGAACAACCTGATTTTGGGGGCAGGATATTTGTTCTATTTGTTGTAAGAACTTTGTTCTATTTGTTTTATATTTGTTCTTAGAACCTTCTATATGGAAAAAAAATTGCTCTTCTACAAGTCTATGACACATAACTTGAACTCTTTTGATTCCCCCACCCCCATTTCAGTATAGCTGATAACTGACTGAATAGACAAGTAAATCTAAAGTGGAAAGCATTTCCCAATCGTAGCAGGTCAATGGATTCAGTCCAATTAACACAGAGTTTTCAACAGAAAATAATCTGGATAGCTAGAAAAAGTGCAGAGAACAGCAACTAAGATGATTAAGGGCCTGGAGACTAAAACATATGAAGAACAGTTGCAGGAATTGGCCAGTCTAGAGAAAAGAAGGACTATGTGTCACATGATAGCAGTGTTTTAATATTTGAGGGGCTGCCATAAAGAAGAGGGGGGTCAACTTATTTTCCAAAGCACCAGAAGGCAAAACAAGAAACAATGGATGGAAATTAATCAAGGAGAGAAGCAACCTAGAATTGAGGGGACACTCCCTAACACTGAGGAGAATTAACAAGTGGAACAGCTTGCCTTCATTTGTTGTAGGTGGTTCATCAATGGAGGTTTTTAAGAAGAGACTGGACAGCCTCTTGTCTGAAATGATATACGGTCTCCTACTTGAACATGGGGTTGGACTAGACCTCGTCCAAGATCTTTTCCAAGTCTATTCTGTACGAGTATGAGTTATGAGCTTAATAATTCTAATATAACTTGCCCACCATTAGGACTTTCCAAGATTGTAGCACTCTCTAAACAAAAGATACATGCATTAGCCTGGATGATGTCCAGTCATTTGGAAAATTACTTGGAAATACCTTCTAATTCCCAGAATTGTTTGCTGGATATATTCAAGCTAATGCCTGGATGTAAAAGATATAGCCAGCAGCTTGTCTGAGTACCATAACCCTTTTCTAAGATTCGTTAATCTGGCAAAGTTACTGGAAAATAGTCAAATAAAACTTTTTTGTCTATTTGTTATATTTTATACAACTTATTATGCAATATTAGCAATATCCAATGTAATAAATGTTAATACACAATAAAGTTACAATAAATTAAAAACAGCTTATTAAAAGCATAAATATTAAAAGGTAGAATCATGGATACATATACTACATTCATGACATTTGTACAATTTATATGTTGGAGGAAAAAATGGTAATCTAGACCACTACTATGGTCAAGTAGGCAGGATCTGATTTGCTTGCTGAATCAGATGTGATAAAGGCTTAGAATGAAAAATTGTGAAAGCATTTTACTGACAAACTTTATTAAGTGGTACTGCTGTTGTTATGGATATTCCCTATTAAAATCGTTTGTATTTTTTCAGGCCCACCATTTAATCCTAACTGCTCAGCTAGTTGATAAAGAAGGCTAGATAAACCCTGTGAAAGATAATAAGAACTCAATTATGTATGAAAGATCTAGAAAGAAATCTAAGAAGAAACAAGTAAAAGCCAGCTTGAGTGACTTTGTGGCTCTCACTCTCTCGCTCAGCTCAATTCACCTCACAGAATTGCTGTGGGGGAAATAGGAGGAAAAAGAAGATATATTCACCACCTTGAATTGTTGGTAAAATAATAATAATAAAGGCAAGATATACATAAAATAATAAATAAAATAAAAATAATAATTGCAAAAGCCCAAGGTTCTAACCCCCAACAAACTTACATGACTGCAGATAATTGCAAAAGATTGAAAAGAAAGAGGTTAGTTTATTATACTGAAATAGATTAAAAAGTGCGCGCACATATAGAGTCTCTCTGTATGTATGAGATGTCCTTTCTCCCCTTTCTTTTGTATTTGTTTCTTTTTGTTCTTTCTTTTTCTGTTGAATTAAATTTATAAATATAAAAAAATATTTTTCAATAAACATAACACTTTTTCATGCTTTCTTCTGTTCCTCCAATAGGAAGCTCCAAATTCAATTTTGGATAAACTTCCATAGGATTATTAAGAGGCTTTCATAAGAATTACTTTGGAGACATAATCTTGCAAGTTGAAAGATTATGCTCATGTGCATGTTTTAACGTAAATCCTTGCTTAATCCATTAGTTTATTTCCCATTTTGTAGAACTTTCCTTGAGATAAACCTGCACCATTATCATCATAGTTTTAAAGAAACAAATCGATGTCTATTAACATTCTGAGTAGTTATTATTCCATGTTCAGTGGCCAGACTCACAGTGGGGTTAGGCATCTGGTGAATATGGGAACACGGACAGGGCAGATGGGACAAGGATCATTACTGAAGATTTTGGCATAAAAATGTTCATTTCCAAAACTATATTTTTTTCTTGAATGACTAGAAATGATCAGCTGGGAAGGGACAGATGGGGTGATAGGGAGTACATCTGCCAAATAGTTAGAAAACTATAAAAATGACTCTTTTAAATAGGCTACATGAAAGTTTTAAACAAGAATCATTAGCAGAACTGGAGAATTTGAACATGGAAGTTCTTTTGCCAAAATGGGGAAATAATAGAAGAACAAAGTTGCAAAGCTCCAATATTCCTTAGCTCCCCAGTGGTCCAATATAGCATGTCCCAGTGTTTTACTCAGAATGCATAGGAGACAACAACAATATATTACTTCCTAGAAAATAATTCTCTCCTGCTTATTGTCAGGTGCAGTGATATGCCACCTAGGATCCAAGGAGATTCAAAGACCAGCCAAACAAAGCTGGGTAAGCAACATGAATTCATGTGCTGAAGATTCAGAAACAAAGCAAGGTCACAGGGCACAGACCTGGTTACAAGATGGCAAAGTCAGATATGTGATTAAACAAAAATCTGTAGGTTTTGGCAACACAAAAGCCAAAAGGTAGAGGTTTAAGTGCCACAGTTAGTTTGTTTCCTTAGAAATCCAGATGCAGCTAAATACCTGAAAACCCCATAGGAGTTGGTTATCTTCAACAGCTGTGCCTCAGATGCTTCCACCTCTTGCAATTTCATTCCTTCTCATTTCTTAGAACTTGGAAGGGAATAGAAAGAGTGTACTGTTCCTATTTATGAACATATTGTTCTATTTAGCTTTTTGCATTTGTTCCACAACCTCTTCATCTGTTCATTCTTCTAAGTTCATAATGTCATAATCCTAAAATGGTTCAGTACTAACAGTACAATATAATTAATTCTGAAGTCTCTTATAAATACATATTATCCTATCTTCACAAGTCAAAAAGAAGCCAATTTGAATTCAGTGGGATTTGCAGTGTAAATGAATATAAGACTGCAGAGATTGAAGATCAGTTGGAGAAACAACTATGACACTTTGATGTTCTTCTTCTACATTAAAATACTGCCAAAAGGAATATCAACACAGCATTGCTGGTTGAGTGGGAAAAAAAATCATTAGTAGCATTCTTAAATTCCTTTCCTATGTCGAGGGAAAGATATGCAATATATATAGCTAACATAGTAAAAAGTCTGCACATGGTTAGAAGCACAGGAAGGCATACAAGTTGATTTTCAGGATTAAAGGAATTAAGCAATTGCTATGTAAATAATTTATATAATTATGTAAATAATTTACAGCTCCAGACTCCCTCTTTCTGGAAGGAAAGACCTATTTCTCTCCTGTGAATGGAAAGGCTGTGAGGAAAAAGAGAATTGAAAGTTTTTGCCCCAGTACAATACTTTATTAATTTCAAATAGCAAGAGCACTGAGACTTATATACTATTTTATAGTGCTTTACAGCCCTCTCTAAGCAGTTTACAGAGTCAGCATATTGCCTCCAACAATTTGGGTCTTCATTTTACCCACCTCAGAAGGATGGAAGGCTGAGTCAACCTTGAGCCTGGTGGGATTTGAACTGCCAAATTGTAGGCAGCTGGCTGCAGAAGTAGCTTGCAATACTGCACTCTAACCACTATGTCACAGATGCTGCAATGGTTGTAAGTGTGAAAAATGGTAATAAGTCACTTTTTTCAGTGCCATTGTCACTTTGAATAGTCACTAAATGAACTGTTGTAAGTCAAAGATTACCTGTACAAAAATACAAAAAACTTCTTTGCTTGCAAAAAGCTGCCCTAAATACCAATCATTAGATTAAAAATAGCTGCAAGCCAAAGTTACAAATCAGGTAAAGTGCCAGAGCACCTTGAGGAATGAAAACAGTTAAAATGCAATGATAACTATCAGCAGCCAACTCTTGCTCATAAAGTGAAACCCTTTAACAGAGAGGTCATTTAAGCTCTCAATGACATTTGAATGTCAATCTGTCTAGCTAGCCAAGAAGCCTTGCTGAATGTAACTCATCTTGGTTCTTGTCATTAAAAAGCTTCTTTCCACAGCTCTGCTTCATTATTCAATTATTTTTTTCCAAAGTGCTGATCATTGCATGCTGGCTGGAAGTATTTCCAGGGGAGTATTTCCTCCCAACAGCAGTGTAAAAAGCTTAAAACAATTTTTTCCCTTTAAGAAAGTATCAAGAAAGAAAAAGAACCTCCTTCGGAGACAGTAAGTCTAGGCATACTACCAAGAATGTAATAAGGGTGGAAAAAAACAAAAGGAGATTTCTTCTAACTAGTGGTTCTCCGAACTGCTTAGAAAGTTAACAAGGGATTCTATAGAACCAGTCAGAATTTTGTGCAGTTTGGAGAACCAGCAAATCATACCACTGACTGGCTCTACTCTGCCCTGTCCTGCCCAATCACTCCTTATCTCGCATGCTCACCATCCAACTTGCCTGGGTTTGTGCCTTCACCTAATTTTTGGTAAGTTGCTATTTTTCCTTTTTTTTTTTTTTTTACCAACGATCAGCTGTTCTGACTATCAGCTGTGCCATGAGATTTAGATTAGCCAGAAAGCAGGAAATCATCTGATTTCTTGCTTTCTAGCTAATCTAAATCACTATTGTACTGCTTTGCCTTTGCTGAGGAGTTCCCTGAGACCCAGTCAGGGGTGATATTTAGAGGTTTGGTGGGGAGGAGAAATGGCTTGAGATCAAAGCTGAACTTTCCATAGGACTGAAACTTCTATTTTTCAGTGCAGACTCAGGCAGAAGCTTGCAGAAAGGTAGATTTGTGAGTGAATCTGTGATTCTGCAACCAACTCAATCTGCCTGCCTGCTTTGCCTGATTTTGGGTAAAAGTTGCTCTTTTATATATATAAAAAATTCAATATGTACATACTTGGTGTGTTGTGAGTTAATTTTGTGATTTAATTTAATTTTGCTTGCTAGCAAATTTTATGAGACAGGCTCAGACAGCTGATTGCAGAAAGGTAGATCTGTGAGTGAATTTGTGATTCTGCAAGCAATTCAATCTGCCTGCCTGCTTTGCCTGATTTTGGGTAAAAGTTGCTTTTCTAAAATTAAAAAAAATCAATATTTACATAAATATTTACAATATCAACATAAAAGCTATGCCCACCCAGTCACATGACCACCAAGCTGCACCCACAAATTAGGCCATGCCCACAGAACTGGTTGTTAAGAAATTTGAATCCTACCCCTGAGTGAGCCAATGGGCAGATCTCCACCAAGAATCTTCCTCATTCTATACTGGTTCAAATAACAGAATGGCTTAAAAATATTAGTTGAAGCATCTTAATAGCTGTTAAGGTCCTGAGCCACAGAAGGTACTATAGTGCTGCCTTTGGCTTCCTGCCTGATCACTTTATCCAGGAGATATGAAAATTGACTCCAAGACATTTTCTGTTGTGCCTTTCTGCTTAATTAGGATTTGTTCCTTTTGAAGATTTGTGATTTAACTATATGGCTGTTAAATTAGAGACAGATGCCTGGAGAAATTTTGAGTACCTGTGAGCATATGAGACTAGCAAAACATTATATATGCATATACTGATAATATAACTCAAAAGCATGCAGATTCATAAGGAGCTCATATGACATAGCCCAGCTGCTAGGATAATTGTGTTCCTTAAAGACTCTATGTTTGCCATTGTATAACAATACCAGCATGTCATAAATGCAAGATGGGTAAATTGTTGGGGATTTGTATTTGCATCACCGAGAAAGTCCTGTGATAAATTCAACACAAGTTAATTTTGTTTTAATGGCATTTATTTTGCACAGGACTACAAATCAGCCAACACTTCCAAGTGGAAGGTACAGTTTAATTTGAAATGTTCATTATGGTCTGACACTAGTTATGCAGGTGATTTCAGAAGTGTTATTTATATAAATATGTCCTGTAAGTCACCATGAATAGAGGACATCAGAAAGGCTCATCCTTCTGCTTTATAGCATCTGCACCCAAAATATCTCCCCCAGGAAATATTCCAGACAAAGGTGCCAGCTAGACAGCCTTGTCAAATGAGATTTACTGATCAGATGATGCCATAAATGTGTCCTGCAATTGAAAGCTATTTTGTGCCAATGCCTTTGAATCCATGGATGTGGAAATGCTGTTTCAAGACAGCCAATGGGGGTTGATGTATGTAATGTATACATCACTGATTTGAATCTGAAGAAATTGTTTGTGCTATTATTGGAGGGTGTTAATAATCCCCAGATTAATAAATTTAAGAGTTAATGTTTTCCGGTTTTGCGTGGCTTTGGGGCAGCAGGAATTCGCGACCGCTCATGATTCCTGTTGTGCTAGCCGCTGAGGTACCCCCAATCCAGATGGGTCAGGGAGATATGGCTGCCCTGTAGGGACAGCCGAAGAGAGAGGGGAGACAGGGGGTTGGGGGTGTCGCAGACCCCCTCCTCGTCCTGAAAAACCCCTTTTTCCCAAGGCGGTGGAGCGGCGGTCAGCAATGGCCGCCACGAAGAAGCCAGCAACCGGGTAAGATTGTGCTGGAGGAAGCAAGAAGAGTGAAAGTGCTGTCTGAGCCGGGTCAATCAACATCTTTTAAATTCGCTGGAACTGAGCTGTTTGAATTGCTGGAGGATACATTGTATCCCTAAGAAGATCGAAAGCGGCGGAGAAGCTGTTAAAGGGAACTTTTTTTTTTTTTCTTCACTCTCCCACCCCATGGAAACAGCAGATATGAAATATGTTTGGACATTGAAGGTGAATTATTCTGAAAGTTGAAGCTAAGGGACAAAAGGGTTCCTGGACATTGAAAAACTTAAGAAATTGGAAAACCTTTATTAGAGGTATGGATTTTTGATTATTTAAAATTGATGTTGCAAGTGGGAAGGTAGAGGAAAAAAAATTGGAGCAGAAGCTGAAAAAGGAGGAGATTGCCTAGAATCCCAAAGAAAGGTATATGGTAATTGGACCTCTTTGATTAAACATTAACCCCAGAAAGAGAAAGAGAAGAAGGAAGAAAAGTATTAATTTTTGGAACTTTTTTTGAATTATTTTTGATTAAAAATATTTGTGGTTGTTTTGGGAAAAGTTTCTCTTTTCATGATGGCATCGCTTGTGGATGAACTAAAGACTGAATATCAAAAATATAAAAAGGAAGATACTTTGGGCACTTTGTTTCAATTTTTAGAAATGGCATTATGTACTTATGAAAAGTTGACTATGCAGCAGAAGGACTGGGACAAAGAAGAAGAGGAAGAAGAAGCCATCTTTGATGAACAATGGGTTCTTTCCGGGGAGGAGGAGAAAAAGGATAAGAAAAAGGGGATTTTAAGAATTGAAAAAACAACCAAAAAAGAGAAAAATGAGCGGAAAGGTGGAGGCAAGGTTAGAAAGCAAAGGAAAGGGAGTAAGAAAAGGGAGGAGGAGAGACAAAGGGGTAAAAAGGGCAAGGAGAAGAATAAGCAAGAGAGAAAGGGGGGGAGGAGAAGCCTCAATGGGGGGAAGCAAGATCTAAAGAAAAAAAGTTTATTCAGAGACAATGGGTGAATTTAATTTAGGATAAAAGAGGGATTCTGGAGGGTACATAAGATTGTGTTTTTATATGTGTATTTAGAGTATAAAATTTATTGTGTAATTTTAGAATCTATTAAACAGAATCCCAAGAAAAATTGTTATATGAAGTACTTTTAAGTTAGGGTAATGAGTTAAAGACATTACTCCAATTGGTGTATAGGAGAAGTATAGTGAAAGAAAAAAGATGAATGGATTGTTGGAAATAGAACAGACAAAGAATGTTATTGAAAATGGTAATAAGATATGGAAGGATATATAAAGGTTTTGTTATGTTTTTTTGGGTTTTGTATATTGATAAAAGGCAATAAAATTTTAATTAACAAGAAATAATTTGGATGAAAAGGAGAAGCTGGGATAAGATATGAAGTTAAATAGATAAAGTATTGATACTATAATTTGGAATTATTATGTTCTATTGGTTTTCTTCTTTTATTATTTTTTCTTAGAAAAGAATTTATAAGCTGTTATGCCTTGATTCTTTGTGCATTGTTTTTATAAAATTGATAAAATTGGTTTATAAAAAAAAGAAAAAAAAAAAGAAAATGATAATAAGATATGGAAGGATATATAAAGTGAATATGATGTTTGAATTTGTGTCTGTGTGAAGAGTTTCAACCCAGGATCAGACAACCTTCAGAAAAGATCTTTTAGTTTTGTTTATGTTTTGTGTTTTGTATGTTTATGAAAGGCAATAAAATTTTATTAAGCAAGAAATATAATTTGGATAAAAGGAGAAGTCTGGATAAGATATAAAATTAAATAGATAATGTAAATATTGATATTACAATTTGATATGTTCTATTGGCTTTCTTCTTTAATTATTATTAATTTTTCTTTTAGAAAAGACTTTTCAAGTTGGTAGGCCTGGATTGTGTATTGTGTTTTCTGTAAAATTAATAAAATTTGTTTTTTTTAAAAAAAAAGTTAATGTTATGTAAACTATCAGCTTCAGACACTCCCATTTTCAGTGAAAAGAGTTCCCTCTTCTCTGGTGCATTGTCAGGCTCTAGGAAAAAGACATTCTCCATCCTACTATTTGAAATTTTGGGCTTAGACAATTTAAAACTATGCTGCCTTCAGTCTGACCTAAGTATAGTACATACATAGTACGTAGTACATACAATTATCTGCTACAATGTCCTACCTGTCATTGACTACTTAAGCTTCAACCACAACAATACACTATCATACAAGAGATACAAACTTAAAGTAAACAGCTCCAAATTCGATTGCAGAAAATACAACTTCAGCAACAGAGTAGTTGTCAGTGCCTGGAATGCACTACCTGACTGTTGTTTCTTCCGCAAAACTTTAACCTTAGACTGTCTACTGGTGACCTCACCCCATTCCTAAGAGGTCTGTAATGGACGTGCATAAGTGCACCAACATGCCTACCATCCCTGCCTAATATCCCCTTTTATTCGTACCCATTTAATGAAATCATAATCATGTTCTCATTGTATCTGTTATCTAATACACGCTTGACAAATAAATAAAATAAAATAAAAAGAAATGAAGTACCCTGAGATATTTTGGATCTATTCTAAACTGACATTAGTTCTCTTGCTGAAATTCTTGTATTGCTATTCTTTTCATCTTAAATCCTATACCATTTCAGACAAATTTCAGATTGGTTGTCCAATCTCTTCTTAAAAGCAATAGCAATAGCAATAGCATTGTGTATACCGCTTTACAATGGTTTAAAGAGTCAGCATATTGCCCCCAATAATTTGGATCCTCATTTTACTCATCTTGAAAGGATGGAAGGCTGAGTCAACCTTGAGCCTGGTAAGATTTGAACTGCCACATTGCAGACAGCTGGCAGTCAGCAGAAGTAGCTTGCAGTACTGTACTCTAACCACTGCACCAAAAGCTTCCACAACTTGGAGCACAAAAACATTCTGAAGGCAAATTATTGCACTGATTAATTGTTCTGTCAGGAAATTTCTCCTTAGTTCTAGGTTGTTTCTATCCTTGATAATTTTCATTCATTGCTTCTTATCCTGCCTTCAGGTGGTTTGGAGAATAGATTGACCCCCTATTCCTTTTGGCAGCCCCTTAAATATTGGAACACTGCTATCATGCCACCCCAATATTTCAACAGGGCCTTGGAAGCAACATTTATACTGTCATGTAATTCAAAATTTGGTACTACCCTGAAAGATACATAATTCAAGATTCATAAAAATAAATATCCCAATGTAAGCTGACAATTGCATCTTTTTCAAGAATATCTTTGGAACTTAACCATCCCCTCCCATGCTTTCTTTTCTATGGGAGAGAGGAAGAAGGAAGCGCGCGCGCGCACACACACACACACACACACTATTCTGGGACATGGGTTTTGAAGAACAGAAAATTGGGTAAACTCCTTGATGAAAAAGCAGCTATTAGCTGACTTCCTTAGGTATCCCTTATTTTCCTTTTGTATCATTAAAATAATCCTATCTCTTGATTATGCCAAAAAGTCAATGTTTAGTAGCTTAGGAGGAGCTAAACTGAATAAATGGCAACTCCAACCGAATAGTGATAGTAGTAGTGGTATTTCTATTATCTATAAGAAGAAAGCAAAAACTGCAACCCACCAGCACATCTTGTTTTCTCCTGAGATTCTGCAATGTGGAGATGTCAAAATCCTGTGCCCTTTTTGTAATTATTTCCAATTCAATAAAAATGTTGTAACAAAATTTTATACAGTGGGTCAGGACTCTGTCCATCATAACTTTATA
This sequence comes from Hydrophis major, assembly GCA_033807585.1. Lineage (NCBI taxonomy): Eukaryota > Metazoa > Chordata > Lepidosauria > Squamata > Elapidae > Hydrophis > Hydrophis major. The sequence goes on from CM066330.1 coordinate 66,733,099, forward strand.
AGACTGAACAAAACAGGATTCAGTTAGTCTGAGGAAGAGAGCTTATGTTCAGATATGGATTAAGTGAAGGTGCAGTGATTTGGGTGGATTCTTTAGAAGATATAAAACATTTATAATTATTTTTGTACCAAAACATGTCAATTGTATGATGGAATACTTGATAAGGGAGTATTATCAGAGGCATTTAATCAGGTTTCTATTACAACAATACTGAAATCAGATAACGATTATACCCATTGTGCTCATTATCATCTAATCTCATTGATTATGTTGACTCAAAGCTCTTAACAGCAGTGCTAGCAAATAAATCACAGCACTGCCATTCATTCTTATGGATAATCAAGCAGAGTTTATTAAACTAATTGTCTGCATAAGCAGACAACCTTAGGTTAATTAGTTTATTAAACTGTTGTCTGCATAAGCAGACAACATTAGGTTAATTAGGTTAATTGTAGAGTCATAGGTGTAGGTATAAAATTGAATAACAATAATGACCAATACGCCATTAGATGCTGAAAAAGCATTTGGCCAATCTATAAACATTATATGTTTGCTGTATTAAACAGATTTGGATTTCTCTTGAAATTGATAAAATGTAGCAAGATGTTAAATGAGTCTCCCACATCCAAATAAATGTTAATGGTTTGTTTTCTACTATTTTGCCATCTTAGAGGAACTTGGCTTATGCTATTAGACAACACAGGGCAATTTATAGAGTAGTACATAATTCAGATGAACATAAGCTGGTTTTATTTGCAGATGACATTCATTTTTAAATCTTCCATTACTTTTCTAGTGTTGACCCAAATGATAGATGCCTTTAATAAAATATGATATTCTTTTAATTGGTCCAAATTGGAGTTGATGCCAATAAGTGAAAATATGATTAAGTCATCCATTTAAGGAATATCAATTCCATACAAATAATTCTTCTTTTACAACTGATCATTAACAGTCTTTCAAAATTATGATGCAAAGAGAGGGTGCTTTGCACTCTGTAAAACATTTCTGGCCCTTGCAAAAAGTTGTGTCCCTCTCACAGTTACATGATCATAAGCTGGGTCCTTGCAAACTGTTCACATGTATGATTGGTTGCAAGATCCATGTAATCATGTGGTCATTATTTACAATTTTTTTCTGTGGTTTTACCAGACCTTACACTATTTTAAGCCTGTTCATTTTTTATTATTTTTTTTCAATACTTTATTGTCACCGAGTTTTCATTACTGGCAGATGATTTTTATAGATGTTCCAGGGAATCATTTTGACAATTGTATTATGTCATTGTTCATAATCAGTTTGTGCAATCTTCTTGCACAAACTGATTATATGGTCTACTGTTTCTTCTGCCTGTCTGAGCAATTTCCTCTTTGAAACATTTCACATTTTTTCAGATCTGGCCCAGATTGCATTAGATCAAATATCAAGCTTTCAGTTTATTTTCTTTTTTAAATGTTTCAGTTGTTAAGTCATTTCCATGCTTTATTTTATTATTGTTAATTTCCATAATAATACCATAAACTATTTAAGCCTTCCATTCATTGTCCTGAGATCATACAACTTTGCTGTCTTGCAGAAGAAACTGGTATGTGGGGATACGTGTGTAGAGAGTCCTATAGAGGGCTGTGAAAATATTTACAGACCCCTCACATCCCAGACATAAACTGTTTCAACTCCTTCCCTTAAAATGATGCTATAGAGCACTGCACACCAGAACAACTAGACACAAGGACAGTTTTTTCCTGAAAGCCATTGTCGTGTCCTCGAAAATGATGCCAGGAGTCGGTGACTTCAAATCATGCTCTTTTATAAATGTAGGAACCGAACTGGCACTTTGCAAAAGGTTCGCGGCTTTTATTCCTTTAGCCGCGGCGGCCGCGGCCAATGGAACCGCTTTGAATCTCCCGTGATTCGAATAGACCAATCATGGGAGATTCTTAGCGAGCCAATCGGCGCGGCTCGCCTGACCAATCAGAGTGCCCCGCGCTTTGGCCAATCAAAGCGCGGGGATCTCAAGAATGCTAATGAGGGGACAGAACACCCCTCCCCTCTTGGTTTAGTCCTTACGTTGCGTAGTCACGTAGGTAGGCGGGGTTCTGTCTGAGCCTACTGGACCTGCGCAGCTCAGTCGTAGGTTGGATCCCGGCCAGTTCGGTCGGGATCTCTGTTTCTCCTGATGCCGTCGTGGGAACTGGCTGGTCGGTTGGGCCAGGCCACTCTCCGTAGCTCCCTCCTGGGCCTCCCGGGTTGGTTGAGCTGCGGGTTTCGCCGCTCCTGCTCGGTCTACCCGGGTCAGTCGAGCTGGCCTGGCTGTCTCTTCCTGGTGAGGGGTCGTGCTGGCTGCTTTCCGGTAAGTATGGCTGGTTTATTCTTCTTTGGTTTTGGTCCCCTGGGTATTCCCTCCCCCCTTGGTTTGTGTTGTGGGGGTTGGTTTCGCCTGTTTGTGCGTCGGTGGTCTCTTGGTTGGTCGTCCTCGACCTTAATTGGTCGATGTGGCGTTTCCATGCTCGTCCATCTGCTGTTTGTAGCCGGTACGAGTGTGGGCCTGTTATTTGTGTGATGACGGCCGGTACCCAAAATGGGTCTCCCGTCAGGTTTCTTACGTATACGGGGTCGCCTGGTGCGAAAGTTCGGTGTTTGCTGTTTGAGTCTGGGGGCTTCTCCGGGTTATACGTGGGGTGTAACCTGTCGAGTGGGGACCTTAATTTCCTCCCCGTTAATAGTTTGGCTGGGCTCTTATTTGTTGTGGTATTTGGGGTTATGTGTTGGGTGAAGAGTAGTTTGTTTATTTTCTCCTGGATCTCCCCGTGGTCTGTTTTCCGGATGGTTTTCTTAGTGAATTGCACCATCCGTTCCACCCTACCGCTCGCCGCCGGGTGCACCGGTGCTGTCAGCACGTGGCGGATACCCCTTTCCGCTAGGAATTTTTCGAATTCCAGCGAGGTGAATTGGGGCCCGTTGTCGGAAACGACGACGTCTGGGAGGCCGTGCGTTGCAAAGAGTTTGCAGAGTTCCTTGATCACGGCCTCCATGGTTGTTGTTTTCATGTTGCTTACCTCCAGCCAGTTGGAGTAAGCGTCTACTGTTATAAGGAAGGTGTATCCTTTTGTGGGCCTGGAGAAGTCTATATGGATCCTAGACCAAGGTCCCCTTGGGGTTTCCCACTCGAGGACAGGTGCTGTGGGTGGGCTTGGCCTAGTTTCCTGGCATCGTTGGCACCTTGCTACCCAGGTCTCAATTTGTTTGTCCATCCCTGGCCACCAAGCATAACTTCTGGCCAGGGCTTTAGTCCTAACGATGCCAGGGTGCCCCTCGTGTAGTAGTTCCAGAACCTTCCCTTGTAGTTTTTCTGGAATGACCACCCTATCCCCCCATAGTATGCATCCTTTTAAAAACGAGAGTTCCGTTTGCCGGTTTTGGAATGTTTTGACGGACTCGTCGTTGTCCCTTTCCGGCCACCCTTTCTCTACCCAATGCAACACCCGCGCCAGACGTTTGTCTTTCTTAGTCTCTTGGGCAATGTCTGACGCGGTTATGGGCAGGTTGGGTAGAGTCTCTATGCTGAGGGTGGTCGTCGTGGGTGCTGGGTCGGTGTCAGGTTCCGGTAGCGGTGAGCGGCTTAAGGCATCTGCATGGGAGATCGTCTTACCTGGTCTGTGTATGAGTCCGTAGTTGTAGGCCGCCAGGAACTCGGACCACCTTGTCATTCGGGGAGACAGAATGTTCGGGTTGGCCCGGTTTCCTGCAAGGATTCCCAGCAGCGGCTTGTGGTCGGTTATGATGGTGAAAGTCCGGCCGTAGAGGTACTTGTGGAATCTTTTTACGGCGGCAACGATAGCCAGAGCCTCTTTGTCCAGCTGGCTATAGTTCCGCTCTGGTTTGGTGAGGGTCCTTGAAAAGAATGCGATGGGTGCTTCTTTTCCGTCGGGAGGGTATGGCTGAGGACAGCGCCGACGCCGAAGGGTGATGCGTCGCATGTGATGGCCAGAGTTAGGGTCTCGTTATACTGTATAAGGGCGGCGTCCGAAGTGAGGAGGTCCTTTGTTCTTTGGAAGGCAGCTTGCTCACATTTCCCCCAAGTCCAAGTCACCTCCTTGTCCAGGAGCCTATGCAAGGGTTCCACCACCGTCGCCTTTTGGGGCAGGAAAACATTGTAAAAGTTAAGTAGCCCCAGGAATGCCTGTAGTTCCGTCTTCAACTTGGGTGTGGGGGCTTCTTTGATGGCCTTGATTTTTTGGTTTGTGGGGTGAATGCCGTGACGGTCTAGGAGGTATCCTAGGAATTCAACCCGTTCCGTGTATAATTGGCATTTTTCCCTCTTTACTTTGAGCCCGGTCTCTTTGAATTTGGTTAGGACCTCCCTTAGGCGACCCTCTAGTTCGGCTTGGTTGGTTGCCAACACTAGGACGTCGTCGAAGTAAGGTACCACCCCCTTGATGCCTTGCAATAGTCTTTCCATTAGGCTTTGGAATATTCCCGGTGCCACACTGACTCCGAATTGGAGTCGGTTGCATTTAAATGCTCCCCGGTGGGTGACTATGGTTTGCGCTTCTGCCGTTTGCTCGTCGGCTGGCAACTGTTGGTATGCCTGGGCGAGGTTGAGCTTGGCGAAAACCTTGCCCCCTCCCAGTGAGTGCAGTAGGTGTTGCACTACTGGCACGGGGTAGGCGCTTTGTTGCAACGCGCCATTTAGGGTGGCCTTATAGTCCCCACAGATCCTCACCGACCCATCGGGCTTGATCGGGGTGACTATGGGGGTCTCCCACAGGGCGTGGTTTATTGGCTGTAGGACCCCTTGCTTGACGAGCTTGTCAATTTGCTCGTCTATCTTGGGTTTAAGTGCGAATGGCACCCGCCTTGGTTTCAGGCATTTTGGGGGGACGTTTGGGTCTAGGCTGAATGATATAAGGGGCCCTCGGTACTTGCCAGGTTTCCGTCGAAGACCTCTTGGAATTCCCGGGCCAGTTGTTGCTCCCAGCTGTCGTCGGTGACGTGGTCGACTCCCGTGACTGCGATGCTAAGCGGGGCGAACCATTGCAGTCCCAGTAGGCTTGGGCGGTCGCGGTCGATGATTGTCAGGGGAAGCCTTTCGATGTGCCCTTTATATGTGATGTTGAAGTGTCCGGTTCCGACTACCGGGATGCGGTTTCCCTGGTAGTCCTTTACGATGAGTCTCTGGCTGTCTAGGTTCCTCCTTTGGATGGTAGGCACCAAGCGCTTTATTTCATGCCATGCTATCATGGAGAGGTAGGACCCAGAGTCCACCTCCATTTTGCATGGCTCGCCCTCAATGCCTACCTCCACGTGGACCTTCCGGGCATCATTGGTTATGGCGTGGCCGATGGTGACCGTCTGATGGGTCTCCTCTCTTCGCCGGTTATCGCCGCCTCGTAGGGATCGTCCATTCCGGTCCCATCTGTTGTCCGAGGGGCGATCTCTGGTCCGGGGTGGTGTGTTCTCTCTCCTCCGTTCGCTCTGGTCCCATCGGGGCGGGCTGCGGTTCTTTTTAAGGCGGCAGACGTGGACGATGTGACCCTTCTTGTCACAATGCCGGCAGATCGACTTGAAAAACCGGCATTCCGACCTGGGGTGTTCGCCTCCGAAACCGGCACTGTTGGTCCTCGACTTATGACCCCGCCAGTTCCATGGGTCGCGGCCTGTCTGGAGGTGATGAATTTCCTCCTCGTCATCGGAAGTGCCCGATGCCGAGTGGAAATCGCCCTGGTGGGTGGTCGTCTCGGGTTGGGCCTCGGCCGACCTTGCAGGGTTGTTGTTCCCACTGCAATCCCCAGCGTTCAGTCGGCGCATGCGGTCGGCGGATGTTCGGGTTGCTTCGGCGGCTGTGGCTGCGGTGAGGGTGTCTGCTAGGCTGATGTTGCCCTTGGCCATCAGCCGGCTCTGGAGGACGGGGTCCCACAAGCCGAGCACGATTCTGTCTCGCAGGGCGTCGTTCAGGTTGTCGAATTCGCACAGCCCCCCTAGGTGGCGTAGTTCGGCGACGAAGTTGCTGAAACTCTCACCCGACCGTTGGTCCCGACGGTAGAATTCGTTGCGTCGGATCAGGATGGGTACCTCTGGAGCGTAGTGCCGCCGAAGTATTGGCTCGAGGACGTCCCAGTCCATTGCGGTCGCATCGGCGGGTTTGGCAAGCACCTTGGCCATCTTGAATACCTCGGTCCCGCAGTGGGTCAGGAAGACGGCGCGTTTCATGGGGCCGTTGGCGTCCTTCAGATCGCTGCACTCGAGGAACATGCGGAATCGGTCGGAGTACGATTCCCAGTCCTCGGTGGCGGGGTTGAAGGGTGTGGGGGGTGCGATTTTCACCATCGTGGAGATTCGTCTGGCTTCCGTCGGACACGTGGTTCGGTTCAGGGTCTGGATCCCACACTCGTCGCCAGTGTCGTGTCCTCGAAAATGATGCCAGGAGTCAGTGACTTCAAATCATGCTCTTTTATTAATGTAGGAACTGAACTGGCGCTTTGCAAAAGGTTTGCAGCTTTTATTCCTTTAGCCACGGCGGCCGCGGCCAATGGCACCGCTTTGAATCTCCCGCGATTCGAATAGACCAATCGCGGGAGATTCTTAACGAGCCAATCGGTGCGGCTCGCCTTACCAATCAGAGTGCCCCGCACTTTGGCCAATCAAAGCGCGGGGATCTCAAGAATGCTAATGAGGGGACAGAACAGCCATCACCCTGCTAAGCAAATAATTCCCTCAACATTGTCCAGCTATTTACAAAGTCTGCACCACTATTACAATTAATCTTCTCATCACTCCTTATCACCCATCCCCTCCCACTTGTAACTGCATGACTGTAACATTGTCGCTTGTATCCTTATGATTTATATTGACTATTTCCTAGTATGATTTGATTGCTTATTGTACCCTATGACTATTATTAAGTGTTACTCTTGATGAATGTATCTTTTCTTTTATGTATACTGAGAGCATTTGCACCAAGACAAGTTTCTTGTGTGTTCAATCACACTTGGTCAATAAAAGAATTCTAATTCTATAATAAGGTTTGCCTAGGGCCAGACTCTGAATTAAAGCAAAGGAGATTCGAACCCAAATTCTTGATTCACAGCTTGAAAACTTAAACATGTGGGCGCTTTGTCTGTATATTTTTTTGATGCTAGCATTCACTTAGGATACTGATTTCATCTCCAACTCTCCCTCTCCCATTTCAGGGTATAATTAGTTATGCCTTGCAGAGTTTAAAGCGGTGTATTTATTTTAGTAAGGCAGAGGAACTATGTGAGGATGTAATTATCATCTTATCATTTTCAATGCAATATCCTTTCATCTTTGAGTAATTTTGCTGATTAGAATTTCTCTGCAACCAGGCAGATCAGACAGATTTTGAGCTGCTTCAGGAATCACCAGTATAATTAATTTGAAAATGGGACCATATACCAGTGTGGGTTCTCATATGCACACATAAATTTGGTGTAAGACCAGAAAAATGTAATGAAGGAAGGAAGGAAGGAAGGAAGGAAGGAAGGAAGGAAGGAAGGAAGGAAGGAAGGAAGGAAGGAAGAAAGAAAGAAAGAAAGAAAGAAAGAAAGAAAGAAAGAAAGAAAGAAAGAAAGAAAGAAAGAAAGAAAGAAAGAAAGAAAGCTGGGAGGGAGGGAGGGAGGGTGGAAAGAAGGAAGGAAGGAAGAAAGGCAATCTTATATGTTTGAAACCTTTATAGGGCTTTTAAAACTCAGATGCCATTTATAACAATTAAAAAAAAAAATCCTTTGTAAACTCCATTTACTGATAAATACATAAACTACCTCAACTGCAGTAGACTTCATATCATTACTTTCTAGTCCTAGAACAGGAATTCATAGCCAAAATGCATTAGGCATTTTTAGAGGGTTTCCTGATCCCAGATTTGCTTTGCTGAGCTATCATTAGTTTTTTTCTATGGCTGCAGGAAGAAGAAAAATGGCATATAGATTAGCCATAATTAATATCTGAGATGCTGAGAGGAAGTGATAGGAAGCCACTAGAATGATAGCCATTTATTCCCAGATTGGATGTGGTCAACCCCACGACTGCCAGTGTTGAAAAGGCTTATCCCTGGATCAGAGAAGAGGTGACAACTTCCAATAACCTAAGGAATAACTCGGCAAGACAATAACCTCTTAGAGTTTGTTTTTTATGACACTTCTATTCCAGCTACCAATAGTAAAAAAAAAAAAAAAAAAAACAATCCAAGCCCATCAGCTCTGCATGTTTTCAGTTTCCTTCCCTTGGTTTCTACATTAATAAAGTTCCCTGGGGGCTATTTATATCTCCCTCTTGGGTGTTGGGAACTACCTGGTCATGATTAGAAATTAGAAGCTCTCTCTTCTTTTCCTTCTAAGAAACCAATAAATGAATTGGATAGTCTTGAAGACAGTTCTGCAAGAATAATGTTCCCCAAGTTTCTGTGTGCCTCTCTCATTTATAGATCTTAATGATCTTCAATTTCACTTCCAGAAAAGAACTATATTACATAGCAAGAAAAAAGTGAGACTAAACTCATTCCTAACACTTGAAGTAAGTCCCATTATGTTAACATTATTCCATAACATTATCTTCCTAGTGAACATGTGTAGCTTGACTGCCAAAAATCAAATGTTAATCAACTCTCAGCACTATGAAATAGCAATAACTGAAGGCTCAATTTGATACATTTTGTTATGTACTTGGACATGGGTTGGAGTAAATGGAGACAGCCTCTGAATAGTGACTTTCAGCTCTTTATTAGCATAGTGACTTCTCAAAACAACAACAGTGAACCCTGCCTTATATAGGCAACCTTTGTGAGAATTGTCCAATAACGAGCTATGAACGCAAGTACTTTAAACCAATAATAATCCTCTGTTAAGGGCCAATCGGATTCCTAAGGATTAGCCAATCCGATCTGGCCGCCTAACAGCCAATCAGAAGTGCAGGGCCAGAACCCTGCACTTAACCTCAAGCTCATACTTTATTAACTATGGTACATACACAACACCCCTTCCCCCTGGCTTCTTAATTATGGTGTAGTTATATAATCCTTTAAGAAGGATGGTTGTCTTTTAAGTCTTTCGGATTTTCATTGGACTGGTTGATTGCAATCCTGTTAAGGTAGATTGTTGTTTGACAGTGTCTCTGCTTCTTGCTCAGGTGCAATTTCTTGTGGTGCAAACAATTCCCCTTCCTGCTCCATTTCTTGAGTCTCACTTGATTCGTCGCTCTCTTCGAGCAGGTTCCCTGGAATGTCATCTTCTTCTTCTGTACCTCCCCCCCCCTCGGTTTGGTCATGGGGGAGTTGTTGACTGGCCATTATGAGTCGTGACCGTAATTGGTCGATATGCCGTTTCCACAGTCTATTGTCACAGCATTTCACTACGTAGGATTTGGGGCTGGTCACTCGTACTACCGTTGCCTCTATCCATAACGGGTCACCTGATAAGTTCCATGCGTAAATGCGGTCTCCTACCTGGAACGTGCGATAGCGGCCACTGGATCCTATTGGCTTTTCCGGTTCGTAAGCAAGGTGCAACCGGTCGAGGTGGGAACGGAGTCTTCGTCCCATCAGTAGTTCTGCGGGAGTTCTGCCAGTGACGCTATGTGGAGTTATTTGTTGTAAAAAGAGAATTTGGTTGACTTTGTCATCGATATTGTCATAGTCCATTTTTTGCAAAGTCTTTTTAACAAATTGGACCATGCGTTCCGCTCGGCCATTGGTCGCAGGGTGCACAGGAGAGGTGAGCGCATGGAGGAAGCCGCGGTCAGCGAGATACTGCTCGAACATCAATGCCGTGAACTGTGGCCCCTTATCGGACACCAGGATGTCAGGCAATCCGTGGGTTGCAAAGAGTCTATTTAGGATCTTAATCACTGCCTCAGAAGTTGTGGCCATCATACGATGAACTTCTAACCAATTGGAGTATGTGTCGACTGTCAGCAGGAAGGTATATCCTTTGGTTGGCCCCACGAAATCCAGGTGGATTCTGGACCAGGGTCCATGTGGCGTTTCCCATTCAGTAGGCATGGCTTTTGGTGGGGCGTTGCTGGCTTGTTGGCAACTGGTACACACTTTGACCCACTGCTCGATTTGCCGGTCCATGCCTAGCCACCATGCGTAGCTGCGTGCGAGTGCTTTCATTCGCACGATGCCGGGGTGGCCCTCGTGCAGGGTTTGTAGTAGCGTCTTCCGGAGTCGTTCTGGGACAACGACTCTATCGCCCCAGATGACACAGCCTTTTTGGGAAAAAAGTTCAGTCTGTCTTGCTTTAAATGGCGCGAAGTCATCTGGGACTTGGTCCAATGGCCACCCGCGTTCTACCCATCCTAGGACTCGGGCTAGGGTGTGGTCTTGTTTGGTTTCTCTCGCGATCTCTCGGGCGGTCATAGGCGGCGAGTTGAGTGTTTCGATCTGCAACGTGGTTGCCGTTGGTGCCGGATCATCGAGAGTCTCTGGGAGCGGTGCTCGGCTTAATGCGTCGGCATGGGGAATGGCTTTCCCCGGTCAATACTGAAGGCAATAATTATAAGCAGCGAGGAATTCTGACCATTGGGTCATTCTAGGGGATAATATGTAGGGGGTTGGCTTGTCCCCAGCTATTATCCCTAGCAACGGTTTGTGGTCAGTTATAATGGTGAATGTCCTCCCATACACATATTCATGAAATTTCTTTACAACGGCAACGATTGCGAGAGCTTCTTTATCAATATGTCCATAGTTCTGCTCTGCATGTGAAACAGTTTTCGAAAAGTATGTAACAGGGGCTTCGTTCCCATTAGGCAGTACATGACTCAAAATGGCGCCCACCCCAAAGGGCGAGGCATCGCAGGTTATAACTAGTGGTAAAGTCTCGTTATACTGCATAAGTACAGAGTAAGATGTGAGCAATTTTTTAACATTCCGGAACGCTTGTTCTTCCCGGTAACCCCATACCCACAATGCTTTTTTATCTAATAACCGGTGTAACGGTTCAGCAACAGTCGCCTTATGCGGTAAAAATACATTATAAAAATGAGGCCTAAGAATGCCTGGAGATCGGCCTTGTTACATGGCCTGGGGGCATTTTTTATCGCCTTTAATTTACTTTCGGTAGGGTGGATGCCCTGGCTATCAATCCTATACCCTAGAAACTCAACACTGTCAGTATATAAATGACATTTATTTTTTTTCATCTTAAGTCCTGCCTCTTGGAATTTTTTAAGAACACTTTTCAAACGATCCTGCAAGATTTTTTTGGTCTGCAATTAATACGTCATCAAAATACGGAACCACGCCCTTGATTCCCTGTAACAACCTTTCCATGAGGCTTTGGAATATCCCCGGGGCTACACTAACCCCAAATTGCAATCGAGTACATTTAAAAGCACCTCTGTGCGTTACAATTGTTTGGGCCTGAGCCGTCTTTTCATCCACTGGTAGTTGTTGATAAGCTTGAGCTAAATCTAATTTAGCGAAAACCTTTCTGCCCCCCAAGGAATGGAGGTGGTGCTGCACCACCGGAACTGGATACGCATTCTGCTGTAGGGCGTGGTTTAAAGTGGCCCAGTAGTCCTCACAAATTCAGATTGACCTGTCTGGCATAATGGGCGTTACAATAGGCGTTTCCCATAGAGAGTGATCAATGAGCTTCAACACCCTTTGAGCAATTAACTTATCGAGTTGTTTGTCGATCTTAGCTTTAAGAGTGAATGGAACTCGACGGGGCTTCAAGCGAATTGGGGCTACTTTTGGATCTAAACTAAACGAGATTGGGGTCCCCTTATACTCGCCTAAACGGTCCGCGAAGACGTCGCTGAACTCAGAAACAAGGTCTTCCTCCCACTCACAACCACCAACTCGGTTCACGCCGGCCACCTTGATGCCTAGTGGCGCGAACCATTGGAGGCCTAATAGACTAGGCCTATCTCTGTCGATGATCGTTAGAGGTAAGTACGCTGTATGTTTTTTGAAGGAGAGTCAGACTCGGCAGGACCCGACCACAGGGATTCGATTTCCTTGGTAGTCCTTGAGGATGAGGCGTTGAAATTGGAGGTCTTGGCGTTGGATTGTGGGGATAAGTTTCTTGAGTGTTTTCCAAGACACCATCAAGAGGGATGATCCCGAGTCGACCTCCATGTGGCAAGGCTGGTTCTCGATGGCTACCGTGACTCGAATTTTCTTAGTGTCCATGATTGAGGTGTGACCTATAGTGATAGTATAGTGAGCCTCTTCTTTTTGCAAAGCACTATTTCTGTAGGAGTGGTTTACTGGTTCTCACCTTACAGGACAGTTTCCTGTTGATTGGCGATGGTTGGCCCCTTTTGAGGCCTGGCTGGGTCCTGGTAAGCTGCGGCAGACCCGGCTGATGTGGCCTTGTTTCCCGCACTCATGGCAGAGTGCATCGTGGAATCTGCATTCGGCCCTGGCATGGTTTGCTCCACAGCCAGCGCAAGGGCGTAAGGGTTTAGGGCGAGGATCCCGGTCGGACCGCATTCGATGGACCCCTTCTTCGTCACTGTCTGATGACAAAGAGAGGTCCTCATGGTGCGTCGTAACGAGCTGCCCTTCTGAGTTGGGTAAGATTTCGCTGGTCGGTTGTGTTGCCGAAGTGCGGCTTCGCTGTAATTGTGCAGCCGACTTTTTGGTCGCCTCTGCAACCGTGGCTTCGGCGATGGCGTCAGCAAGGCTGATGTCGCCTTTCGCCATCAGCTTGCTCTGCACGCCTAGCGCATCTAATCCCAGAATTACTCGGTCTCTTAGTGCTTCTTCTAAATCTGCGAACCCGCAGAGGCCTCCTAAATTTCGGATGTCTGTCACGAAATCGGCCACGCTCTCTCCTTTACGCTGGTTCCTTTGGTAAAACTCGTGGTGTCTCACGAGTGTAGGCATGGTTGGGGCGTAATGATCTCTCAGGATGGGTTCGAGGTCGTCCCAGCTCATGGCTTTCATTTCTCGAGGTTTGGCGAGTGCTTTTGCCATTTTAAAAACAGCCGGGCCGCAATGCCTCAGGAACAGTGCCCGCTTTTTTGCTGGTGTGGCGTCCTTCAAGTTATTCGTCTCAAGAAACATTTGGAAGCGATCCATGTAGGATTCCCAATCCTCTTGGTTTGGATCGAACGGAGCGGGTGGTACGATGCTGCTGGACATGGTTCCATTGTTGGCGTCGTCTTCCATGTGCTCGGTCTTGCTTCCTGATTTCTTAGGTTCAGACGTCTCCAAATCCCATCCTCGTCGCCAGTGTTATGTACTTGGACATGGATTGGAGTAAATGGAGACAGCCTCTGAATAGTGACTTTTAGCTCTTTATTAGCTTAGTGACTTCTCAAAACAACAACAGTGAACCCTGCCTTATATAGGCAACCTTTGTGAGAATTGTCCAATAGCGAACGCAAGTACTTTAAACAAATAATAATTCTCTGTTAAGGGCCAATCGGATTCCTAAGGATTAGCCAATCCGATCTGGCCGCCTAACAGCCGATCAGAAGTGCAGGGCCAGAACCCTGCACTTAACCTCAAGCTCATACTTTATTAACTATGGTACATACATAACACATTTTTCAGTGGGAAAGACCAGGCATTCGATTGTAGCATGGTATATAATAAATGTGCAGAGATGCATATATTGGGAGTTACAGTTGGATTCTGGAAGACTTGCTGACATTTGGAAGTGAAGGAAAGCATTTTTGCTCTTCATTTAAATGTGTTTCCAAAACTCATTTCTCAAATATGTTGTGGCTTTTTGGGTGAGATCTCAGAGGTCAGGAAAAGTTGTCAGGTATCCTGGTTCAAACCAGCTGGTCTTACACTGAGGCCTAGAACTTAAAGAAAAATAATCACACAGGAAGATTCCCCCACACTGCAAGGTCTCACTGAATTGATTGTTGGAAAATTAGTTACCATCGCACATGGCAATAGTACAGCCAGACAAGAAACTACAATGTTAGTACAAAGTAGTTATTTGGCTGCCAAAGAGTGCTAGTCCATTTAGTTTGTGCTCATACATTATCTTGGGTGCTCCATGGGAGGTGAATTAGCTCTGCACCAGAAAGATGACAGGCATGCTGAGGCATGATCTGTGGCCTTCTCTCACTATTGATGTCACATCTGAGCAGGTCGAGCACTGGAAGGGGTCTGACACAGTGGTGGGATTCAATTTTTTTTTACTACTGGTTTGGTGGGCATGGCAGGGGAAGGATACTCTAAAATCTCCAGTCAGAGATGGTATTTGCCGGTTCTCTGAATTATTCAAAATTTCCGCTACCGGTTCTCCAGAACTGGTCAGAACTTGCTGAATACCACCTCTGGTCTGACTGTCTACACAAAATGCCACCATGTTTCCCACCAAAGTGCTACCTATTTGTTAACTCACATGTAGCATGCTTTCAAACTGCTAGATAGGCAGAAACTGAGTCAATTGATGAGAACTCATGCTAGGACTCGAACTGCCTAAGGAAAAACCAACTCCAGTGTCTTTAAGCTACTGAGCTACCATGCCTCAGAAAACTAGCTTCTGAAATTCATTTATAGCAAGAAGAGAAGGATAGCATAGGTATTTTTGCACTTGCTAATTTCAATGTAGCCCAGAGATATATGCAGATGTCATCTTTTCTCAGTGTTCTGCAAACTTTCTACTTCCTGTGCATGTGTTAAACTAAGGAAAGTCATCAGGAGAAAAATAAAAATACATAAGAGAACCGCTTTGTGATATTTTCCTTTGGGACAATGGAGAATGGAGAAAAGTTGTAGGCTGTTATAGACATTTAAGAGTTCTGCATCTAACACTTTATTTTCCTTTAAGATGAAGAGAATGAAATCTATTTCTGATCAGTCAAACTGAAGAGACAGATTAAAATCAATACAGATGATACTTTCAGCTCAAAACATAGCTGGTGACCTTGTTTTGTAGGAATGACAGCTTTTGTAGGAGGCCTGTCAAAAAGGCTCAAGCAAACCAACTCCTCAAAGATGCTTTATGAGCAAGGTGGCTCTTTTGCATCTAAAAACAAAGTGAAGGGCTGCATTGCTTCTCTTTATCTGCCATGATCAGAGTTTGCCAAAAAATAAATAAAAGTAGATGAAGGGACATGAAGTATCTTTTCAAGGCAAAGCACACCAACCCTTTGCTTTGATTTGGAACGCTTTGTCAAGGTGAATCCAAATCAACTCACAGAGGCCTATTCTTAAGCATTTTGCATTCCTCCAAGACTTCTCCCTCATAAACAAGTTATCTTTTCAAAGAGGGCATAGCCTAGCTGAAACAAAAAATACATGCCATCTACCTATATCTGGTTTTGGGGGCATAGAAGTTTATTTGTGATTAAACCATATTGAATTCAGTATATTTATGCCTGAAAAGACATAGTTAGGGATGTACAGTTAGATAAAACTTGGAAATGTTCATCATTGCAAATTATTTCTTTCTACATGTCCTTTCCTCGTTAAATAAGGAGCCCTTCACTGAACTTCAAAGGTGGCTGTACTGATAGCTGGCGGTTCTCTTTCTTTCAATATTAATTATTCTGTACAGTTTCATTATTTGCCAAGTGTTTCTTACAAGTTAATTGGTAAAAGCTGAAAAGTGAATGAAGGAACAAAGATCAATGATTTTGATAGTGACTTCTTTGGAGTAAACTGTTAAGTCAGGTTATATTCTTGATGTACTAGTAAAACAACCTACTTCAAAACTACAGCAAATAAATTAAATTAGTATTTCATTCCATTATGCAAATTACAACAAACATTTCTTATGTACTGAAAGGTGAAAGCTTCACCTTATCATTCAAAAATTTTACCTGACTAAGTAAAACTCTGTGAATCTCCATGAGCATGAAATTTTTTTTCTAAATGTCGTCAACTCTCATGATTCCAGCTTCTGGAATAAGACCTGAAAGAAAAGGTTAGGAATATTAATATGCCTCTTCATCGTAAGTATTCATTAGGTGTCTTGGATGGTTGCAGAGTTGCAAAACATTTTCTCAGTGTATCTCTTTTCCTTTGTTGTTGTTTTTTATTGTTTTTTACACACACACACTTTTTTTTTCCTTTTAACAAGCCTGTAATCCCATGCATTAGGGTGGGGTCAGGGCTGAATGAAGGAATGAAGCTAAATAAAGCTGAGCATTTACTGGCTGAATGCCCTTTCCTGAAGCCTATGTGGATGTCACAGCAAATGTTTTCTCTTTGCACCCTGAGAAAGAAATATCTGCTGCAACCTAAGATGGAACTCACAGCATCCTAATTCTGAGATGAGACCATCTCTAGGCCACTGTGCCATACACACACACACACACACACACACACACACACACACAGAGGGAGGGAGGGAAAGAGACAGACAGACAGACACACAGAGAGAGAGAGAGAGAGAGAGAGAGAGAGAGAGAGAGACATGCTTTTCTACTGTCCAGAAATCCAGATTAACCTAATCAAAATCACACAATTAAATATTGGGGGAGCTGCAGTGCATAATTCTAAAATTTGAAATCTATTTAATTCACACACCACATCATTCCTGCCATGGTGGTAGCATCTCCATATGTTTTACATTACTTTCAGTAATTGTTGGGTAATACTGACTCAGAAGAAATGCATGCAGAATTGTTCATTTCTTACTATTGTTTAGCAGTCATCATCAATTACCCACAAGGAAGAAAGCAACATTGTCGATAGCATGAACCATGCAAATGATGCAAACAATATCATTTGTATTGGCTACATCATGACATGTGAAGTCACTATGGCATCTTTTGGATGATCGCACTTCAGTGTAGAGCTCATACATAACCTGAAATACATAATCTTCACTCATTAGATACAGATATTATCTACACATTCCACCTGTACCTGAGTCGATAAGACAGTTGAGATAATGCTGTCCTGATTTATGGAAATTGAAGTAAGTAATAATAATAAAAAAGTTATAATCCTATTTAAATTATTCAGAAACTGGCTGAAGTACTCTATTTTCAGACATTCCTAATCTACATTATCATTTCATTTCATTATCATTTCAGTTAAATATTATAATCACATAAATGAATTTAAAATTACAAATTTAACATACGGTAGTTGAACATTTCAGCTACCTTATTTGCATAACCTCATACTAGCAAAGAAAGATATAACCAGGGATAATTTTAACACAATGCTACACTATCATTATAATGTGGAGTCAGGCATTATTTCTGTTGCTGGCCTACTATTATTTTCATCAATAAACCTGTTGAAAAATTGCAGGATCAGAAACTCTTTAGATAGAAACTAAGGTTGTTTTGATTTCTGTCTCTCCCTCCCTCTCAAAATACAAATAAGCAGGGTTTTTATGTGTGTCACACAAGCCTCCACTGAAAATTAGGAAAGGTAAATTAAAGTCTCTGAGGCTATATTATACCAGAATGTAGATGCACTGCTTGTATTCTTGATTAAGAAGAAATTATTGCTAAAGAAAAGACAATCTGTTTGCCAAGCTGCTTGTATTCCCTGCTGTCTTCAGACAAGAGTTTATGAAAAGGAAAAAATGCTGCTCATATTAACTTTTAGTATTAACTCTTTTCCTCCATATGAAAGCATAAAGATATCTATATTTAATCCATAACTTTCTAATGTATGGTATATTTAATGCAATGTTTAACAACTCCACTGTTAATAACATACATTTCCTCAGACACTATTTTTGCAATGATTTTATTTGTTTATTTGCCATTCTAAAAAATTCCTACCATTGTGTTTCAAAGTTACAGATAAAATCATTTCCCTCAACCAATTAGTTCAATTCAATAATTAGACAGATATAGATACAAAGATGATGTAGCTATAGAACATATTTAAATTTATGTGAGAATTGAGGGGGGTTTGGAAACTCAAACAGTATTGCTGTGTGAGCAAGAAGGAGACAGCAAGGAGCCTGACTGTGGCTTAGCTCAATTGTTCTGTAGTAAGACTGTTTGCTGCTGTGATGTGAAAGTAAAACTGAAATGGAAACTCCTCTCCTCTGCTTGTGTTTTGCATTTGGAAGAGATCTCTTTTCAGGTGGAGAGGAGGAATAAAACTCCTTAGCATTAATAATAATATAGGAAATACTAATGCTCTTGGCTTGTAGGTGCTCACTAAGAAAGGGCTTTTCGGAATGACCATCAGAGCATTAGTATTTCCTATATTATTATTAACACACTCTGATGCTAAGGAGTTTTATTCTCCCTCTCCACCTGAAAAGAAATCTGTTCCAAATGCAAAACACAAGCAGAGGAGAGGAGTTTCCATTTCAGTTTTACTTTCGCAGCAGCAAACAGTCTTACTACAGAACAATTGAGCTAAGCCACAGACAGGCTCCTTGCTGTCTCCTTCTTGCTCACACAACAATACTGTTTGAGTTTCCAAACCCTCTTCAGCTCTCACACACACTGACAGGATGCTAGCCAGTTGAATACCAATGGATGCTGGTATCCAAGGGCACAATTTTCCCCCCTTATTTTCCTCCTGTGTTCAGATGAATCTGTTCCTTCTATTGTAACACCAGTTAAAAGATAAAGAGATAAAAAATGCAGAATATTTACAGATGATTAGGAAAACACAAGTAAGGGAAGCTGCACACAAGTATCATCAAACTCATCCCCAAGTCAGTAGACAGACTGTAAAAAAAGTGTACATCTAATAACGCCTACGTTAATCAGTCACAAATGACATCAAAGCCTTGGACTAATAAGTATTTGTCTAGTTTTGATTATGAACCTCAGATTCATTATTCCAGGGAAAAGGTTGCTGATCTTGGACATCAGTTACCTTTACTTGCTTTAAAGTGGCAGGATGGGAGTCCTGGGATGGGCTGCACTGGTGGTAAAGACCAGCTCCCTCCCCTTCAGCCCTACCCTGAACCCTTACAAAGCCTTCTCACCCATCAACATCCAATGGCAAATCACTTTCTTTCTGCTATCCGGAAGTACAATGGATGCTTCCAAATGATGTCTTTTGGAGTCAGAGAGGTGAAGGAGGGAAATTTTATGCCAACATTCAAAGTGCAGGGACAGGTCTACCACAGGATAGGGGAGTATCATGGTGGGGCCTCAGCAGCAGCCTTCATTTCTCCAGATATACTTTGTTGGTGATGATGACAATGAGAGGGACATCTGTTCTGGAATGTATATATATATAAGCAAAATACCACTCATGCATCATCACGAAATCTCCAGAACCGTAAAGCCTATGAATTTGAAATTTGGCAGGTATGTTCCTCTTGGCTTCTAGGTGCTTACTAACAAATGATTTTTTGAAATGACAATGATAGCATTAATATTTCCTATATTGTTATTAACACGCTCTGATGCTAAGGAGTTCTACTCTCTCTCCCCACCTGAAAAGAAATTTGTTCCAATTTGTACAAGCAGAGGAGAGGAGTTTTAATTTTAGTTTCACAGCACCAAGCAGCTTTAGTATGAACAGTTGAGCTAAGCCATGCCTAGGGTCCTTACTGTCTCCTTGCTCACACAGCAAATACTTTTTCAGTTTCCAAACAGCCCTCAACTATCTCACACACTGATAGGACTTTAACCAGATGAATACTGATGGATGCTGGTAGACAGAGGCACAATTTCCCTTTCGTAGCAAAGCATGGGTACCCTGCTTCTCTCTATATAAAATTTAACAAAAATAAAAAGAAGAGAGTCAGCCAATAGAGTGATTGTGTGGAGCAAGGAAATGCTGAGCTTCTAATATCTATTCATTATCATCAAATTACTCAGCTCAATTCCATGCTTTAAAATAAAAACCAAATAAAGCAGTTCAATGGAAAAATAGGAACACTAAGTTCTAACACACTAAACTCATTGAAATAATAAGTGGGTCCCATAACCAGGATACTGTGGTAGCAAAACTCATTTCTCGCTCCCAGTATTTTGGCAAAAAGCCCAAGTTAAGTTCTGTTATTACAGTGCATGTCTGAAACTCTTCTGGTAGCCCCTCCTAGCACGATATGACCTTCTCCACTGAACGATGGGAGAGAAACCCCTTACAGGCAAATTTGACAGATTTTGATATTTAAATCAACCACCATAAGAATTTATAACCCTCATAAGAAAGGAGCAATAGAGATAGGAACATTTTTAGGTAATACACTCATTGTGCAGGAACGAAAGAGGTGATTTCTTCATTAGCATTTTACATCTTCCAGCATCAGCCAGCTACTACTGAAACTATGTAAAATCTGTCCTTGTTACTGCTCTATCAATGCAACAATGATTAGAAGACACAATAAATCACTAATAAAGAAATGCTCTGGTTGCTGAAATAGTCTGGATTTCAATGTACCTCTTTACTTTCCAATAAGGAAAGTATCTGTATGTTATTATTCTTCACAAATATTTTGCTGTGTGTGAACAGAAGTATGGTATTATTACTATATATTTCTCATCTTTGCATTAAATCTTGTTTTTATCTACAAAATACATTTTTTTAAATGAAGCTTCAGGATAAATCTTCCTCTACAAATGAAAAGAGATAGAAAGGAGCAAGTCGGAGAGTGGTTAAGCTTTGCAATCATTCTTGAACCTGGTAGTAGCTGCCTGTTAAATCAGAGCTATTCTACCAAATTGGTTCTCATTCTTGAACCAATAATTGGCTCTTGAATCTGAAGGCTGGGGTGGTGGAAATGAGAGCTATTTCATTATCTCTTTATTTTTCCTGGTTTCTGTTGTTGAATGAAAATGCAATTGCTTTGAAAACCACTAGGCTAGATGGACAAATGATCTGACATATTCCTAATAGCATTTGTATTCCTGAGTTGTTTCTATTGCAGTAGTTCATTATAGAGGGGTGGAAGAGCGGCATTCTAGCATTGCTGGAAATGCTCATAACTAAAATCTCACTGATCAGGCCTATTCTGTTTCTTCTGACTGGCAGAAGGTTTGTGGGACAAGTTTTACTTCCTCTGTTCTTGTCCTGTATGTCAGGATAGTTTTTAATAATCCCCTCCCTTGAACTACCTGTAAGTCCTACTTACTCCAGAAGCTTATTTCTTGAAAAAGACTCCTGCTCAAATATTTTTTCCAGAAGATATGAGAATTTCAATTCATGTACAGAATCAAATCTCTAAATTATTTATTCTGACTTGCTGTAGCACCTTGCCTACTGCTGTTCTGGAAGGAAAATTCAAGAGTCTCTTCTTGTAATGATTAATTATGCCACCACAGATCAAATGTGATGGACTCCTTAAGCTGTGTTTTATTGTGTTGCCTCTTTTGTGGAGATATTAGAAATATTGCATCTCTTTTAGTAGACATCTCAGGATATATAGATCATTTTGACATTCAATATGAGCAGCATAGCTTTTTTGCAGCTCCCACCCATTTTTTAGGCCTTCTGGGCTTCAGAGGAACCTGGGGATGGTGTTGCTCCCCTAAAGCTCCTCTAAGGCTCAGGAAGAAAATAAAACAGAGCATGGGAGGGGCACGCAACACCCCTCCACGCTCCATTTTGGGAGCTTCCTGGCCTCAGAAGAGCCTCTGGTGAGTGTTTTTTCTCCCCTAAGTCTCCTCTAAAACTCAGGAAGGCAAAAAATGTAGGGGAGACTGAGCCATTTTTTTTTTTTTTGCCTTCCTAGGCCTCAGTAAGGGAAATTCCGGCACAGCTGATCTATGTACAGCTGATTGTCGGGAGGGGGAAAAAAAGAAAGAAATACCTTAGGTGAATGTCAGGCGGGCGGGATGACCAAGCATCGGGCAGGAGGGTGACCAGATTGGGGGTGTGGCCAGCCAGAACTTACTACTGGTTCAGCAACCCATGCCAAATTCTTGCTACCAATTCATGTGATCCGGTGCAATCCGGCTGAATACCACCACTGATACAGTCTCTGTTCATAGGATCAAATATGCTATTTTCAACATCTTTTGTTTTCTCATAATGGCTGTACGCTACAATTGAATAATAATAACAATAGCACTTAGATGTATATACCATTTCACAGTACTTTACAGCCCTTTCTAAGCAGTTTACAGAGTCATCATATTACCCCCAATAATCTGGATCCTCAGTTTACCCACCTCAGAAAGATGGAAGTCTGAGTCAACCTTGAGCCTGGTGGGATTTGAACTGCCAAATTGCAGGCAGCTGGCAGTCAGCAGAAGTAGCCTGCAGTACTGCACTCTAGCCACTGCACCACTGTGGGTCAGTTACATCACATTTGAATGGTATTTTCAAAGATCAAATCTCTTCATATACATTATCTACTAATAACCTTTGTTATAACAACCCCACCATGTTGTTGTAAACAAACAGTGTTGTTTATCCCCAATAAAGACAGTAATATATGCTTTATTTCAGATCAAAACAAATCATTATTATCATCAAAGACTAGCTTACAGACTAGCTTATTTTCCTTACTTTGGACTACTGTAATGTTTTCTGTACAAGTTTACCTTTGAAAAATTTGACTGATCCAGAATGCCATAACTACAACACAGATTGGAGGTGATATTATTTATTATTATTTTACATTTATAAATAAATAAATGAATACATAAATAAAATTTATTGGCCACCCATCTTACTACAATGTAACTCTGGTTGACTTACAATAATAAAAAAATTATCGATCCATATACTTTAAAACATAGATAAAACCAACCAGTAAAATCTAGTTACACAAGGAGAGGGGAGGGGCAGAGTGGGACAAGGTGGGATCTGTTGTTACAGATTGATTATTGGGAATACATGACTTCTTTATTTTAATAACTTTAAAAAAAAACCTTCAAAAAACCTACAGAAAGTCTTCAATTTAAAAAGCTGATATGATCTATAGCAATCTATCAGAATGCTGCACAGTCCACCATTCCTTAAGCTCTCAGAGAGAGAGAAAATAAAGATATATAAATGTTGCAATTCATCATGCACCCTTGTAGGAGGTTTCACATGGCTTCCACATTTTTCTATTTTTTTCTGCTTTTTAGTATGAATATTTCCCAGTGGTCAATATAACTGTTACTCCATATAACTATTACTAAATATAGAACTGAACTGAATTGTTTGAATAAACTCAACCCTCTTTCCAAGAGTGCTTCAATCTCTTCAGATTCCACAACAACTGAGTGTAAGTTTGGTAGAAATAAGAGTGAGATCTTACTTAACAGTTCCACTAATTCTTGACCTACAAACACCTTGCCCCACTTCCTGCCAGTATGAGGCCAAAATGTATAGTAAATAAGTTTTGCTTGCCAGGTTTTTGGTGTGCTTCTTTTTATGTTGTTTTAAATAATGCATCATGATATTTGATGTTGCATTCAAATGTATTAATTTGAGGAGGTAAGGCAGAAAAGCAGGGTTAAAATCCCATAAATGATATTCAAGTAGGAAGGCTGAAGTTGGGAGACAATGACTTGCTTTGGGCTATCAGCAAATTCGTGCTAAAAGCAAGTTATGCATCAGCAATTCTCTGATCAACAGCTTTGTCTCTTTTTTCTTTATTATAAAATTAATACTTTCAGATTGCTTTCTGTTAAATAATGAATTAAAGATTTAAGAGACAAGGTGTTTTTTTTCCAGGAGACACTGAGATTGGGCTTCCAGCTAAGTTCAGAGATGAGCCCTCATCTCCTTTTCAGAAAGTGTCACATGTTTCAAATACTTTTATTCAGATTCAGCTCATTCCTAATGATTCTATTCAAAGTTTAGAGTGTCTGATTTGCTAAGAGTTCAGACACTCAGAATAGAAGGAATTCATGACACATGAACACACATACGAATACAACTGACACATTCACTGCCACCATTGGCATGGTCTCTCAGTCATTGGTGTTTGCTACTTTATTTCATTTTTCTGACATTGATGCTTCACATTTGCTTTGATGGTGCTTCTTCATTAATGCTGCTCAAAGAGCATACCTACCTTGTTAGATCTCACATTTCCTTTCATCTATCATCAAAACAAAACAAGAAAAGATATCTTCTGGCATATATTCTGAAAGGCAGATTAGGCTAACTTTCATGCATAGTTTGCCAACAGCGTGGCTGTTGATTTTTTTTTTTTTTTTTTGCATACAAGTTTTATATTAACATATTGATAAGTGCAATGTTTAGAGTATTAACAATTTTGAGAAGATACAAAAACTAATGCAAAGTTAAGAAGAAAAAAGAAAATGCAAAAGGAAGCAAGAAGTGCAAAAAAAGTTTGAAGAAAAAAAGAAATAAGAAATGAAGAAGTAGTTTCCAATATTCTTCACAATACTTTTAAGTATAAATATATTTGAACCCCTCTCTCTAAAGTTACATCATATTGCTCTTCTTTCTATTGTCTATCCTGTCTAATCATCAAAATTATAAATCACAAGTTCTTTTTTTCATTTTTACACAAAAATTCCATAAGCAGCAGAATGCTTCTTGATGATGGCTGACACAGTCAAAGAAGCCATCTGATTGCCAGGAAAAATGGAATCTAAAATTTAAAATATGTTTGTCTGGATGAAATACTGGTAGCAAAAAATCTTTCAAGAATCATAGTTGTGAAATATTTCTGTTTCATAAATATTGAATAAAACATAATCACTTTTAGAATATTATTCACTTGTAATTCAACAATCCTCATTTTCAGCTGGTGAAATAGAGGGATTAATTAATATTATACCCTGAATATCAGTAAGATGTTTGATGCTGGATTGTATCTAAAAGAGACTGAACTTCTGCTATGCAACAGCTCCATTAATCTTTTTCCTCTTATAGATATATCTGTTTAGAAGAAAACAAATTCAGTAATTAAATAAAAAAGGGCATGTTTCCAACCTTTTCAAAATTCAATCCAATTTAAAGCTGACCAGGAGCACATCCTTAATCTTTAGAGCAATACAGTGGGCACCTTGCATTTTGAGAGTTACTTCTGGTAGGAATGTATGAACACTCTGACTCTTTTTATTAAAACTGTGTAAAGATTTGGGAGTGAAATTTAGAAAAACAAATGATATTTCAGAAGGATTATTTCTCTTTTCTTCATCAGAGAAAAAAGTTGGAGCCTGCCCTGTCAAAGTCATGAAGTTTTAATCTTCTCTACCTTCCTGGGGTTGCCAACTGTTCCAAATATCTGTAGAAGAACTCTGGACAGCATGAATTGTTGCAAGCCTGAGCAGTAAGCATGAAAATACATAAACACTTTTCCCTGCATGACTCTATGGGGCTTCTTTCAAATCTATAGGAAGAGCGGAAGATAATTTCTTTATTTAGAATTCTTTTTGTATCATTTCATTTCATTCAACTATAAGAAAAAGAGATATCCTCATATATCATAAATAAAATAAACAAAGGAGGCATAACGCAATCAAAAGCCATAACAAATCCATAACAATAATGATTCATGCCATTGTATATCCTGCTACTCGCATCTCAGTTCCGAAAAGCTCTTTGAAAAAGCCAGGTTTTAAGCAGCTTTCTGAGTATCAGAAGTGAAGATGCAGATCTTATTTTTGATGCAGGATGTTTCATGGGAGGGGACCTAATAATGCAGTACCCTGCATTTTATCTTTCTGCACCCTGGCAAGGGGTAGGACTCCACATCACAGACTCTTTGCAGACATATCTCGGGCAAAGAGATTAAGGGTCCAGATTTTATATGACATTGAAGGTGATAACTAGTACTTTGAATTGCACCCAGAAACAGATCAGCAATTAGTGCAATTTCTCTAGTTCTGGTATTATATAGAGAGAATAAGGGAGATAACCTTTGCAGAAATATGCAAGAACCATTATCTAGGCAAAAAGAGCTGAAGTCCCATTTTTAAAGTCCTGGTTAACAAGATATGTGGAAGCAGATATTACAAATGCTTCCCTGATTCACTGTGTTATAGAGGGTGAGGTGGTAAATCACAATCAGATTTGCAGGACTCTGTTATTGTAACCTATTTCAACAAAGTCAAATTCTAAACTTCCTGTGGAATTGATTTTCCAAACTGGCCTAAGGTCTGACATCCATATTTTGAGTCTGCAGTTCATCACTCTTTGACAAGATCTTGTTATTCAAGTTATCACATGGGCCAAAACATTTTGCACTAGCTAGGGTTTCCTGATAGGCTTTGAGGGCAGTCCTATGTAGACAGAGTTATAGCAATCCAAGTGTGAGGCTATAAAGCCATTGCCTCCTCTTCAAAGAAAAGTTGTAACTGGGCAAAATTCTTCTTGGACTATCTGATTTCTACTGTAAAGAACTGAGAGTCCAGGTGAACGCTTATGTTGTAACAATGGCTCTTTCTTGGGAAGCACAACCCAATCAAGAGCTATACTTGGCATTGTTCTACAATCAATTGGCTTCTGTCTTAATAGATATTTCACCTTGTTTGCAACCTGTTTCTCCTTGCCCAGACATTGAGATTTCTGACTGTAAAAGATCCCAAAAACTTGTTTCTTACAGAATCCTTTGCAAGAGTTAACCTTCTACTTAGTTAACTTACTACTTTCTCAATAACTTAAAAGGGAAAGGTTAATGTAATGTTAGACAGGGGAATTGCCACAGCCAGAGAGAATATTTATGAAAGGGATCCATTAAAAGTTTCAGAAGAGAACCTCTAGCTCAAAAGAAACAAGCTTGTTTCTAGCCTGGAAAAGAATGCTGTGATAAAATATTTGTACTTCAACAATTGCTTGAAGATTGCATCAAGAGGAATATCACTATGACTTTGAAGCAGCATTTGTAGCATCCATCAGCCAATTTGGTGGGAGACATTTGAAGTTGAAAGTGCAACTGCTAAACCGCTTTGCCTCTTACAACCTGTGTACAAGAGATATAAAGTTCTGTTTGTGTTCATGGTTGAAATGACTTTTCTGTATTTATAATCACAAGGCAAGACAAGTGTTCAATCTGCCCCACTATTCAACAGTGTCATCAAAGCAACCATGAATAAAGTCTTTGCTTGTGTATGGTGTCAAATTTGAACAAGATGAATTCATCATATATCTAATGTTTGCTGATTTTTTTTTTTTTTTTTTTGCAGGGGGAGGGGGCTTTGGGAGGGTGGTGTTTTTGTTTTTTGTTTTTTTTTGCAGAAAATGAAAGAGAAGTCTCTGATATCTTATTTGATATAAAAGCTCATCCA
The DNA here is from genome assembly GCA_033807585.1 of Hydrophis major. NCBI lineage: Eukaryota > Metazoa > Chordata > Lepidosauria > Squamata > Elapidae > Hydrophis > Hydrophis major. The sequence goes on from CM066330.1 coordinate 66,760,123, forward strand.
TATGACTTATCCAGTAATACACACAATACCTAATATTCAAAATGATGGCTCTCAAGCAACTATGCACTTTGATGTTTGAGCAACTTAAATATCTTGGCTCAACTGTCCCATTAAAAAAAATAGCTGCCACTGCTATTATCAACAATTGAATTGTCCAGACCACTTCAGCCTTCAGAGCACTGACATGATCCTTCTAGTGGGGGGAAAACAGCATAATCATTCAACCAAAATGTACATCTATCACTTATTAATGCTATTGATGCTGCTATATGATGCAGAATCTTGAACCTTATTTCCAAATAAGTTGAAAAATGTGAAGTTTTCCAAATGTGCCTATACTAATTTTTTGAGATTTAATTCTATGACAAATGATGAAATAATTAAAGGGAGGTGTTGCAATGAGTCTATGGCAGTTGAAGACATTCAGAAAATTTAATTAAGTGGTTTGGACACATCTGCCACCTAGGGCTCATGCAAATTTTCTTACTGAGATGTTGTAGGCTGGTAGGTTTTAAAGAAAATTTCGCTATAGTATATGTGAAATCTAGTGCAACTTAGTTTCAATGAAATGCAAGCTAAACAACTGGTCCCAAAAAACAAAGGAATGTAACATGCCATCTGTATGCAATACAGTTGCATACTGGTTATACCATGGGTCATTGCAGGATCCATTAAAAACTTCATGTTATATCTAAACTTTGGATTTTGAACCCATGTGTAGTTGGATTTACTTTTTTCTTTCTATCTGTCAATGTTGCATTCTTCCATTGCTTCATTTCAGACAACTCCTTAGAAAAACCAAGGAAACTCTTTTCAACATCACCCATCTCACCAGTAGCATGGAAATAACCAGAAAGTGATCTCTCCTCAACTCTCCCAAAATTAGTTTCCATCTGCCCCAACAGAAACCTCATCTTGACACTCTCCCAGCCACCCCTTCTGATGTCAGTGCCAGTGTCTCCCAAGGTAGAATGCAGTTTTCATATAAGTATGACTGATCTAAGGAAATTGACATTATATATTATTTCTTTTCTTCTCTCTTGATCATATCAACTATTTGTTTATTCTGTTTCTATAGTATTCCCAAAGCCCCCAGGAATACTTTGTGAATGAAATATTCATAGCCCCATTTTTCTCTGTTCTTAACTGTCCATTTTCAATTTTCCTTTCCCCAATTGGTATCTGAGGAATTCTTGTCTCTATAGATCTGCCACTAGTTACAAAGGCTATAATTGCAAGGGTTCATTTTGTATATTGATAAGAAGTCTACTATCTGGTTCCAAAACAAACAATAGGGGCAGACTGCTCTATCTTACAAAAAAATAAATAAGTCCTCTTTTTTTATATATCCAAAAGCACAAGAGAAAGAATTAGAATCTTGTTCCCTTTTGTTGTAAATATAAATATAAATAATGGTAGGTTTCTCATTTGAAAGTCAGAATTTTCCACAGGAATTCCTATGTTCACCTTGTTTTTATTAAATGCTATTAATTAGAGTTGTGAGTGACCTGTAGTTTGGATTAAATGGATTGCTACAAAGGAATCTGACAGTGATTTGGGCAACAGAAGGTCAATTAGATCATATATATCACTGTGAATCAAGCACAGAATCATTCTTGATAAAAGGAGGGGGAAGACCTTTTCCTAAGAGTTTGGGAATCTTCATCCATAGAGATGAAGAACAATATTCATATAAAGCAGAATAGCTTTCCCCCATAATGCACTGGCTAAATAAAGATATCAAATGGTATGACTTAAAGGTTGAGAAGCTACTTCTAATAGGTTTTGTTCCAAAGCCAAAGTCTGTCTGTCTGTCTGTCTCTCTCTCTCTCTCTTTCTCTCTCCCTCAATCCCTCCCTCCCTCCCACTTTCTCTTTTTCTCATAGAGACCAGCACAGAAAAGCAATTATTGTCTGCATCTTTTACAGAATGAGTGGTGAGACCCTTTTCCTGGAGTATGAAACAGGGGCATTTCTGAGCTCTGGACCTATTGCTAATCCTCTGCAGTTCATAGATAAGAAATTCAAGTGTTCAGGGGAAAAAATCAGAATTGTTGCTAAGATTATCTATATCTAATCTTCTATTTTAAATCTCTCAAATACCTATAAGAAACCAAGAAGATTTCCTCACCTTCTGCAAATGTTTTCTACAATTTTGTTTTTGATGGTACCCTGGAAACTATAGGTTTTTTTAAAAAAAAAAAATCTGTAAATCATGAAAGATTACAAACCATGCTAGCTTTTAGAGATCCTCATTATGTTAGAATGCAACTACAGCTGATCTGCAGACCGTAAAAATAAGCCTATGACCTGTGATTGGCTAAATCCCTGGGCACTAATTATTTTTTTGTCCAGAGATTTAATGATGAGGGAGGAGCTTGCAAGAAACTTTTGTTCCTCGGGATCATTCATCATGTTGTGGGAAAAGAAAGAAAGGAATCTAACTTTACAAAATTTCAAAAAATTCTTCTATCAAAATTTATACGTTCAATGAGCGATTCCACAGAGTGGCATTAGGATTTAGGATTAGGTTTCATGCATCCCAGGCAAATATATTTCAAAATATTTTTTTTTTCTGAGGCCTAATTGTGCCCTAAGTAGGATTAGTCTTCTTTGTGTGTTTCTTTACATGTCCTCTTTTTCTTAAGTCAAACATCCATGTTTTAACTTGTGGCTACTGTTTTATTTATTTATTTAATCTATTTCATCATCCCTTGAAAATCTCTCCAGATTTTCAATAAAATTCTGGGTTTAAGGAACTCTTCCCTTAAGAAAAGGGAAAAGGCACTGGTGGAATTCAATTTTTTTTACTACCGGTTCTATGGGTGTGGCTTGGTGGGTGTGGCAGGGGAAGGATACTGCCAAATCTCCATTCCTTCCCGCCCCACTAACCTGCTTTCCAGCTCTGTTGTCCTGTGCAGGGCAACAAAAGAAGCCCTGGCCGATCATCTGGAACTCGGGAGGCAGAGAATAGATGGGGGTGGGGCCAGTCAGAGGTGGTATTCTGAACTACTCAAAATTTCCACTACTGCTTCTCCAAACTACTCAAAATTTCCACTACCAGTTCTTCAGAACTGGTCAGAACCTACTGAATACCACCTCTGGGAAAGCCATTTTCCTTCTTTTAGTTATGTTCCAATAATTCTCATTAAAAGGGGGAGAAAAGATGATGATAACTAATACAATCTGCAGTAACTGATAAAAGGCACTAACTGCTGCATTAGCCATGGCCTTTTACTGAATGGGCAGATGTTGTGGTAAAGAGATCTTTTACAGGGAGGAGAAAGAGGAACATAACCACATTTGAAGTAGTTATTTCCAGCCTGTCATTTATTAAATGACCTATCTGCTCATTCTTGCTCAACTTGATAAAAGATAATTCTTTGCAGAAATGTATTTCGGGGGAGGAGATGATTTCCAAGAGTGGAATGTGTCGTTCTTCATTTCAATAATTTTTAAATTAGAGGGCATGTGTTCTAGAACTGATCCTCCAGTGGCATGCATTCTTTCTGGCCTTTCATAGTTCAATTAATCCAAAAAGGAAAATGTCATAAAGGGAACTCTTCGCATAGGGCTTCCCAGCAGCAGTCTTACTGTGCACTAAGGGAGAATCCTGCCCTTGAAGAATAGAAGCATTTCTCTTGCATTTGGAGAAATACAGAAGAAGGGTCTAACTATTTGGGAGGGAAGGAGGTTAATAAATTTGGTGAAGAAAAATAAAGGGTGTTTATAGAATCTCTCTGCCTACTAATAATACAAAGTCAGAAAAGAAAAAGGGAAGGGAAAGGGAAGGTTATTCATATTGTTTTTTTCTTGCTATAGGAAGGAAATAAGTCAGAAGATATGACTCCTTGTCTGACAGTTTTATTATACATTGTGTATTCACATTCATTCATATAGAAGGATAGCTATACATACTGATCTTTCACCTTGGGAGACATCATGTCCTTGTAACTGTCATATCATCATGAAAATGAAATCTGTTGGCTGAACTCTATCCTTTGAGATGGATGTTGTTGTCACCTTCATTAAAGCACCACATAGTTTATTACATTTGTCAGCTTTGCTTAAGAGAAAGCTATCAGTACATGTTTATAGGTGTGGAAAGCAGAAAAAAGAAATACTAATTGGAAGGAGACAGGATTAGAAATGTTTGAAAACATTGTAGACTATATGTTACAATCTGCCTAACTAAGCATATGGCAAATACCGTAAATATCAGTCACTTAGGACACTTTTCTTACTGAAAAATATGGAAATGTGGAAATATAAATTGTGTTTGATCTAGCTTGACAAACACTTTCTTTCAATCATTTTATTTTGAAGCCCTTTATCAGTTTATATGTAAGATGTTCTAAACAAGAGGATTGCACATCTACAAAGTCTTATCCTATTTGAGACCCTTTCTTTAAAAATGAATAATTCAGGATCTTCTTAATTTATGTCAGCTTCAAATATGGCTATTAATAAATGTGTTATCTTCCTATATTTTATCCAAAAGCAAATTTCTAGGTTTTACTATATCACATGACCTAAAATGGACACCTAACATCAAAAATGTCATCAAAAAAGCACAACAAAGAATGTTCTTTCTGCACCAACTCAGAAAGCTCAAACTGCCCAAAGAGTTGTTGATCCAGTTCTACAGAGAAATTATTGAGTCTATCATCTGCACCTCTATAACTGTCTGGTTTGGTTCTGCAACCCAACAGGACAGACACAGACTTCAGAGGATAATTAGGACTGCAGGAAAAAAAAACAATTACTATCAATGTGCCTTCAATCGAAGACCTGTATATTGCACGAGTCAAAAAGAGGGCTGTGAAAATATTTACAGACCCCTCATATCCCAGACATACATGGTTTCAACTCCTTCCCTCAAACGATGCTATAGAGCACTGCACACCAGAACAACTAGACGTAAGAACTGTTTTTTTCCCAAAAGCCATCACTCTGCTAAACAAATAATTCCCTCAACACTGTTCAACTATTACAAAGTCTGCACTACTAATCTTCTCATCACTACTTATCACCCATCCCCTCTCACCTGTGACTGTATGACTATAATTTTGTTGCTTGTATCCTTATAATTTTTATTGACTGTTTACTAGTATGATTTGCTTATTCTACCCTATGACTATCATTGTCATACCTTATGACTCCTGATGAATGTATCTTTATTTTATGTATACTGAGAATATTTACACCAAGACAAATTCCTTGTGTGTCCAATCACACTTGGCCAATAGAGTATTCTATCTATTCTATCTATAAACTTTCATGAACCACAGCTCACTTCATTAATTGCACAGTGACCAACTTACACCTTTTAATAACATTTGTCTCAAGCACAGGAGAAATCAGGAAATCTAGTCAGTTCAAATGAATATAAAGGTTTATAACAGGGGTCCCCAACCCCCTGTCTATGGTCCGCAGCATGCCAGAAACCAGGCTCTGCAAACAAGTGATGACCCATCCATGGGATGCAGGCAGCATGCAAAACCATGCCTCCACCAATCCACAGAAAAACCTGTCCCCATGGAACCAGTTCCTCATACCCAAAAAGTTGGGGGTCACTGCTCTACATGAATCAAAACTACTAATGGTCAAAGCAAATTGGCAGTAGATAAGAATCAATGGAATTCAAGGTGGGCTGGATTAAGATCTCTTGTGGGTGTTAAGGGACTCAAGACAGATAATGTGTTTGACCTCATGGTCATCTCCTACAATTGGTTAATTAGAAAAGATTCTACCAGACTCCTTCTGATTTCATACCACCATAGAATAGCACAGCTTTCCTGTTATATTCTCTCTTCTTGTTATGTTACTATGCAATTAAAAATGTATCAAGATCTTTTAATATTTTCCTCTCAAAATCCATATTTTACATGAACTACACATTTAATGTATACTTTTTTCTGTACTTTAATCTGTAGCACATACTGCTCTGTCAATGTACTGTTAGAGCTGCAAATATGAACTTTTTCAAAATTATTTGCTTTTATTGTGAGAGAAGGGATCTCTTGAAGTTATTTTTTTCAACAGTTTCTGGCATAGAGGTTATTGGCCATAAAAGCACTCCTTTTAACTACCTCTTTCTTACTTCATAATGGCCAAGAATTACCATCATTTCCACCCATGGTGCTACCGGTATTACACACAGACACAAAGACACAGACACACACACACACATCTAAAACACCCATTCCTGTAGTCTTTGGTTTCTCAACTTTTCAATACCATGAACTGTAATATCCTTGGGACCAATTATGCAGGCTGGAGGCATTGTTTACAAGTATTTTTATCCTTTCCCTGTATTTATTTTAATTAGTGTTGACAAGTAGAGAAAAATTGTTGCCATGATCTATCACTTGTGAGGTAATACAGGGTTTCTGTTGCAATCCTCTTCTTTTCTGTAACCTATATGAAACTGTTGGGTGAGGTCATCTGCCAATTTGGGTCAGGTACCAACAATATACAGATGATATGCATAGATATCACATGACAGTGATATAGACAAAATACATTTTAATAAGTAAAATAAAAATAAATACATTTCAACTCCTAGCTAACTGAGCACTTCAGGCAGAGCCCTGACTCAGTGCCTGAAGATATGCTGGTGTGAATGATTGACAGACTCAACCTCAGTACCATCAAGACAAGGACTGAGAGGCTTTGTCTGTGTTGAACTTTCCAGATCTGAAGTTGATTCACTGTTGTCTTTCAATGTGGTTGTATAATGCATTCTGCACTCTAAGACTTGTGAAGAATCTGAGATCCTCTTGGACTCTCAGTTCCTGCTCCCAAAAGCAAGAAGAAGCTGTGGCCAAGAGAGCCTTTGTATAGGTATATTTTGTGTGCCAATTGCACACTTTGTTGAACTGGGACATGACTCCTACCTTTGTCATCTCACAACTGGATTACTATACATGGCCCTGCCTTTGAAGATCATATAGAAGCTGCAGCTGGTTCCAGAATGCAGTGTGCAAGCAGGGATGAAGGTACCACATTATGCACTTATGACTCCATTACTTTTGGTGCTGTACTGGTTGCCAGTAGGGTTCCTATTTTTTGTTAGCTTTCTTGTCAGAGAAATATGTATATGTATATTTTGGGTAGTCCAATAATTTTAGAGACTAAATTCAGTGGGTGAATGTCAATATGTCAAAATCTCAAATCTTTGTTCATAGCATTTATGCAATATTAAAGAAAATGTTTTTCAAATTCAATTGGATTGCAATTCAATCCAAGATCATTAAGAAGTTAGAGACCCTTCTATCCCAATTAAGAGCGGAAAACCATTCTCCACTAAAAAAAGGGAATGCCTTCTACTTGCATGCCTGAGCACTTATATGAATCCTATAATGTCCCTGGACAAGAATATATCTCAATGTACCATATATCCTCATATTATACCTCCTGCAGTTCTATTTTTTGAATATATGCATTACCAATTAATCGATTCTTCCATGTGCGATTGAACCATCTGTTATTCTTAACTGCTATACTTTCTTATATCCTTTGGAAGATTGTCCCTAAGAAGTTGGCACATATTAGTCATAATGTTAGTTATGGCAAATCTGTGCTTTGTTCTTCAATTAGAGTTTGACCCTGAATATACTAACAGTCAAGAGCAATCAATGAACAATATTCCAGAATAGAGACAAGGACTTCCTTATGAAGCAGCATTGGGAGACAGTGATTGGAATTTCACCTTCATTCAGGATTTAAGGAAAGAAATAGAATTACATATCTGGAAGTCTATGGAAATTCTCAGTCATCCAGGTCATGGTTGTCCCAAATGTACTTTTTCAAGAAACAACTGGACTTTCTTGTTTTTCTTTGAAGATATTTTGCTTCTCCTTCAAGAAGTGTCTTCAGCTCTGACTGGATGGTGAGGAATAGAAGGAGTTATACTCTTTGAAGACAGCTGGTGATCTGCATTCTTTTAGAGAGTCCATTGTGGCCATTTGGAAGTTTAACTGTGTCCTCAGAGTCTTGTGTGATAATACATCTACCCATCCATTCTAGTGCAAAATGCATTAAAATATTAAAATAAAAATGCTTTAAATTATTTTTTCCTATTATATAGATATGGAAAAGTCAGTTAAAAATCTAATTTATAAAAACATACAGAAATCAATAATCAGCCTTTGGACCCTTTTTTTTTTTCCCTGTGGAATTGATTTCATTATATTATGCTCAATGAAACTGTGTTGATTTATAGCGGCACAAACTCTAACTTGCAAGAGCTCAAAGTTCTAGTTCAGACACCTTTGTGAAATCAATAGCTGATGAAAGCAGTCCTGTTGTAATTAGTATAAATTTGGCTGAAATTTCATGGTGAGGATGTTGAAGAACAATCGTGTAAAGAAAGGAAAATTAAAACCCTTTGTCCTAAATTTATACTCTTGTCAGTCCGTTTAGAGGATAATACATTCAAGGGGGGAGGGGGGGAGAAGAGTTTCACACCACATTTGCAGTCAGATGAAATTGAAAAAAAGGCCAGCCTATTACTGGAAAGTAATGAGTCAGAGTGATTCATGCAGCCTTTTGGTGGTTTCTGGGTGAACCAATCAAATGAAAGGGCACAAAAACCATTCACAAGGAAGATGATCCTCCTCAGCAATGACTAATATCAAACTGAAGTCATTAAAATGCCTAACGGTGTCTGGGTTTGTCTACTGACTCGAAAGTGAATGCATTGTGTTCAGTAAGGCTTACTCTTAAGTAAATTGTGATAAAATTCCAACCTCACGGGAGATAGAAAGTTTTTTTAAAAAAGAGAGAGAGAGAATTCTGACTACCTCTCTGCGTGGAGAGAAAAAAGTGTTGAACTTTAATGATTCAGTTTTAAGATTTTGCTGTTTCTCATCTGTGTGAACATGTTTCTGCAAAATTAGTCCATCAGGAAAAGCATCTCAAAATGAATACTGATATGTCCATAAGATATTACTGTTTTCATATAATCATATTTGAAACAATAATTGAGCCAATTATGAACTTCAGAATGTCATTTTCTCCATTCTCTTGGTGCAGTGGTTAAAGTGTAGCATTACAGGCAACCTCTGCCAACACCATGGAGTTTGATCCCAATGGGGATCCTAAGTTTGACACAGTCTTCCATCCTTCTGAAATTAGTAAAATGAAGATCCAGATTGTTGGGGGTAATATGCTGACATTGTAAACTGCCCAGAGTGTCTAAAAAATGTAAGTCTAAGTGCTATTGGTATTTAAAAAAAAAAAAAAAAAAAAAAACTAAGTTATTCAATATGAAGGAACAGATTTTAGTAACACCATAGTAAAATTTCAATAATTTAGTGAACTTCTCACTTTTAACAATAACTATTCTTTCCTGTGACCTTTTCTAGCAATTTCATTGCACATCGGAATTCTTTTAATGATACCCCGAAATAATGTATTTAGAACTAAAATACAATTACACCCACTCTATATGTAGATGCGGTAGAATAATAAGAGGTATGGAAGAAATGATACCTACAGAATGCAACAATTCAGTAATGGAATGCAGCTTAATTGATTCTCTTGTTATTTTCAGATACATAAATTCTTCTATGAAATTTTTTGTATTAATCCTACACGATCTGGCACCCTTCAGATTTGTGGAATCTTCAATAACCACCTGGATCATAAAGTCAAAAAGTTGTTTTATTTTAGGGATTTTAAGAATTATATTCAATAAGTCTGAAGCTACAGAAACTGTTCAGTAGCATCCTATCTCTAAGTGACCTTTCCAATTTGCTGAAATATTTCAGAGCCCACTGAAATAATTTGCTACTATTTTTTCAGTCTCAGGTTCTGCAATTTCTTTGCAGAATGTCCTCCCTTAGAAATCTTGTCTATGACCTTTTTTTGTTGAACCTTTTATTCTTTTGTTCCCCAAAACTTTTACTTTTGTTTTTTTTAAAAAATCAATGATTTGTTGGCTGTTTGGAAGAAGAGATGTTTTGAATCTTTTCTTCTGGTTTAGATTCAAGAATCCCTATAAAAGTGGACAAATTGGCCCATTTCAGTTTTGCATTTTGTCAGTCTGAGATATCTTATTTATGTAATGAATATTTTAGCATATTGATTTACAAGCATTGGTTTTTAGCAAACTTCATATAAAATTACAATCTGTATCACTTCAATTCATCATTGCTAAAATTAACAGCACTGTCAACAGTCTTTCACATCTTCCTTGCAGTCATTTCAAACAACACAATTTGTATTTTTACATGTTTATCTAGATCAATGAGCAGGAAACATTTTTTTCTTGTGTGCTGGACTGATTCAGTTGGATTAACTGAAGCATAATGAATTTAGCACTAGGTTCTTGATATAATTTGCTAAGTAATAAGTGATGGATCAGAGCTTTCACCTGACAAATATCACAAATAACATAAACAGTATATAATTAGTAATGCTTCATATCTTCCTATTATTTATATTTTTATTAAAGTTTTTGCAGAACACTCATATAAAAACTAACACAAACTAACAGAAAGAAAGAGAAAGAAGAAAGAGAAATAGCAAGAAAAAGAAAGATGTAGAGAAAGATAAAAATAAAAGAAAGCAAAAATATATACAAAGAATGACTTCCAACTTCTTCTGAGAATATTGTAATTGTTTATATTTTCTAAGCAGGTTGTTGGCATTGCCTATAAATGAAGTTCTATGAAAGCTCATACCTGGGAACTGGGTGTAAATCAGATGTTATTCTTTCCCTATCTTTAAAAGATCAGCATGACTTGGCCAACTGAAGGTTTGAAATACGTATTATTTACCTAAAAATTTTTTTAAAAAATCAATAATGTATGGAAATATGTGTCATTAAACAGTTCCTGATCTTATGTGCACTCTTCAATCAGCTCATATTACACCTCTGTTCCTTGGATTGCACTGTTTGCCAGTATGCTTCTGGGTTAAATTTAAGGAACTGATAATGACCTTAAAAAGCACTATAGGGGACCAGGTTATTTGAGGGATCGTCTCTCCCCACTTGCATCTACCTGTTCTATCAGGACCAGCATGATAGGCATGTCATGAGTCCATCTAGAAAGGAGTATCATTTGGTGGGATCTAGGAAGAGAGTCTCTTCTGCCATAGTAACTGCCCTTTGGAATATCAAGTCCCCAGAACTTAAACTGCCTTTCCCCTGAGCTTTTAGAGCAACCCTGAAGACATGGCTTTATCAACATGTTGTGGGGTCTGGCATTGTTAGGGAGCTCTTACAAAGGCTGATGTAAGGATGGTTTTTGACCTTGATCATGATTAATTTTATTTTAAATTGATTATTGGTTTTTACACATTTTTAAACTTGTTTTCATTGGATGATTGTTGCTACCTGCTTTGAACCACCCAGAGTCGCTTAAATGAAATGAACAGATATATAAATAATAATAATCATTGTCATCATCTCTATTCTATAAGGAACATTAAGATTGTCTATCTGAAGAGGGGATCTGATTGGATTGCAAGATGTCTTGTAAGTATATTTGGCTATTCCTATCAATGATTCTGTTGATATCCCAATTAGTACCTGATATAACTGTTAGGGTAGTCAATACATTCACTTTTAAGAACTGCCTTGGCCGTTCTTCAATGATATCCCCTAGTATATGAAGGGATTGCAGGAGTTGAAGAAAAAACTATTTCAGAGTCCTATTTTCACTTATTTTTTCTGGGGAAAGATTCTCACAGACTGGGTGCTGCCACTGTTACAGAATCAAGTATATAGGTGTCTAATAACTTTTCCTGTATGCTTAGACAAGATCAATTTCAGCCTGGGAGATCCAATGAATCAGAGAGGCTGCTTGTGGGGAAAAAAAAATCATAATTTCTAGAAAGGAAGTTATTGCAGACATCTCAGTTAACATTACAACTCAATTAACATCACTGGAGGCTTTTAAGCAAGGTATAATTCAACCGGTATAAGAACCAGTTTGGTGAGTGCATGCTTTGTGCTCACACATGCAATTCAGGCATTCACACAGCATTTGCAACTTACCTTCTGCTGCAACCTCTGGGTGTAAAACAGCTGGAGACTGGCAATCTGCTGTGCCGCACGAATCAAATGAGCTGGAAAACCTGGAAATAAAGCACAGACTAAAGCACAGGCGAGTGGGTGGGCCCAACAGCTGATCATCAGCACTAACTGGTTCTCTCACAGCTGATCTTTGGAGATACTGATTTATTCAAATTAGGCCGAACTGTTAGGATCCCACCCCTGCTTTTAAGAAAAAATTGGACAGCCATTTGTCTGAAATGGTATAGAGCAGGGTGTCATGCCCCTGGTGGAGACTGACTCTGAGGGAGAGGAGGAACAGCCGACAGGGAGTGGAAGTGTGGCTCCAGAGGTTGTGGAGGAGGCTAGGGAAGGGCAGAGGCCAGCTGAGTGGTCAGAGGAGGACCCAGGCCCATCCCCTATCCATCCTAGGGCATGCAGGGAGGAGAGGATAAGAGAGAGATGTGCTCTACTTGGGAGGAGAGGGCCTTGATCCTCTTCATGGGATGCAGCTGTGACAACTGAATAAGAGGACAGATTTGCATATGGGCGAATGCTGGAAACAAAGCATGGATATATCTCTAGTTTATGGTTCCTCTCTGAGTTTGGCATCCTTCCCAGTATGTGTTATCTGTGGATGTCCCCCAGCCTTTATCTTGCCTGATTTATGTTGTTTTTTCCCTTCTTCTTTTGTGTGGGAGTTTTTTGTCTTCCCTCACAAATATTCAAAGCTTGGAAGCAAAGTGAAGGAATAAAAGGGGCTTCACCTGTTTTCTTTGACTTCGTTTGTTTTGTATCCCACCCTGGATCATCACACAGGGTGTCAAACTTAAGGCAGGGTGCTTAGATTTGGCCGCTGGGGCCACCCTGGAAATAGTGAAGGACTGGCCCGCAGTGCCTCTGCCAATGAAAACAGAGCTCTGGAGGGCTGCAGGCAGCCCTCCTGAGCTCTGTTTTTGCTGGCAGGGGGTTGCAGGAAGCTGTCACAGCCAAAAATGGAGCTTGGGAGCCCATTTTCACTGGCAGAGTGCTCAGGCACCACAGACCCTCCCAACATGAGTGACGTCAAGCTAGCCATGCCCACCATGCCCATGACCATCCTGGGCCCCCAGGATCAAATACAATCCTGATGTGGCCTTCAATGAAATTGAGTTTGACACCCCTGGTATAGAGTCTCCTGCCTGAGCAGGGATTGGACTAGAAGACCTCCAAGGTCCCTTCCAACTCTGATATTATACATTTATCTGATGCAAGTCAGGATGTTTTCTTGTTTAAACAAACATCTTTTGATACAGTTTTATTATCATACCTAGTAACTGTTTAATTTTTTTTTAAAAAAATATTTTTCCTGATATCCTGGAGGGAAAAAATACGAAAAAATAAAGAAAAAGATAATTCAGATATATTATTAAATACTGACCTGACAGAATGATATAATTATTATATATAATTATTATAGTCTTTGGAGTCCTTGGAGTATTTGGTGCCTTTGAAGTGCTGATGAGCTAATAAGGTCATTTTCAGTATTAAAGATGTTATCTAGTTCGGTAGAGAAACATCTGTAAACAAACAACTAAACTTAGAGAGCACTAAGGACTCCACACTTCAACCTCAAGCTAGATATATTGTCTTCTCTTGAAATTAGTCTTTTTATTACCCATCCTCTTTCCATTACATTAACAGTCAGCTATTAGAAAGTTAACATTTATTAACAATCAGTGATTGTAAATCTGAGGTCACAGTATCTTTCCAACATTGAACAATAGTCTTCCTTTCACACATAATTGATAATCATATCTTCCCTATACAATTAAAACATACTTTTGCATTTTAAACCATATATATATTACACACATGCACACAGAGAGAGACCCCAGGGGTGTCAAACTCACGGGCAGCAGGTCGGATGCATCATGCACTGACCACCCCACCTCCAGTTAAGCAAAGGGGAAAAAATACATATCACATGACAATGTGTCATCACGAGTTTGACACTCCTGATATATACCATATTAACAAATGTATTGCTACTAAACCAAAATAGGAACATTATTTGACCTCTTCTAAAGAACTCTGCGCTGAATCCTTGGAAATGTACAATCTCATTTTCACTGGCTGAGGAGGTAATGGTTGTTGTTTTTTTCTAAAAACAAATAGAAAACAAAAGCTCAGATTATCTCAAGCCATTTCAAATTGCTTTCAGAGTGGACTATAGGACTTAGAGAGGCAGGACTTTATCTGGAATTAATTTTCTTTGATCTCTCAGTGTCCTTCAGTGCCATTAAACACTACATCGTTCTGGATTGCCTGAGAGATACGGGAAGAGGAGATATTGCTTTGTACTGGTTTCATGATTGTCTCTCAAATATACTTCTCTTGTTGTTTAGAAAACAAAGGGAATCAACCTTTATACGCAACTCTAGCCCCTAGCTGTCCTTGGGACATTCCAAGACTTTAGTTTCATTTATTTCTAAATCACTTTGATAGTCTTTAAAATACATTTTTGTGTACATTTTTTCTAAGATCCTAATTTCTGAAGATTTTCTAATATCTTCATTTCTGAACATTTTTATTCAGTATTGTATTTACATCTTTCAGAAAATGTTTTTTTTTTTCCTAGTATAATTCATCTTCACCATTCCCTTCCTGCAAATTTTCTTCTATGTATACTGTACCTCATTCTGCTTGATACACATTGTGTCTGGGCACTTAATTTTTCTTTATAATAACCAGGAGTTCAATAACCTTATAAAGTTTATAATAACCAGTTAGGAGTTGTTTTTGTTATTCTGATGAAATAAAAAAAGAAAAACCCAGATAGCTAGGAATGAGAAGCTCGACTTTGTACAAAAAGCATGGATGTAGAACAGAAAGAGATATGGGAACCTCAGGAACCCAGGAGATGCAGTAACAAGAATACAGTATTCTGCAGGCTAATTCTGCTCACAATCTGGAGCTCGATTCTGATGGGTCTTGAGAGTGACTCAGCCTTTCATCCTTCCGAGGTCAGTAAAATGAGGATCCGCCAATGGTGGATTGGACTGACACTGTAAACTGGTCAGAAAGTGCAGTAACATGTCTTTGGAGCAGTATATAAACCTAAATGCTATTGCTATTTCTGTCTGGCAAAAGAAAATACTGAAATAATGCTCATAGACTACACTAAGAAACTTGGGACATACAGGTTCCAAGAACAACAAAACAGTGGAGGCTTCCCATTAACCATCAACAGTTCATCTTAAATGAAAAAATGAAGGTTCTTCCTTGAAATTAAGTTTGATTTTTGATTACTTCAGGATACATTCCCACATATTTGGGGGTTGGTGGAAGCAATATGGAAGTTGCTATTTTGGTCTTCTAAAATAGCTAATGTTGGTTTTACAATTCCCAGTCTAGCCCTAGTATTTCCTGGTAGTATTTCCATGCAAATATGAACCAGGGTTGGTCCTACTTAGCTTTTTTAAGTCTGGCCAAACTTGACTAGGTGCAAGGAACACTTAAATGAACTCGTAATAGGGAAGTCTACAAAACAAAATAGATATTGGCCATCTCTTTCAGAGCCTGAAGACATTTTATCATAGCTTTATCAGCTGAATTACTGCAGCCATATTTCAAGACCCAGATCACGAGTTCTATCCTTAAGATTAACTGGATTCTTCTCCAGCCAGATTCTCGAAATATTTACAACAATGATAATGAATAGTAAATTGCTCCCATTTCTGTAGAAAGATTACTTTTTTTTTCAAAAGCTTAATTTATTTTTGAAAAATAATGAAGGCATCAAAGAAAATCCCAGAAGAGAGTAGAGCTGGAAAAGCTCAGATGTAAATGAAAGATGATGAACTGAAATTATGATTTACCAGTATTGCAAAAGGCATCTCCACTATCTTTAGATAATTAGTTTGCTCACAACTTCAATAATATATCATGGTAAAATGTCTATATTTTTTTCAAATGTTTTTTTGCAGAGCAAAAAGAGGGGAGCTGACTCTATTAAGCACACAGTATAAATCTTATTTATCCTGGAATATGGCCTAATATATAAAAAATAAATAAATATTTATTATTTTATAAATGTAAAAGCTAGGAGGTTTTGGCATGAAGTCTGAAAAGCTGTCCATCTGCATATACAGAGGGTAATACATTAGTGTTTGGATGTCAGATTTTCTTAGATTCCCCCTTTTCTCCTCTCCATGAAAACCAATTACATTTTGAATTACTAAGCTTCGCTTGTGCTCAGTTTGCTGAGTAATAAATGCCCACTTAGTCCAAGCCATAATGTACATGTGTATGGTACTATGGGGGATGTAATGGAGAAGTGTCAATTAGGCCAGTTTTAAACTGCCCTAGAGACTGTCAGCTTAATACTAATTGATGACCTAGTAATAAGCAATATTCCATATAAAGTAATTCATCATCTTTTCTGACTCCCCAAAGCCTTGCATAATGTAATCTGATTACAGCAGCCATGCACATTGCCAAATTGACTGGATGGCTTCCCCATAAGACAGAAGATAAGAGAAGAAACAGTGAGGAATATCTTTATTTTGTTTTACTTGCCTTTGTTATTTGACACTATATTTATAAAGGGTTTTTTAGGATTGATTTGGTATGATTGTATGATTTGTTACAGAATAAATTGGTTAAAGTATTGTTATCTCATAAAGAATGAATGATTAAAGTATAGTCAAAAATTTCTTTTTTTAGTGATATTAGGATATATAAGTTTGGATTGATAATATGAGTTGTTATGTAACATAATTGTAATTGAGATTACAAAATGAATGCACAAAACTGATGAACCAACTGACACACTGGATGTACATATGAGAGTTGATGTTTTAATGTTTTGTTTATCTTGTTTGTTTGTAGAAAATTAATAAAATCTTTTTCAAAAAAAAAAAAAAGAGAAAAGAGAAGGAGAAATAGACAATAAAGTTATAATATGGTATAGCATTTCCCCTGCTAATTCACAGCTTTGGGCATTGTAAATATGCTGTGAAGAGTGAAGCAAGTCCTTAAAAAGTGTCCCAGAGATGCATTTTCAAGAGGCAACTGGGCTTTCTGGTTTTTCTTTGAAGACATTTCACTTCTCATCTTCAGCTCCTTAAAAAAGTGATCATTGGAAAAGTTTGGACTTTTTTGTTTTTGGTTTGTTTGCCAGATTGTTTGTTTTTGTCCTGTTTCATTTTGATAATAAAACCTCACCTGTAAAGCAAAGTGAGCAGATGATGATTTTGTTCTTACTATTTGCTTACTTACTTACTTTTTCTGGAAAGTCATTTAACATTCATACATTACTAATCAGACAGCTAGTTTGGTGTAGGGGTTATGGCATCAGGCTAGAAATTTGGAAAAGCAGGTCATTATCTTGCCCAAGTTGTAGAGCAGGGCAGTGAAAAAATATTGGAAAGGAAAGCAAGCTTTAACAAGTGTAGTCCTCTCCTCAAAACAGCAAACCATCCACATCTGCCATTTGCCTTGTCAATACTGCTAAAGAGGCTTTCGAAATTGTAGACTTTTCCACTCATAATTATTTCATCATTTGTTATTCCAAGAAAAAAAGAGTTTCTATGAATTCACACACACCTACAGATGATCAGAGGAAAAGTTATAATTCATAAATTTGTGGCTACTACTTGAAAGGTTATGACCTTTTGAATAGATATGACTCATATTCTCCTGGTATGAATTCTCCTTTACTTATGAAAAGACAGATTAGAAATTGACTGTGCTAACTTGTTGTCACTCTGTGTGATTTCTAATGATTATTTAAACTACTTGAGAATACTGCTCAAGATGCGGCATGCAAAATTTTACTTGGTGTTAAATAATGAATAAACAAGTTAATAAATCATATGAGGGTTTTTTTCTGTATTTTTTCCTGCATGTTATCTCAATTAATAACCATAAATAAATTATGGGTTTTAGGTAATGACTATTCTAAAGAGTGATAAGATGTTCTCACTTCAAGTAATTATTTTGCAAATGTAATTAAAAGGAAAAAAAAAATGATAGTTGCTATTTTCATAGGTCTGGTGTTGAATAGATATCAGGCTTGATTTGGTGGCACAGGCTAATCCACTACTCACTGCCAGGAGTTCAATTGACTCAGACTTCCATCCCTCAGACCCCACCTTGAGAACTATGGCAGCAAGGATGATCAGGGACTAGTAATTAAATCTTTGAAAGGAGAGTGTAGTAGTGAGATATGTTCAGGGGTGGGCTGCTGGGGATTTGCAGGGGTTCAGGAGCTAGCTAAGATTCTGTGCAGTTTGGAGAACCCCAAGTTCCACTCCTGGCTGGTCCTGCCCACCCCACTCCACCACTCCCAGAAGTCCCCAGATGGCCCATTTTGGATGCAGGTAAGTGCACAGAGGCTTGGGGAGGGCAAAAAATGGGCCTCCCAGGAGTTCGAGAAGGCTGGAAATGGGCCCATTTCCCACCTCCAGGAGGCCCCAGGAAGGCCATTTTCGTCCTTCTGGGGGCTCAGGAAAAGTCTCTGGAGCCCAGGGAGGGCAAAAACACCCCCCTCCCATCATGGTACAGGAGGCCGACTAGGCCATGCCCACCATAGCCATGCTCATCTAGAAACCAGACAGAGAACTCATTGCTAAAAAATTTTGAAGCCCACCCCTGGGTCTGACCAACACAGAATTAAATAAACAATTACTGCTTATGATTTGAAAGCATACTCCTGCTGACACAGCCCAAAATGACTCTTCTCTTTTCTGCAGCCATATCCTATTGCTAATACAAATTATTGATCAACTTTTGTCACTAGTACTCTTCCTTGCACTCTAGATGGGTACATTTTATTTGTTTCATAAATAAGAACGTTGCACATGTTACTGACAACTTTCTTCTGTTCCTTTTAACCCATTTCTCTAACCTATCAAGATCATTTCTGTATTCTAATTTTTTTCTGTAATAGCTAATACCTTAGCTATCTCATCCAAATTTGTATCTTTGATAAGCAGGTCTTTGATTTCTTCTTCCAAAACACGAATAAAAATGTTGAGGAACACAGGCCCCATGATTGAACCCTAAGCAGTTGACTAGATTCTTCACTCCAGTGTGATTAAAAAAAAAACAGGCAACTTTTGCATCTCTTTGATTGTCTTAATTAGCTGCTAATCAGAATTCCAGAGGGTGCTTTGCCATATTTTGCTCAAATCATGATGCATTATACCTATCAAGGTTAGCATCCCCATGATCTACTATGAAACTCACCTGATATAAAAAGACCTTAGTCTGGGAGGAGTTGTACCTGAATCTGTCCTAATGTGTGGTAATTACTACCCCCCCCCCCAAAAAAAAAATACAGGCTGATATTTTTAATGGACTCCTCTATACTCTTCCCAAGAATTGATGTCAGATTGGTTGGTTCATTTTTGATATATTGTTGCAGCTGTTACTGTAATAGGCAATTATATGTGATTGGTAGCAATAATATTTCATTTCTTGTTCCTCAATGAAGATGATAAAAATGAGGCAGAGAACAAAACAACAACAAGGACTATCTATTTTTTTCTGAATTATTGTTATCCTGTCAAACTTATTTTTTATGTTTTTCAGTGTTTAAATTTTAAAATATCTCTGTGAGTTTATGATACAAATAATAGTCTAAACTGGTTGCAACTGTACACCCCAAAACAACATAATCACTCCAAGCCATCACTTCAAGAAGGATTGTGCAAATGCAAAAAAAGAGAAAAAAGAGAAAGAAAGAAAGAAAGGAAGGAAGGAAGGAAGGAAGGAAGGAAGGAAGGAAGGAAGAAAGAAAGAAAGAAAGAAAGAAAGAAAGAAAGAAAGAAAGAAAGAAAGAAAGAAAGAAAGAAAGAAAGAAAGAAAGAAAGAAAGAAAGAAAGAAAGAAAGAAAGTTCTTGCTACCACCTACCAGATTTATGTTTCCAATAACTGAGCAGGACATCCTCTAATGTAAAAGATACTACAAACAACTGCCATGAAGTGGTATTTATGAATGGTGTTGATGGTAACTAGATTTAGCTTTTCTTTTTCCTATATCACATCTTTACTATTTTTTACTCTATTTTTTGGGTTTTGCATAGCATTGCTATCTAAGGGATATAGCACAATTACTATATATGGATTCTTGGCCATTGTGCTAAAATCAAGTATAGTAGAGTATAGTATAGGCATGTATGAAATTTGTTCTACCCTATGCCAGCATGCTGAAAAGTGCTGTCCTGTTTTTAAGAGGTATGGTTCATTCAGCCATTGGTTATGTTGAGTAGAAAGTCTAAGCTACAGATGCAATATATACTAGCAGGAAATCTAGGAACTTGTAGCCTATATGTTGTAATGGTAAAGATGCTGGACTAGGATAGAGAAATTATTCAAGTCCATCTATGAAGGAAATTCATGGAGACATCCTACTTTGAGCCAATCTTCTCTTAACCTAAATTACTGTTAGAGGAAATTGAAGAAACTGCTCCTGCCAATACCTTTACCTTTGCAGGAAGGATGAGATAGAAATGTAATGATCAAAAGCATAAACAATATTTTCAATCATCCTGGAAAAATCCTGTATTTTGGTAAACTTGAACCTTGGTTTACAAAACATTTTTGGAATCCATTCCTATTTACAGGTAATTACTTATTGGAAAAAGAAAAAAAAGTGAGGGGAGAAATTAATCAATAAACTGTGTCAAATGATGGTTATAGGAGGGAAATGTATGCAACCGAGAACATTTTAAAATAAAACCTTTCTTTTTCTTCAATTAATCTTTTATGCTTTACACAGACATTTTTACAAGGCAAAACCCTGGAATATTTTATTCCTCTTCTGGAAAATGTTTAAAATCAAAAGTAAAACACATTACTGACATGTTTTTTTCTGACAATTTAGGACCCAGATAAAACGGTTTGCTGTCCAAGACAAAGCATCATATATTTCTCCCAATCTCATGCTGTTTAACATAGGGAAGTTATCCAGACTGACAGATGAATCTCATTTCGACATGGGGTTCAGACAGCTTTGCGGTATCTGCCATCCCGCATCTGATGGGCGGCTCATGAAAGGGAGCGAAGGGAAGAGAAACGACAGGAAGCGAAGTTTCCTCTTGATGAGCGCGCCCCGAATGTCTTGGCACACGCTCTTTTATTGTGCTTTTTTACAAGAAAATGATTTAATTAAAAAGCTCAAGTCAAACATGTTAATCTCATCAGGATGTGCATGTTTACAAAGCTGCATACCGGACAGATTATTTACAAAGTGGATAAGCTTATTAACAAACGTCTATCTCCTTGTCTCTTGTACGTGCCTTGCAAAGGTCACTGAAGAGACAGAAGTTAATGATTACACGTGAATGATACAATGTTGCAAATGCTTGAATGATACATAGTTGCAATGATACATAGTTGCAATGATACATAATTACAACATCTCCTCTGTTTTTATTATTTATGACGAGTCTTCTTCCTCGTCCGAGAAGACAGGAACCATTTTTCTGAAATGTTCGCCGTCCCCGTCATCTAGGCAAGAGTGCGACCCGTCAGCGTCAGGGTTGTCCAAGGAGCGGTAACTCAGCAATGACATTTTTTCGTCCGGTGTTGAGGATATAACATGAGCTTGCAATAGCACATTAACATCAGCAGAGGATAATTGATTTTTAAAAAATTGCAATATTCTATTAAAACAACAAGGTCCTATAATACATATCAATATAATGATTATTAACGATCCTGCCAATGCAGTTAAAAAGGTTGTAAACCATGGCGAAATAGAAAACAACCCCCCCCCCCTGCTATCAGCATAAAGACAACATTCTTCTTTAAGCATAGCACACAATCCCCCTTGTTTTAAAAAATAACAATCTAAATCTTTACGATTTTGCAAAAGAGGGGTATTCCATGGGTACCTGTAGGGATATAAAATCATCAGAGTTATACACACAAGCCATACTTGAATGCAAAATGATTTGGATTTAACAATTTCATCCCTGTGGATACATGCCATGAAACCATTGTAACAAGTCCAAACAAAATTATTGCCAGGGATAAAATACATTCCTTTCAGGTGTGATGTTAAAGTTCCTCCTGCAGTGGTGTAGATTGCAGAATATCCCCTGGTTGTGTGGGTGCGTCTGCCAAATCGAATTGAAGTGGTGGGTAGAAGTCTTCTATGCGAGAAATATTGGTTGTAGAACTTAAACGAACTCCTTGAAAGTCAGTTATAGTCCAAGCAATATTATCTCTTCTATGAGGCTTCTGCGGATCATCATGGACAGTTCTTTTGAAGCGTCGTTTGTTGACAGGATCAGAGTTCGGGTATATAAAGGCATGACAAGTAGGAGAGAGGGCTATGGACAAGTTAGTTGTAGAACATTTACGAGATGAGGAGGGAATGCAATTAATAGAAAAAGGATAATAATTACAATAATGACAATAAAGATTAATTTGGTAATTCATCAAGGATGTCAGTTGGGGTGGGGAAACCCATAATACAATATAAGGACATTTAGGTCCCCCTATGTTTTAGATTGAATAGAGGAAAAGATTTTAAGGTTCCTTTCCATAGGAAGAGTAAAGAAGGAACAAAAGAGCGAGTGGTAGAGTGTTCTTTAAATAAAACAGAAGTGACAGAGTGAAAACTACAGGTAGCATTTTCATGACGTACCCACATGGAACAAGTATAATAGCCTTCTGTTAATGAAATGGTTTTAACACGAATAGTCTTTTGACAGGAAGCATAGGTTTTGTTAAAGTAAGGTAAAAATTGCAAAGAAGATATAGGCAAGAATATCAGAAAGAGTTTTAAGATACAGATGTAGCAGAGGAATTCCCATGATAGGGTCTTACTGCCCGACCAGGGATCCAACAAGTGGTTTTGTCTGGCAGTAAGATCGCAGCGTTGCCTCACCCCCAAGTGAGAAGCTCAGCGGGACCCTGCCAGGCAGGATCTGGCAATCTGCGATAATATACCAGAGGTCTGTTAGGCGGGGGTGAGGGGGAGGAAAAATGACGCGAAGCAGCAGAAGTGGGAGGAATGCCAGTCAGATTGAGAAAGTTTAAAGTGTAAAGACAAATGTTAAGAGAATTTTGCAATGCTGGGAGGTTCGGGGTTTTTTCCCGCAACGAATATCGATCAAGAGCACTTTTCAGAGATAAGTTCACTCGTTCCACAATAGCCTGCCCCTGGCTGTTGTGGGGAATCCCAAACTTGTGGGTTACATCCCTTCTGTTCCAGAAGTCCTGAAAAGCAGGACTTTTAAAGTCTCCATAATTTTCTTCCAAGTGACCAAAATGCCAATAGGTGCACGAGGAGGACTATGGAGATGTTCACCAATTTTTTGCCAATTGGAAAATTTTAAGGACCCTTCCTCTGAATAATTAGGACAATGTTGCCACACATAAGCCAATAATGTAGCAATAGGTTTCTTTTTTACAGGAGAGCCCTTTAAATTAGCAGAGTATTTAGAAGAAGCGACTAACTCCCTCAATTCCTTCAGAATCTGCGTCTGCTGTTGAGAAAAGTTTCCACCCATACTTATGAAAGTCGAGACCGTGTTTCAGATCCGATGATGTGCAATTCGCTTCAGGCCTGGCGATGCACAGCTCCCATCGAGCTGATAAGATATGGGCGCGTCGCTGCGTATCCCCCTTAGGGAATCACGTCGGGGTCACCAGAATGCGTTATCTGCCATCCCGCATCTGATGGGCGGCTCATGAAAGGGAGCGAAGAGAAGAGAAACGACAGGAAGTGAAGTTTCCTCTTGATGAGCGCGCCCCGAATGTCTTGGCACACGCTCTTTTATTGTGCTTTTTTACAAGAAAATGATTTAATTAAAAAGCTCAAGTCAAACATGTTAATCTCATCAGGATGTGCATGTTTACAAAGCTGCATACCGGACAGATTATTTACAAAGTGGATAAGCTTATTAACAAATGTCTATCTCCTTGTCTCTTGTACGTGCCTTGCAAAGGTCACTGAAGAGACAGAAGTTAATGATTACACGTGAATGATACAATGTTGCAAATGCTTGAATGATACATAGTTGCAATGATACATAGTTGCAATGATACAAAGTTACAACACAGCTTTGTTCGATGCAGCTAAAGGAAGCAGACTGGGTTAAGGAGCATAGCTCAGAACTGATGGCTCACACAACTATCATTCAATATTTGCTACTTTTAGCATCTGCCATCTGAGATGCCTATCTCATGGAAGTAGTAACAGGGCTTCTCCTGTCGTTATTACATCAGTCACAACCAATATTTGGGCTGACTTTGAAGTGTGGGAGGAAATAAATCCAAAACATACCTGAATATAAAACAAGAATAAATAAGTCTAAAACAGTGATATTTTTAATAGGTTGGATTTAATCTGAATAAGTTTTCTGTGATGGCAGTAGTTGTCCCTTCAAAGAAACTCTTCTAGAACTTCATGCACTAACTCTATATTCATCTACATCACACTGGCTTTTTGGCTTGCAACATCTGTTGCAATAATTTATTTGGGAGATTTTTCAGCATCTCATTTTTTCACAGACAATATCTTATTCTAAAAGTACTGTTAAGCCTGGTTTCCCCAACCAGGGTTAGGGAGACAAGCTAAAACAGAATTGCAGCTTAGTCAGATAGGCACACAGATAAATGAGTGAGCTAAGCTTGTATGTTTATTAACATACAGTAAAAATGACAGATATGCTTGTGCTATCAAATATATAGTTTATTCCATTATGAGTTCATAGCATAGTCAGAATAACAGTCCAATAGTCATGTATCATTTAGTCAGTCCATTCAGGGATATTCAGTTAGCAAAGTCCGTGTTGAATACCCTATGTCAATTCACTTACAAGTCAGTCCTTAGTTTTCTCTCCCGTTCGAGCAATGCAGACTTGTTTCCTTGCAGTAATCAGGGATCATCAAAGCCAGAGAGAGCAAGCTGTAGCCTTGCTTCTTTTAAAGTGCTTTCACAACCACTCCCTTAATTACTTTCCCACAGTTAAAGTTGCAGACACTTTAACATACAAACTATGATTACATATTATTATTTACCTAAACCAGTTAGGGTAAAACAATGTTATCCCTAACATTCTCCCCTTTTAGGAAATAATAATAAATATAACTATTTACATCTTTAAATCATATTTGTTACAACTTTCTTGAAACTTAGTTACTCCTTGAGCTTTTGTAAATTGGTCTGCAATGTTTTCTTCTGTCATGCAGTATTCCAATTTAATTAGCCCATTCTTTACAGATTCTCTAACATTTAAGTATCTTAAATCAGTATGCTTTGATCTAGTTTTTACAGCAATACTAGTAGCTAATTTTATAGCTGCTTGATTATCCTCGTACACAATAATGGAATCTTTTACAGTTATACCCATGTCTAATAATAACTGTTTGTACAAAATCAAGTCAGTGCATAATAATGACAGACATGAAAATTCCGCTTCCATCGTGGACAAACTGATATGCTGTTGTCTGATTGACCTCCACCCTATTAGTGTCTTACCAAATAATATAGCCATCCCAGATGTTGATTTTCTTGTGTTTATATCAGTTGCAAAAAACTTGCATCTGCATAGGCAGTAAGACTCAAATCACCCTTTGGTTCTATATACAATGCATGGTTCATTGTTCCTTTAAGATATCTTAAAATTCTCTTTAATGATTGCCAATGACATTGATGTGGATCTGAATTAAAACGTGCCAGCTGATTTACACTATAAGCTATATCTGGCCTAGACCAATTGCTTATATATGATAAGCTACCAATCAAAGATTGATATGTGGACTTATCAAATTTGGGACTTTGATCATTAGTTTGGCAAACTTCCTGACTCAATGGAGTCTTTGCCGGTTTACAAAGTTCCATTTTAAACGTTTTAATTAATTGGCAAATTTTATCTTCTTGAGATATCTTAAAACCATTATTTGTTTTGTTAATTGTCAATCCTAGATACTTTTTAATTTCACCTAAATGCTTTAATTTTATCCTTTTGACTAATAATGATATAATCTCATTAGCTTCATCATTAGTCTTAGTTATCAAAGCAATATCATCTGTAAATAATAACAATAATGACACCGTTCCATTATTTTCTCTTTTAAATACACATGGATCTGCTAAACCAGATTTAAAACCTATGTTGTTTAACTCTTTCACAATATATTGGTTCCACTCAAACCCAGATTGTTTCAACCCGTAAAGACTCTTTTTGAGTTTCCAACAATCATTACTATTTACTTTATTGTCTTTTATACCTACTGGTTTTCTTAAATATATAGTGTGCTGCAATGGTGCATGTAGATAAGCAGTTTCTACATCTAAATGGTTAATGACATAGTTTTTCTTAGCTGCCCACACTAATGCTGCTCTTAAAGATGTTGCTTTAAGGCTTGGTGCAAAAACTTCATCATAATCAGATGCAGTTTGATTAAATCCTTGAGCTACTAACCTAGCCTTATGGGTAACAGTCCCATCATTTCCAGTTTTTACTTTAAATATCCATTTGCACCCAATGGATTTTTCTCCTGGAGGTAATTTAGCATCTTCATAAACTTTCATTACCTTTAATGAATTTAATTCTTTTTCCATTGCCTTTTGCCAATTTTCCTGATCCTTAGCAGGATACATCCTAAGTTCATCTACACTAGTTGGAACTTTAGTTACTTGGCAAACTATACTTGCTTGATACCTATCAGGTGGTCTAGTTACACGTGTAGTACGTCTAGGTATTACAGGACTTACAGGTGGACTTTCATTTATTAACTCTTCTTGATTATCTAACTCTTCCTGATTATCTGTTTCCTCTTGTTCTGGTCCTATTTGCTCTTCTTGGACTTCTTCTTTAATTGGACTCTTCTTATAACTAATCTGATCTTTCTGCCTTTTGTAGGGTTCAATAATTACTTCATTATTTAAATCTTGCTCTAATCTATTCCATCCTACATGTTCTAGGAATTTAGCACTAGCACTGGTGTAAACTCTAGATGTACCTGGTTCCCAGAATCTATAAGATCTATGATTAGATGTATATCCTACAAAATATAATCTTTTAGCTCTATGTTGTCCTTTTTGTCTAAGTTGTGAAGGGATATGCACCCATGCTGGTGCTCCAAATGTGTGCATGTAACTTAAATCAGGTTTTGTACCATGCCACAGTGTGAATGGTAATTCACCTGTTGTTGAATTAACAACATTATTTAATATATGATTACCACACATTATTGCTTCTCCCCACAAATTGTCAGGTAATCCTGAATCAGACATCATAGTTCGTGCCATTGATTGTAATGTTTGGCCTCTTCTCTCTATAAAGGCATTATGTTGTGGCCTATATGATGCAGACATTTTATATTGAATACCTAACATTCTTAGTCTGTTCTTGAATTTATTATTTGTAAATTCCGTACCATTATCTGTTATAAGAGTTACTAATTTCTTTTTAGTTTTCCTTTCTGCAAATTTTATTCAATTAAAGAAATTTTGATACGTTTCAGTTTTGCTCTTCATTAAATAGCAAAACCCATATCTAGAATAATGGTCCATTATACTTAGTATATAACGAGCTCCTCCTACACTTGTTTTTTTAGGACCTATTAAATCTGCAAATACTACTTCTAAAGGTTCTTTAGTAGTAAATCCATCAACTCTATCAGCCGGTATGACCCTTGCTTTGCTATGATTACAGGTATTACATTGCAAATACTTATTACAAGGTTTCAAACTTATTCCCTTAGATAATTCAACAGTTTTCTTCAGCATTTTAAAATTTAAATGCCCTAGCCTTCGATGTAACAAGTGAATACATTCATCATGAGTTTTCTTATTTTCATAAACTGTGTTAGCCACTTTTAAACCATCATCATTTAACACATATAATTCACCTCTTAAAGATGCAGTAATTCTCTTATCTTCTTTCTCAATTATGCAGTTATCTCCTTTAAATGTAACTACATATCCTAGTTTAACCAAAATTCTTACTGAAATTAAATTAAACTTAAGTTGTGGTACATATAACATTTTTACATTCTCTTTTATAAAAGAACAATATGCTATACCTTGACCTTTAGCTTTCAGTTTCTAGCCATTGGCTAACGATATCTGCTGTGTACTCTTGGACATTTTAATAAAAATTTTCTTATCTTTAGTTATACAATGAGATGCTCCACTGTCAACCACCCATAAATTATTTTTTACAGCTTCGTTAGGAAACATGGCTAACTCTAAATTTTTATTTATCTTTTGATGACTTTTTGTATTCTGGCCAGCGTTCTGGCGCTTTGCCTTTTTACAAAATCTTGCCAAATGTCCTCTTCCTCCACAATTAAAACATCTTTTAATTGCATATGCAGTAGGAGTTTCATTATCTTCTTTTTGAGGTTGCTGCCTCCTTAATTTGTCTCTTTCAAGCCTTCTTCTGGCCTCTTCAATCAATCTGCCAGTTATATCAGTTAAAGTTAGGCTTTCCTTTGGCAATATTTCAAGGGAAGTTACGTAGTTATCATAGCTTTCGTCAAGTGAAGATAGAATTATATAGACTTGATGTAGTTCACAGAAAATAAGCTCTTTCTCGTGCAGTTCTTGAAAAATGCTTTGCATAGTTTTCAAATGACTCAGCATATCACCATTCTTATGGAGATGTGTACTGAAAAGTTTCCGTGTAAGATTTATGTGAGCACCAACATTATCTCGAACATAAATCCTCTTCAGCTTCTGCCAACACCCAACAGCTAATTTCTCTCCGTGGATATGAACAAGTTGCATATCAGTTAAGGTTAAAGCAATAATGCAAATAGCTTGCTGATTTTTATGCATAAATTCTTCTATCTTTAATCTGTCTTCATCATCCTCTGGATCCCATTCTTCTACGTTTGGTGGATTTTCAATTATGTTCCACAAACCTTCTCTTCGTAGAAGCAGACTACATTTCATAGACCATGATACATAGTTTGTTCCATCCAGCTTGGATATAAGGGACAAACTTTGTTGATTGACTTGTGCCATGTTTTCTTATATGGATATAAAACTATAATTAATAAAACACAGCTGTCTGTTTACTGTAATGTATAACAACACAAACTCTCACTTTTAACATAAATCTGTTTTATCCTAGTTAAACTGACTTTGCAGCCTCTGGGCCCATAACCAGTGTTAAGCCTGGTTTCCCCAACCAGGGTTAGGGAGACAAGCTAAAACAGAATTGCAGCTTAGTCAGATAGGCACACAGATAAATGAGTGAGCTAAGCTTGTATGTTTATTAACATACAGTAAAAATGACAGATACGCTTGTGCTATCAAATATATAGTTTATTCCATTATGAGTTCATAGCATAGTCAGAATAACAGTCCAATAGTCATGTATCATTTGGTCAGTCCATTCAGGGATATTCAGTTAGCAAAGTCTGTGTTGAATACCCTATGTCAATTCACTTACAAGTCAGTCCTTAGTTTTCTCTCCCGTTCGAGCAATGCAGACTTGTTTCCTTGCAGTAATCAGGGATCATCAAAGCCAGAGAGAGAGCAAGCTGCAGCCTTGCTTCTTTTAAAGTGCTTTCACAACCACTCCCTTAATTACTTTCCCACAGTTAAAGTTGCAGACACTTTAACATACAAACTATGATTACATATTATTATTTACCTAAACCAGTTAGGGTAAAACAATGTTATCCCTAACAAGTACAAAAGGCTGCTGCAAAATTTCCTGTCCAGAAGAAGATGGCTAAGGTTGCTTTTTGGTTGAGAAAAAGAATGATGTGACATCTGCAGAATTCTTTATTGTTTCCCAATCTTAAAAGAATTCCTTGAGTAGAAGGAAATAGATCAAAAATGCTTATCCGTACCTCTTTTTTTTCAAAGACATGAGTGACTTCTTATGGATGGCAGATATCCAGTATATCTTGAAAAATATTGGAGAAGAAAGACTGTAGATAAACCCATACTTTCATATATAAAGAACTAAGTACATAGCAGATTTTCAGTCCACCTGACTGCTGATAAATATACTACAAACATCATTCATATTTTCTTCCTGCTATTAGTTATTAAGTAGGACAGCACTACATATGCATTTTAGAAAACATTTGCTTGAACAGCAGTATTGTTAAATCCTCAATTTATTTGACCAATTGGGAAGACAGGATGTCCCTTATACGCAATTATCCATTAAATACAAGAATACATATCTGAATCATCCATAGTGATTCAGTCCATTTGCATAATGTTGTTATGCAAATGTTTTATGTTAACTTGCATTGGAACAACCTGAGTTAATGTAAATGACATAATTTGTATAATTATGCAAATAAAGTGCTGAATGACATAACATTAACATAAAATTAATCTGCTAGTATGAACTACTTTGGATGCAATTGTCAAGCCATTATTACAGTAGGATACTTAGATGGAAATTTGCTCCTCTGCATGTGATGTCGACTAAATAGAGATATGTCTAACATTTACTAGATTATGAAAACTGATGCTCCACACAATATTTAGGGTTTCCTAATAGCCGTGTTTCCAACAGCTTGTGCTGCACAGTGATTTCTCTGTAGGGGAGAAGTCACATGGCCTTTTCTCCAATAAACTCTACACCAGAGGTTCTTAAACTGTTGAGCCAATTATTCCTTTTCTGGGTCTCAAATAATGTCATTAAACCCACACAAAAAACAGACTCTGTTGTTTTACTCAAGTACCTTGGCAGTCAAGTATCTTGGCAGTCCGAAATTGGATTCTCAACTCACAAATAAGCAATTACAAATTGCTACATTACCTCCAGTTAATTTCCCTCTATTTAGGAATCATTGCTCTTATACTGCAGATTCAGGAATACAGACCCACTGCTTCTCGGTTGAGTGAAATTGCCTTCAGATGTAGAATAGGAGTCTGAGTGACACACTAATGAAGCCTGTAATTACATGAAACCTCTATATTTAGAAACAATATTATTTATTGGAAAGTTAAAATGGGAGAATGATTTCCCTGGAGCCTCAGATGCATTGTTTAAGAGAACTAGACCAAATGATTTTCAACTGATCCTACTAGTTTCTTTAATATTTTCCTATGGTAATAAAGTAAGAGTCATATGTTGCTATGTTGTGTGTGAAATCACACCACTAGATCTTTGCAACTGATTGAAAAGGCTATAAAACTACAGTTTATTAAATGAAACATCTCTTTTGTGTTGTGATTGCTCCTCTGACACAATGTGTACTAAACTTTTCACTATTTCAGAGGTGGTATTCAGCATGTTCTGACCGGTTCTGGAGAACTGGTAGCGGAAATTTTGAGTAGTTCAGAGAACCGGCAAATACTACCTCTGACTGGAGATTTTATAGTATCCTTCCTCTGCCACACCCACCAAGCCACCCCTACAGAACCGGTAGTAAAAAAAAATTGAATCTCACCACTGCACTGGGTGCAGTGATTTCTCTCACTCCCAGACTATACCAGGAAGATGAATATTATCCCAATGTATCTTCTTCTTAGTTTAGGCTATTAACTGCACATTACTACACAAGAAGTACTTTGTTGATTTATTTTTTTTAAAAAAAACAGTAATAACAATAACCTCAGCTTTGTGCTAGCATAAAATAAAAATCTAATTCCCATCTCCCTCATATACACATCTAAAATTGACTGTAAAGTTCAGAGAGGACTGACCAGCTTTCTTAAGTTCATTGAAGTGTCTCTATCAATTAAAAACTAATTAGTTACTTTTCATTAACATTTATTTATTATGTGTATTAAAAATCAATTTTTTGAATGTGCAGTTGAGATTAAATTAATATTAATTTTTATTTCGGTGTCGATACATCATTTATTCAGAATGGGAAGAAAATTGTTATTGTTATGGATATTTAGGGTCAAACAAATTTATTTTGTGTGTTGTTTTAATTTGGAAAAACTAATTAATTTTTAAATTGCAGTTAACAGATAACAGATAATCAGAGTTGGAAGGGACCTTGTAGGTCATCTAGTCCAACTCCCTGCCCAAGCGGGAGACCCTACATCATTTCTGACAAATGGCAGTCCAACCACTTCTTGAAAGTATCAAGAGATGGTGCTCCCACAACTTCTGGGGGCAAGCTGTTCCATTGGTTGATTGTTCTCACTGTCAGAAAGTTTCTCCTTGTTTCCAGGTTAAATCTCTCCTTGTTCAGTTTCCATCCATTATTCCTTGTATGGCCTATAGGTGCTTTAGAAAATAGCTTGATCCCTTTCTCTCTGTGGCAGCCCCTCAAATAGTGGAACTCTGCTATCATGTCTCCCCTGATTCTTCTCTTCACTAGACTGGCCAGGCCCAGTTCCTGTAACCATTCTTCATATGTTTTAGTCTCTAGTCCCCTGATCATCCTGGTTGCTCTTCTCTGTACATTTTTTAGAGTCTCAACATCTTTTTTGTAATGTGGTGAACAGAACTGGATGCAGTACTCTAGGTGTGGTCTTACTAAGGCTTTATAAAGTGGTATTAGTACTTCCCTTGATCTCGATTGTATCCCTCTGTTAATACAATTTAGGATTGCATTAGCTTTTTTGTCTGCTGCTGCTGCACACTGCTGGCTCATATATAGCTGCTTGTCCACTAAGACTCCAAGATCCCTCTTATAGTTACTGCTGTTGAGCCTGGTTTCACCCAGTCTATATGTGTACTTTTGGTTTTTCTTGCCTAAGAGTAGGACTTTACTTTTCTCTACATTGAATTTCATTTTCTTAGATATGGCCCAGTGTTCTAGTCTGTCAAGATCCATGTGGATCTTAAGCCTATTTTCTTGGGTGTTAGCTATTCCTGCCAGCTTAGTATCATCTGCAAATTTGGTAAGTTCCCCTTCTATTCCCTCATCTAAGTCATTAATGAAGATATTGAAGAGTACTGGGCCTAAGACAGAGCTTTGTGGCACCCCACTGCTTACTTCTCTCCATGTAGATTTAGACCCATTAAGGACTACTTGTTGAGTACAGTTTGTCAGCCAATTGCATGTCCATCTAATGGTGGTGCTATCTATTCCACTTTTTTCTAGCTTACTAAGAAGTAGGTTGTGGTCTACTTTGTCGAATGCCTTGCTGAAATCTAAATATATTATGTCCACAGTATTTTGCTGGTCTACTAATTTAGTCTCTATATTGAAGAATGAAATAAGGTTGGTTTGCCATGATCTGTTCTTAACAAACCCATGCTGACTGTTGGTTTTACCTGTTTCTAAATGTTGGCAGATCTGTTTTTTTTTTTTAATTATCTTTTCCAGTATATTCCTGGGTATTGATGTTTGGCTGATATAGTTTCCTGGATCTGTTTTTTTTTCCTTTCCTTTTTTGAAGATGGGAACCACATCAGCTCTTTTCCAGTCCTCTGGTAGTTCTCCAGTGCTCCAGTTGTTCATTAAAATCAAGAAACTATCAGCTTAATTTTCCCATGCATTATGCTTGTGAAAAACAGCTTAAAATAAAGCTATAATAACACTCAACTGGAAAATGCAAGGTTCAGGAAATTCTGGAAGTTTATGTTAAATTTAAAAAAAAAAAATTACATGATCAAAGATGTCTTAATGTCACAGATCAGACCTCTCCTAGCAGATTCTCTGCCAAACGATTTACCGTATATACTCGAGTATAAGTCGACCCGAATATAAGCCGAGGCATCCAATTTTACCACAAAAAATTGGGAAAACTTATTGACTCGAGTATAAGTCGAGGGTGGGAAATGCAGCAGCTACTGGTAAATTTCAAAAATAAAAATAGGTACCAATAAAATTACATTAATTGAGGCATCAGTAGGTTAAATGTTTTTGAATATTTATTTCAAAGAAAAACAGTAAACTAGCTCTGTAAGTGGAAAAGAGAGCCAACAAAACCAATATGGTATCAACAATAACTTTAAAAGTACAAAAACCTTAGCTCAATCAGCAACCAAGCTAAAACACAAGAGTTAAAATCCTTCAAAACTGGATTCCTCATCATCATCTGTATGTTATATTTATGGACAAAAGTGGATATTCATTCAGGCTAGAGTGCTTTAAAATGTAAATGAGGTTAGTTTCACACACACATGCACACCGTTTCGCTTTCCATAAACTAATTTTTTAGTGCATGACAGATGAAGTGCTTGACAGATGAAAGTCCTCTTAGGAAACTTTAGATCTTAACTGGCATTACATTTAAAATCAAACATGTTCACATTCTTAACATTTTTCCATGGCAAAGTGTTTCTCAAATAATCCATAATAATGCCACGGGAGGGAATTATTGTCTAATTAAAACTTTCACTAGGACAGTTGAGAATAAGTTTGATGTTCACAATTTCCTCTTTGAAAGAGACCAGTAAATAGGGAACAAGAAGATGAAGAAAAAGAAGTGTGTTTTTTCATATTTTTCACACTGCAGTGAACAAAAATGGCATCATAGGAACAGGCTTATTCTCAGTTTGTTTCTGATTTCTTCCCTGATTTAAGGGAAATTTGGGAAACGATCTCACTATCATGAAAGGTTTAATTGATTCACTAACCCAAAAGATGATGATGATGACAGTGGGAGGCAGGAGTCACTCTCTCCCTTGCAAGAAAAAAGCATGTGTATGTGCTGCATGTACATCCTGTTTTGGAGAGCCACCATCTCTTTCACAGCTCTCCCTCATGCCTCCATTGCATGTGCACACATGCCATGGCTCAGTAGTAGGTCAACATACAGATGTCATACTAGGTTCCCTCCTCAAAAGGAACATCCAATCTTTCTTGAGAAGTACAAACTTCATCTGTTCAGGATTGTGGTGACAAAGGTGAAGGAGGATGGGGCTGAGAGAAGGGAAGGGAAGAAAAGATCATTGACAGGGAGAAAGACAGGGAGAAACACCTGGAAGTGTGAGCCCTTGAGTTTCCTTAGGGAAGACCAGACAACAAGGGGAGAGGAGAAGGAGGAGGAAGAGGAGGAGGAGGAGGAGGAGGAGGAGGAGGAGGAGGAGGAGGAGGAGGAGGAGGAGGAGGAGGAGGAGGAGGAGGAGGAGAGTTAAAAAAAAGAGTGGGAAGCCAACTCACGCGTGCCATCAAAGCGGGTTGCTATGGTATCCAGGAAGGTGTTTGGGGGAGCCAGGAGGCCCCTCATCACCAGCATTTTAAGACTTGCTCAAGGACATCGCCATCGTCCAGTTGGAAGGGGGAAAAAAACCCAGAGGTATCTGAGAAGGACGGAAGCCAAGACGGGGCCCTTTGCTTCCTCTCCCCGAGACAGGCCAGGGGGAAGCGGGGCTTTCTCCACCTGCTGCTGCCAGAGGGGTGCGGGGGGGGGCTTTGCAAAAAAAGAGAGAGAGAGAGTGAGTGAGAAAGAGTGTGAATGAGAATACTGATTGCTCTTGCGATGGCGGAGGTGATTTAAGATGACTCCCCGTGTGAGAAGTCACCCGGTGCACACCTCCTCCTTCCAGCCTGCTCGAGTAACACCCCCCCCCCGCGCGTGCTTTCGGGCTGCTTGACGCGCTGGGAGAAACCCGAAGCGGACGCCGCGGCCAAGGCAACCGAGAGTTGCTGGCAATTCCCTTCCCAGCTCGCACTGCTGTCTGAAGGGAAGGAAAAGCCTTGCTGGAGCCCAGCCCGCCCTTCGCTTTCCTCCTGGGCTCCCCCAACAACTCCACAGACAGCTTCTCTGCTGTCTTGCTAACAAACCCTGCCAACCCTCTGTCTCGCTCTCAATCGCTCTCTCTCTGTGTGTGTGTGTGCCACCGCTGCCTCCTCCAGACGAGCGCCCTGACGGGAGGCGATCGCAGCCGTGACGGCAGAGACCGCGACTCGCTGAGCCCTGCAAATGGCTGGCCGAAAGATGAGAGGAGGATGCCCAGGCGGCTGCCGCCCCTGGATCCTAACTGGAAAGACCCCACCGCTGCTGCCACCTCCCACTCAGGCAGGGTCCCCATTCCCCTGGCCAGCCAGGGGCACAGCCGCTTCCCACTCCCAAACAGCCCGGGCGCCGCTAGTCAGCCTCGCTCAGCGCCCGGGGCGGCATTGCAGGTACAGCCTTTTGCAGAGCCGAGCTGGGCCGCGCCTCACCTCACCTCCTCACCTCCTTCTCTCGCTCTTCTTGCAAAGCGCTGCTGACTTGGCGGCAAGTGGCTCCTTTACCCGCCTGTTGTATGGGAGCTACCGCGCTCGCCTCCGGAGCAGCCGTCCGCAGTTTCAGCCGGGGAGGGAGGGGGGCAAAAAGCAGCCCAAACACGTAGCAGTGGAAGGAAGGCGCGCTGGTGCGAGGAAGAGAAAGACACACACACACACACACACACACACACACACAGAGACAGAGACAGACAGACAGACAGACACACACACACTCACTTGGCCACTTTGCACCTTGCAAATGCAAAATCCTGGGGTTTTTGCATTTGCAAGGTGCAAAGCGGCGGGGGCGGATCCCGCGTGCTGGAAAGGGCTTGACTGTATTACGGGAAGAGAGAGAGAGAGAGGGAGAGATCATAAGAACGGCTCTTGCTTTTTTCTTGCAAGGGAGAGAGCCTTGCTTTTTTCTTGCAGCTGGAGCTGAGGAAACGAAGCTGAGTGGAGCCGAAGCAACCTCGGCTCGCGTTGTTTTCTCAGCCTCGCTTTTGCCTTCTCCCTACATCTTCCCTCTGTTAAAATCCCCCCACACGCACACACACAGAGGGGAATCTGACTCGAGTATAAGCCGAGGGCGGTTTTTTCAGCACAAAAAATGGGCTGAAAAACTCTGCTTATACTCGAGTATATACGGTAATACTTCTTCTGCTTAATTCAACAAAAGCCCATAATAGAAAGCTCTGATGTAGATGAAAAAAAATTAAAAATGTATTCTATACACATGCTGGAACAATTCTTACAAAAGCCTCAAATGTGAAGTTTTCAAATTCTACAAACTCCGGATTGACTGCTGTGCTTGAATAAAACATGAAGGAATTCCAAATAAAATTGAGCATTGCAGGAGCAGGAGTAAGATTCCCTGGGTGATTTTTTGGAATAGGGGAGTGAACAGAACCTTAATATGATTGCTTTTGAGTGGTTTTTTGATATTGCAAGAAGCATATATTTGGTTCACCCAAACAAAATGAAATTCAATGTAGAGAAAAGTAAAGTCCTACACTTAGGCAAGAAAAAACAAAAGTACATATATAAACTGGGTGAAACCAGACTCAATGGCAGTAACGGTGAGAGGGATCTTGGAGTCTTAGTTGTCCACTAAGACTAAATATGAGCTAAATATGAGCCAGCAGAGTGCAATGGCAGCGAAAAAAGCTAATGCAATCCAAAATTGCATTAACAGAGGGATACAATCGAGATCAAGGGAGGTACTAATACCACTCTGTAAAGCCTTAGTAAGACCACACCTAGAGTATTGCATCCAGTTTTGGTCACCACATTATAAAAAAGATGTTGAGACTCTAGAAAAAGTACAGAGAAGAGCAACCAGGATGATTAGGGGACTGGAGATAAGGTATATGTAGAACGGTTACAGGAACTGTGTTTGGCTAGTCTAGTGAAGAGAAGGGCCAGGGGAGAGATGATAGCAGTGTTCCAATATTTGAGGGGCTGCCGCAGAGAGGAGGGGGTCAAGCTATTTTCTAACAACCAATGGAACGGCTTGCCCTCAGAAGTTGTGGGAGCGTCATCGTTTAAGACTTTCAAGAAAAGATTGGACTACGATTTGTCAGAAATGGTGTAGGGTCTCCTGCTTTGGGGGGGGGGGTTGGACTAGATGACCTACAAGGTCTCTTCCAACTCTGATTATCTGTTATCTGTTACCCTCTATGAGATGAAGCACCAGAAGAAATGTCTGGAGTACTATAGTGAAAGTCAAGTGAACTTGATCAAATGCAGATGCAAGGTCATGTCCAATTTATACTATGGAGATAGGATTGGCAAAGCACATATGCCTCTTTACACCTATTGTATCAGTAGCTTGATCTTCAGTCATTTTAAT
The DNA here is from genome assembly GCA_033807585.1 of Hydrophis major. Lineage (NCBI taxonomy): Eukaryota > Metazoa > Chordata > Lepidosauria > Squamata > Elapidae > Hydrophis > Hydrophis major. Next base: position 66,798,032 of record CM066330.1, read on the forward strand.
TTGTTCTTCTTCTGATTAGTTAAAATAGGGAGAATAATTTAATCATTTAGTTGTTTTTTTGGCTTGTATGTTGATGAACCAGGCTTAATTATTGCATAAGTTACAAGCAGGCTTTTGAGTACAAATCAAAGTGCTGCTTTTACTCAATGGTCACTTAGCATCTAGATACTTAAAATTGTCTTCTCTGCCCAGAAACTGTATGTCTCATCTGCCCACCATATACACCTGGTTAAATTTTTTTGGGTGGCTCTCCAATTCATCAGATGAAGGGGCTAGAGTTTGTAAACTCTCTTTTTCCCAGTTGTTAACTGCATCCTGTGGAATGGCTGGCCTCTCAAAGTTTGGCTTGCATCTACACGATTGGAAATGTGAAGACTGAATTGTTCCAGAGGACATCTGGGGATGAGAAGTGTCATTTTATATATTTGCATTAATTGCCTTTTTATCATTTGTATCTGCATTGAAATTATTTTTCCACAAAACTTTATTAAACTTCAAACACTACAAAATCCAAAAGAACAAGTAAAAGAAATTGGGAAAGAGTAAGGAGAAGAACAGGGAAAAAACAAAATTGGGGAGGGGGCTGCAAACAGAAAGAGAAAAATGCTACAGAAAAAAGTGACTTCTGACTCTATGTGGTTCAGATCCAAGCATAATAAGCAATGACCCTTTGAACTAAAATAAACCATATCACGGATGAATTCTTTAGTCATAAATCATCCTAGTCATTAAATCCAAAGGTTAAAATTATTAGAAATAATCACTTAACAGTCAGTTAAGGCAGAGCAAAAGAGCAGGAGGGAGGACATGAGGGAGCTGAAGGGTCCTACAAAGCAAAAACTGGATGCTTACTGAGGGTGGGGGCCCTTTCTCTTTCCTAGTCAACTGGCCAGGTGGACATTGGCTGTTTTTTAGTGAAGAAACTTAAACACAAGAGGGCATTAGAGGCACAATGACATCATGGAAGACCTGCAGCTCCCTGCAGGACAGGGATGTCAAACTCATGCATCACGTGACATATTGGGACTTTTTTCCCCTTTGCTAAATTGAGCATGGGTGTGGCCAGCATGTGATGCAGTAACCCGTGGGCCAGGAGTTTGACAGTCTTGCTCCAGGGCATTCTGGAAAGCATTGTTACTACCAGCAGAGTTATGATCAGTGAGTATGTGGGTTCCCTATTCCAATGCTAGATCTTCTGCAAGGATGAGCTAGGGCTGCTGTGCTTGCTGATGCTCAGAGCCGCTTGCTAATTATCATTAATGATGATTAATTAGCCATTCAGCCATGCTGGCCGGGAAATTCTGGGAGTTCCAATCCTAAAGTTGTCATGGTTGAGAAACATTGATCAATATACATTCTAATGGGGCAGTGAAAACAGTTCATTTTTCAACCCAAATTCTATGAATCTAGGTAACATAAGATATTCAGAATACATAATTATGGCCAGCAGTTGTGGTATTTTCATTTGTGTTACTGGTGTCATTTAATTCCCATCAATTATTGTTTCCACTGTGAATACCCTAGTTTCATTCTGGTTTAAACAATTAATATGTCTAACTGTACAATTATGAATTCTTAGTTCATTTGGGGGGGAAATACATTAATAAAAGATCCTACTCATCATTCTTGCTAAATCCTAAACTTGGATAAGAGATAGATGTTGTTAGAATAATTGTGCTTGGAAAAAAAACAGCCATCTTAAGTGACTCTTAAATCATATATTTTTCACAATGTCAACCTTCTGAACTTATATACCATAGTCCATAATTCACTCTTTCCAAGATTAAATATAACCAGTCCACATTCTTCCCACTTTTTTGAAGAAGAAGATGAAATGGAGTATTGACTTATTTATTCATGATTAAAGTTTTCATGCATAATTTTAAAATTAATGGAAGATTAATTTCATAATATACTTCATCTTTGAGTAGAAACCATTTCTAACAAATGTGACCAGGCACCTTAGCTTGTCCTCTTTTTATCATTAGAAGTATACAATTGACTGTTAATGAAAATTGTTTCTGACATTTCAATAAATATTTTATTTTTATATGACTCTTTAAGTATGGTAAATGAAGTATACTATAGCCATTCATTAAACTTTTTTTATTGATAAAAATGACCTTGAAAGCTTTGACTGTAAATTAAACTACGGATCTTTATAAAATCACAGTTTGGTAAGAACAAAAAAAGTTCATAGATTGTGTGAAGTGTACGTCGTTCATCATCATAGTTTTCAAGTTATTTACAAAGCCACAGCTACTGTCATTTGAAAAGCATGTCTTTAATAATCTGTCTTTACCATATATTGTTACTACTTAAATTGGTGATTACCTTTTTAAAGACAAAATTTTGAATTAAATTTAAGCTTAGTTCTATTCTTTTTTTAATCCCAAAATTTGCCCCAGAAAACATGAAAACCTTATTTTAATGGCTGTTCTGGCATTTGTATTCTGTCTTTTAAAAAAAAAAAAAAATGGGGGGGGGACGGGATAAATTTTTATCTCAATTAGCCTAGAATTGGATTCCAGGTTATGCACCATTTTTTCTTGTCTTTTAATGGCCCCATAATATCTTGCATTGCATTCAGTCGGGGTAACTGAATACTACTAACTGTTTACTGGCTGGATGTTCTTCCTATCACCCATACGGAATTCTCAGATATATTCTCATTGTGCCCAGAGACAGAAATATTTTCCACTACCTAGGATCAAACGCTCAGCTTCCTGATTGTGAGGTAAGAGCTCCATCTCTAGGCTACCATATCACTTCAGGTTATACACAGATGTGAGCATGAAATGAAAAATGTGTTTTGTTCCATATGGAGAACAAACAGTTTGAGACTTATTCTGCTTGACAGGACACACTGAGCAGGATCAGGGTCCTATAGAATTAAAATCTGGGATATGTTGGTTGTTCCAGGTTTCAGTCAAGAGAAATTTTGCAGGGCATATCTGAATTACCCAACCCTTCACTCCCTAATATGACCCATGTTCTCTCCCTTCCTGCCCTCCCCATCTTTTCTTTTCTATCTTCCCTTAGCTATCCAGACAAACATCACACCTGGGAATATTAGTTCTATCTTTACTGTAAAGTTACATTAAAAGAATTTTGCACATTTCTTCCTCCCCACCACACACTTCTTAAGCCCTCCTCCTTTATAGTCCAGGAAATGGTCCCTTCTGAGTTGTTTACCATGCCCACGTTCCTTTGTGGGCTTAGCAGCCTCTCCTTTGACTATTGGAAGACGGCAAGTCTTCCTTCTGTTTCCTAAAATAATTTCCACATACCAATGCCAAGGTTGACACAGCCCTCATCCTTCCAAGGTTGGTAAAATGAGGATCCAGATTGTTGGGGAAAATACATTAACTCTGTAAACCACTTCAAGAGGGTTATAAAGCACTGTGAAGTGGTATATAAGTCTAAGTGCTATTGCTATTGCCTGTTGCACTGGAATTCAATGGCTGCTTATCCTTTCCCAGCTTCAAGTGTTTTCCTTTCTCTCAAACCCCTTTGCTGGCCTCTTGAGTGTTACATGCACTGCCAATGATCTTTCATTCTCCTGAAAAAAATATCTTCAAAGACTATATGTGTTTCGTCTCTAAACCAAATTCATGTAATGTGCGTCTATACTAGATGAAACAGGCACCTGAAACTTGGCAAAAATCTGTTTTCTGGATCCTTACCCACATATTTGGTTTCAAACACCAACTGCTAGAACATTGTGTTCCATATAGGTGCACAGAACGTTTTGCACCACCTTGGTTAAATTGAATGTCTCTAGACTAGTTGGAATCGTAGCATCTGATAATATTCATCAAGTTTTTGGACCAAAGTTATCACATGCTAGGATTCAAACTATCAGTAGTTTATCATTATGTGATGCCTTTTCCCTCTACAATGACTACTTCTGTATAGCATCTTCTTTAAGAAAAGATAGTTGAAATGATTAGTTTTTCTAAGGATGCCCCAGGTATTAAATGTTTATCCCCAGTGCTTAAACATTCCTGAGGCTAAAAAGAATTTGATATCCTTTCTTCTGCTGACCCTGACTTTTGCTACTTGCAAAAAGCATGCCATGGGTCTTTAAGCTCAATCTACCATGATTTGCTATGAACACTAGTGGCAGACAAGAAAGGAACAAAGCCCAAACTTGTTTAATGTCATGTTTGAAAGAAAATCTCCAAAACATTAAAAAAAAATGTCAAACATGAAATATTCAGAACAATATTCCAACCATTTTGCATCTCCCTGTGGCACTATTTTTATTTTGAAAATAGAATTTGGATCACATCACATAACAGTAAACAACACAGCTGCTAAACTATGAAAAACCTTGCATACTTGATATACCAACAGGGAAACATACATAATCTAAGATTTAAATAATGATCACTGCTATATATTTAGCAGATGGAAAGGACTGAAAGCAGATAGAATACACTATTTCTAGAAGATATCTTTAAAAACATCTTCCCAGGCAGAATATATTGTATTTTCTGTATATTTATTCTCAATATTTGTTGTTTCCCCATCTCTCCATATATATAGTATCATACAGATTCACATGCATTTTTTAAAAAATTAAAATATAACCAGATGAATGCAAACTTATATTTATACTGAAGTTATTGTATTATATATTTCATATTATACAAACATATATACATATTTTTATGCTTATTGTTACTATTTTAATGCATATAATAAACCACCGAGTCCATTGTGATTCAAGCAACATGTCAAATAAATAAATATATACTCTGGCTAAGGCTATACAAACAGAGATACATTCAATGGGTTTCCTTTAAAGAAACAAAATCTGGTTCCCAATTATTTTGTGAGTGCAAAATCTCTTTGGTCCACTTTTGGAGAAAAATGGAAAAAGTTTCAAATGCCTTGTACTTACTGCAGGTTAACTATACCAAAGACTACCCTGGTCATCCGCAAAGCAATTTCTCCCATTGCTCAACAGAAACAGATATGCAATGCCTTCTCTTTTCCAAAGTAGGCATGCTTCCTTAATTGCTCTTGTCATTAGAAACACAGAAAATGCTTTCTTCCTTGCTTTTATCAGGTGAACATCAGAATAAAGAAGTGGAAGGATCAGAAGCTCTGCAAATTAACAGTGACATTCATTTCAAAATAGGGCCTTTAAATTTCGATTATGTCAAATTCTTAATCCCAAGATTTTCTTTATGTTGCCTAAGAATAAATAGTAAAGTGCATTGTTGAATCAGAACTTCTTTCTTCTTTGGTCCATCTCATGGGCTTGATCAATAGAATAGAAAACTAAGAGGGGTATTTTTGTGTATACATATGTTTATTTATTTATTTTATTATGTAGCAAGAAGGAATGAACTGAAATTCCCCCCCCCTTATATTTCTTTGACAAATCGTCAATTTAGAATACAATAAGCCTTTATGGAATTTATTAGATACGTATGGATTCAATAAATTTGAATTAACAAAGAAAGACATTACAGAGAATGGTGAGCACAGCACAAAACATCATGGGCTGTTCCCTGATACCTCTGGATGACCTCGCTAGGGCTTGCTCCCCTAGAAGGAAAATTCTAGGGTGAGTGAGGAAAATTCTCAGGGATGACTCACATCCTGGTCAGCACTTCTTCACTCTCCTACCATCGGGTAGGAGATATAGAAGCATGCCAGCCGCACCAACAGGTTGAAGAACAGTTTCTACCTGTGGGCTGTCAGACTTCTGAATGGAAAATAACTTCATGTCAACATAGTATGATAGACTTGCACAGCTGGTACATTGTGCAGCAAGATCAAATAGTGTAATAAGATTGGGACTGGGGTTAGGGACTTCTGTCCTCACAGTGAGTTGTGTTGGGGGGGGGGTGCATGAAGGGAGGCTCAGCCAATCTCACTGTACACGTTGTACTCTGACAATCAAGGTAATAATAATTTCCAACCAAACTTTGTTGTTAAATGTTAACTTGTAGTAATTTGCAAGTCTGAAGTAAAATTATGTGCAAAAATCTTGTGGTTTAGTCTGTTAATTCTTGTTTCCAATCTTTACTATATTATGGTATTCTAAAAGAAATACCAACATTTATTTAAAATGCACTATTTTCCTACATGTTTAAGTTCTCAATGCAAAATAGATTTTTTAAAAAGTGATTGGATTTATCAGGAAACTTGAAAATTTTGATGTTTTGATACTTTGACAATAACCTAACCTATTGTTAGGTGAACAGGCATCAGCTTATACAATGGAAATTTCTACTTTGTCTTTCTCTTGAAGCGTCTTGATGCATTGCACCCAGATGCAAATTTAATAAATATCTATGGGGCTGAAAATTAAAGTTGTGATAAGTTAGATAGATTTAGTTAGCTTTTCCTTATGTCTAGACTATTTCAATAAAGAAGATACCCATACAAAGTAACGTAACCCAAGTTGACATCATTAAATCTTTCTTTTGTACTTCATAACATCTGATCAGGTGACCCAAAGTACTGATAAATTGGTTCCAATTTCCTTCCTTGGAAGCTGTTTCTGTCATCTAGAAATTCCCTGGTCGGGTGAAAACTTGTTACTTCTTCAAGCACTTTAAGAAGAGTAAAGGTTGAATTCTACTATCAAATTCCAGGAAATCTTCTAGAAATAGCTTCAACTGACTTAGCTTTAACTTATGAGGTCCTCTTTTCTCTCAAGCTTGGTGTTGAAGAAGAGTACAAAGAAACGTCATTCAATAAAATAATAATCATCAATCTACCCTGAACCATCATGAGGCCTGAAGGACAAAAGTTTCCTCAATAAAAAAACACAGAAAAATCTGGTTGTTTTCTCATCTTTTTTCTCATTTTTTCTCATATTCAGATAAATAGAGCCATGCAATATCTTGCATAATCCACACCCAAAGACTTTGAAAAAAAGAAGCCTCTATTTGAAAATGAAAAAGAAGCCTCTATTTCTCTTGAAAGACAATCCTTAAATTGGGATTTCATGGATTCAAGCTAAGATTTATTAGAATGATATTTCTTTATTATAAATCACTTGAGTAATAGCAGCATAATAGCAGAGGATCTGGCAGTTTCTTCTGCCTCGCAAGGTTAGAAACGCAAATGCCTTGTCATCACAAAAATGATGCTCATCTGTCAGCAATGTTTATTTGCTATGCATCTATAATCTATCAAATTACCATTACATACATCAACTTAATGGAAACAGTTTGTACATTACAAATCAAAACTCCAATATATACTGCTATCCTGAAATTCAAACACAATTTCAGTAATAAAATCCTGCTGACAAAGATTTGGTGCAATATCTTTTTCCCCTTTTATTTTTTTACTGGTTTAATCAAACAAAAATATATATTTACATAAATCAGAGATACATATCAAAATCAAAAAGGAAAAAAATATTAAATAAAATATCAAGGACATCTACTGATAAAGAGATAGGTATTATGCATATGAAAATTTTCTACATATATGTAAAGTATACCAAATTTATTGTCTATTGTTATTGATATAAACTATAACAGCCATCCAAATTTGATAAAATGTTGGTTCCTGACTCTGTGTCCCATTAATTTAACTTTTTCTGAATCTTTTTCAAATGTAGCAATTGAAGAGGCCTTATTAAATCACAGTTATGTTATCTACAGTTTCCTAATGCTGCAGAACTATTACTTTAGCAGCTAAAATTAATTAACGTTCCTTATTTTTAAGCTTACAATTTGGTCATGTAAATAGATGCAGTATGCCTAACTCTTCATATCATACTAATATATCCCTACTGATATCTCATTTGTATGTTTTCTTGAAAAAAATGTTTCTCAAATCTTGAGTTAGCCCTTGCTTTGCTATTGCATTGTATAATACTGTAGGTATAAAGCACCAAGTACAAGTACATGAAAATTGTTCTTCATATATCTTACATAAGAATATTTTCTAAGTAGCAAACATTCAGTAAATAATTAATATAAAAATCACAGAAAGGGGTTTTTTTTGCAAAAGTTTTCCAATTTATCACACAGCTTTAGCTTATCCTTGAAAAGTTGGGCTGTTCTGACTGGCCAGTCTTGCAATTTAGTATATTCTTTAGCAGGGGCATCCACAAGAGTGGAGTCAAAAACATAAAAATAATGGTTGCGGATGTATGCTTGGAATCCCACCCCTTGTTGACTTTGAGTTGGCTTATATCACACATTGAATTCACACATCCATAAAAAAGAGTGGGTCATAGATCTCAATGGCTACCAACAACTTGCTTTTTGATGGTTTTCTTTTGATGACCTTGTTCTTCAGATCACTGAATATTCGCATATGCAGACACATAACAGATTCATATCCTGAAACTGGAAGAAATATAAAAATATATAATAGACTGGAATGGTAATGTTGGGTGATTACTTTCTTTGAAACATGGGTGTCATAAAGATCCTGTATCATCATCACTGTACACATAAATCAACAGCCTGACACACTCAGACTTCAAAAGCCATGCCAGCAAGTGCTGTGATGAATAAAGTTTGACATATTGGTAAAAAATAATTGGAAAAGAGCTGAGCTAGCCAAGAAATTTGAGCGTTCTACCTGAATGATAGATGTCTAGCATTTAGAGGGGAGAAAAATATATAGCAATGCAATGTTTGCTGTCAGCATTTTCTTTAACAGCAGTTTCACTCATTTTTTAGGAGGTGGGATCCTTATCAAACAGGTTTCTTTTTGCTTTCCTTGTAGAAAAAAAAAGTGAGGAGAAAGAAATAAAATGTATCTTTGCAAATAAGTTATGAAACAGGATGGGAAATGTCCATTTTATCGGTGGAAAATGTCTGGGACTCCTAGTTTGCTTTAAAATGCAAAGGATATTTTGCCATTCTGGACAAAAGATTTCCAAATTTCACTTTAGAAATGCAAACTTGAACAGGATTAATCAGCAGAAAATCTTTGTGGTCTGAAATATACATAGTAGATGTTGTACTTAATTAAGGCTGAGGATTGGTAAAATACAAACACTAAAATTATTTAAGATTCCTTATCAATATATATCCAGTGCTAGCTAACATGCATACTCTTAGAACTGAAGATTATTTCAGCCTCTTATTTTACTGTATTCTATATTTAAGAAGACCTCTCTATTTTTTGTTTGATTCAAAGTTATCATTCTTACATGATGATATCCAGTAGGGTAGATTATGGAGAGCCAGTTTTGTATAGTAGTTAAGTCATTGGACAAGAAACTAAAGCCTTGAGTTCTAGTCTTGCTTCAGACACAAGATGGCTGGGTGACCCTGGACTAATCAAACTCTCTCAACCCTAGAAAACAGGCAATAGCAAATCACTTCTGAAAAACCTTGTCAAGAAAACTGTAGGCACTTGACTAGGCAATTATCAGAAGTCAACATTAACTCAAAGGTGTTTGTGTGTGTGTGTGTGTGTATTTGTGTGTCTGTATAAGTATGAGGAAGGGTACCTGTTTTTATCTTTTGGAGCAAGGGTGTCAAACTCACATTGTCATGGCATCATCACATGACATATTGTGACTTTTTTGCCTTTGCTAAACTGGGTGTGGGCATGGCCAGTGTGTGACACATTTGGCCTGTGGGCCGTGAGTTTGACAGTCCTGTTTTAGAGTAATTCACAACAACATTGAAGATAAGAGATACAAATACGCATTTACAGAAGAGAAGATAATTGTTAATCTCATTAGTCTTTATCTTCACCTGGGTAAACTAGGTATTAACCGAAAAACCTTAGGTTCTTATAACTCCTCTCACTCTCTTGAATGCAAAATATTATTAGCTGGAAACTTCACTAGCAGCCATCACATATCATAGCTTCCCCAAAGCTGATGGTTTCCAGATGTGTCTCATTACAATGTGCTTTGAATGTGCTGTCTGGGAATTATGAGAATCGTCCATGAGAGGGATATACCAAATTGGTGGTGCAATGTTAACAAGCTCCCTAGAAGCCATAATTGCATTGAAGTTTGTTCTGATTTACCTTCATCTTGGCCTTTTTCACAAATTGCAAATGTGTATTCGAAGTAATGTTTTTAAAAGTTGGATTCCATAGCACATAAATCACTCAGAGGGGTGCTGATGAACAAAATTTCTAATGGATAAATTATAATCACCTGACAATTACTATAATCACACAAACAGCAGGATCACATGCATTAGCTTTAGCACATGGCAAAATGAACAATCTTGGTTTTTGGCCTCTAAATGTACTCTCTTGCATTTGCTGATTTTCTAGTTGCTCTAAAGTGCTTAATAATGATAGTGTGTTTTTGCGTCCTAGTATGCTTTTATAGAGACTATAGGCAGGAAGAGAGGAAGTGTAATACAGGTAATGTATGGAGACATGAATTCCACTTATTGACTGTGTGTAACTTTGAATAAATTGTGCACATAACTTGTGTTTGCAGCAATACATTAGCCAAACACTATACTCGCTGTTATGCAGCTCTTCTTTTTAAGGACACAAGCATCTTTTCTATCAGACTACCAGATGAATTTATTGGTTAAATGCAAAGTCGTTCAAATTATTGCAATGCAATTGAAAGCAGAGCATTTGCTTCTATTGATCACAACTTTTGTTAAGGTGTGTTTTCTCTTGGTTTCCCTACCACATGCCAAAAAGCAGTCAAAAAAACAAGTCTGCTACATCAAGAACGTCTCTTCTCTATCATTATTTAGACAAAGAGGATAAAGAAAAGCCATTCTATCCTCCCACCATACACATTCTCTTTTATTCAATGAGAAGTCATTCTTCATGTTCTACCTGAAATGGGAGAAGAATTGTAGCCCAGTTACAGGAGTTCTTTTTATTTTTATTTTTTTAAAAACAAATTTTATTAATTTTACAAAAAACAATACACAATCCAGGCATAACAACTTGAAAAATCTTTTCTAAAAAAAAAGTAAGAATAATTAAAGAAGAAAGCCAATAGAACATATAAAATAACTCCAAATTGTAATATCAATATTTACATTATCTATTTAACTTCATATCTTATCCAGACTTCTCCTTTTATCCAAATTATATTTCTTGCTTATTAAAATTTTATTGCCTTTCATAAACATACAAAACACAAAACATAAACAAAACTAAAACATCTTTTCTGAAGGCTGCCTGATCCCGGGTTGAAACTCTTCACATAGACACAAATTCAAACATCATATTCACTTTATATATCCTTCCATATCTTATTATCATTTTCTTTTCTTTTTTTTTTATAAACCAATTTTATCAATTTTACAAAAACAGTGCATAAACAATCAAGGCATAACAGCTTATAAATTCTTTTCTAAAAAAAAAAATAATTAAAGAAGAAAACCAATAGAACATAATGATTCCAAATTATAATATCAATATTTTTAACTTCATATCTTATCCCAGCTTCTCCTTTTCATCCAAATTATTTCTTGTTAATTAAAATTTTATTGCCTTTTATCAATATACAAAAAAAAAAAAAAAACATAACAAAACCTTTATATATCCTTCCATATCTTATTACCATTTTCAATAACATTCTTTGTCTGTTCTATTTCCAACTATCCATTCATCTTTTTTCTTTTACTATACTTCTCCTATACACAAATTGGAGTGACGCCTTTAACTCATTACCCTAACTTAAAAGTACTTCATATAACACTTAATTTATCTTGGGATTCTGTTTAGTAGATTCTAAAATTACACAGTAAATGTTATACTCTAAATATACATATAAAAACACAATCTTATATACCTCCCAGAATCTCCCTTTTATCCTTAATTAAATTCACCCATTGTCTCTGAATAAACTTTTTTTCTTTAGATCTTGCTTCCCCCCATTGAGGCTTCTCCTCCCCCCCTTTCTCTCTTGCTTATTCTTCTCCTTGCCCTTTTTAACCCTTTGTCTCTCCTCCTCCCTTTTCTTACTCCCTTTCCTTTGCTTTCTAACCTTGCATCCACCTTTCCTCTCATTTTTCTCTTTTTTGCTTGTTTTTTCAAATCTTAAAATCCCCTTTTTCTTATCCTCTTTCTCCTCCTCCCCGGAAAAAACCCATTGTTCATCAAAGATGGCTTCTTGTTCCTCTTCTTCTTTGTCCCAGTCATTCTGCTGCGTAATCAACTTTTCATAAGTACATAAAGTCATTTCTAAAAATTGAAATAAAGTGCCCAAAGTATCTTTTCCATCTTGTTCTTCCTTTTTATATTTTTGATATATAGTCTTTAGTTCATCCACAAGCGATGCCATCCTGAAAAGAGAAACTTTCCCCAAAACAACTACTCAAGTATTTTTAATCAAAAATAATTCAAAAAAAGTTCCAAAAGTTTATATTTTTCTTCTTTCTTCTATTTCTTTTTCTGGGGTTACTGTTTAATCAAAGAGGTCCAATTACCTTGTATCTTTCTTTGAGATTCTAGGCAATCTCCTCCTTTTTCCACTTCTGCTCCAATTTTTTTTCCTCTCCCTTCCCACTTGCAACATCAATTTTTAAATGATCAGAAATCCATACCTCTAATAAGGGTTTTCCAATTTCTTAATTTTTTAAGTCCAATGTCCAAGAACTCTTTTGTCCCTTAACTTCAACTTTCAGAATAATTCACCTTCAGTGCCCAAACAAATTTCAAATCTTCATCTGCTGTTTCCATGGGGTGGGAGAGTGAAGAAAAAAAAGTTCCGGAACTTCCGGTTTGCGTGGCTTCGGGGCAGCAGGAATTCGCGACAGCTCGCGATTCCTGCTGTGCTAGCCGTCGAGGTACCCCCGATCCAGATGGGTCAGGGGGATATGGCTGCCCTGTAGGGACAGCTGAAGAGAGAGGGGAGTCAGATAGGGAGGTGGGGGTATCGCAGACCCCCCCCTTCTCCGGGAAAAACCCTTTTTCCCAAGGCGGTGGAGCGGCGGTCAGCAATGGCCGCCACGAAGAAGCCAGCAACCGGGTAAGAACTGTGCTGGAGGAAGTGTGAAGAGTGAAAGTTCTGTCTGAGCCGGGTCAAGTAACACCTTTTAAATTGCCTGGAATTGAGCTGCTTGAATTGCTGGAGCATACATTGTATCCCTAAGAAGAGCGAAAAGCGGCGGAGAAGCTGTTAAAGGGAATTTTTTTTTTTTTTTTTTACTCTCCCACCCCACGGAAAAAGCAGAAATATTTGGATATATTAGACATTGAAAGTGGATTGCTTTGAAAGCTGAAGCTAAGAGACAAAGGGATTTTTGGACATTGAAAAATTTAAGAAATTGGAAAATCTCTGCTGGAGGTATGGTTTTTTGATTATTTAAAATTGTCATTGCAAGTGGGAAGGGAGAAAAAAAATTGGAGCAGAAGCTGAAAAAGGAGGAGATTGTCTAGAACGTCTTTGTGGATCCCAAAAGAAGATATATCGTAATAGGACCTCTTTGATTAAAAATTAATTCAGAAAGAGAAAGAGAAGAAGGAAGAAAAGTATTAACTTTTGGAACTTTTTTTTTAATTGCTTTTGATTGTCTTTGATTAAAAATACTTGTGGTTGTTTTGGAAAAAGTTTCCCTTTTTATAATGGCATCGTCTGTGGATGAACTAGAGATTGAATATCAAAAATATAAAAAAGAAGATACTTTGGGCGCTTTGTTTCAATTCTTAGAAATGGCGTTATGTTCTTTTGAAAAGTTGATTACGCAGCAGAAGGACTGGGACAAGGAAGAAGAGGAAGAAGAAGCCATCTTTGATGAACAATGGGTCCCTTCCGGAGAGGAGGAGAAAAAGGATAAGAAAAAGGGGATTTTAAGAATTATAAAAACAACCAAAAGAGAGAAAAATGAGCGAAAAGATGGAGGCAAGGTTAGAAAGCAAAGGAAAAGGAGCAAGAAAAGCGAAGAGAAAAAGCAAAGGGGTAGAAAGGGCAAGGAGAAGAATAAGCAAGAGAGAAAGGGGGGGAGGAGAAGCCTTAATGGGGGGAAGCAAGACTTAAAGAAAAAAAGTTTATTTAGAGACAATGGGTGAATTTAATTTAGATTAAAAGAGGGATTCTGGAGGGTATATAAGAATGTGTTTTTATATGTATATTTAGAATATAAAATTTATTATGTAATTTTAGAATCTTTTAAACAGAATCCCAAGAAAGATTGCTATATGTAGTATTTCTAAGTTAGGGTAATGAATTATAGATGTTACTCCAATTGGTGTACAGGAGAAGTATAGTAAAAGAAAAAAAAGATGAATGGATAATTGGAAATAGAACAGACAAAGAATGTTGTTGAAAATGGTAATAAGATATGGAAGGATATATATGCTTTTTTTTTTTTTTGGATTTTGTATATTGATAAAAGGCAATAAAATTTTAATTAATAAATAATTTGGATGGAAAAGAGAAGTAGGGACAAGATATGAAGTTAGTATTATATGAAATATTGATATTATAATCTGGAAATGTTATGCCTTATTGGTCTTTTTTTATTATTTTTTTTTAGAAAAGAATTTATAAGCTGCTATGCCTTGATTCTTTGTGCATTGTTTTTATAAAACTGATAAAAATGGTTTTTATATATATATATATAAAAGAAAATGGTAATAAGATATGGAAGGAGATATGGGTTGAATATGATGTTTGAATTTGTGTCTGTGTAAAGAGTTTTAACCCGGGAACAGACAACCTTCAGAAAAGATCTTTTAGTTTTGTTTATGTTTTGTGTTTGTATGTTTGTGTATTGTGGTTATGGTAAAACTAACAAAATTTGTTTTTTATAAAAAAAAAAAAGGAAAAAAGAATCAATAAAACCTTGGAGGAATGTTAGACGAGAATAATTTAAACAAGCCAGAAAGAAAAGAATATGATGACTATAAAATGGATAAATATGGAAGAGAAATGAAATTGAATAGGAGTAAAGAGAAATAATGAGAGATTTGCTGGAAGATATTTGTGTGTCCATATGGAGATGGGATAAATTGGAATTATGCTGTATAAAAATAATGTTTTGTTTGACTTGTAAGGATTTACAATGTTAAGAGGTTTTATGTGTTTATGTATTTAATGGTTAATGATGTGTTGTTTTATCTTTAAAATTAATAAAAATTTGTTTCAAAAAAAAAAAAAAAGAAAAAAAAGTTCCCTTTAACAGCTTCTCCACCGCTTTCGATCTTCTTAGGGATACAATGTATCCTCCAGCAATTCAGACAGCTCAGTTCCAGCGAATTTAAAAGATGTTGATTGACCCGGCTCAGACAGCACTTTCACTTTTCTTGCTTCCTCCAGCACAATCTTACCCAGTTGCAGGCTTCTTCGTGGCGGCCATTGCTGACCGCCGTTCTACCACCTTGGGAAAAAGGGGTTTTTCCAGATGAGGAGGGGGTCTGCGACACCCCCAACCCCCTGTCCGGCTCCCCTCTCTCTTCGGCTGTCCCTACAGGGCAGCCATATCCCCCTGACCCCTTTGGATCGGGGGTACCTTGGCGGCAAGTGCAGCAGGAATCACGAACAGTCGTGAATTCCTGCTGCCACCGAAGCCACGTGGAACTGGAGGCCAGGAGTTCTTTTTAGAAAGTATTTAAAGACAGACTAAGTCCTTAACTTATGTAAATTATATAATGATATTCTTAAAGGCAGCGAAGCACATGATACCTGGCAGGGCACGAGAATTATGGTCATATTAAATAAAGATCCAACAGAGGAATCTAATTATAGACCAATTTCTCTGCCAAATCAACATGCTAAGATTTTTTACCTCTATAATAGCTATGCGATTAAAAAAATATATTAATTTAGATCAATGCAGCCTTGTGAAAGGAAGCCAGGTCTAAGATTCCATTAGAAAAAATGTCAAATCTTATGTACATAACAAAAAACACAGGTCACCTTTGCCTATTTTCACTCTTGATGCTTACAAAACCTTTGATCAGTTAGAATGAGCTTCTGTAGAAAAAAAATCTTGAATAAATATAATTTTTTGCTCAGGTATACCGTGTTTCTCCAACAATATGGCTTCCACCAATAGGAAGGCCCAGCATGTTTTATTGGCATAAAATCAAATTAAGCCCCTCCCCCCAAATGTAGGGCTATTTTAAAACATGTAAAATAAGGGGGAAGGGCGGGGGGACTTGCCGTTAGGAGCGCCCTGTGGGCAGCAATTCCTCATCACCAGCTCCTCCTAATGGGCGATCATGGCAGAGCACAGAGAACTCCCTACTCCTGCCAAGCACATTTGCTGCAGACCCGAGACCTTCAGTGCTTGCCGCTGTTGGGTTCCCTTCTGCCCATACCACTGCCACGTTTGGAGCTGCCACTTCTACATTTAGAGCACCACCACCGTTTGGAGCTGCTGCTGCCGCATTTGGTGCTGCCACTGCATTTGCAGTTGCTGCTTCCATATTTGGAGCTGCCGCTTCCGCGTTTGGAACCCCACCGCTGTTTGGAGCACTGCTGCTGTTTGGAGTTGCCTTGTCTGCATTTGGAGCTGCCACTTCTGCGTTTGGAGCACTGCCGCTGTTAAGAGCACCACCGCCATTTGGAGTGCCATCACCACTCCAAATATGGCCTCAGCTCAAAATGCGGAAGTAGCAGCTCCAAACGTGGTGGCAGTGCTCCAAATGGCAACAGCACTCCAAACATTGAAGCGGCAGCTCCAAACGTGGCAGCGGAATGGGCAGAAGGAAAGCAACAGCGACAGGTGCCAAAGGTCTTGGGTCTGTAGCAAAGGTGTTTGGTGGGAGTAGGGAGCTCTCTGTGCTTCGCCATGATGACCCGTTAGGAGCGGCTGGTGGTGAGGCTGCCCACGAGGCATTATAGATGAGGATGCAAGGGGGGAAATTAAGTCACCCCCGAAAAGACGGCCTAGCTGTTTTTTCGGGGCTCAAAAAAAAATGTGTCAAACAGCAAGATCACAGCTCATCAGCACAAATCCCCCAGCAACTAAGACTAACCAGAGCACAACCAAGCCCCCACCTGAACAGAACACGCCTCCAGCCAATCAGAACACAGCCAACCCCCCAACCAATCAGAACACAGCCAAAGCCCCAACCAATGACAACACCCCCCCACCCAATCAGAACACAGCCAAGCCCCTACCCAATCAAGTCACACCCCCACTAGCAGTTAAAAGGAAGAAGCAGCTGCATCACTCTGAGAAGCACAGAGCTGAAGACCAAGCCTGAAGATGATGAATGAGACTTCATCGAAACGTTACCTAGATACTTCCAATCTTACGCGGGAGAAAACCCGAATAACCAAAAATCCACATACAAATACCCGCGAGAACCTCAGAAAACACACATATATATATAGAATTGCTAAACAACTGTGAATTTTTATATGTAGTTGATGTGCATGTATATGCTGATAATATTGCAGTGCTCTTATCTGAACAAATCAAACAGCTGACAATTATTATTCAAGAAATAATTATAGCAAACTAGTCGAATTGAAAATTAACTATGAAAAAGAAGTGTTTTTTTTTTTATATAAATGAAGGTTCTAAGATCCAGAAAGACATTAAGAAGCTATATGCATTAATATCAGTCAAAAGTCAATAAGATACTTAGAAATCAATATGCCAAAGAATCAGAATATATTGTTGCAAGTAATCAAAAATCATTACATAAAGTGTATACCCATTCCTTAATAAAGAAATGGGGCTACTCAAATGCAATGTAAGTCTTGCATTTCTCATACGACTATTAGGAAAATAAATTACTGATAGAACCATATAAATGTCTTCTTCACTTCAGAAATATATGTTGTATATCTTTATAAATATAGTTGGAGCTCTTATTTCATCTTAGAACTTGAAGTGCATCTACCTTTGAGGATTAAGAATCTTTGAAGATTAAAGCTATGTGACAGATTAGAAAAAATATAAATGAAATGGATTACTTCCATTATTATATATCTAAAGCATTTTAATAACAGAAACCTGTCAAGATATTTCTAAATTGTAAACTATTTGAGAAAGTATTTTAATTCAGAGAACTTGGCAATTGAAATTATTATTTTTTAACTTGTAAGCATATCCCAAAATATTTAAATAAATAAATGTAGAGAGAGTGTGCATCATATTTCAAAGATATAGTTAGAAATAGAATTATAAAATATAATTATTCTTAATGGGAAATGATTGTCATGACTGATGTTGGTTATCACCTTGTCTATGCAAAGAATGATGACTTGATTGGACAACAGTTCTCTGCTCTACAAATTTGCAGTTTTGAGGAAGACTAATTGAGGAAAGATTGTTGCCAGCACTGAAATCACAACTTTATTTGCCTTTAAACTGTAATTTTGATTGGTTGGCATGATTGATCGTACATCTGGGGTTGGATTACATATATCATGATTTTATGGTAAGGCATATATCATTTGCAGTTCTGCATAAAAAGGTCTGCAGATATTCTTTCAACCCTATTTTTTTCACCTAATCTCATTCTTTCTCTCTTCTCCCTTCTATGCTGAAAAGTGACTGGAGAAGAGATGTGGGAATTATTTTGTTCATTGCTGATCACAAAGTTATTGGGATTTCATCAAAATGTTCATTGAATAATGCTCAAGAATTGTGGGTTGAGATTTGCTCCTATAACTTTGGTGGGCTTGCAAAGATTAGAAATGCAATACCTTAATCCAAGTGATTTGTCTTCAAACAAACTTTCCTCCTCAGGAAGGATAAATAATTATTCTCAATCCTAGACACTTAGGTTACAACAGATGCCTTCAGACTGAACTCAGATCACATCTTGTAATATACATGCTAAGAAAACCTTCTGACCTTGAAGGCAGTGTGTTTTATCAAAGATATCTTGCACAGAATCTTAGTAAACAAACCTTATTATAAGCCTTATTGCAAAAGTATAATATATGCTTAATAAAAGCAGTTCCAACTGCAAATCAATTCTTACTTAAATGATTAAAAGCTTAGATGAGGTTACTTTGCTGAAGAAATGGAAATCTGAAGGCAAATTAAATCAATATATAATTGTCTGGGATGGAAAAGAAGATTTTTGCCACACTAAGGTCTGATGAACAAGTAGAGAAGGGAGAGTGCTATATAAACAATGAAATTTTCCAAGAGAAGCTTCTAGTCTGGACAATTCTTTCTGGACAATTTTTCATCAAAATATTTTATACTGACTGTCAGTAAACATGAGACAGTTGGTTTTGCTACAGAATCCTTGCCCAGTATCCTGGTGCATTTTTAAAGGTAAAGGAATTCATATTAAGATTAAGAAACATATACCTGTAGCATGTTTGGAGCCAAGGTTCACTCTGTAATGCAAATCATTCATTCCAAGAAATTAAAAAAATCTGAGCACATGCAAATTACATTTTATAGTAATCATCTCTGTAATAATGTATTCAGGTATATTTTTTTTTTTAAAGTGTATCTCTTAATAGAAAAAGTAATTGTCTCACTTCACTCTGCGCTAATCACAGTATTGTATACATTTCTGAGCACCATTATTTTAAAAAAAAAAAGTGAGAAATCAGAAGGTTAGAGAAAGGCTTCCAAGAAAGTGAAGGTCTGGAAGTTAAGTCCCATGAAGAAAAAATTGGGCTTGTTTAGCCTAAATAAAATATTAATTAGAGGTCATTTGATAACAATCTTTGGACATCTAAAGGATTGTTTAGAAGAGATTTAGGAGAGATTGTTTAGAAAGCAGGGACAAGATTAAATTAGTAGTGAGGCCTGCAGTCAGCAAGAGATTGGAAGGAATAAACCCTAAGATGCCTTCCCTTCCTTCCCTTTCAACTCTATGATTCCATTATAGTTTTCTTGGATAGTCTTAGCATTCAGATTCAGCATTAAAGATTTGGATTCTAAACACAGATGATTATCATACAGAGCCATTTGAAATGTGTTTATTCATATATTTATTTATTTACTAGGTCTTATGCTTTTATTTTAACAAAGGGTGTTTTCCATTGATCTCTTACTGTAAGAAAGTCAAAAAGAAATCAATATTATTGATGTGATAAATTACATTTACATTTATACAAACTCTGCACCCACAGAATGATCGGCCTAGCATAGTGTGAGCTAATCTGATTTTGAAAAATAGGGAATTTAAAACTGAAAAGACTGAAAATGACAATCTGAATAAAAAGGGTGTGACTCAACCAGTATAACAACCGGTTCAGTGAGCATGGGCTTTGCATGTGTGCATGACAAATGTGCCCTCTGCACACGTGCTCCACATTTTAAGAAGCAAATATTTACCTTCAACTGCAGCTAAAGAAAACAGCCGAGTGGGGCAAACCGCTTGGCTGCATAAACCAGCTGTGCTCTAACAAAAAGACATAAAGCACAGGAAAGAGCAGCAGCAGCAGGTGGCAGGGTGGGCCCATATGCTTGTCGGAGCGAACCGGTTTGGAGCCAGCTGATTGTTGGAACAAGGAGTTCACCTGTGTTGTGAATGAATAAATGTTAAATAAAGTTATCTTGAGCTCAAAGTCAAGTGCAGGGTTCTGGCCCTGCACTTCTGATTGGCTGTTAATGGCAAGATCGGATTGGTCCGTTCAGGAGAATCTGATTGGCCATTAACAGGCCATTCTCATTGGTTAACGGAGCTAGCGCTCCCAGATTGCTATTGGTTGAATAGTTAATAAGTTGCCTATATAAGGAAGGCTATAGCAGCCCTCCAGTTTGAGCTGTCACACCATGTAAATAAAGAGTTTGAAGTTCACTGTTTCTGCCAGCTCGTCTCCATTATTCGCACCCATGCTCCAGACCTAACAACCTGACCTGGACTGAACCAGGAGAATCCCACCCCTAGTCCTAGAGAAAGCCTATGCTTCCCAATCTTATTAGATAGCAGAGACCACTGGGATAAGATAATAGCAATAGCAATATCACTTTAGAGTGCTTTACAGCCCTCTCTCAACAGTTTATGGAGCCAGTATATTGCTCCAACAATCTGGGTCCTTATTTTATTCATTTTGGAAGATTGAAAAGTTGAGTCAATCTTGAGCCGGGTGAGACTTGAGCTATCAAATTGCTGGCAGCTGCCAGTCAGCAGAAGTAGCCTGCAGTACTGCACTCTAACTTCTGTGCCACCGCAGCTCATATAATCCCACAGTTGGTTGTCAGCCATGTGAGAGCTTTTAAAGGTGACAACCAGCACCTTGAATTGCATTCAGAATGCAAACAGGTGACCAATGCAGTTCTCAGAGTAGAAGTATCATTTGAGAGGCAGTAAAGCATCACTTAAAAAAGTATACCAAGATATTTTTTTCTTTGTCAAAATTCATTCTGAGAAATGAAATGACAGCAATTGGATATAAAATACAATGTGATCACAAAACACAAAGACAACCCTAATACATTAAACCAAATTAGTATTAACATTTGATCCTAATTACGTTTGAAATGTTTTAAGGATAAAATTGCACTCCACTTTCTAATAAGCAACTTATTGTTAATTCATTGGATTCATCTGTGCTTTTGTATTTTTAATCTGTATGGCAGAAGAGAGCAGTTAAAGTCTAGGGCTGCTGCCAATTGTAATACAAAGATTCTTACACTTTGGGGACTTCATTAGTTGTATGACTCTCACTCCATAAAACTACACTGAGACCTTGAAGAAAAGACCAAAAGAGATAAAGAGGGTTTTTTTTTCCCCCCTGGTATCATTGCCAGATTTTAGTGGAGGTGTCATAGCAACATTGTCATTAGATGTTTTGGATGAAAATAGTTTCATAAACATCTAGCAGCGTGATACAGTTTTAGTTTGCTTGCTTGGACACCTTTCAGAATCTGTTAGTTTGATTACAGTCTTTAATTTTACATCAAACACTATAAATGGCAATAGGGTTTATTGGATGCATGGCTGGGCATAAACAATTGGATATCCTGGAGAAATTTGGGATTGTTCCCACTGTAATTTTTCCATTCCTTTTTCATCATAAAGAGATACTTTATAACCAATGATGACAGGATAGAGTAGACATCAGCAACAGAATAGCTTCCTTTCCCTTCTGCTATTTAGGGAAGCATTAGAATAATGGGAGATTGTTGAGGGAAGTCACAATGTAGAAGCACTGCTGTATGATTTGCTATGTGTTGAATAGCAATAGTATAGATCACACTAACTTCTACAAACTTAGCTTGAAATTGTTAAGTGTGACTGTTCCTTAGCAACCAGGAAAGATAGCCAATCAAATGTAGGTCCAAACTGTTAATTAACTGTAGAGGTTTTTTCTGTTAAGAAGTTGCTTGGCACTGTTTCTTGTTTGTTTAAAGGCTGTTTATTTCAACAGCAGCCTTTAGGAATAATCTGTAGATACTGCAGCTTATTTATTCAAGACAGTCACATCTGCTAATAATAAGTAGCCCTTGAGTAAGCTATTTGAAGTAAAATGGTCCTTACTTTTGGAGAAAATGTTTATTCATGCCATAAATATCTACTAAGAAAAGAGAGCAGTCAAAATTTGGAATGTTTTAAAATTACCTAAATACACATAAAAACAAAAAAGTCCACCAGAATTGGGCAGATGATGATGATGATGATGATGATGATGATGATAAAAGATGATGACAATGATAATGATGATGATAATGATGATTAGGATAATAATAAAAGATGATGGTGGTGATAATGATGATAATAATAAAAACAACAATAAATAATGACAAAAAAGTCTGAGTGGTGGATTTGGCAATACCTGGAGGCAGTAGATACAAAAGAAAGAACTGGAGAAAATCACAAAATGCAAAGATCTGCAAACAGAAGTAGAATAACTATGGCAAAGGAAAGCAAAGACAATACAAGGAGTGATATGCATCATGGGTACAATTCCAAAACATCAGGAACCCCACTATCGACATTAATAAAATCCCATTTGTCAATTGCCAAAGGCAACTTTGTTCGAAATAACTTACATCCTGCAACAATAGCTTTAATACCATTAAAAAATAACATTTGCCTATCCAGATCTTTGGGTAGGACTCAATTGATTATATAAAAATAACAAATCCAGTCTAAACCTCTGGTTCTTGATGAACTATAATATTTAAATCAATATATTGCAAGCATAGCATCTATATGACTAACATTTTTAAAAGAAGTAACATTGTTGGTAGAACACATTAAATGATCCTTGGTTTCCATCTTTCCATAGCCTTTTCCCTCTTTTTCCTCCTTCCCTTTTTTCTTCCTGCCTACATTGATTTATATTTCAGTGTTCCAATTTCTAGTCATATTTTATCCCAAAAAAGAAGAGGACAATATGATGAAACTATGCACTCATATGTACAATGTATGTATTAAATTTGAATGATTGATCATCTCAATTGAAAAAAATAAAAATAAAATAATCAAATAAAACTATAAATAACATAAAATAGCGGTCAGGCAACAACTCATAACAGCATTCATATCAATTCAGTTAAATAACAGGTTATGTCACAATATCAAGGCCTCAGACTCCATGGCAAAAAGCCAGAAGATCTGAGCATCTCCAGGGAAATATTACACTAACTTTTAATTTTACCATAGTTTGATTTTATGATGTTGAAGGCTGTACAAGTAAAAAATGAAATTGAGAAGAAAAAGGGAAAAAAAGGAAGAAAAACTATTTTCATCTTATAGAATATGATAAAAGAAGATAGGCAAACAATCTAGGAAAAAGCCCTGTCTCCTTTTAAACTAGAAATATATAGAAGTTCAAATATGTAAGTATTTTTAAAGGCAGAAGAATCACATTTATTTAAAAAAAAACTGTTAGTGTTAGCTGTAGCCTTACAATCATTTCATTCTGCTTTTTGTTTTTTAGTCAAATTTATATATATGTTTATCTGTGTGTTCATGAGTGTTTACACATACACATGAGTCTAGAAGACTAGTGATACCATTTGGCATTAAACATCTGGAAGATAAATATTTTTAATTTCCAGGAAAATATGGTACATTCCTAAGAATGTACTGAAATATTGAAGAGTAATTTAATGAATAGGTTTCAAGCAGTGGTGTGTCCAGACAAATTACATATCACAGTGTGGAAGGAATAGGAAGAAGTGATCTCAGAATTCATGACTAAGCTTCGAAAATTACTGGAGAACTGATGAAATGCCAGTAGACATTTCTCTAAATGCAACAGAACTCTAAAGATAAGAGAAAAGGAAAGGCCTAGGGAAATATACTATAGATTAGTTAATTTCAGTTTTAATTAGAACAGATATTAATACAAATTGCCAAGAAATTGTCAACATGGACTTAGGTGAGAATGTTTCTATTATCAGGAATCATAATTAAGTTGTGTCAAGGTAATTTCATCTCTTTTTTAATGACAGATTTCAGTAGTCTGGCTGACCAAGGTAATTCTATTGATGTATTTCAGGGCTGTCAAACTCACAGTCTGTGGGCCAGATGTGTCACATGCTGGCCACACCCATGCCCAGTTTAGTGAAGGGGGAAACAGTTGCAACATGTCAATGCTATGACAATGCAAGTTTGACACCCCTGCTGTATACTGTCTTGATTTCAGTGAAAGGTCTCTCATAACCTGACAGATAACATGGATAATGTACGGCTACTCCTTGCCAGTTAATTTGCAATTGGTTTAGCAACCATATCCAAAGAGAGCTTCGGAGGGAAGTATTAAGTGTGGTTTCTGAAAGCTCTGTACTTGACTTAGTGCTATTCAACATTTTTATAAGAGATCTAGAGTGTGAATCGGATTTGCAGATAGCAAATGTAGGGTGTTAATCAGATTTGCAGATAGCAGCAAGACAGCATCTTAGAGGTCAACATCATATATGTAAAAGCCAAGCAAGAAAAGTTGCCTCATATATTTTCTCTTGGGTTTAGATTTTAACTAAAACTTTCTATTTGAAAAAGAAACAACATTTAATCAAAATGAATAATCTGTAGGGGGGAAAGGGTGGGGCTGTTTTGACAGCCCATCAAGGTAGAAATGAAAGGGTATTGAGAGGCAGTGGGAAAGTACTGTTCATTTGTGATTTATCCAAATTGGATAATGAAGTTACCCCATTTGCTTTTTGTTTTAAGTCTCACTTCTGATGAAGGCAATTGGCAACTCCAAATCTCGATCAACAAATGCTCTGTCCTACACATTGGTAAAAAAAAAAATCAGTATACCAAATACAAATTAGGCAGATATGACCTCGTTGACGATCCTCACTCTCTCAAGGACCTTGGTGCACTCATATCAAATGACCTAAGCACCAGAGCTCACTGTAACAGCATTGCCAAAAAGGCATTAAGAGGTGTAAATCTAATCTTATGAAGCTTCTCCTCCAGAAATATTGAATTGTTAACTAGAGCATACAAAACTTTTGCCAAACCAATACTCAAATACAGCTCATCAGTCTGGAATCCACACTGTATATCAGACATTAATACAATTGAGCGAGTCCAGAAGTACTTCATGAGAAGAGTACTACACTCCTCTGCTCGCAACAGAATACCCTATATCACCAGGCTTGAGATTTTGGGCTTGGATAACCTTGAACTACCTATGGTTGGACTTAAGCATAGTACACAAAATTATCTGCTACAATGTCCGATCAGTCATTGACTACTTCAGCTTCAACCACAACAATACAAGAGCACACAACAGATACAAACTCAATGTAAATCACTCCAAATTTGATTGCAGAAAGTACAACTTCAGCAACAGAATGGTCAGTGCCAAGAATGCACTACCTGACTCTGTTGTTACAACCTCTAACCCCCAGTCCTTTAACCTCAAACTATCCACTATTGACCTCACCCCATTCCAAAGTGGTCTGAAAGGGGCATGTATAAGTGCACAATGGTGCCTACCATCCCTGTCCTTTTGTCCCCATTTATTCGTACCTATTTCCTGTATTCTTATTCATGTTTATACTTATACCTATTGTTATGTTCTGTGCATGGGCGCTAAGGAGGAGACGAGCCGGTGAACAGTGAATTTCAAACTCTTTATTTACATGTCTAACAGCTCAGCTCTATGGCCACAACGGCCACCTTTATATAGGCAAGCTCTTGAGTATTTAACCAATGAAAACACAGGGACCGCTAGCTCCGTTAACCAATGGGAGAGGCTCGTTAATAGACAATCAGATTCTCCTGAATGGACCAATCCAATGTCGCTATTATCGGCCAATCAGAAGTGCAGGGCCAGAACCCTGCACTTTACTTCAAGCTCTTAATAATCTTTATTCAAGTACTTTTATTAATTCACAACACCCCTTCCCCCTGGGTTTCGTTTAAGGGGTGCGGTCACATAGTCTTTGAGGTAGGCAGGTTGTTTTGATTGTCTATTTGATTTACGTTGTTCTCCCGGTATTTGGCTACAGTCTTGTTGGGGTAGGACATTATCTGGTGAAGAGGGTGCCTCCAGTTCTGTATTCAAATTTTCGTTGCCGCTAATATTCTCGGCATCTCCTTGAGGAGAGCTCACCCCCATCCCCGATCCTTCTTCACGTGTTGCCTCTGAGTGGTCATTACTTCTGCTTAAGCTTTCTGCCGTTTCAAATTCAGCTTCCTCGGTATCTCCTCCCCTCTCGGTTTGGAAGTCAGGGGACTCAGAGATCCCCGACTGTAGCCTTGAACGCAGCTGATCAATATGGCACTTCCATATTCTATCGTCGCGACATCTCACACGGTACGATCTAGGGCTGGTTACTTGTACTATAGTTGCCTCGACCCACAACGGATCGCCCGAAAAGTTCCTAGCGAAAACCAAGTCACCTACCTGGAAGTTACGGCATTTCCTGCTGGATCCGTGTGGTTTTTCAGGTTCATATAATGGGTGCAGACGGTCGAGGTGGGAGCAGAGTTTCCACCCCATCAATAACTCGGCGGGAGTTTTGTTGGTGACGCTGTGCGGAGTGATATGCTGCAAAAGGAGTATCCGGTTAATCTTGTCTTCTACATCGCCATAGTTCATTTTATGCAAGGTTTTCTGGACGAATTGTACCATGCGCTCGGCCCTTCCGTTGGCCACAGGATGCGCCGGTGAAGTCAGCGCATGGTGAATACCGCGGTCCGCCAGGTACTGTTCAAAGGACAACACGGTAAATTGGGGCCCATTGTTGGATACCAGAACGTCTGGTAATCCGTGTGTTGCAAATCGTCTGTTTAGTTTTCTGATGACTGATTCGGTTGTTGTATTTCTCATTTCATGGATTTCAAGCCAGTTCGAGTAGGCATCCACCATTAATAAAAATGTGTGTCCTTTGGTAGGTCCCACAAAGTCCAGATGAATACGGGACCATGGTCCCCTCGGTGTTTCCCATTCAGTCGGGGTTGCTTTCAGAGGGGCGTTGCTTACTTCCTGGCATTTGTGACAAGCTTTTACCGATGTCTCGATCTGCTTGTCGATACCCGGCCACCACACGTAGCTTCGTGCAAGGGCTTTCATGCGCACGATGCCGGGGTGGCCATTGTGCAAGGTTCTTAGTATCGCGCATCGTAACCACTCTGGGACAATGACTCTATCACCCCAGATAATGCAGCCCTTCTGGGAAAATAGTTCTGTTTGTCAATTCTTGAATGGGACGTAGTCATCAGGTATCTGGTCCAATGGCCATCTGCGCTCGACCCAACTGAGGACTCGTGCTAAAATGGGGTCGCATTTCATTTCAATCGCGATATCTCGGGCTGTTAGTGGCAGTGTTCAAAGTGTCTCGATCTGCAGTGTTGTAACTGTCAGAGCGGGGTCATCGATGGTCTCCGGAAGTGGTGCACAGCTCAATGCGTCGGCATGGGGAATGGCCTTCCCTGGGCGGTGTTGCAACTTGTAATTATATGCAGCCAAGAATTCTGACCAGCGAGTCATTCTGGGAGATAATATATAAGGTGTTGGCCTATCTCCCGCTATTATTCCCAGCAAAGTTTTGTGGTCAGTCACTATAGTAAAGGCTCGGCCATACACATATTCATGAAATCTCTTAACAGCAGACACAATAGCAAGGGCCTCTTTATCAATTTGATTGTAATTGCGTTCTGCTTTTGATAACGTCTTTGAGAAATAGGCAACAGGGGCTTCACTACCATTTGGCAAAATGTGGCTCAAAATGCGCCCACTCCGAATGGTGATGCATCACACGTGATCGTTAAAGGCAAAGTCTCGTTATACTGCATCAAAACAGCATCAGAAGTCAATAAATTTTTCACATGTCGAAACGCCTGCTCCTCTCTGTGTCCCCATACCCAGGTTGCTTTTTTGTCCAACAAACGATGTAGGGGTTCGGCTACGGTTGCTTTGTGAGGCAGGAAAATGTTATAAAAATTGATAAGGCCTAGAAAAGCCTGGAGGTCGGCCTTATTTTGGGGTTTTGGGGCGTTTTTGATTGCCCTAAGTTTGCTATTGGTGGGGTGAGTGCCTTGACTATCAATTAAATATCCTAAAAATTCTACATGATCCGTACATAGTTGACACTTGTTTTTTTTTAACTTTGAGACCTGAGTCTTTAAATCTCTGGAGAACCAACCCCAGGCGATCTTTTAGTATTTTCCGAGTTGGGGCAGTGATTAACACATCATCAAAATATGGGACAATGCCTTTTATCCCTTGTAATAGTCTTTCCATCAAACTTTGAAAGATTCTACGCTTACTCCAAACTGGAGTTAGTTACATTTAAATGCACCTCAGTGCGTAACGATCATTTGGGCCTCTGCCGTTTTTTTGTCTACAGGCAGTTGTTAGTATGCCTGGGCTAAGTCTAGTTTAGCGAAGACTTTTCCACCCCCCAGGGAATGGAGTAGGTGTTGCACCAGCGGTATCGGGTAAGCGTTTTGTTGAAGGGCATGGTTCAGGGTGGCTTGGTAGTTCCCACAAATTCTTATCAATCCATCCGGCTTGATGGGTGTCACGATTGGGGTTTCCCAGGGAGAGTGATTGGTTGGTTCTAACACACCCTGGGCTATTAATTTATCAAGCTTCTCGTCAATCTTTGGTTTAAGGGCAAATGGAACTCGACGAGGCTTAAGACGGATGGGAGCTATTTCGGGATTGAGGTTAAATGATCTCGGGGTCCCCTTGTGCTCACCTAGTTTTTCTGCAAAGACGTCCTTGATAATCTTTGAGTATGATTCTTTGGAATCTTGCTGCTGGACAGTAGGGATGAGCTGCTTGAGGGTCTTCCAGGAAACCATTGAGAGGGATGATCCGGAATCTACTTCCATCAGGCAGGGCTGGTTTTTGATGGCCACTTTCACTCGGGTCTTCTTGGCATCAAGAGATGAGGCATGACCGATCGTGATAGTTTGGTGAGCCTCTTCTCGCTTCGTTGAGTGGTTTAGGGTTTTGTTTCTGTAGGAGTGGTTGTTCCATTGATGGTTCACGGGTTCTCACTTTACAGGATGGCTTCCTGTCAGTTGGCGATAGTTAGCCCCCCTCGAAGGCTGGCTGGGTCCTAGCTTGCTTCTACAGACCCGTCCGATATGGCCTCTTTTCCCGCACACATGGCAGAGTGCGTCGAGGAATTTGCATTCTGACCGGGGGTGGCTTCCTCCACAACCAGTGCATTGGTACTGCGATCTCTGGCGTTGGTCTCATTCGGACCGAAGTCGGTGGACCTCTTCTTCATCGCTTTCTGATGACGATTCAAGGTCCTCGTGGTGGGCTGTTGTAGGCTGTCCTTCTGACTGGGGTGAAACTTCGCGGATGAGTTGGTGAAGCGGAGCGTGGGTGCGGCACATTCAGGCAGCCGACTTCCTGGTTGCTTCTGCTACAGTAGCTTCAGTGATGGCATCTTTAAGGTTAATGTCACCTTTCGCCATCAGCTTACTCTGTGTGCCTGGAGCATCTAATCCCAGAACTATTCGGTCTCTCAGGGCTTCTTCTAGGTTGACAAACTCGCATAGGCCTCCCAGATTCTGGAGATCCGCTATGAAATCAGCAACACTTTCGCCCTTCCGCTGACTTCTCTGGTAAAATTCATGCCTTCTAATGAGCGTTGGCACAGTCGGTGCATAGTGGGCCCTCAGCAGGGGTTCGAGGACGTCCCAGTCCATAGACTTTACTTCTGCCGGTTTCGCTAGTGCCTTGGGCATCTTGAATACAGTCGGCCCGCAATGAGTTAGGAATACCACCCGTTTCTTTCCGGTAGTGGCATCCTTCAAATTGTTGGTCTCCAGAAACATCTGGAAATGATCTATATATGAGTCCCAGTCTTCTTGCGCCGGGTCGAATGGAGCGGGTGGTATGATGCCGCCGGACATGGTTCCACCGTTGGTGCATTTCAGCCACGTGCTCTGTTATTGTTCTTCGTCGTTCAGTCAGCTCTGACGTCTCCACATCCCATCCTTGTTGCCAATGTTATGCTCTGTGCATGGGCGCTAAGGAGGAGACGAGCCGGTGAACAGTGAACTTCAAACTCTTTATTTACATGTGTAACAGCTCAGCTCTATGGCCGCAATGGCCCCCTTTATATAGGCAAGCTCTTGAGTATTTAACCAATGAAAACACAGGGAGCACTAGCTCCGTTAACCAATGGGAGAGGCTAGTTAATAGCCAATCAGATTCTCCTGAACGGACCAATCCGATGTCGTTATTATCGGCCAATCAGAAGGGCAGGGCCAGAACCCTGCACTTTACTTCAAGCTCTTAATAATCTTTATTCAAGTACTTAGGCTTAAGGCGGATGGGAGCTATTTCGGGATTGAGGTTAAATGATCTCGGGGTCCCCTTGTACTCACCTAGTTTTTCTGCAAAGACGTCCTTGATAATCTTTGAGTATGATTCTTTGGAATCTTGCTGCTGGACAGTAAGGATGAGCTGCTTGAGGGTCTTCCAGGAAACCATTGAGAGGGATGATCCGGAATCTACTTCCATCAGGCAGGGCTGGTTTTTGATGGCCACTTTCACTCGGGTCTTCTTGGCATCAAGAGATGAGGCATGACCGATCGTGATAGTTTGGTGAGCCTCTTCTCGCTTCGTTGAGTGGTTTAGGGTTTTGTTTCTGTAGGAGTGGTTGTTCCATTGATGGTTCACGGGTTCTCGCTTTACAGGATGGCTTCCTGTCAGTTGGCGATAGTTAGCCCCCCTCGAGGGCTGGCTGGGTCCTAGCTTGCTTCTACAGACCCGTCCGATATGGCCTCTTTTCCCGCACACATGGCAGAGTGCGTCGAGGAATTTGCATTCTGACCGGGGGTGGCTTCCTCCACAACCAGTGCATTGGTACTGCGATCTCTGGCGTTGGTCTCATTCGGACCGAAGTCAGTGGACCTCTTCTTCATCGCTTTTTGATGACGATTCAAGGTCCTCGTGGTGGGCTGTTGTAGGCTGTCCTTCTGACTGGGGTGAAACTTCGCGGATGAGTTGGTGAAGCGGAGCGTGGGTGCGGCACATTCAGGCAGCCGACTTCCTGGTTGCTTCTGCTACAGTAGCTTCAGTGATGGCATCTTTAAGGTTAATGTCACCTTTCGCCATCAGCTTACTCTGTGTGCCTGGAGCATCTAATCCCAGAACTATTCGGTCTCTCGGGGCTTCTTCTAGGTCGACAAACTCGCATAGGCCTCCCAGATTCTGGAGATCCGCTATGAAATCAGCAACACTTTCGCCCTTCCGCTGACTTCTCTGGTAAAATTCATGCCTTCTAATGAGCATTGGCACAGTCGGTGCATAGTGGGCCGTCAGCAGGGGTTCGAGGACGTCCCAGTCCATAGACTTTACTTCTGCCGGTTTCGCTAGTGCCTTGGGCATCTTGAATACAGTCGGCCCGCAATGAGTTAGGAATACCGCCTGTTTCTTTCCGGTAGTGGCATCCTTCAAATTGTTGGTCTCCAGAAACATCTGGAAATGATCTATATATGAGTCCCAGTCTTCTTGCGCCGGGTCGAATGGAGCGGGTGGTATGATGCCGCCGGACATGGTTCCACCGTTGGTGCGTTTCAGCCACGTGCTCTGTTATTGTTCTTCGTCGTTCAGTCAGCTCTGACGTCTCCACATCCCATCCTTGTTGCCAATGTTATGCTCTGTGCATGGGCGCTAAGGAGGAGACGAGCCGGTGAACAGTGAACTTCAAACTCTTTATTTACATGTGTAACAGCTCAGCTCTATGGCCGCAACGGCCCCCTTTATATAGGCAAGCTCTTGAGTATTTAACCAATGAAAACACAATGGGAGAGGCTAGTTAATAGCCAATCAGATTCTCCTGAATGGACCAATCCGATGTCGCTATTATCGGCCAATCAGAAGGGCAGGGCCAGAACCCTGCACTTTACTTCAAGCTCTTAATAATCTTTATTCAAGTACTTTTATTAATTCACAACACCTATTATCTTGTAAATGATTGACAAATAAAATAAAATCAATCAATCAATCAACACAGGTCTATGGATTTTCTAACCATATTAATTTTTCTTAGTTCATACAGCCACAAGTGATTTGCAAAGCAGGGACTGAAACAAACTCAGTGTTGAATATTCAGATTTCCCTCAGTTTAAAAAAATTAAAATCTACTTCTTACATCATTTCCACGTATATACAAAGGGACACGAGAAAGGATATAAAAGGATATTTAAGGCCCAATTCTCTAGAGGAATTTCAGTATTCCTTTCGTTTACAAAGGAGTGTTCCTCCAGTTTTTTGTTCTGTTTTATATTGATCTTATCTTCCTTAGGAATTAATGGCTAGCATCTGCCTAAAAATCCTTAAGCAAGCAATTGAAGGCTTAATATATGGACATGTCTATTTTCTCCAAACAAGTAGCACTCATTCTTGTTGTGTGATTCTTTCTTTCCAGCCATTTAATTGATTTTTTTCTCTCTGCAAGTCCTGAGCTATGAACTGAACCAAGAGGATCATTTCAGAAAAACAGATACCACTGATATATTTAATTTCCTCTCAATGCATCCTCTAAATTTGTCCTGGAGGATTGACAGTTTCTAATAAAAAGTAATAAGGTTCTCCTTTTTAGTGTGTTGACATAACTATTATTGCTTTAGCACTGCACCTCATATAGTCATCTCACAACACATGATGCCACTTATCAAACTATATTATAAGGAAATAATCAATAACCCATCACTGGAAGAATTTTTCTACCCTATTGCTTTTAAAATTAGTCCTGTTTGCAAGGAATTTGCTGCTGTTTTGGGGGAAGACAATCCTAACAAACATTAAATATAGTCAGACTCTAGTAATAGTTTTAACAAGACCTACTGAAAACACACTTAGTTTACCTTTCCTAGAAATAGTACTATTAGAAGCAATTGCCAAATGTTCAACTCCAAATTGCCTGCCCAAATCCCATTTGTATAATGCTCTTAATAACACACAATCCAAGTTGCACATACACCCTCACCAGAGTTGCTCCTTTAACACACTTCCTGTCTGATTGTATAACCTGTGTGTCTTAAGTCCAGTAACCATGGTGATGAGGAGAAACCTGTTAGAAATTAGTTAGTTTGATTGGGTGAGTCAGGTGAGGTGAGTTGAAGGGTTTGGCCCATTAATTCTGGAATCTCCTGAAAGGACACACACACACACACATACACACATTATGTCTGATACCTATCAGATATAAGAAGAGAAGTAGTGAAAAGGAAATAAGATATAATATTTATTTTAGGGTGTCTGCTGTATTGTCTCTCTCCTGACCCTCTGATAACTGATAGCTCACACTGGAATATTTATCTCCTATCTGTGAATCTTCTCTCTTTAAAAATAAAACTAGTTTTGTTGGAGTGATTATAGGGCATCTGGGCTTATTTAAAAAGAGCCAACAAGGATAGCACAGCCCTGGGGTTTAGCAATGTTTAGCTTGTTCTAGCTTGACTCAGGATTTTATACGATGCAACCTGCTGTGATAGTCTGTTGAGAAACTATTTGCATTAAGTCATCTTTAAAAAATTCTGCAATGATTATATCATTTATCCCTCTTGCTGAGAATACAGATATTATTCAACTTTATTGCCCTCTACTTTTCTGACTGGAAAAGATAATAAGCCTTTGAGTAGGAACGGAAATACTGTCTCTTAAAATAATTTTAGACTGCTTTTCTAATTGTTTTATGCCTTAGAGAATCACTCTATGAAAGTCATAAGAGCCAATTAGCAAGAGAAACAACAATGCTAAGGGAAATCACTAAAGGCAGACAGGCGTTCGACATTTTATTGGATATATGACTGCTATTTTTAATATAATTGTATTTTTGGCTAAAAAAAAACTTTGCAAAAAATGCTCAAATCACACTTGATATTTCAGGGATTGTCATTGTTAGTAAGAGGCACATTTCCTTCCCTGCTATGAAAAATATGACCAATTGTGGATTTTGTTGGTGCTTGGACACAATTATAACATATCAGTTATCACAAAAGTTTGCATTGAAGCAATACCTATTATGTATGCAAATGCAATCTATAGTAGTTCAGTTTTCTCTTCTGATATGGTTTTATTGAGTCATAGTCAACTCAATAACAAATTATTAGCAGTTGATTGCTCTTAGAATCATCATCATCACCCATTTCTGCTTGAATGGAACAAAACATTTCATAAGCATATACTATTGGACTAGTTGAAGCAAAATTAATATTTGTAGACTATAAAATTAATATTTATATAATATTTATATGAGGAAGCTGTAGGAAGTTTTCCAAGATTCTTGGTCAATATACTAGTTCTTCTCTATAAAACTCTTTATGGCACAGAACTAGTTTGCCCATAGTGCAGTTATCTCCAATGTTTTGTTTTTCTGTTTTTATATTTTCTTTTAATGCTAATAGCCACCCAGAGCTATGAAATGCATCACCTTATGAAAATTGCAAAGATAAATAACAACATAATGTAACACAAATCAAAATAACTGGGGAATTTGGTTAGGCATGGGTTTATGAGCTTATGATAGATGTCAATATAGGACTATATAACAGTACAATTCTATATTGTATAGAATTATAACAAGTATAACAAGACATTAGTGGTTCGTCTTATGCATGGGCATTCACTAGATTTGAATCAAATACCTTTATTTGAATCCAATCCTCTCTAAGTGCATTGAACTATACTAAAGCCTCTTGAGTTTGGGGACAATAATTTGATTTAAATACCTAGCAAATTTGGAAGTGGTATGAGGGATAATTCAAAATACTTTTAGGAAGACACATCAGATCTGACTAAATATCAATGTCTTTAAGGAATTGCTTGATTGCCTTTACCACAGGGTTATTCTCTAGGATGTGCACTTGAATTAAATAAATTGCTAAAAGTTTCTTATTGTATTGTCTTGGTTCAAAATGAAACATAATTATCAGAAAGGACCCAAGGAATTTGATCTTCTGGGAAGCAAAGCAGTTTAATTCAGTAGGCAAAGATGTGTCAAGGTGCTGAATGCACTTTTACTGATGCCAGACTTGTGGTATAGGATCACAATGGAAGGGTAATGTAGGACTTGAAATATTGTCCTAGATAGTTTGTGAACCCTTTTTCAACGAGGCAAAAGATGTGTATGGTTCTTAAATAATAATAATAATAATAATAATAATAATAATAATAATAATAATAATAATAATAATAATAATAATAAATTTCAAGAAGATACTTGATTGATACCTAGGACACTGGCAGTAACCCGTATCAACCATTAGCACCAGTCACTGTTTTTTGTGATACATTTTTAAATGTTCAGTTGACTAAGTTTCATGTTTATTGACTAAAAGAGATGATGATGATGATGATACTTATTATTGTTGTTATTATTATTGTTGTTGTTGTTATTATTATTGTATATAAAAACATTTGAACAGCTGTGGCAGATCTTTTAAGGAGTAGGATTTCACTATATATTCCCTAAGCATCATTATATGTGGTTGCAGAATGAAATACAATTCCAAGATACTGAGTCGACTTTATCATGTCAATTGGATAATTGTTTAATTTCCTATAATATGTTTTAGACTGCTTAACACACACCACTATCTTGGTTTTATTCTAATTAATATCAAATGTTTCTTTATTGCAATATTCAGCCAGCACAAAAAATTCTTTTATTAGGCTGATAGAAATGCGGAAAGCAGATAAGAGAATTATGATATATTTCTATGTAATTTTGATGGCTGATGAGAGAGGTAGTTCATCTGGGGGGGAAAAAGTAATGATGTAATAGTTAAATAAAGATGATGCTAAATTGCATCCCTGTCAGACTCTATTAACAGGAACCTCCTTGATATAATGAATGTAGAGACTGCATATGATCTTTATAGATGAATTATCGAATAATTTATAAGCAGGAAGAATGCTTTTATCTATAAAGGAATTTTGTGACTTACACCAAAGAAGTACCAAGCAATGCATTTTGATGAATCAGTGAGCTATTTGTCATCTTTTCATTTCTTCACCAGCTGCCAAACTGCTAACAGACCAGACATCATTCAATATCTGTCAATGCCTGTCAATGTCCTACTGACCTAAAATAGAGAGTAAGAGCAAATACTCATGGCTAAATTAATATGCATTTATTTTGTCCTTGAGTTGGCAGAAAAGTCTGTCAACATAAATTGAATTACCTCTAGAGTGGAACATTTAGTGCTATGCTTACAGTTTTAACATAGCACAGTTTCATGACAATAATCAGTTTATCTCCTGATTTCTTTTTCCCCTTCTCTCCCATGTCATTCAATCATTGTCTGTAACATGTAAGGAAGCAAGGTTGGACAATTCCATGTACTTGCCTGAGGCAGAAAATTGTTTGAGTGAATACAGATCTATCAGTCCTCTGGAAGGTCAGTTGAAAGGGACCTTCTAGTTCAATCCCCTGCTGAAGCAGGAAACCCTATACATTCCAGAGAAATGGTTGTCCAATCTCTTCTTAAAAACCTGCAGTGTTGGAATACTTACAGCTTATGGAGGCAAGTTATTCTACTGATTAATTTTTCTAACTGTCAGGAAATTTCTCTTTGGTTCTAGGTTGGTTCTCTCCTTAATTAGTTTCAATCCATTGGCAATAGCAATTATCCCATCTGGCATGTCAATGGATGGGAAAGGAAAGAATGGTTAGAATGCAATATTGCAGACTAAGTCTGCCCACAGCCTGGAGTTTTCATCCTGCCTGGCCCAGGATTGATTCATCCTTCTGGGGTCAGTAAAATGAGGATCCAGCAATATGCTAACTCTATAAACTGCTTAGAGAGGCTGTAAAGCACTATTAAGCAATATATAACTCTACGTGCCATTGCTGTTGCTATCACAAAACAAAGCTCCCTTCTGCATCACACACAGTCTTCCTATACCCTACTGATGAATCATGAGAGATTATATTTTTAAACATGGGAATAATTTTGGAAGTTAATAACTTCTGGATGATAATATATCAACACTGATATTTCTACAATTCTTTTTAAATAGTTGTATATGCAGTAATCCTCGGTCAGGGTTAGTCAACCTTTTTATACCTACCGCCCATTTTTGTATCTCTGTTAGTAGTAAAATTTTCTCTAACTCCCCACTGGTTCCACAGTAATGGTGATTTATAAAGTAGGGGACAAAACCCCTGCCACCCACCATGAAAGCTGGAATGCCCACTAGTGGGCGGTAGGAATCAGGTTGACTACCACTGATCTAGGTCATGGTAATATTTCCATGTAAATAAGGAATTTTTATTTTTGAGAAGCACAAGAATCAGTGTGTACCCACAACCAGAAGTTATCAAATATGGGGGCATTCTTGACCAATAAGTAATAAAGAAAGCAATTTATTATTAAACATGTTTATTTAACATTATCAGGAAAAATGAAATACTCATCATATACTTTTTAGCAGGCAGGCATCTACCTTCCCCAGTAGTCTTTTTCCAACAGGTTTGTCAGTTCTTTGAAAGACTGATGTACATGTGTTTAAAAGAAGGTTTACTAATCTACCAGATAATATAGGTAGTAATAACATGAATAAGAAACAAATCTGCAGATATCCATCCATTCTTTGTATCTATTGGAGAGTACAATCATTTTCTATGCTAACTTTAACACGAGTATTATCTTCCACATTGAAAGTGTCAATTTTGAATTCTGACATAGTTGTTTCTATGGAACATAAATGGGGACAGGGTCCACAACACTGTTACAGAGAATTTGGTCCAATATCCTGTACACAAGCCACTGATACACTCTGTAGTGAACACAGAGCTACATTTTCATTGTTTGGTTTTTTTTAAACAACAAAGGCTGTCATTTGTAGGGAACAACAGTTTTCATAGACTGCCAAGCAGTAGTTTCATTGTAGTAAAATGGATTTAACAGTGGATATTGGATTCAATTATTTTGGATCATGTAGGGGAAGGGGAGGAACAGAAATAAATAAATAAATAAATAAAATAATGGCATGGCGCATTTGTATTTTTCTAAACAAAGTTATGAAGTGCTGTACACCAATGTTTGAAATGAAAACTAGAAATGGAAAAGGATACACAACTGGGGGTAGATTAACATAAGGCACAGTGTCCTTTTCATTACCCAACATAACAAATTATCTCATTATCTAACATAAATATCTATCAGCCCTTCAAGCCCTAGAGTAGGTCAAGAAATGGACACTGCAGGGATTCCAGTACAGCTATTGTTGCATAATGATAACATCTTGCAGCAAGCTGCTTTTTGTCCTATGTCATCATCTTAAATTCCTTTATAGTATCAGCAAAAGGAAGAAATAAATTCTACATTTATGACTGAACATATTTGATGTGTGTGTGCATTAACAGGTTTGTTCTATTTTAAGTGATAGATTCATTTTTTTAATTGAATAAACCAGCCTGTAAAGCAACTGTTAGGACAGAGCACCATAGATTCTTTGTTAGTTTTTTTGTTGACAACCAGTAATGGTATTCTACCAGTTCAGCCTGGTTCTAGTGAGCCGGTAGCAGCAATGAGCAGCGGAGACCGAAATGGTTCTCTCCACTGCTCTGCTATTGGACCCACCCACCCGCACAGGCTCCCATACTCACTTTTATCCTCTGAATTTGAAGTGCAGAATAGTGCCGCACAGCAGCTGCTAAAGCAACCGGGATCATGCTGGCTTGCAAGAGGCAAGTTACAATGCCTCTGCACCTACGCAAAGTGCACATTTGGTACACATGTGCATGCAAAGTGCGCCCACCAAGCCATGCCCACTGAACTGGTAGAAAAAATATTTGAATCCCATCACTGTTGACAACACAAAATTAAGTACAAAGTTGAAAATAAACTTTAAAAGTGGTTGTTTGCCAAAATTAATTAATTTACAATTAAAGAGATGTGTTTTGTAAAGCTCAAATTCCTGCAACCCTGATTCTCCAAGCTTGCAAAATGAGAAGAATGACCCAAAACATTTCTGGGAAGGTTTTAGTTATCTATAAATTGAGAGGCAAAACATAAAGCAATGGAAGTTTTATATTCTGCTATTTTTGCACTTCAAGGCTACAAAATATTTTGAAAGATCCATTAGTTTCTCCCTAAAGATTTTAATAGTTTAAAGAAGGGGCATCAAACTAGCATTGTCACAGCATCCTCGTTATTTCCATTCAGATTCTGGAAATATCATTCTACAATGCACAGATTTATGTACAATTTTGTTCAAAAGTGAACTAGTGTTTCCTCATGTATGATTTTTCCACTGACTTTAATAATGGTTTATTTATATTCAGCCAGACTTAACATACTTTGTTGCATATTCCCTCTTTCTAAATCATATGTTTTTTCATGCAGTTTTCTTAAACTAAATTTACTTATTTTTCCAGCTGAGAATGATGGAGACTAAAAAATTATTTATTGATGCTGACTGCGACAATAGGTGAATTGTGCATTAGAATAATTCCACAATTTTTTTTAAAAAATCATTATTAAGGAACAATCTATATTGGTAACTTTGAAAGTATTTTTATACACACGTACAGAATACAATTTAGGAATAGTTATGAACTTTTATCCTTTTCATTGCTATAAAAATGTAATACTTGGCTTAGCCAGCACTGTGCCAAAATGATTTGTGAGAAACTATGCTGAAGCTGCAAGGATTACTAAAGAAATAAACATTAAATATCTGGCACAGATGCTTCTTGTTTGGATCTATTATTTTAGCTCAGTATTATTTCTTTTTCTGAGCATTTGTTCTGCATAGTGGCAGGTTATGCTTATTTTGAACTGTGCTCACCTAGTTCTTCCAGCAAAACTATCAATAAATAGCAGGGAAAGTGTTGTTGTCATTGTTTTAATCAATCTATCATAAATCTGACTTAAATCTGACCAGTTTGCTTCAGCAAGTGTTATGTGTATGTATATATGTGTGTGTTTACATACACAAACTCACACACCCTGTCCTGAGGAAAACGGAAAGAATCCAAAGATTTGAAATTATTGCTCCAATAATCAAGTCTTTAAAAGTTCTGGAATAATAAATATGTTACACTAAGGACAAGAAATCAATGTCAATAAAATGCTGAATATAGAGATCATATCTGCCCAAACCTATTTTTATTGAGATTGGTTATGATATCAGAGTAGCAATAGCACTTCATCTTATATGCTGCTTTACAGTGCTTTACAGC
Organism: Hydrophis major; assembly: GCA_033807585.1. NCBI lineage: Eukaryota > Metazoa > Chordata > Lepidosauria > Squamata > Elapidae > Hydrophis > Hydrophis major. The sequence continues at coordinate 66,838,423 of CM066330.1, forward strand.
CTTCTCTAAAGTTTTTACAGAGTCAGCCTATTGCCCCCAACAATCTGGGTCCTCATTTTACCCACCTTGGAAGGATAGAAGGTTGAGTCAGCCTTGAGCCAGGTTAGATTCGAACTGCAGCCAGAAGAAGTATCCTGCAGTACTGCACTCTAACCTTTCATCAACATGTGAATTTGAAGGATGTCTCTTACAGATACTTTCATACCTCTTTAACCTCCCTCCTCCTCTTCTGCAAAGTTTGTCTGCTCATTGTTTTATTAACAGCTCTTTTCATCAAGGTCATTCTCTTCATTATGCACAACCAGTTGCTAAATTAAATTGCAGTCACCTCAGACATTAAGAAGTGATATTTTGAATTGCATGGGCCAGAATTCATGGCCCCAATCTAAATTCACTGTCCTACTTGAGCATCATAATAGCATCTTCTTTTTTAGTCAACCACAGGGAACTCCCCTTTCTAGAATATCCCGAGAATGGGATGGAGGGACAAATGGTACCAATATTGCAATCATGTAATGTATACTTTGGTTCGATGTCCTAATACAAATATATAAACAAGTCATTGTGTGATGGCTTCATGATGTTCATATTGTCATTTGGTGTCATTGTGACTTGGCATGCATGTCTACATTTTGCAGATTAATTGGCCCAGAAACCAACCAACCAATAAACAAACAAAGTGGTTTATCACTTCACCATGGCTTTCAATGATCCCATCTTCTAGTTTCATTTTTAGTAATATATAAGAGACTCATGTCCTCTACAGCAGGGGTCTCCAACCTTGGCAACTTTAAGACTTGTAGATTTCAACACCCAGTTGCTTTGCTGGCTGAGGAGGGATTCTGGGAGTTGAAGTCCACAAGACTTAAAGTTGCTAAGGTTTGTGACCCCTGCTCTACAAACTACAATCCACAATTACTATTGTTGAATCAATGAACAAGTCTATCTCCAAGATAAATACATTTTGCTTTACTGTCAGTGATTGGAGAGGTTATATTTATTCTGCAAAGCCCAGTAGCAGTTGAACAGGAATTTCCAATAATTCTTTTTTTTTTTTTTTGGTGGTCCCAAGCATGCTAAGATTTGAATAATGAAGGGAGAAAGAATTAATTGGTAGTTTTCCTTTCTATTGTGTATTTTTGCATGGTTCCACTGATACAAGAAAAATAGTATTATTTAAATTAAATAAGCACATTACATAACTCACATGTTATGTCACACCATTTTTCCTGAAAACATTGGAAGGGAAAAGTAATTTCTAGTTTCCTTTCAGATAAATTCCTGCAATTAAGAATATTTCACAATGAAGTAGGGGTACTAATCAGGGCTGTCCATTTCCCCACAATTATTCAAGTTATCTATAAAATTCCTAGTCTCTTAAATGAGATATAATCAGCATATGAAAAGCTTGAAGATAAAGGGAATGAACATGTAATTGGTCTCTTTGCAGATGATGACCCTTAAGTAAGTTTCATTAGGTTGTAGCAATTAAATAAATTTAAAATAAAATCCTCACCTGAGATAAACTTTAGTTTTTGTAATTTGGAATGTGTGTTGTCATCAATATTTTTTTATAAACTAAGTTGTTATACCTGTTTTAAATTCTTTCAGTTACTTTAGCTTCACCTATAGCCTTTATTTCATGTAAATATCTCACCCTAGTAATTACTGAAACCTGTCACTTTCAGCTGTATTAGTTGTCTAACAGTGCATGTACACTGTATTATAGGAATGCTATAACAGGCTTCTTAGGAAAGGTACAAGACAATTCAGGAAATGCCCTTCATCTGAGCTCTGCTATAGCTGTATATATTATGCGTTGACTGGTTATTGTAATTAGAATTACACGCTGCTGCTATGAATACTGTTCTAAGAAACACAGCATAGGCGGATGCTAGGGCATACTCAATCTGAGCTCCAAGCAGATTATTTTCAAAGCATGCAAAGAGCAGAAGAAACTAGAGGAAGATGACTGAGAGAAGATTGTTACCCTGGTATGAGAACCGGAAAGTGGGACAAGTATCAGTCCAAAGCTTAGAAGAAACCAGAAAGAGCACAGTGGTGAATAGAGACTATTGTAGCTGAAATCTAGAAGGAGGAACAACAGCAGCCATAAACCAGGGAACCATGAATTCTAGCCTTGCCATACCCATGAAAATCAATTGGGTGATCTTGGGCTAATCATTCATTCTCAGCCCAATCCATCTCAGAGGAATGAAATAGGAGGAGGAGAATTTGTTGGACATCTTTGTCACCTTGAATTATTTGTGGGATAAAAGTGGATATAAATAAAACAATGAAATAAATAAAATAAAATAAATAAAAGGAATAAAGAATCCAGTTCAACAACTGAGAGAGTTGTTAAGTACTTGGACATGGGTCGGAGTAAATGGAGACAGCCTCTGAATGTGAACTTTCAGCTCTTTATTGCATAGTGACTTCTCGAAACAACAACAGTGAACTCTGCCTTATATAGGCAACCCTTGTGAGAATTGTCCAATAGCGAGCTATGAACGCTAGCTCTTTTAACCAATAATAGTCCTCTGTTAAGGGCCAATCGGATTCCTAAGAACTAACCAATCCGATCTGGCCGCCAAACAGCCAATCAGAAGTGCAGGGCCAGAACCCTGCACTTTACCTCAAGCTTATACTTTATTAACTATGGTACATACACAACACCCCTTCCCCCTGGCTTCTTGATTACGGTGTAATTATATAGTCCTTTAAATAGGATGGTTGTCTTTTAAGTCTTTCGGATTTTCGTTGGACTGGTTGATTGCAATTCTGTTGAGGTAGATTGTTGTTTGGCAGTGGATCTGCTTCTTGCTCAGGTGCAATTTCTTGCGGTGCAAACAATTCTCCTTCCTGCTCCATTTCCTGAGTCTCACTTAATTCGTCACTCCCTTCAAGCAGGTTCCCTGGAACATCATCTTCTTCTGTACCTCCCCCCCCCCCGGTTTGGTCATGGGGGAGTTGTTGACTGGCCGTTGTGAGTCGTGACCGTAATTGGTCGATGTGCTGTTTCCACAGTCTATTGTCACAGCATTTCACTTCGTAGGATTTGGGGCCGGTCACTCGTACTACCGTTGCCTCTATCCATAACGGATCGCCTGATAAGTTTCGTGTGTAAATGAGGTCTCCTACCTGGAAGGTGCAACAGTGGCCACTGGATCCTATTGGCTTTTCCGGTTCGTAAGCAGGGTGCAACCGGTCGAGGTGGGAACGGAGTCTTCGTCCCATCAGTAGTTCTGCGGGAGTTCTGCCGGTAACGCAATGTGGAGTTATGTGTTGCAAAAAGAGAATTTGGTTGACCTTGTCATCGATATTGTCATAGTCCATTTTTTGCAAAGTCTTTTTAACAAATTGAACCATGCATTCCGCTCGGCCATTGGTCGCAGGGTGCGCAGGCGAGGTGAGCGCATGGCGGATGCCGCGGTCAGTGAGGTATTGCTCGAACATTAGTGCCGTAAACTGTGGCCCGTTATCAGACACCAGGACGTCAGGCAATCCGTGGGTTGCAAAGAGTCTATTTAGGATCTTGATCACTGCCTCGGAAGTTGTAGCCATCATACAATGAATTTCTAACCAATTGGAGTATGCGTCGACTGTCAGCAGGAAGGTATATCCTTTGGTTGGCCCAGTGAAATCCAGGTGGATTCTGGACCAGGGTCCACGTGGCGTCTCCCATTCAGAAGGCATGGCTTTTGGTGGGGCGTTGCTGGCTTGTTGGCAATTGGTACATGCTTTGACCCACTGCTCGATTTGCCAGTCCATGCCCGGCCACCATGTGTAGCTTCGTGCAAACGCTTTCATCCGCACGATGCCGGGGTGGCCCTCGTGCAGGATTTGTAGCAGTGTCTTCTGGAGTCATTCTGGGACAACGACTCTATTGCCCCAGATAATACAGCCTTTTGGGAAAAAAGTTCAGTCTGTCGCGATTTGAATTGCGCGAAGTCATCTGGTACTTGGTCCAATGACCAACTGCGTTCTACCCAGCCTAGGACTCGAGCTCGGGTGTGGTCTTGTTTGGTTTCTCTCGCGATGTCTCGGGCGGTCATAGGCGGTGAGTTGAGTGTTTCAATCTGCAACGTGGTTGCTGTTCGTCGAGAGTCTCTGGAAGCGGTGCTCGGCTTAATGCGTCGGCGTGGGGAATGGCTTTCCCGGGGCGATATTGCAGACGATAATTATAAGGAGCTAGGAATTCTGACCATCGGGTCATTCTAGGGGATAATATGTAGGGGGTTGGCTTGTCCCCGGCTATTATCCCTAGCAACGGTTTGTGGTCAGTTATAATGGTAAATGTCCTTCCATACACATATTCATGAAATTTATTTACAGCTGAAACGATTGCGAGAGCTTCTTTATCAATTTGTCTATAGTTCCGCTCTGCTTGTGAAAGAGTCTTCGAAAAGTAAGCAACAGGGGCTTCGTTCCCATTAGGCAGTACATGACTCAAAATGGCGCCCACCCCAAAGGGCGATGCATCGCAGATTATAACTAATGGTAAAGTCTCGTTATACTGCATAAGTACAAAGTCAGATGTGAGCAGTTTTTTAACATTCTGGAACGCTTGTTCTTCCCGGTAACCCCATACCCATAATGCTTTTTTATCTAATAACCGGTGTAATAGTTCAGCAACAGTCGCCTTGTGCGGTAAAAATACATTATCGAAATTAATGAGGCCTAAGAACGCTTGGAGATCGGCCTTGTTTCGTGGCCTGGGAGCATTTTTTATAGCCTTTAATTTACTATCAGTAGGATGAATGCCCTGGCTATCAATCCGATACCCTAGAAACTCAACACTGTCAGTATATAAGTGACATTTATTTTTTTTCACCTTAAGTCCTGCCTCTTGGAATTTTTTAAGAACACATTTCAAATGATCCTGCAAGATTTTTTTGGTAGGGGCTGCGATTAATACGTCATCGAAATACGGAACCACGCCCTTGATTCCCTGTAATAACCTTTCCATGAGGCTTTGGAATATCCCCGGGGCTACACTAACCCCAAATTGCAATCGGGTACATTTAAAGGCACCTCTGTGCGTTACAATTGTTTGGGCTTGGGCCGTCTTTTCATCCACTGGTAGTTGTTGATAAGCTTGAGCTAAATCTAATTTAGCGAAAACCTTTCCGCCCCCCAAGGAATGAAGGAGGTGCTGCACCACCGGAACTGGATACGCATTCTGCTGTAGGGCGTGGTTTAAAGTGGCCCGGTAGTCCCCACAAATTTGGATTGACCCATCTGGCTTAATGGGTGTTACAATTGGGGTTTCCCATGGAGAGTGATCGATGGGCTTCAACACCCCTTGAGCAATTAGCTTGTCGAGTTGTTCGTCGATCTTTGCTTTAAGAGCAAATGGAACTCGATGGGGCTTCAAGTGAATAGAGGCTACTTTTTGATCTAGACTAAATGAGATTGGGGTTCCCTTATACTCGCCTAAACGGTCCGCGAAGACGTCGCTGAACTCAGAAATAAGGTCTTCCTCCCACTCACAACCACCGACTTGGTTCACGCCGGCCACCTCGATGCCGAGTGGCACGGACCATTGGAGGCCGAATAGACTAGGCCTATCTCTATCGATGATCGTTAGAGGTAAGTACGCTGTATGCTTTTTGAAGGAGACTCGGACTCGACAGGACCCGACAACGGGGATTCGATTTCCTTGGTAGTCCTTGAGGATGAGGTGTTGAAATTGGAGGTCTTGGCATTGAATTGTGGGGATAAGTTGCTTGAGTGTCTTCCAAGACACCATCGAGAGGGATGATCCCGAGTCGACCTCCATGTGGCAAGGCTGGTTCTCGATGGCTACCGTGACTCAAATTTTCTTAGTGTCCAAAACTGAGGCGTGACCTATAGTGATAGCATGGTGAGCCTCTTCTTTTTGCAAAGCTCAATTTCTGCAGGAGTGGTTTACTGGCTCTCGCCGTACAGGACGGTTTCCTGTAGATTGGTGATAGTTGGCCCCTTTTGAGGCCTGGCTGGGTCCTGGTAAGCTGCGGCAGACCCGGCTGATGTGGCCTTGTTTCCCGCACTGATGGCAGAGTGTATTGCGGAATTTGCATTCAGCCCTGGCATGGTTTGCTTCACAGCCAGCGCAAGGGCGTAAGGGCTTAGGGCAAGGGTCCCGGTCGGACCGCAGTCGATGGACCCCTTCTTTGTCACTGTCTGACGACGAAGAGAGGTCCTCGTGGTGCGTTGTTGAGAGCTGCCCTTCTGAGTTGGGTAAGATTTCGCCGGTCGGTGGTGTTGCTGGAGTGCAGCTTTGCCGTAATTGGCAGCCGACTTTTTGGTCACCTCCGCAGCCGTGGCTTCGGTGATGGCGTCAGCAAGGCTGATGTCACCTTTCACCATCAGCTTGCTTTGCATGCCTAGCGCATCTAATCCCAGAATTACTCGATCTCTTAGTGCTTCTTCTAAATCGGCGAACCCGCAGAGGCCCCCTAAATTTCGGTGGTCCGCCACGAAATCGGCCACGCTCTCTCCCTTTCGTTGGTTTCTCTGATAAAACTTGTGGCATCTCACGAGTGTAGGCACGGTTGGCGCGTAATGGTCTCTCAGGATGGGTTCGAGGTCGTCCCAGCTCATGGCTTTCACTTCTCAAGGTTTGGCGAGTGCTTTAGCCATCTTAAATACAGCTGGGCCGCAATGCATCAGGAACAGTGTCCGCTTCTTTGCTGGTGTGGCGTCCTTCAAGTTATTCGTCTTGAGAAACATTTGGAAGCGATCCATGTAGGATTCCCAATCCTCTTGGTTTGGATCGAACGGAGCGGGTGGTACGATGCCGCTGGACATGGTTCCGTTGTTGGCATCATCTTATCATGTGCTCAGTATTGCTTCCTGGCTTTTTAGGTTCAGACGTCTCCACATCCTATCCTCGTTGCCAGTGTTAAGTACTTGGACATGGGTCGGAGTAAATGGAGACAGCCTCTGAATGTGAAGTTTCAGCTCTTTATTGCATAGTGACTTCTCGAAACAACAACAGTGAACTCTGCCTTATATAGGCAACCCTTGTGAGAATTGTCCAATAGCGAGCTATGAACGCTAGCTCTTTTAACCAATAATAATCCTCTGTTAAGGGCCAATCCGATTCCTAAGAAGTAACCAATCCGATCTGGCCGCCTAATAGCCAATCAGAAGTGCAGGACCAGAACCCTGCACTTTACCTCAAGCTTATACTTTATTAACTATGGTACATACACAACAAGAGTCAACCAAATTCAAGAAATGGAGCAAAATGCAAAACTATTTTACCCTTTTTATCTTTTTCCGTACTAACAAAAATAGCTTTGTCAGACATTTCTTTTAAAATAGTCATATGGTGCCCAGTAACTGTAATCTTCAAAGGCTTTTTATCAATATAGAACATAAACAGATGTTTTTCCTCAAGGAAAAGAATCCTGTCAATCAACATCCACGTCTTAAATCAAGTCCATCTGAGTCCCCAATCTGTCTGCAATTTCCAATAATAATCACCCATTTGTTATATATTAATAATATAGAAATGTTTACATTTCCAGTTAAACTTTTTTTTAAGAACTGAAAGATGTTCACCCAGTGTTTTCAATAAAGTTTTTCTTTTTAATCTTTAAAGAAAGCCAAAGAATTTTACAAAATAAGTCCAAATGATTAAGACATGAGCTAGTTGAACTTAGAATTTGTATAAGTGACATTAGTGGCTATAAGCAAGACAAAATCCTGCAACTACTGGCCAATTGCAAGCTAACCACAAAAGCAAAACTTTTGTCATCTGCTTACAGAAATGCAGCTGAGCTGAGCACATGATTACTCTGAAACTATCTCTTTAATTCCAGAAAAATTTCAGCTGTCCAATTCCTGTAATATGGTGCTTTGGAGGAATGTCAGCTAGCCGTTAGGCCCCCTTTGAAGTGTGTGACTCAAATGTTTGACTTATAGTGACACAAAGTTTTTTGAACTATTTAACTCTTTATTAGCATTGCTTGTGTAATTGCAGAGGATTTTCAACCCCATTGAATAACACTGAATCTGATTTACAGCAGAATTAAAAATCAGAGTTTACAAGAAAGAGATGAAAACAATGGATTTACAAATGAAAGATGTTGACTCAAAATTGATAAAGAAATACATATAATAAAGCAGATGACTGATTTGGATTATTCCCTTAAATTAAATCTACGAGAAGAGTTTTCTAGAGTTGCTACATTAGAAATACAAAGGAGTTTTGATAAAGCTGAAGAATTCTGAGAGAAGGGAAATATGAGAAAACAGATTCTAAAATGTTCATTGAAGATTTTAAAGATTGCCTGCAGAAAGAAGAAAGAATGCAAAATTAATGTACCTGATTAAGGTTAAATTAATGGACTGCTATTTGAGTGGGTGTTTAATAACTTCTTTATTAGGGCGAGATGACAATGGATATTTCTGGTAATGTTTATGTGGTTTTTGACTGGGTTTGAACCTTAATTATTTGAAGAGATTGAATGGGATTTATTTAAAGGAAAAGCATGCTGTAATAGCACTAGCACTTAGACTTATATACCACTTTATATTGCTTTACAGCACTCTTTAAGTGGTTTACAGAGTCCAGTATATCATCCCCAACAATCTGGGTCTAATTTTACTGACCTCTGGAAGGATGGAAGGCTGAATCAACCTTGAGCCAGTTAGAATAGAATTGCTGGCAGTGAGTTGAATTAGTCTGCAATACTGCATTCTACGTACTGCACTACCACAGGTACTTTGATCTTAAATTTTATAATCTAATTTCTGATAACCTTTTTTAATAGGGAGCTATGAGATTTTAGAAATGAATTTATAGAAACTGTAGTGCTATGTGGAATGAAAAGTTGATTAGTTTTATATTAAGACATGATGATACAGTTGACTTCTTGCTGGGGAAGAAGGGCGTGGTTTCTTTTTCTTTTTTCCTTTTCCTTTTTCTCCTTTCCTTTTTAAATTTTTTAATGTATCTTTATTTTGTTGTATAAGTTTTACTTGCATAATATAATCCTTAATAAAATTATTTGAAAAAGCATAATAGTGTTGCCAGAATGAAAGACAGAAGAAGAAGAAAGCAGAGACAAAGATGTTGGGAAAGGCCTGAAAGAAATCTGTGAAAGAAAAAGGAAGAAAAATAAACATTTTATTATTTGGTTAATATTCAACATTATAGGATCAAAAGGTCGAAAGAAAATATGAGCCACAATCAACTAAAAGCCTTTATTTTTATTTTTGTAAATTTATTTAGAAAATTTTATATAGTTGTTCATCTTACATACATGACTTTATAGTAGAACTGAAACATTTAGAAATTGTGTTAAAAGTTTGTAGGCATCGATATGTTTTAGGGTCACGTATGGTAGAGCATCGTACAAAACAATTCCCAACCATTGTTAAATTCAGTTACAAGTAGTTTTGGAATAGATGCTGTTTCTTTTTCAAATCCCAAGCTATTTGTTTCTACTGCTTTGGGAATGCATCAACTCCCATGGAGCCTTTCTTCCCCTCCTGACAGACTCAAACCATCCAAATTACAGAAAAAAAGATACAAAAATAATTTTTAGATGGTATGTGACTCCAGAGAAATTGCCACGTATTACTAAAATAAATAAGCTGGAATAACTTCAACAAAGAGCATGTATTTTACGGATGAGCCTGCTGGACATTACTGTTTAACTGTGAAACACTTGCTTTATTTGAAATGGAACTGATAGTAAGTTTATATTAGTTGAGTCTACAATCTATAATTAACAGTGGTCTTTATTAAACAGAGTAATGTTTTTCACAGGTTTTTATTAGTACATGTAGTAGTTTGAAAGAAGATAGGCCCAAATGTCAATCCAAAAATATCCTGAAAATGTCAGCATTATTTTGAAAAAAAAAATTACATTTTTCAGATCAAAGAAATAAAGTCAGCAGTACATAATCATCTTCACTTTGACCCCAGATAATTGCTGTGACTGACATTCAAATATACTTTTATTCTAATTAATTTTGCACTTGGTATAACTTTTAAAAAACTCCTGACAGTTTCAGGATGATAGCTGTTATTTCTCTCCTATGAAATCTCTGAAAAATTATGCAACTTGATAGTGAAGGAACACCATGTTCTCCAATTCCTCCTTCTCAAGAGGGCTTCAAGAATGTCAAGCCAGCTCTTCTCAGGAAATTTGAACTGGAAGTTTCAAATGATAGATGCTGGGCAATTAGCAATAAGAGGATAGAAACTGCAATTCCATAACCTACCTTCCCATTCTCAGAGGTAACAAGTAAATTCTCCGACCAATATAGAACATTTAATCTCTCAGTTTTAATTTCAGCAAGCGGACTGTGTACATAAACATGTCAGGGTTCCAAGTAATAGCCCCATAGCAAGCAGAACTCTGAGGCAAATAGGTTCCTCAAAGAATACTTACATATTGGCACAGGTTGGTGAAAACCGACTCTGAATATTCCCACAGTTTTCACCTAATTAAAAGTAAAAGTTTCTCCCCTTTCCTAAACCATCAGTTATATAGTCCTGTCTGGTTGCCTGGTGACATCACTCCTCCTCTCTCCGGCCACCTGTTGGAATGTCCTTGGTTCCCAGGAGAAAGTATTTTGTTTTGGCTACAAACCCCAAGTATCTCTACCCCCCCCCCCCTCCTATACCCCAGCTCCAGTGTGGCAATGCTGAAACCTCAAAATGGCCTCGGTCAACTTCAGGGTTGATAAAACATGTGCATACAACTATTGTACCATTATTAGGAAAATGGCATGACGAGGGAGATCCCAGATGAAGGGAGAATTGTAGACTGAATTCATTTAATATTTATCTGTACAATACTAATAAAGGGGACATCGGGGGTGAGTTTATTGTATGTCGATGCAGCTTCCTATTCAAATCTTTCCCTATCATTTACATTTTTAAATTAATCAAAACTATACTAACATCTACCATGACTCTGTATAGCTAGTTCTTTCTTTATTAACAGGATCTTCTGCTGTGTAAGGACTTACCTTAGCTACCTTCTCAAGAAAGTTAAACTCTTGAAGTGATTTGCATTTCAAAAGGAACTTTTACTGAGAGATAGTGATTGCAGAGATTGTCAGGCGGAGTCTGAAATTAGCAAACGAAGCATGAGGCTAACTTTCCCCTTCAATCACCACCCCAATAACCTATGTCCATCAGTAGCCAATAAAATGCTGCAAAGGTATTTTGAAAACTCCGAGGTGGGATGGTGAGAAGACAGCAAAAGTAAAAGCATGCAAACCATTCAACCCACAAAGCCACCTCCCCTCCTCAGAATGGCAGCATTCCGACAGGGACCCAACATGGTAGTATTAATGCTGCTTTGTATGGAGAGGAAATTCATAATCAAAATCCTGGCAGTGCTAATTGAATGAATTTCTCCTTTTGGAGTTAGAATTGCTTTCCCTTGTTTCTGTGGATTAGTATGGATTCCTTCCTTGGCCTCTTCCCCCTGCCAACAACACTAGGTCTAATTGTATAAACTTCATAACTTGGTTAGAAAAAAGTAGACTTTGCACATTACAGTTGGTCAGGACAATGGTATGGCAAGACAAGGCAATGTCAAGATGTACTTAGAAAATACATAAAAACAAAAACATTTCAGATTGATTCATGACTGTTCCTTGTATATTCAATTCTACATTGTTACTGTCCAACATCTGCATCATTCTGAATTTTGAACATGCATGAAACTCTGTATTCATTCTGATATTTTGCTAACATTTATTTCCCTTACATATGTACTTTTCAATGTTACTTTTTCTAGCATACATCATTTGATGGGATTTTTCTTAATATGTGCATTTTTGTGAGAATTCTTTTCAACTGAGAATATTACTGAAAAATTCAAAAACCTTTATGTATTAATTCTCGAAGTTTACATATGAAATGTTCACATACTTATTCAGTGAGTACAAAGTAAAAATGCAAACCAAAGTACAACTTACTCCTTATTTAAATAAAAGTTGCAAGAAAGTTACCAAATCATTAGAAACTAATATAAAAAATAGAATGCACTACTGGTTTGATGGTAAAGGGAATGGGAAGACAACAATTTAGGTGAAAATCCATTTAAATTTCAGCTAAATTGAAATGGATTTTCAAGAATAATTTAATCCATTAACATTAAAGAAAAAGTACATTATAGAAACAACTAATATAAATATCAAGAATGAAAAATAAAGTTTTCTAAATCTGCAAACTGAATTCTACATTGATCTCCCTCATACATACTTGTACTGAAAAATTTCTGCTTTCAAAAAGATGTTCCATCTAACCAGGATGCCAAGGAAGAATATTCCTATATTAGTTGTGTTTTATAAACCTTGTATTTCAGACTTAGTATATCTTTAAAAAAAAAAAAATCTCATTAGAAATGCCATTAAAAACCTTATATATAGTATCATATCATGCTGAAGTGCAGCTGAATCTATTTAACACCATAATAATAAATATCCCTCAAATTAATTTTAAGCAACTGCAACCTACAAATAATTTTCTTTAAGATGTAACCTGGAAAAAAAGCATAGCTTACTTAATATTATCACAATTTATCATGGAATTCCTGGGCAATTATCTTCTGAACCAAAACTGTTGATAGTTTTAATGGAGCAAAATATAGAAGTATCAAAAAGGGTATCTGGGAGAAAGCTTTGTTATTAAAAGCAATCTTTTCACTTTATCTCAGTTTGTTGGCTCTGTTTAAGAGTACATTGAACAGGATCATTGATGCTTGTATAGTTAATAAGAAAAATATATAACAATAATATGACGCATCAATGCCAAAGGTTAAATCTAAATGATAAACTGGGACAAGCTTAAACCATTTTTAAGGGAGTAAGTATAACATTCAGAGGGAGATTGGGAATATCAATTGAAACAATAAGAAAAGAAAAAAGGTACCCCCAACACTATCATCATCCTCATCATGTTTCTACTTATTTTTGCAGTATATTTGAAGCTACCATAAATTGAATCTTTTTTATGGGCAGAAGGTTGTGGTTGTGTTTAACACGGATAGCTAATTTCCCCATTGGTAGGAATTCTTGCCTCAATACTTTTGTGATTTCTAAGCTTTAGGGAGTTCAAGCTGAATTGTTAGTTTGACAGCATTTCAGTCCTTCATAGGAACTGCTGGGATATTTTTTGCAAGTACCAAATGATTTTTTTCTCCATAATTATTTTGCATTTAAGAAGCTTATGATGCACAAATGGCTGTTAAAATACTTGATGGATGGATGGATGGATGATGTGCCATTACATAAATTCTTCAGCTATTCCTAGGTGCACCCATTACCACTGTAATTAACTCCATCCACCTTGCTATTCTTCTTCCCCCACCATTTTTATAGACTTTAGAAGAGAACTGGATCTTTCCACAACATGTGAAGAATTTGGTAATGTAAGCTTAGCCATTTGTGCCTTGAGTGAGAACCCTGAATTTATCTGTTCCATCATCCATTTGTTTATTTATTTGGCTATCCGTGATATTCTCAGAAATCTCCTCCAAAACCAAACCTTAAAAGTGTCAATACTTTCTATTGCACTTCTTCAAAGTTGAACTTCTGCTTCCAGAAAGTCACTGCCTGTACAAATCTAAGTTTTGGTAGGTATAGACATGTCATGCATCTGAATATCTTTTCCATGTCCTCAAAGTCAGTGGTGGGATTCAATTTTTTTTACTACCAGTTCTGTGGACATGGCTTATTTGGTGGGCATGGCTTGATGGTCATGTGACTGGGTGGGTGGGTGACTGGGTGGGTGTGGCCAATCCAATGTCATTCATGTCAATGGGTGCCTCGCCTGGCCCCTCCCCTCCCAACCATTTCTTGTCACACCTAGCCTCAGATGTATCTATAGTTCTGTAAAAATGTTCACCTTTTTTGACTTTATTATCTACATACTATAGATGTACTTTCATGGACCACTGAAAGGAGGAAATGGCTCCCATGCTTTACTCAAGAGTGTGATAGGCAACAGGCTTTTAAGGGGCTGCCAGAAAGGGCGGGAGGAGAATGTATTTTCCAAAGCAACAGAAGGCAAACAAGAAGCAATGGATGGAAACTGAACAAAGTAAGAAGCAACCTAAAACTAAGGAAAAACTTCCGGACAGTGAGAACAATTAACCACTGGAACTGCTTGCCACCAGATGTTCTGGGTGCTCCAACCCTGGAGGTTTTTAAGAAAAGACTAGACAGCCATTTCTCTGAAATGGTATGGGGTTCCCCAAGGTCCCTTCTAAGTGTTATTCTGTTATTCTGACATCTTTCCCAGGACCTCTACTCAGAGTTTGGCATCCTCAGTTTTCCTGCCTAAGCAGAAGGTTGGACTAGAAGACCTTCATAGTCCCTTTCAACTCTGTTAAACACACATATATTTATGCTCTGGACATGTAAACCCTCAAAAATACCTGGGCAAAAAACAGGTGGTAAAATCACTCTAGGTGTAGGGACAATGCAAAATATTAATATATGTTAAAAAATGGAACAATTAAAAATAAGATCAGAGTTTTTTTTCTCTCCCTTCTTTCCTACTTCTTTTTCTTTCTTTCTTCCTATTCATTTTTCTTTCTTTCTTTCTTTCTTTCTTTCTTTCTTTCTTTCTTTCTTTCTTTCTTTCTTTCTTTCTTTCTTTCTTTCTTTCTTTCTTTCTTTCTTTCTTTCTTTCTTCCTTCCTTCCTTCCTTCCTTCCTCCCTTCCTTCCTTCCTTCCTTCCTTCCTTCCTTCCTTTCTTGTCTCTATCTCTCTCACACACACACACCAACCTCTCTCTCGTGACACACACACACACCTGGTCTGGGACTAATTGATCCAGTGAACTCCAGAGCAGCAAGCGGTGGGGGAATGAAGAAAGCAACAGCCCAAAACATCCATCCATCCTCTCTTTCAGAGCACATGGAAGGGGCAGAGGAGTAGTAGCTGCAGTGAGGCTAGGGGAAGCAGCCCCAGGAATTCCCACCCTCCTTTCACCTCTGCCACCCCTCTCAGCCAAAGTGCAGCAGAGAAAGCAAACAGCCATGGCATGCTCCAGATGCTGCCATCACTGCATCACCCTGAGGGCCTCCTCCTCACCAGTCAGACTGCCTGGAAAGAGCACCCCACCTTGGCCTCCTTCCACCTGTCCCGGTTTCTTGACATGAGAGGCTGCTGGTTGGAGTGAGGGAACCACACTGCTGGGCTACAGTGGCCGTGAGTGCCAAGGGTGTTAAGTTTTGAGCATGGGCGAGAAGAATGGAGACAAGCTTTTGAACCGTGAACTTCAACTCTTTATTTACATCATAACTTGCTCAATTGAACAGCAGTAAAACCTGCCTTATATGGGCAAACCTTGTAATGATTATCCAATAACAAGCTAGGAACATTAGCTCTTAAACCAATAAGACATTTCTGTTAAGGGCCAATTGGATTCCCCGGAACGGGCCAATCTGGTCCGGCCGCTTAACAGCCAATTAGAAGTGCAGGGCCAGAACCCTGCACTTGACTCCAAGCTCATACTTTATTAGTTATATTGCATACACAACACCCCTTCCCCCTGGCTTCTTAGTTCAGGGAGCAGTTACATAGTCCTTTAAATAGAACGGTTGTCTTTTTAGTCTCTTTGACTTTCGCTGTATTGGTTGGTTGCAGTCCTGCTGAGGCAGATTGCTGTTTGGTAGTGGGGCTGCCTCCGGTTCAGAGTTCACTTCTGCATCGTTGCCCCCATTTTCCGCAATTTCTTGAGGTGCAAATGTTTTTCCCTCTGGCTCCGCAGCCTGGGTTTCTGTTAAATCATCGTTCCCTTCGAATGGGTTTCCTAGGGCTTCATCTTCTTCCATACCTCCCCCCCCCTCAGTTTGGTCATAGGGGAGTTGCGGACTGGCTGCTGCAAGTCGCGACCGTAACTGGTCGATATGCCGTTTCCAGAGTTTATTGTCACGGCATTGCACAAGGTAGGAACTGGGACCGGTTACACGTACTACCATCGCTTCCACCCACAACGGGTCGCCCGATAGATTTTTTGCATAAACCAGGTCTCCTACCTGGAAGGTGCGACAGCGGCCACTGGATCCTAGTGGTTTCTCCGGTTCATAAACAGGGTGCAACCAGTCGAGGTGGGAGCAGAGCTTTCGTCCCATTAGCAGTTCAGCGGGAGTTTTGTTGGTGACGCGATGTGGGGTGATGTGTTGCAAGAAGAGGATTTGATTGACCTTGTCGTCAATGTTATCATAGTTTACCTTTTACAAGGTTTTCTTTACAAATTGGACCATGCATTCTGCTCAGCCATTGGTCGCAGGGTATTCAAGCGAGGTGAGCGCATGGCAGATGCCACGGTCAGCGAGGTACTGCTCGAACGCTAGTGCAGTAAATTGTGGGCCGTTATCGGATACCAGGACCTCTGGTAATCCGTGGGTTGCAAAGAGTCTGTTTAAAATCTTGATGACTGCCTCGGAGGTTGTAGTAGTCATGCGATGAATCTCGAGCCAATTCGAGTAGGCATCGACGGTAAGCAGGAAGGTGTGGCCCTTGGTTGGCCCCGTGAAGTCCAGGTGAATTCGGGACCAGGGTCCACGTGGTGTCTCCCATTCGATAGGCATGGCTTTTGGAGGGGCGTTGCTGACTTCTTGGCATTTGGGACAAGCTTTAACCCACTGTTCTATTTGCTCGTCAATGCCCGGCCACCATGCGTAACTTTGTGCAAGGGCTTTCATTCGCACGATGCCGGGGTGGCCATCGTGCAAGGTTCTCAGCAGCGCTTTTCGGAGCCATTCTGGGATAATGACTCTATCGCCCCAGATGACACAGCCTTTCTGGGAGAAGAGCTCGGTCTGTCGAGACTTGAATGGTGTGAAGTCATCAGACAATTGGTCCAATGGCCATCTGTGTTCCACCCAGCCTAGGACTCGTGCTGGGGTGTGGTCGCGTTTGGTTTCTCTTGCGATGTCTCGAGCGGTCAGTGGCGGCGAGTTGAGTGCCTCAATTTGTAACGTGGTTACCATTGGTGCCGGATCGTCGAGAGTTTCTGGAAGCGGTGCTTGGCTCAATGTGTCGGCATGGGGAATGGCTTTCCCCAGGTGGTATTGCAGCCGATAGTTTTAAGCAGCTAAGAATTCTGACCATCGGGTCATCCTAGGGGATAATATGTAGGGAGTCGGCTTATCTCTGGCTATTATCCCTAGCAATGGTTTGTGGTCAGTCACAATAGTAAAAACCCTGCCATACACGTATTCGTAAAATCTTTTCACAGCTGAAACGATTGCGAGGGCTTCTTTATCAATTTGTCCATAGTTCTGCTCCATTTTTGAAAGAGTCTTTGAAAAATATGCAACAGGGGCTTCGTTCCCATTAGGCAGTACGTGGCTCAAAATGGCGCCCACCCCGAAAGGCGATGCATCACAGGTTATAACTAATGGCAAAGTCTCGTTATACTGCATGAGTACAGAGTCAGAAGTGAGCAGTTTTTTAACATTTCGGAACGCCTGTTCTTCACGGTAACCCCATAACCAAATTGCCCTTTTATCTAACAATCGGTGTAACGGTTCAGCGACAGTTGCTTTGTGCGGTAAAAACACATTATAGAAGTTGATGAGGCCTAGGAAAGCCTGGAGATTGGCCTTGTTTCGTGGCCTGGGAGCGTTTTTGATCGCTTTTAATTTACCTTTGGTAGGGTGAATGCCCTGGCTATCAATCAGGTACCCTAAAAACTCAACACTGTCAGTACACAATTTACATTTATTTTTTTTAACTTTAAGACCGGCTTCTTGGAATTTTCTTAAGGACTAATTTTAACTGGTCCTGTAAGATTTTTTTAGTTGTGTCTGCAATTAATACATCGTCAAAATAGGGGACCACACCCTTAATTCCTTGTAATAACCTTTCCATAAGGCTCTGAAAGATCCCTGGGGCTACACTAACTCCGAATTGCAGCCGGGTACATTTAAAGGCACCTTGGTGCGTCACAATAGTTTGGGCCTGTGCCGTTTTTTCATCTACTGGTAATTGCTGATATGCCTGAGCTAAATCCAATTTAGCAAAAACTTTCCCGCCCCCCAGAGAATGGAGGAGGTGCTGCACCACCGGAACTGGATACGCATTTTGCTGGAGGGCATGGTTCAAAGTGGCCCAGTAGTCCCCACAAATTCGGATTGACCCGTCTGGCTTAATGGGTGTTACAATAGGGGTTTCCCAAGGGGATGATCGATGGGCTCCAACACCCCCTGAGCTATCAGTTTGTCGAGTTGTTCATCGATTTTCGCCCTTAAGGCAAACGGAACTCGACGGGGCTTCAAGCGAATGGGAGCTACCTTGGGATCTAGACTGAATGAGATTGGGGTCCCCTTGTACTCACCTAAGCTGTCCACGAAGACGTCCCTGAACTCAGAGATAAGGTCTTCCTCCCAGTCACAGCTACCGACTCGGTTTACGCTGGCCACTTCAATGCTGAGTGGCGCGAACCATTGGAGGCCCAGTAGGCTAGGCCTATCGCTATCGATGACTGTCAAAGGTAAGTACGCTGTGTGCTTCTTGAAAGAGACTTGGACTCGGTAGGACCCGATGACGGGGATTCGATTCCCCTGGTAGTCCTTGAGGATGAGGCGTTGGAACCGGAGATCTTGACCTTGAATTGTGGGGATGAGTTGCTTGAGTGTTCTCCACGACACCATCGAGAGAGATGATCCCGAGTCGACCTCCATGTGGCAAGGCTGATTCTCGATGGCTGCTGTTACTCAGATTTTCTTAGTGTCCAAGTTTGAGGCATGACCGATAGTGATAGTATGGTGAGCCTCTTCTCTCTGCAAAGGTCGATTTATGTAGGATTGGTTTACTGGCGCTCGCCTTACAGGATGGTTTCTTGTCGATTGGCGATAGTTGGTCCCTTTTGAGGCCTGGCTGGGTCCTGGCAAGCTGCGGCAGACCCGTCCAATGTGGCCTCGTCTCCCGCACTCATGGCAGAATGCGTCGCGGAACTTGCATTTGGACCTGGCATGGTTGACTCCACATCCAGCGCAAGGGCGTACAGGCTTCGGGTAGTGGTCTCGGTTGGACCGCAGTCAATGGACCCCTTCTTCGTCACTATCTGACGATGAAGAGAGGTCCTCGTGGTGTGTTGTCGTGAGCTGCCCCTCTGCACTAGATGAGATTTCGCTGGCCGGTGGTGGTATCAGAGCGCGGTTTCGGCATAGTTGTGCAGCCGACTTCTTGGTTGCCTCTGCCGTGGTAGCATCGGCAATGGCATCGGCAAGGCTGATGTTGCCTTTTGCCATCAGCTTGCTTTGGACACCTGGAGCATCTAATCCAAGAACTATGCGATCTCTTAGTGCTTCTTCGAGATCGGTGAATCCACAGAGGCCTCCCAAGTTACGGAGGTCTGCTATGAAGTCGGCCATGCTTTCTCCCTTTCGCTGATAAAACTCATGGTGTCTCACGAGCATAGGCATGGTAGGAGCGTAGTGGGCTCGCAGGATAGGTTTGAGGTCGTCCCAATCCATGGCCTTCATTTCTTGGGGTTTGGCTAGTGCTTTAGCCATCTTAAATACAGTTGGACCGCAATGTGTTAGGAACACTGCCCGTTTCTTTCCTGGTGTGGCGTCCTTTAAGTTGTTCGTCTCAAGGAATATTTGGAAGCGATCCATGTAGGACTCCCAGTCCTCTGTGTCAGATCGAACGGAGTGGGTGGTACGATGCCGCTGGACATGGTTCCGTTGTTGGCGCTGTCGTCACGTGCTCAGTATTGCTTCTTGGTTCTGTTGGTTCAGATGTCTCCATATCCCATCCTCGTCGCCAGTGTTAAGTTTTGAGCATGGGCGAGAAGAATGGAGACAAGCTTCTGAACCATGAACTTCAGCTCTTTATTTACATCATAACTTGCTCAATTGAACAGCAGTAAAACCTGCCTTATATAGGCGAACCTTGTAACGATTAACCAATAACGAGCTAGGAATGTTAGCTCTTAAACCAATAAGACATTTTTGTTAAGGGCCAATCGGATTCCCCGGAACAGGCCAATCCGGTCCGGCCGTTTAACAGCCAATTAGAAGTGCAGGGCCAGAACCCTGCACTTGACTCTAAGCTCATACTTTATTAGTTATATTGCATACACAACAAAGGACATAGCTAGAATTGGAATAAAAGGCTGTGCAGCTGTGGCAGAAAGAACTGTGGCAACACCTGGCAGCTTGGATGAGAAGTTGCAAGCGAGGCAGCAGCTACTCTCTTGTCAAGAAGCTTGGCTTATTTCTGCCAGAGAAGTGCAGCCTTTTCTTCCAATTCTAGCTATGCCCTTGGCACTCACTGCCATGGAAGCCCAGCACTTGGCTCCCCTTGCTCCAACCAGCAGCCTCTGCTCACGTCAAAAATCTGGCAGCCAGGCAGGAGGAAACCCAGAATGGGTCCAAGGTGGGTGATGCCCGGCAAGGGCCTGGGGTGGTGGGGGAGGGGCTAGCATGATTTGCAGGCTTACCTGTCAGCAAGGCAGATCAGGGCTGCTCAGTTTGGGCACAGGTACCACATGGGGAAGGCAGATTAGAAAGGCAAGCCACGAGGACCCAGCATACTGCATAGGAGGGGAGGAGTGACTGGGCGGGGAAAACAGCTGGCAGGTGAGCAACACAAGTGAACATCAGATGGGCAGGGCAAGCAAGAGCAGTGAGTGGGCGAGCGGGTCAAGGGGTGTGGCCAGCCAGAAGTTACTACCGGTTCGGCAACCCACACCAAATCGCCGCTACAGGTTCTCCCAAACCAATGCAAACTGGTTGAATACCACCTCTACTCCAAGTGCTATTCTAGGAGATATTTCATTACTTTCTGGGTTCTTTATTATTTAGTTGACTCTAAGAAGCAGAAGCTAACCACTTCAATAACTTTGGTCAGTTCTTAATGCTGGTTGTTGCGTCTTTTGAATTGGCTTAATCTTCATTTTATTTAATATGAATCCCACTCATATTCACTGCTTCTTGGCTTTTATTACTAGACCTTGCAAATCATTTGCCCTTTCAACTATCAGAATAGTGACATCAGCGTAGCTTAGATTATTGATGTTTAAAGCCACACTTACCTTCCACCAATCTAGCCACCCTCAATTTGTATTTCAGCATATCAATCAAATAAATATGGATAGTGTTCACAGCCTAATCATACTCCTTTGTCGACCTGGCGCTAGTCTGTTTTGCTATGTTCCATTTGGACTGTGGCTTTCTATCTTTTGTGTAGACTTTGTTAGGGATAACATGGGGACAATGAAAAGTTATGTGTTTCCCATTTTCCTAAATATATAACAGAGCTGACACTATTGAAATCCTTCCTATTTTCAGTGAAGCACATATTAACTTCTCTTGGGTTTATTGTTTGTTTTCTCAATTATCCAGAGTGCAAGAGCAATAATGTCTCTTGTTCCTTGGTCTTTTCTAAAAACAGCTGGCAACCACCTTTTCCTTGTAGGCTCTAATCTGCATTAGATTATCCTAAACATTTTATAGCATGTGATTATGCAATAATAGAACCAGTTTGGTCCAATGGTAAGGCACCAGGCTACAAAGAAGAAAGCTATGAGTTCTAGTACAGTCTTAGCCCTGAAATTCAGAAGGGTGACCTTGGGCAAGTCATTCTCTTATCCCTATGGAGGACGTAATGGCAAGCCATCTGTTCTGTCCTCATACACGTTAGTCTGTGTGGCTCAGATAGGTGGGCTTATCTGTGCAGATAAGCCCACCTATCTTCCAATAAAACATACCATTTGTGTAGATCTGGATGCTTTAATGAAAGAATAGGACATGGTGAAACTGGGGAAAATAAGAATACATACAATGAGAATCAAATACAAGATAGACAGTATTAAGTTACTGCTGAACATAACAATTAATAAATAGAAGCAATCTAATTCTCACCAGTGATACTCTGTGTGTGGGATGTGGATTTGTCCTTGGATGGCCATGTGCCACAGATTAAGATGGGTTCTTCTTTGTGCTTCTGCCTTCTCCAAATGCTAAAGGAAATGGAGCCTGGCTTCCCAGCATGCACTTGTTTTGAGAGTGTGGGTTGATGGGTAAAGGGATTGGGTCAGCTTCAAACAATATAATTTGTATTTGTCCCTCTGGCCACTAGATGGGACTAGAGAGCAACAACAGTATATAAATATTATATGTTGGGACATGACACCATCTTTTAAAAACCCTTGCCAAAGAAACCTGTAGACACCCAACAGGAGCCAAATTCAAAGGCACCTCACCCCCATGCCAAAGGACAACCTAATCTTTAATTTTTTTGTGTTGGGAACATTATCTTTGTCACTCACACTGATCTTCCAGACTCATCCTATTCCAGGAGAAATATACAATATTAATCTTGCACAAATTATCAATATTGTGATTTTTAATAAAAGGGAAATCATGCACATTGTATAAACGAGTAAGACTCAAAGCCACTGAGGGTTGGAAAAAAGTAATTATTTCTGGAACTAAGGTACCCCAGCTGTTTCCAAATCACACTTTTTGTTCTTTTTTTAATTAATGATTTCATTTGATAGGTGTAGGTTTGCTAAAATATGCATATTATTAAAGGTGGAAAATGTGTACTTCTTTATATGAAATAGCTAATTAATTTCATATGAGAAACACAAACACCTACCTACATATACCAGATAAGATTCATCTTCTTTACTAAGATGGTTATGCAACTTGACATTTGTCCTCAAAGCACCCTAGGTGTTTAATGAGAATATTCACCTCATGCCAGGCTATTATGACATCTCTTTACTAACGAAGAATGTACCTTTAATAATTGATCACCCACAGGCATTTCATATATAACAAGGAACTTCACCTTGAGTGCTTCAAAGCCATCTTTGTGCATGCTAAACAAGGCATCTTTGTCAGGCACTCAGACTCTGAAGTGCACACAGAGTAGACAAGCACACTGAGCATCCCCTTCCTTGGAAGAAGAACTTCTGTTTATAATGGGATGTCATTGGCATTAGCATGCTTCTATATGCATGTTAATGTCTGTCATCTGTTATAATTATCTGAACCTTATGGCCCTTCTCTCCTTGTGTGGGTATTTTAAAATAGAATAATATTAATTCCCCATGCATCAATCATGTATAATTAATAGGCAATATATTTTTGAGCTCCATTATGTATTTGTAAAAAAACCAAAACCTTCTTTTAACTACAACATAACTCTCTATCTTGCTAGGTAGCATTAATATCTGAATCTAATCCTTTAAATAAGATATTTTTATTTGTTTATTTGTTTAAATTTATATTCAACTTATAGGGTGAAAAACCTTTTTTGAAAGTACCACTGGCCTTGATTTAGTAAGCAGTAATATTTTCCTTTTTGGATGGTGCTAAGTTGCATTGGTAAAGATGCTGATGTTTAAAATAGTTCTCATACTTCCATATCTGCTATCTTTTGGCATATTTAAAACTAAGGGATAATTTGAAATCTCAGCAATTCCACAAATGCAGGTATGATACTGAGCAAAATGTAACTGTGTGCCTTAAATGGGAATGTATAGCGACAAATCTTCAAATGTAATATGTTGAAGAGACCAATAGTCTGCAGACAAACATTTAGGGCCTTAATGAAACTAATAAAAAGAAGCACAGGTTTTCTAATATTTACATAGCTGTGGGTCTGTTTTGGGTTTTTTTTGGAAAAAATTTTTTGGTAGTCTCGCAAGAGAAATACATATTTTAAAAAACAAGAAAAAGGAAGAAGAATGTTTTCCTCTTAATCCATAGTTTCATACATCCAATGATTTGGTTCCTCCCTTAAACATACAAATACTTTATGACATGCAGAATAGCAGACAGGCGTATGTAAATATTTAAAATCCTGTTTTTAAAACGTTAGGTTCCCTGATCACTAGGTTTCTTCTAAAACAGAAGTCACCAATCTTTTGGACCTCAGGGACCACCAAACTCATAATTTTAAATCCTGCAGACCTGAGACCCTGGGAAAATTCCCCAAAAAGTCTGCAGGAAAATTCCCAACCCCATTTTCATACCGATCAATCATCCTTTATTTGGGATTACAGGATACTGTCTCCAGCTCCATTCTCAGGTGGAGAGAGAGAGAGAGAGAGAGAGAGAAACTATTGGCTTCATGCAAGAAAAGCAGCAAACTGCACCAGTATGGCACAGCCTCTTGGAGCAGGATGCTTTGCAGGGTCCCAAAGACTCATTTCTGGTGGAGTTTGGGGGTGAGAAAGAACGACTTTTGCTGCTTTCCATGCATGCAGCCAAAAGCAGAAGAAGAAGAAAGAAGCAGCCCGGTGGCCAGGTGAGGCGCGTGGGGCAAGTTTCCCCCTCCACCCTTTCACCCCTTCCCTTACTACCTCATGTTGTTCACAATGCAAGTGATGCAAATCTTGTGTTCCCATGCAGCCCGGATTAAATTGCTTTGGGGGGGTGCATTGGGGGTGACATTTCTCTGCGGACCACC
This sequence comes from Hydrophis major, assembly GCA_033807585.1. Taxonomy (NCBI): domain Eukaryota; kingdom Metazoa; phylum Chordata; class Lepidosauria; order Squamata; family Elapidae; genus Hydrophis; species Hydrophis major. Next base: position 66,862,834 of record CM066330.1, read on the forward strand.
AGTGGTCCCTGGCCCACCAGTTTGTGACCGCTGTTCTAAAGCACATAATTGTTGAAAATTGCTGAGCCAACTATGACACCCTTATCCTGAAATATTAATCTTGCACTTAAAAGAAAACATCATGAGAAAATTAAACCAGACAAGTTAGATCTGATAGTTATTCTATCAGATCTAACTTGTCTGGCTTTAATTTTCTCATGATGTTTTCTTTTAAATCCAATGGATAAAATTACTTTGCAGTTTTGTCTTGTTGAGATAAATATCTATCTGGTTCAATTCCAAGCTGAAAGAAAGATCCTGAAAACATGGAGACTGATTGGAAAGGTGGTTTAATGGTGAAGCAGAAGCACATGAGTGATTCTGGGCAGCTGACCACATGGAGCTAAGAGTGAAGGGTACTTATACCTTCTCTTGGGCTTTGAACTTGAGCTTCCTGTTCCTGTGCAAGAACATGTATCCTATTGACTGTAGTAGGGGTCATATCTGGCTCTGTAGGTTGTCCCAGGTTTGGTTGAAGTTTGGAGGGTGTGGTGCAACTGAGATGATGCACTGGAGGAGCTTGTCTTCTGAAGCGGTGTTGGGCAATTCCTATTATGACTGAGGGCTAATCCTATTTTTCTTCAGACCTTGCTGCAGGGAATTTGCTTATGAATAGAGCTAGCTATCTCTTTATCTTTTAAGTGATGACATCTGCTGAAGTCTATTAAGGAAGGTGGGGGCTGCTTTCCAAGAGCATGTTTCTCCATTTCTCATCTAAGGCAATATAATATTTTGCCTTTTTAATATTTCTCAAAATATTTCATTCTTCTAGGAGAGGAGTGGGTGCTAAGTTTCTACAGACCGAATCTCATTTTTCAACAAGTTACACAGCCATTCATCTCACCATGAGGATTCTTCTAACAACTTTTCCTTTTGACTAAAAAAACTTTTTTTCTGGAAAAAAAAGTTTCTTGCTTTAACACAGCTTTCCTCCTACAATGCTACGTAACTATAAAAATTCAAGATAGCTTGCAAAGCAAATTTAAAGCAAAGAAACAAGCATTGGAATTGTATATTATACATTCAGCTTATTGTTCTATAAAGTGGATACTTGGAAACAGATTTATTGTTTAAAAAATAGTAGTTTAATGGATAGTACCAGCTTCAAACTCTTTAGTATCCATGTTATTTTAACTTCTCGCATAAGCTGCTGTTATACAGCATCTTAATTTATTCCACTCCTTTGTAGATATTTTTTCCTGATTATTTATATTAGTGGAAGTATTCACTTAGTGCTGCAATATCTATCTGGTATTACTCAATCATTCCATTAGGCCTGGAAATAAAAGTCTTCATTTAATCATATTCTGCTACTTTTTGCAATGAAATGTGATCTGTTATTGCTCAAGAAATTAAAAAAAAAAGCTACCACAGCATTAGATTGAGAAAATAAAAGAGAAAAACATGTGGAAAGCCTTCTTTTCATCAGAATCAATTATTCTTTTGGCACTGGGATAATACATTTAACATTTGGCTATTTATTTTCTTTAAAAGATTACAAGGGAAGGAGATTCTCAAAAACTCAGTTTGTAAACTCTGCAGTAGACATAGGTATGCATTAAATATCAGATAATGCACTGAAAGCCAAATTATTCTATTAAAATGAAGTGATAATGAGACAAGTTATACTGTAATTAAAAAAAAATATATTAAGACACCAGACCAGAAATATTGAAAAAAGAATGCTACTGTAAACTTACAGAGATAGTTAATAGTGTGGGTGTGGATGCCTAGCAGTGTTTTGCATTAAACTTTCTTGTTGAAGATTTGAAAGAACAATGAATAATTTAAAATGTTAATCCCAAGCAATTTTAGACTGGGGGAAAAGAGGGACGATTCCTTATTTTGCCATTTTTCTGTTCAAATACCTTTTCTGTGAAGTTTCCACAGAGCCAAGTACATCCTTCTCATCTTTCCTATTACTTATTCCTTTAGCATCTTATGACTATCACTTTGTTGTTTGTATTTTATGATTATGTTGATTGTTTTATTTAGTATCTTATGACTATCACTGAGTTTTGTATCGTATGATTTATGATGTTTATGATCAAGATTTATCACCTATTGCTTGTATGTACACTGAGAGTTGTACACCAGAGACAAATTCCTTGTGCAACCAATCATATGTGGCCGATAAAGAATTCTATTCTATAGGATATAGGGATTTCAGTTAAAATCTTCAAATTCAGCTTCCTATTCATAAAGTTATCTTTATCATTATGTATAAAGTACCATGGGCAAACTGTTCAGGCAATCATCCCCCTGCATAACCTGACCTTAACTTATGCCTAAAACAAGAATTCTATAGACATGTCTGAAAAAGAAAATGACAGCACTGGAAACACAGTCATTTTGATACAAAACTGCTTTGAACGATACCACTTTCAATTCCTATTTGGGAGGAGTTGCGATTTGGTCATTAAATGGACTCCACTGAGCTCAACAAAGTACACTGCCTTCCTGAAAAGATGTGGGATGGTTTCATTATTTTAGTATGTTGTAAGCCTCCTTGAAAATCATTTCACTGAAGAACAGATCTGGGGGACATCAGTCAAAAGACATTATTTTTAAGCATGAAATAGCCCTTTAGACCAGCAGTCGCCAATCGGTGGGCTGTGAGAAAATTTTGGTGGGCTGCAAAGAAATCTCACCCCCAGAGCACCCGCACAAAGCAATTAATCCAAGCTGTGCAAAAACACAAGGCTGCACGGCCCACATGGCACGTGGGAACCCTCCCTGCCCACTCACTCCTTACCCAGTAAACTTGCCTGCTAAATTGCTATTTTTCCTTTTTCTGACCATCATCTGTTCTGCTGTGCCGGGAGATTTAGATTAGCAGGAATGGTTGGATTTCTTGCTTTCTAGCTGGTCTTTAGATCTTCGGCTCAGCACAGCCGAACCTCCCTTAGGACTGAAGGTTTGCTTGCAAGCAAATTCAATACAGACTCATGGCAAGCAAATTTGAGAGACTGAGCTAGCAGATAGATCACTGAATGATTCTGTGAGCAACTCAATTTGCCTGCCTGCTGTTGTGTAGACACTCGGAAGAAGGCTCAGGAGTCAGTGACTAATTTTCAGCTCTTTATTGGTCCCGAGATCGACTCGGTTCGGCTAGGGTATGCGGCGGCTTATATAGAATTCCTGGCCAAGCTGCAGCCAATGACACCGCTTTGAATCTCCCGCGATTGGTTTCCTCCAATCGTGGGGGATTCATAACGGGCCAATCCGTGCCGCTTGCTCAGCCAATCGGGTAGCCGCACGTCTTAGCCAATCAGAACAGTTACTTACAAGAATGCTAATGTACAATACAGAACAACCCTCCCCTCTTGATATGGTCCTACCTGACGTAGTCCTGTAAGTAGGCGGGGCTCCATACTTTTCTACTGGACCTGCGCAGGTTAGTTGGTGTCTGGTCTTCGAGCGGTTCGGTTGGGTTCTGTGTTGCTCCTTGCCTTATTGGTGGAACTGTCTGGAAGGGTGAGCCAGGCCTTTCGCCATAGTTCCCTCCTGGGCTACCCAGGTCAGTTGAACTACTGGCTTTGTTGCTCCCGCCTGGCCGCTCCAGGCTTGTTGAGCTGGCTTGGCTATTCCTTCCAGGCGAGGCTTCGAGTTGTTTGTCTGTTTCTGCTTTGGTTGGTAAATATTCTTGGTTTCTTTTTTGTGGGGTTTGGTTATTTTGGTTTCCGGGGTTTTCCCTCCCCTCTTGGCTGGTATTGGGGCTTTCCCTCCCTCCAGTGGTTTCTTTTTCCATGTGTGCTTGCGTGTCGGTTGCATTTCCCGTGTTGATTCTCAATCTTAATTGATCAATGTGTCTTTTCCATGCTCATCTGTCGGTTGTCTGTAGCAGGTACAAGAGGGGACCTGTCACCTGGGTTATGGTTGCTGGTACCCAGAGTGGGTCCCCTGTGAAGTTTTTTGCATATATTGCGTCTCCTAGTGTGAATGTTCGGTGTTTGCTCGATGAGTCAGGAGGTTTTTCTGGGTTGTATGTGGGGTGCAGTCTGTCGAGTGGGGACCTTAATTTTCTTCCCATCAATAGTTCTGCCGGGCTTTTGTTGGTTGTCGTGTTTGGAGTTATGTGCTGTATGAATAGCATTTTATTAATTTTCTCTTGTATTGACCCAGTTTCTATTTTTTGGATTGTTTTTTTCGTAAATTGGACCATTCGTTCCGCCCTCCCATTCACCACCAGATGTGCTGGCACTGTCAGTGCATGTCGTATTCCCCGTTTCACTAGGAATTTTTTGAATTCCAGCAAAGTAAATTGGGGCCCATTATCTAATACAATGAAGTCTGGGAGGCCGTAGGTTGTCAATAGTCTCTTGAGTTCTTTGGTAACGGTCTCCATGGTGGTAGTTCTCATGTTGCTTACCTCCAGCCAGTTGGAGTAAGCATCTACCGTAATGAGGAAGTGTCCCTTCATAGGTCCAGTGAAGTCTATATGAATCCTGGACCATGGTCCCCTGGGGGTTTCCCATTCTCGGATTGGGGCGGAGGGGGGGCTTGGCCTGGATGCTTGGCATGGCCTGCATGCTGCCACCCAAGCCTCAATTTGTCTGTCCATCCCTGGCCACCAGGTGTAACTCCTGGCTAAGGCTTTTGTCCTGACAATGCCCGGGTGCCCCTCATATAATAACTCCAGTACTTCTTTTTGTAATTTTTCTGGGATGACAACCCTATCCCTCCTTAGTAAAAAAACCCTTTTGTAAAGACAGTTCTGTTTTCCAGTTCCGAAATGTTCTCAATTTCTTGTCGTCGTCTTTTTCTGGCCAGCCTTTCTCTACCCAATGTAAAACCCGCGCCAGACGTTTGTCTTTATTGTTTTCGCAGGCAATGTCTGACGCGGTTATGGGTAGATCGGGTAGGGTCTCTATGCTAAGGGTGGACGTTGTCGGTGCTGGGTCGGTGTCCAGGTTGGGCAGCAGCATGCGGCTCAGGGCATCTGTGTAGGTAATTGTTTTACCGGGTCGGTGGGTTAGCCGGTAGCTGTAGGTGGCAAGGAATTTGGACCACCTTGTCATTCTTGGGGATAGAATGTTTGGGGTGGCCCTGTTTCCCACCAGGATTCCCAGCAACGGCTTGTGGGTGGTGATCATGGTAAAAGTCCTGCCATAGAGGTACTTGTGGAACCTCTTTACTGCAGCGACGATTGCCAGAGCCTCTTTGTCCAGCTGACTGTAATTTCTTTCTGGTTTTGAGAGGGTTCTTGAAAAGAAAGCGATGGGTGCTTCTTTTCCGTCGGGGAGGGTGTGGCTGAGGACGGCTCTGACGCCGAAGGGTGATGCGTCGCATGTGACTGCTAATGGTAGTGTCTCGTTGTACTGGATGAGGATGGCATCCGAAGTGAGTAGGTCCTTGGTTCTGTTGAATGTGGCTTCCTCATGTTTCCCCCAATTCCAGGTGGCTGCCTTGTCCAGGAGTCTATGCAATGGCTCTGCCACGGTCGCCTTCTGGGGCAGGAAGACATTATAGAAGTTAAGCAGTCCTAGAAATGCCTGCAGCTCTGTTTTATTTCTCGGCCTGGGGGCTTCCTTGATGGCTCTGATTTTTTTTTCTGTTGGGTGAATTCCGTGCTGGTCTAGGAGGTACCCTAGGAATTCGACTCTCTCAGTGTGCAATTGCCATTTTTCTTTTTTGATTTTTAGCCCCGCGTCTTTGAATTTTTGGAGAACCTTCCTCGGGTGACTTTCCAGTTGTTTTTGGTTGGCCACGGACACCAGCTCATCGTTAAAATAGGGCACCACACCCTTGATCCCTTGGAGGAGCCTCTCCATGAGGCTCTGAAAATTCCAGGTGCCACGCTGACTCCAAACTGGAGTTTCTTACAATGAAAAGCCCCCCGGTGGGTTACTATGGTCTGCGCCTTGGCAGTTTCCACGTTGACTGGCAACTGTTGATAGGCTTGTGCCAGGTCGAGCTTTGCGAAAACCTTGCCTCCCCCCAGTGAGTGCAGAAGGTGCTGTACTAGTGGGACGGGATATGCGCTTTGTTGTAAGGCGCAGTTTAGGGTGGCCTTATAGTCCCCACAGATTCTCACCGACCCATCGGGCTTGACTGGGGTAACTATGGGGGTCTCCCACCGGGTGTGATCAGTTGGCTCTAGGACTCCCTGTTTGATGAGCTCGTCGATCTTGGGTCTGAGTGTGAAAGGTACTCGTCGTGGTTTGAGGCATATTGGGGGAAAGCTGGGGTCTAGACTGAAGGAAATAGGGGGCCCTCGGAATTTGCCTAGGGTGCTGTCGAACACTTCCTGGAAGTCCCTCATGAGTTGTTCCTCCCAGTCTACCTCTGCGACGTGGTGGATGCCGGTTACCTCGATCCCGAGCAGCACGAACCACTATAGTCCCAAAAGGCTGGGTCAGTCTCTGTCCACAATGGTCAGGGGAAGTCTTGCTGTGCGCCCCTTGAATATGATTTCGAAATGTCCGGTTCCGACTACGGGGATGTGGTTTCCTTGGTAGTCCTTTAGAATTAGCTTCTGGCTTTCCAGGCCCCTTTTGTGGATGGTGGGTACCAGGTGCTTGATTTCCTGCCATGCAACCATGGAGAGGTAGGACCCGGATTCCACCTCCATCTTGCATGGCTTTCCCTAGATTCCCATTTCCACATGTACCTTGCGGGCGTCCCAGCTAGATGAATGGCCGATGATGACCCTCTGGTGGGTCTCCTCTCTCTGTCGGCTCTCGCCATTCCATCGGCCTCATCCGTCCCGGTTCCAACGGCCCTCGGCTTGGTGATCCCTCGTTCTGGGGGGGTGCCGTCTCATCTCCGGCCACTGCCGTCTCGTCGTCGGGGGCTGTAGGTTCTTTTGACTCAGCAGACTCAGGCGATGTGGCCTCTCTTGTCGCATTGGTGGCAGATCGCATTGAAAAATCGGCACTCCGATCGAGGATGGTCACCCCCGCACCTGGCACATTGCAGCCCTGACTTATGACTCCGCCGTTCGCGCCAGTCTCGTTCTGTCTGGAGTCGGTGGATGTCTTCCTCCTCATCCGTGGTGTCAGAGGGGGAGTCGAGGTCGCCATGGTGGGTGGTGGTGGTTGCTCGCCAGCTTGCTTCTGGCTGTGTCTCGGCTGCTGTGGTCGTCTTGGTGGTTGTGGCTCGGTCCCCTTCGTCTGGTCTCCGCATTCGGGCTGCTGATTTCCGGGTTGCCTCAGCTGCGGTCGCTTCAGTGAGGGCATCGGTGAGGGAGATGTCGCCTTTTGTCATCAACCGGCTTTGTAGCACAGGGTCCCTGAGGCCGAGGCCGATGCGATCTCATAACGCCTCGTCCATATCTATGAAGCTGCACATGCCCCCTAGATTCCGCAGGTCAGTGATGAAATCGCTGATGCTCTCACCCTCTCGCTGGTCGCGCCGGTAAAAGTCACGCCGTCTAATGAGGGTGGGCACAGCAGGGGCATAGTGGCTTCACAACAGAGGCTCGAGGTTGGCCCAGTCCATCGCCTTTACATCTTTGGGTTTTGCGAGGGCTTTCACCATCTTAAACACTGCGGGCCCGCAGTGTGTCAGGAAGACGGCCCTTTTTTTCTGTCCATTTGCGTCCTTGAGGTTGCTACTCTTCAAGAACATCAGGAACCGATCAAGGTATGATTCCCAATCCTCAATAGCCTGGTTAAAGGGTGTGGGCAGCACGATGCTGGCCATCTCGTTGGTTTCACTCGTCTCGGTGCCATGTGTTCAGTGGGTATCAGTTCCGCGATCCCACCTTCATCGCCAGTGTTGTGTAGACACTTGGAAAAAGGCTCGGGAGTCAGTGACTAATTTTTAGCTCTTTATTGGTCCCGAGATTGACTCAGTTCGGCTAGGGTATGCGGCGGCTTATATAGAACTTCCCGGCCAAGCTGCGGCCAATGACACTGCTTTGAATCTCCTGTGATCGGTTTCCTCCAATCACGGGGGATTCGTAATGGGCCAATTCGTGCCGCCTGCTCGGCCAATCGGGTAGCCGTGTGTCTTAGCCAATCAGAACGGTTACTTACAAGAATGCTAATGTACAATACAGAACACCTGCCTTGCCTGATTTTGGGTAAAAGTTGTTCTTTTTTATACGAAATTACATGCATGGTGTGTTGTTAGTTAATCTTATGAGTTTGCTTGCATGCAAATTTTATGTGACAGACTGAGCTAGCCAATGGCAGATAGATAGATCTCTGAATGAATCTGTGATTCTGTGAGCAACTCAATCTGCCTGCCTGCTTTGCCTGATTTTGAGTAAAAGTTGCTCTTTTTTTTTGACAAAAAAATTCAATATTTATATGCATGGTGTGTTGTGAGTTAATTTTATGAGTTTGTTTGCAAGCAAATTTTATGTGACAGACTGAGCTAGCCAATTAATGTGTGATTCTGTGAGCAACTCTATTTGCCTGCCTGCGTTGCCTAATTTTGGGTAAAAGTTGCTATTTTTTAAATAAAAAATTCAATATTTACATAAATATTTATAATATTTACATACAAGCCATGCCCAGCCAGTCACATGACCACCAAGCCACACCCATAAATTAGGCCATGCCCACATAACCAGTTAGTGGTCCCTGGGATCTAAAATTATGAGTTTGGTGGTCCCTGAGGTCCAAAAGGTTGGTGACCCCTGCTTTAGACAAATCTGCACTGAATTCTAAAAGCATGCATCCAGCTAATCATTTATACCAGACGTTCTTGTACTTTTTGCCATCACACCTCCCTTTAATGTGACCTTAATGTACACACCTCTTCTAAACTGAATAAAACATTGGGAATGGTTGATTTATTGTAGCAATATAACTAGCAGGTCCTTCACATCTTCCCTGCACTCTATCTGCACCTTACAGTTTGAGAAACCATGGCTTGTACCATATTTGATAGTAACTAATGAAACAGAAATATTTTAAAAAGTCAAAGCAACGTGCTTTTCTTTCTGGCTTTTTCAGTTGTTGCAATGTGAATGTACTATACCCCATGTAAAATGTATGAGTTAAATAGGAATGAAAATGTCAAAGAATGATATTTCTTGTAGACAACTTTGTCAGATACTAATCTCTAGCATGAGGGCATGTACTATTGTGTCAACCCTACAAATCCATAAAGCTTGTTTCTTAGCATTGTCAGAATAGATGAATGTAAGATAAACATTTCTTGTATTTAGGATGTTGCTTTAAGCTTATGGGAATTTATTATAATTTTGAAAGGCACACTTGTAGAAGAAAAAAATAATAATAGGTTAATTGGCAAGCCTGAGGTCCTTCCCCCTTCCTACTTTTCCAGTAAAGTATTATTTGAGTGCAAAAGACTTGTCTGTCATACTTGTCATTGAACTGCAGTTAGTGAATTTATTCCATGGATACTATTTAGTGAGACAGTAAAATATTGAGAGGATTCATCCCTAATTTGAGACTAGAAATTGTATCCACATACCATTGTTCCAATGTCATATTTATAACATTTTTCACTTTTTTTGAATGGAATTGTATCTTTTATGTCATGTCAAATAGTCCCATTTCCAATTGGTGGTCCCACTGGAAAAAGGGGGATTCTTTTAAGGAATTGATTTCAATGATGGATTATGTGCCATTCTCCCTAATTTTACTTTTAGTGCATATGGCAGAGAAAGGAGGAGAAGGAGAACATGATATTATGTAACATTAATTGATGCAATATTTTTGAGAACATAATGCTCCCTGTTGTCTCTTCAAACTATTAGGAGGATTTTACATGCTTTAGAGCAGGGCTGTCAAACTCATGTTGTCATGGCTCTTTCATGTGATGTATCCAGATTTTTTTCCCCTTTGCTAAACTGGGCATGGGTGTGGCCAACACATGACGCATCCAGCCCATGGGCCAGGAGTTTTACAGCCACACTTTAGAGGTGTGATAGCTCAGTAGATAAGACACTGATTTAAGAACTGTCCAGATTTGACTCCTGAGCACCACTTGGCAGACTGAGCTCCCTCTACTTGCCCCAGCTCCAACCTACCTAGCAGTCTGAAAGCATGTAAATGTGAGTAGATAAATAAGTATTACTTTTGTGGGAAGTTAACAGTGTTCCATGTGCCTTGGCTCATGCCAGGCACATGACCAAGAAAGTGTCTTCAGATGACCAAGAAAGTGTCTTAGCTCCCTCGGCTAAGAAATGGAAATGAGCACCACCTCCTAGAGTCAAACACAACTAAACAGGTAAAACTTTAAGCTTTACTTGCTTTAGCAAAAATTCAACAATAACAATATCCTCACTCTCTTTCTTCCTTTCTCTAAAATTACCCTGTAGCATGGAGAAATTTAGGAGACAAATTTGGTCAGCCCTACAAACTGCCACTAATCATATTAACAAAGATATAAGGTTTTTTTTTTTTTGTATTACATATGGATGAGAGGTTCTAATAAACATGCAAATTACTATTTAATGTCATTTCTCCCATTGCTCTTATTTATCAATATAATTTATATTTTTATTTATGCATTTGAGACATTTTCAAGAGTCAACTGGACTTCTTGGTTTATCTTTGCAGATGCTTTGCTTCTCATCCAAGAAGCTTCTTCAGATCTATTTATCAAAAGCTGAAGAAACTTCTTGGAGGAGAAGTGAAATGGCTTCAAAGATAAACCAGGAAGTCCAGTTGCCTCTTGAAAAAACACTTTTGGAACAATCATGACCTGGATGACTGAGAATCTCCATAGATATGTGTTTGAGACCCATTGTTTGACTTCGATAGAAAACAGTTATTCTCTGTAATTATTCTGTCATCTACAGTATATACAGGAAATATAAAATTTTAAACAGGGACAGGTGATACAAGTCTTAATCCTTTCTCCAAATTATAGTTAAAAATAAATATTAGTTGGCTTTAAGTATACTTTGTTTATAAATATGCCTAAAAACCTAATAGGTTCATATAATTCAACTATTCATATAATAGATCTTAAAACCAATTACAGATAACATATGCAGGTAAAACCCGTTCCTCTTTATTAAATCAAGATTCATGTCAATTTTTAATAATAATATTAAATAGCACATAGAGAAAATAATTGTTCATGTAGAGCTAATTCACCAATTTTTAAAATAATGGTTTCATTTTGCTTCTGTAGTGTAAGAAGAAAGAAACATTTTATAATAGGAAAAATAGCACATTATTTAGATTCATTTAACCATTCTTTTGTTAATGCAGCTCTAACTTGTAGAAATTTTTATAGTAAATTAATAAGAAACCTTCAATATGTCTCACCTATAACTTTTAAAAATTACTTTAAACTACTTTTAAAACTTGGACAGGGAAGCAAAACATTATTTAAACATTTTGGCAGCTAACAGTTGTTGTTGTTTAAGCATGCATTAAGGAGGTCATGACAAAAAATCAAGGCTTCCAAAATCCAGAATCTCTTCTAAGTAGTCCATAAAATTAAATTCTTTGTTGTTATAAATTAAGCTTAAGCATCTTGGAAACATTTGGCTACCAACAAATTCAATTACCTCTCAAAAATATACTGTAATCTATACTGTCGTGTCCGCAAAAGAAGCCAGGAGTCGGTGACTAAGTTTCAAGCTCTTTATTTAATAGTTGTGAACCGAACCGGCGAAAAGGAAAAAGCCCGCGGCTTTTATCCTTTTCGCTGCGGCAGCCGCGGCCAATGGCAGCGATTCAAGTCTCCCTCTCTTGGAGCGAGCCAATCGCGGGAGACCTCAATCAGACCAATAAGCGCGGCTCGCCTGGCCAATCAGAAATCCCCGCGCTTTAGCCAATCAAAGCGCGGGGATTTCAAGTATTCAAATTAAGGACAGAACACCCCTCCCCTCTTGGTATAGTCCATCACGTTGCGTAGTCACGTAGGTAGGCGGGGCTCCGTCTAGTCCTACTTGACCTGCGCAACTCAGTTGCAAGCTGGATTTCGGTCGGAGCGGTCATGTTCTTGGCTGCTCCCTCTTCTGTGCGAACCGGCTGGATGATCGGGCCGGTTCCTTCTCCGTGGCTCCCACCTGGGCCTTCCGGGTTGGTTGAGCTACGGGTTTCACCACTCCCGCTTGGCTTCTCCGAGTCGGTAGAGCTGGCTGGGTGGTTCTTCTCCGGTGGGGACTCGCGATGGCTGCGTTCCGGTAAGTACTGCTGGTTTATTTTTTCTTGCGTTTGTTTATTCGGGTATTCCCTCCCCCCTTGGTTCGTGTTTTGGGGGTTGAGGTCTGTTGCAGTTCGTGACCTGAGCTGGTCTATGTGTCGTTTCCAGGCTCGCCCATCGGTGGTTTGGAGCCGGTACGACCGTGGACCTGTGATTTGAGTGATGACGGCTGGGATCCATAGGGGGTCCCCCGTCAGATTTTTTGCGTACACTAAGTCACCGGGGGCAAAGGTCCGGTATTTTGTATTGGAGTCTGGGGGTCGCTCCGGGTTATATGTTGGGTGTAACCTGTCGAGCGGGGACCTCAGCTTCCTACCCATCAACAACTCGGCTGGGCTTTTGTTGGTAGTGGTGTTCGGGGTGATGTGTTGTATAAAGAGGAGTTTATTGATTTTGTCGTTGATCTCCCCGTGGTCCATTTTCCGGATGGTTTTTTTGGTAAATTGGACCATCCGTTCCGCCCTACCGTTCGCCGCCGGATGCGCCAGTGCTGTTAATGCGTGGCGGATGCCCCTCTCCGCCAGGAACCTCTCGAAGTCGAGGGAAGTAAACTGGGGCCCGTTGTCTGAGATGACGACGTCTGGGAGGCCGTGCGTGGAAAAGAGTTTGCAAAGTTCTTTAATAACGGCCTCCGTGGTAGTGGATTTCATGTCGCTTACCTCCAACCAGTTAGAGTAAGCGTCAACTGTGATCAGAAAGGTATGTCCATTCGTGGGACCGGCAAAGTCTAAATGGATTCTGGACCAGGGTCCCCTTGGTGTTTCCCAGTCCAGGATGGGTGCTGCGGGTGGGCTGGGTCTGGTCTCCTGGCATCGTTGGCATTTGGCTACCCATGCCTCTATCTGCTTGTCCATCCCTGGCCACCAAGCGTAACTCCTGGCCAGGGCTTTAGTTCTGACGATGCCAGGATGCCCTTCGTGCAGCATCTCTAAGACCCTCCCTTGCAACCTGTCCGGGATGACCACCCTGTCACCCCACAAAATACATCCCTTGAGTAGTGAAAGTTCAGTCTGGCGGTTTCTGAATATCTTAACGGATTCGTCACTGTCCCTTTCAGGCCAGCCTTTTTCCACCCAATGTAAAATTCGCGCCAGACGCCTGTCCTTGATAGTTTCCCTGGCAATGTCTGACGCGGTAATGGGTAGGTTGGGCAAGTTTTCGATGCTAAGGGTGTTTGTTGTTGGTGCTGGGTCAGGATCAGAGTCTGGTAAAGGCGAGCGGCTTAAAGCGTCCGCGTGCGAAATTTTCTTACCTGGCTTGTGTAATAGTTCGTAGCTGTAGGCTGCCAGGAATTCGGACCACCTTGTCATCCGGGGTGATAAAATGTTCGGGGTGGCTCGGTTTCCAGCGAGGATGCCCAGCAACGGCTTGTGATCTGTCACAATGGTAAACGGGCGGCCATAAAGGTATTCGTGGAATCGCTTAACGGCGGCAACTATAGCCAAAGCTTCTTTGTCCAGCTGGCTATAGTTCCGCTCCGGTTTAGTTAGAGTCCTGGAAAAGAAGGCGATGGGTGCTTCTCTTTTGTCGGGGAGAGTATGGCTGAGGACAGCGCCGACGCCGAAAGGTGATGCATCGCAAGTGACAACCAAGGGCAAGGTTTCGCTGAATTGAATCAGGACGGCATCGGAGGTGAGGAGGTCTTTGGTTTTTTGAAAGGCGGCTTGCTCTCGTCTCCCCCAAGTCCAAGTTGCCGCCTTATCCAGGAGCCTATGCAGAGGCTCTGCCGCCGTAGCCTTTTGGGGTAGGAAAACATTATAGAAATTCAGCAAGCCTAAGAAAGCCTGTAGTTCCGTTACTTTAAATTTTGTTAAGACCTCCCTGAGTCGGTTTTCTAATTCGGCTTCGTTTGGCACCGCCACTAATACGTCATCAAAATAGGGCACCACCCCCTTGATGCCCTGTAGTAAACGTTCCATCAGGCTCTGAAAGATGCCTGGTGCCACACTGACTCCGAACTGGAGCCGGTTACATTTGAATGCCCCCTGATGGGTAACGATGGTCTGGGCTTCCGTTGTTTTTTCGTCGACCGGTAACTGCTGATATGCCTGGGCGAGATCGAGCTTGGCAAAGACCTTGCCCCCTCCCAGTGAGTGCAGTAGGTGTTGCACGATTGGGACGGGGTAGGCGCTTTGTTGCAACGCGCCATTTAGGGTGGCCTTATAGTCCCCGCAAATTCTCACGGACCCGTCTGGCTTGACTGGGGTCACTATAGGGGTCTCCCATCGGGCATGGTCTATCGGCTGCAACACCCCCTGTTTGACGAGCTTGTCGAGCTGCTCGTCAATTTTAGGTTTTAGGGCGAATGGTACCCTCCTAGGTTTTAGCCGCTTGGGGGGAACCCTAGGGTCTAGGTCGAATGAGATAAGGGGCCCCTGGTACTTGCCCAGGCTTCCGTCGAAGACCTCCCAGAACTCCTGGGTTAGCCGCTGTTCCCAGCCATCGTCGACGACGTGGTTGACTCCTGTCAGCGCGATGTCAAGCGGGGCGAACCATTGTAGGCCCAGCAGGCTTGGGCGGTCGCGATCGACGATTGTGAGTGGGAGTTGTTCGGTGCGGCCTTTGTAAGTTACATTAAAGTTCTTGGTGCCCACTACCGGGACGCGGTTTCCCTGGTAGTCTTTTATGATGATTTTTTGGGCATTAATGTTCCTCTTATGGAGGGTGGGCACTAGCCGTTTAATCTCGTGCCATGCAATCATGGAGAGGTAGGACCCGGAGTCCACCTCCATCTTGCATGGTTGGCCTTCTATATGGACTTCGATGTGTACCTTTCTGGCGCCGTCGGAGATGGCGTGGCCAATGGTCACCGCCTGGTGGGTATCTTCCTTTCGCCGACTGTCGCCGCCTCTTGAAGATCGTTGGATTCGGTCCCACCGACCGTCCGATTGGCGATCTCTGGTCCTGGGCGGGGGACTTTCCTTCTTTCGGTCGTGATGTTCCCATCTGGGCGGGCTGCGGGTCTTTTTTTGGTGGCAAACTCGAGCGATGTGTCCCCATCTTTCACAATGCCTACAGATAGAGTCAAAAAATCGGCATTCTGATCTGGGGTGGTCGCCGCCGCACCCGGCACAGTTGGTCCTCGACCTGTGACTTCTTCGGTTCCGCTGGTCGCCGCGGCCCGTCTGCACGCGATGTATGTCCTCCTCGTCTTCTGACGTGCTGGACATAGACTGGAATTCTCCGTAGTGTGCGGTTGATTCGTTTTTTGGGTCGGCCGACCTTGCCAGGTTGTTGTTTCCGCCCTTCGCGTCTGATTTTCGCATGCTGTCAGCGGAAGTGCGGGTTGCTTTTGCGGCTGCGGCTGCGGTGAGGGCGTCTGCTAGACTGATGTCGCCTTTGGCCATAAGCCGGCTCTGGAGGGTAGAGTCCCATAGGCCGAGTATGAATCGGTCTCTTAGAAGGCTGTTCAGACCTTCAAACTCACAGAGTCCTCCTAGGCACCGCAACTCGGCAACGAAATCGCTCAGTTTTTCGCCTGGTTTCTGATCTCGGCGGTAAAATTCGTTGCGCCGGATTAGGATGGGGACCTCAGGGGCATAATGGCGCCGCAGGATAGGTTCGAGGACGTCCCAGTCCATGGCAGTTGCGTCTGCCGGCTTGGCCAATGCCTTGGCCATCTGGAAGATCTCGGTTCCGCAGTGTGTGAAGAAGACGGCGCGTTTTAGCGGGCCCGGGGCGTCCTTCATTCCGGTGCACTCGAGGTACATGCGGAAACGGTCTGAAAACAATTCCCAGTCCTCGGTGGCGGGGTTGAAGGGGGCGGGCGGTGCGATTTTCGCCATCTCCGTGCTGAAACTGGCTCTTGTTGGACACGGGGTTCGGTTCAGGGTCGGGATCCCACCCTCGTCGCCAGTGTCGTGTCCGCAAAAGAAGCCAGGAGTCGGTGACTAAGTTTCAAGCTCTTTATTTAATAGTTGTGAACCGAACCGGTGAAAAGGAAAAAGCCCGCGGCTTTTATCCTTTTCGCTGCGGCGGCCGCGGCCAATGGCAGCGATTCAAGTCTCCCGCTCTTGGAGCGAGCCAATCGCGGGAGACCTCAATCGGACCAATAAGCGTGGCTCGCCTGGCCAATCAGAAATCCCCGCGCTTTAGCCAATCAAAGCGCGGGGATTTCAAGTATTCAAATTAAGGACAGAACATATACAATCAATTCTTTGAAGGTGAAAAATGTCAGTACACTATTAAAATTACAACTTTGACATGTTTTTGCCACAGGCATTCAAAAACATATCTGGCAACTGTGAAGTTACAACAAATGTAGTCATATAAATTATCCTGACAATTACCTGAGATAATATTTATAATTTATAATAAATTCCTTTTTGTTTTGTTATCTTTGTTTTATTATTTCTAACACTTTTCATCGTTCTTTGTGGACCTTGATATTAGATAGCTAGTAGATAGATAGATAGATAGATAGATAGATAGATAGATAGATAGATAGATAGATAGATAGATAGATAGAATAAAATATAAAATTGAAATATAAATATACAAAGAACAAAGAACAAAACAAACAAGTGTGCTAAATTATCTGAAAAAATATCACACCAGGAGCTATATTGCATATAGCTGAATCAGTATCAAGACGGAGATTTTAATCTGAGTTCTGAGATTAAGCAGTTCCTGTTAAAGAAATTGATTTACTTCTCATGCACAATATCAGCTCCTAATCTTCATGTGATTTTTCTTTTCCTCATGGAAAAAAATACTGTTTTAATGAAGAATTGATACATCTATCAAAAACTATTTTCCCCTTCCAGGAGGCTTAGAGTTCTAGTATAGGCATCAATTATTTAAAAGTATGCTGTTCATTAATATCATTATAGAAAGAAAGGTCATACAATATCATTACTGTATACCAATATCAAATAATTGCCCTATGCATATTCAGCAGCACAATTAAACACAATTGACAGTTACATTGTGGATTTTTTTCCACAAAGTGTGGCCACTATTTTTCAAATGTGGGATGGGTGGCTTTTAAATTGAGATTATGAGAATTAAATGATTACTTCATATCTATCTAGTGAATTTTCATGATAATGTTATTGGACTAGGCAAATTTCTGCTGTTATTCAGCATATGTTTTCTAATGTTCTCATCAAATGCTTGAACTTGGAAAAAATATAGACACAATTATATTCTCAAAGCACATTACTGAAAAATAGATATTTTTTACCACTGTGACAACAAACCTAAAATAAGTTTAACCCAATACTAATCAAAACCTCAGCCTAGTCAAAACTTACTTCTGGAGATGAATCTGGGAAGTGAATTAAGAATTTTAATATTTTCCTGCAGTATTTTCCTAAAAGTATTAAATATACTCTTTCTGGTCCAGATCTGTGCATAATGACTGGAGGTTATTTTTGAATCACAATAAGTGAGCCTCAGTTGAATATATTATATGATACAATAAAGGCTCAGTAACATGTGAAGCCAGCATAGCTTTCTCATAGTGATGAAGAAGCTATAAGAATTAAGAATGTTTTCTTAAGAAAATAGAAAACTTGCTTTAGTCAAGGCAAACAAGAAGGAATACAAATGCTGGGAAACAATAAGAATTTCTTTAAACATGATCAAAGCAAAAAAAAAAATGGTCAGGGAGAAAGTTATTTTTCTATAAAATGAAAATAAAGTAAATGGATGCTCAAGAAAGGCATAGAAATGTCTGAGAAACTGAATACATTCCATGCACCTGTCTGAACTTCAGAAGATATAGGAGAAAGTTGAGCCTATATTGATTTTCTCAGGAAGAAAATCAAAACCACTAAAACCAATTGAGATAACAAGAGAAAATATCATAGAACATCATGATAGACTACATAGTGACTTATCTCCAGGAGCCAGATGGCATCCACAAAAAGAGTTCTTAAAGAATTCAAATGGAAATTGTGTACCTCCTAGCAAAAACATACAATTGACTCCTCAAATTAGGCTTCATGTCAGAGGACTGAAAGGTAGTGTACCTAATACAATGGCAAATTTTGAAAAGGAGCTTGGGATACCTGGGAAATTACTTAGCCAACCAGTTTAATGTCTGTTCCATTAAATCTGGTGGAAGTTATAATCAATGGAAAACTCAAGTTGTCAACTCTGATGTTGGCCGAACTGTGGCCATTTTCTTTTTGTAGTTTTTCTCTAGAGAGTTTTCTCTTTTCACTGTTTCAGGACTGACATAGCCTGCAGTGAAGGGGCCAGGGAGAGGAGTGTAGAGATAGCTGGGGTATTATAGCCAAAATAAAATTCTTTCCCCTGGGGGAATCAAGGACATTGGTGCAGGTGTTCAAAAGGTGGAGACTGAGATCGCCTAGCAACTGGACTACATGCTGATTGGACCATGTGATTGATGTCTCGGGGGGGGCGGGGAGTGACAAAGTTTTACTTTTAATTGGGTGTAAAACCAATAGGAACTTAGAGTTGGTTTTCCACCAAAAATGCCAATTTGATATGTCCCAATAAAATGTTTTTTGAGGAATACGCCTGCCTCAGAGTTCTTATTGGATGGGATGTATTGATTGGAACTTTGATACAAGTACATACAGTAATAAGTTTTAAAACAGAACAAAAATTAAATGAGATAGGCAGCACACTAAATAGGTATGTATGTATGTATGCATGTATGTATGTATGTGGATTTTCCAAAAAAAGTATAATTTTGGGAGGAAATGATACCCACACACATAGCTAAACTTGACCCTATTGATGTTTTATACTTGAACTTTTAAAATGCCTTTGGAAAAATTCCTCATGAAGGTTTTTTTGAGTAAATAAAGGAAACATGAAGTAATAAGACTTGCTTATTTATTGATTGATAACTGGGGGAAAAATCAGTAAGCAAAGAATAGGATTTTCTCCAGAGAAAGAAAGAAGTGTGTTTGCTCTGGTTTTGAACTAAAATCAATATTTTTAACATGCTTATAAGGCTTTTAACTCAGAGCCAAGCAGCAAGCTGCCCAAGCTTACACATTATAGCAAACTATTTAGAAAGAGGTAAATAATAATTTATGGTGGACATGCGATAAAGCAAAGAAATATTGGAGTAGGATTCATATCGTAATACAGAAGATTCTTAAACTGAATGTAAAGATAAAACTAGAAACTTTTGGGTTTACTGGAAAAGAATGGGGGGATGGGATGGAAATTGGAACTTTGATATATATGGTGACAGCAGCAAAATTACTTTATGCATAAAAATGGAAGGACACTTTGATTTTCACAATTGACGACTGGCTGCAGAATTTGATGGAGTTAGCAGAGATAGCTAAATTGATTTATTTGAATTAAAAAAAACACAATTACTTTTGTTTCAACTTGGAAGCCCCTTCTGGACTTTGTACTTGAGGTGGAAAAATAATGAAACTTTGATTTTGGGTTTGCTGATTAGATAGCTTTGTTGTTATATAAATGGCTATTTTATACTATTATGTAAAAGTAAAGAGTTGAGGGTTGATATTACTATCTTATTTTAGTGTACTAAAGAGAGTCAAAAGTCAACAACTTTTCTTTCTTTTCCCCTTCTTTTTTACACTTTTCCCTTTTCCTTCCCTAGTTTTTCCTACTATTTGCTTTTGCTTGTATTTTTGTATTTTACATTATAAACTAATAAAAAGACTTTACCGGAGGAGAAAAAAAAAAGAAAAAATTAAAAGGTAAAAATCAAAACTGTGAACAAATCTAAAAAATATTTCTTTAGATGAGCAATTCATCCAATTTTTGTGGAATTTATGTTGGGACAAATATCTCTAACCACATATATTTAGTTGGTGTTCTCAATACATATAACTAATCAGGAAAAGTATTTATATAGGGTATAGTGTATCCAAAGTGAAGGTAGGTCTACTAAGTGCTGTTCCAAAAAAGAAAAGAAAAGAAAGAAAAATTTCATGCCATGGATTATTTAAAAATTAATACAAAAAAATAATGTATTGTTCTTATGCAAATACAAGTCTGCCTCTGGAATAACTGAAGAAATGATTAAAGGGTAACAATGATCGAAATATAAAAATCAAGCATGACATGAACAAACTAGACAAGGAGTCATCCCCCCCCTCCCCATCTGATTGGAAGAAGATTTACAACAGACAAAAGAAGTTCTTCACCCCCAAAAAGATGCAATTAACTTATTGAATTTTTTTGTGGAATTTAAAACAGTGAACATGCTAGAGGGATCTGGGTGACCATAGTAAAAATATAAATTTAGAGTAAATAAAGCTAGGCTTAATCCAGCATTGCTAATCTTACCTTCTAAAACACCCCATGAAATCAATTAATTCACTATATTCATGCTCACTGCAGTAAAACCAGAAATAATTAACTTACATGTAAATAGAGAAAAGGAAAAACTATTCAGAAAATAAAGTACTTCGAAAAAAGGTTAAATGAGTCATCTAAAACAAAACAAAAAATTAAATATGTTTATTTGACAAGTTGTCTTCATCTTCTGCAGCTTTCTTTCACTAAGGAATTATCTCTTTAAAATATAATCTTTGATAAGAAAATGCATGCAGTCCTTAACAACTGAGCCCAAAATCTGTGCTGCTAAGTGAGAAATTTGTTAGGTGAGTTTTTCCCCATTTTATGACTTTTCTTGAGATATCTGTTAAGTGAATCACTCCAGTTGCTAAATTAGTAACACAGTTATTTGGTGAATCTGGCTTCCCCATTGACTTTGCTTGTCAAAAGGTTGCAAAAGGTGTTCACATGACCCCAAGACACTGCAAACGTCACAAATGTAGTTTCAGTCAGTAGTTACTTTAATGTAAAACACATGACGATGGAATGCTGCTATGGTCATAAATGTGAAAATTGACATTTTTAGTGCCATTGTAACTTCAAATGGTCACTATGTTAACCCTTGTAAGTTGAGGACTACTTGCATGTCTTCCTAGGTACATTTAGAAAAGTATTATCTTGCACAGGCCTCTTTAGAAAGTTATTATTTATCTTCATTAAGGTAATAGCAAGTTCTTGGATCAATGTACTATATAACAGAAAAAAATGATCTGTTTCCAAGAACATGGATTGCAAGAAATCTTTGGACACTTTTGGGATATAATTCATTTTTTGATGTTGATACTCATTATCTCTTTTGAAGAATTTATTAAAAAATAAGTACTACAATCTTTTATTGGAAAATATAGGTGGCAACTAAAATAGTCAGTTTAAATAATTTGATATGTAATGATTATATTAAGGATTTTTCTCTGCATTAAATAGAATTGTGGTAATAGTGATAATATTCTCAATTTTCTTTTCTTGTTCAATTCTTGGAGAGTGCCTGGACATGTCAACCTGTGGTTTTTCAGCAGTGGTTTGCCATTGCTTTTTTTCCTAGGACTAAGAATGAGTGACTGGCTCAATCTGGCTTTGTGTCTAAATTGAGACTAGAACTCACATTCTCCTAGGTTCTACTCTTGATTGATACTTAAACAAAATTTAATGGCTTGATATGATCCATACCCTTTGGATAATTCAAAGATATCTTATTTGATAGCACCCACAACTGTAATTAAATCTTCAACATATTCATATCAAAAGTTAAGGAATATTTTAAAGTTGATGCCTCTGGCATTTATGATCTATGGACTAAAAAGGTGAATTATCCAATATCGTTGCATCAATAGTTGCAATTTTTTAAAAATGCTGAGCTGTTAGCAATTGATTTGAGATTGGAAGGAATAAAAAATTATATTTCAAGTTTTTTGGACTTCCGGAGAATAGATTCCAAATTTGGAAATGTACAATTGATCTGATTCTGAAAAGATACTTTTATCTACTAAATCACTAACTACAGGGCATATCACAACGTTATTTATGGAACTACTCCCGTCACTTGTTTCTACCCACTCCATCAGCCAAAAAATGTCACCTTGTAGGATCCAGGAAATGGGCCTTTTTTGTTTGGTGAGCCTGCCCTTTAAAACAGCAGTCACCAACTGGTGGACCACAGCCCACTGGTGGGCCATGAGAAAATTTTGGTGGGCCACTTCCACCCAGAGCACCCTTCCAAAGCAATTAATCCAGGCTGTGCAGAAACACAAGTCTGCACTGCCCGCATGGCCTGTGGGAACACTTCCCCCCCATTCACTCCTTACCTGGCAAACTTGCCTGCTAAATTGCTATTTTTCCTTTTTCCAACCATAAACTGTTCTGCTGTGCCAGGAGATTTAAATTAGCTAGAAAGCAGGAAATGGTTGGATTCCTTGCTTTCCAGCTAGTCTTTAGATCTTCGGTTGTGATTTTAACCACAGCTGAACCTCCCTTAGGACTGAAGGTTCTATTATTCAGTGCAGACTCATAGCAAGCAAATTTTATGTGACAGACTCAGGTAGCCCATGGCAGATAGATAAATCACTGAATGATTCTGTGAGCAACTCAACCTGACTGCCTGCTTTGCCTGATTTTGGGTAAAAGTTGCTTTTTTTAATAAAAAAATCAATATTTACATACATGGTGTATTGTCAGTTAATGTTGTGAGTTTGCTTGCTAGCAACTTTTATGTGACAGACTGAGCTAGCCAATGGCAGATAGATAGATCTCTGAATGAATTTGGGATTCTGGGAGCAACTCATCTGCCTGCCTGCTTTGCCTGATTTGGGGTAAAAGTTGCTCTTTTTTATAAAAAATTCAATATTTATATAAATATTTATAATATTTACACACAAGCCATGCCCAGCCAGTCACATGACCACCAAGCTGCACCCACAAATTAGGCCACACCCACATAACCAGTTAGTGGTCCCTGGGATCTAAAATTATGAGTTTGGTAGTTCCTGAGGTCCAAAAGGTTGGCAATCCCTGCTTTAAAACATCATTCCTGTTGAGATTAGATTGGAAAGTTTTTGGGAGGCTCAAGGGATGTGGATGTCTTTGTAGGCATGGGGATCAGAGTGTTAGTTAGTGCCCATAATTATTATTTTGTCTAAAATTATTTGGCTTCTTGGCTGTTTATCTTTTATGTTGTCGGCACGCCATCTTTCACATGAAACTTTGCAAAGTGTGGAAACAGTACTGTTTTACAGCCTTTATTAGCTCAATATCCGTACTTCACTATGAAACTATGTAGTCGGGTTTAGTTTTGGGGGAGGAAAATAAAGGGGGGGGAATTCTGCCTCTTCCTACCAGCATCCATCAGTATTCATCTGGCTAGCATCCTGTCAGTGTGTGAGAGAGCTGAGAGTTTGGAAACTGAAACAGTGTTTGCTGTATGAGCAAGAAGGAGACATCAAGGAGCCTGGGCATGGCTTAGGTCAATTGCTCTATCCTAAAGCTGCTTTAGCTGTGAAACTAAAATGGAAATGGAAACTCCTCTCCTCTGCTTGTGTTTTGCATTTGGAACATATGTCTTTTCAGGTGGGGAGGGAGAGTTGAACTCCTTAGCATCAGAGCATGTTAATAATAATATAGGAAATACTCTAATGGACATTTCAAAAATTCCTTTGTTAGTGAGCACCTAGAAGCCAAGAGGAACATACATGCCAAATTTCAATTTTGTAAGCTTTACAGTTCTGGAGATTTTGTGATGATGCATGAGTGGAATTTCATTTTTAGATATATAGATAAATAAACAAGAAAGAAATGAAATCAGTTTAAAATAAATTAATAAGCTTTGCATTGTATGCAAAATGATACGATGAAATGTTGACCTGAAACATGAGTACTAGATATCACCAAGAGACAGTCAGTTAGAGAAAAAGTAGTTAATATTATAAATTGTGGGAGGATTGATTAAAGAAACTGAAAAATTATTGTGTAAAGTATGTTGGGAGAAAAAAGCATAGATGGAAGATGGGGGGAAATGAAAAGGTCATGTAATCTGAGATATTGAAAAATAATAATCAATCTGTTCAAGTTGATTGATATGTAGAGAAGCAAGAGGAGCCCTAGGAGTGGGTCACAATTTGCTGATAGCATGAACAAAGTGTGACATTTGTTTCTATTCATCCTCCATTCAAGCCATTATAATGGAGTGTTGAAGATGACCTAATCACAAGAACTGTTCTCACTGAAGCAATCAAGAGGGGTCATTTTAAGTACTGAGCATGGGCGCAAGGAACGGTGACTTCAACTCTTTATTGTGAAATAAGAACAGAGCAAATACTTGGGCAGCAGCAGCTCTTTTATAGAGCTGGCTGCTGTCAAAACAACCAATGATTTGAGTTTACCGCTCTCACAAGCATCCAATCAGAGAGGCTGATAAACAGCCAATCAGACTGGCCAGAAACAAACAATCACGACTCGCTATTCGCGGGCCAATGAGAAGTGCAGGATTACGAGCCTGCTGCAAAATAAAGCTATTTAGGGTTGTTACTGATGCGTTGGCTTAGTCCATAACACCCCTCCCCCCTAGGTTCCATCTGAGGGGTGGGGTGACGTATTCTCATAAATAGGCAGGTTGCTTCATCTGTCTGCTTGACCTGCGCTGTTCCACTGGTTTCTGTCCTGGCTCTGGTTCCGGTGGGCTGCTAGCTGAGCTGGATGGTGAAAACGATTCCGCTGTTCTGTCAAATGGCTCTGGGCTGTTCTCTCTGCTTCTGCCAGTGCTGTCTTCCAGGTTCCCTGGATCTGTTCCCATCGCAGTGCTGTCACGCGGCGAGGCCATTCCCTGGCTCGGTTCTCCTTCTGGCAGTGAGTATCCCCTGGTTGGTTGTGTAGACTGCTGGGTTTTGATTGTTAAGTCATCTGTTATTTCTTTTTCGGCCTCGTCGATATTTCTCCCCCCCCCCCAGTTAGAGATTCAGGGACTGAGATAGGACTAGGTGCTAGTCTGGAATGGAGTTTGTCTATGTGGCGCTTCCACATCTTATCATCTGCAGTTTGTAGGCGATAGGATCGGGGTCCCGTAAGTTGCGGTATGGTAGTGGGGACCCACAATGGGTCGCCCGAGAAGTTTTTCGCAAACACGGGATGACTTTCCTGGAATGCCCGACACTTGCTGCTGGATCCTGGGGGTTGTTCAAGCGTGTAATTTGGGTGGAGGTGGTCGAGATGCGAGCGAAGTTTCCGGCCCATCAGGAGTTCAGCTGGGGTTCTGTTCATGGTGCTGGGGTTATGTGTTGGAGGAGAAGCATCCGGGTTATTTTGTCGTCAATGTCGCTGTGGTCCATTTTGTGTAAAGTCTTTTTTACAAATTGAACTATTCGCTCAGCCCTACCATTGGCCACAGGGTAAGCTGGCAATGTTAAGGCATGGCGGATGCCCCGATCTGCCAGATACTGTTTGAATGCCAGGACAGTGAATTGGGGGCCATTATCGGAGAC
This sequence comes from Hydrophis major, assembly GCA_033807585.1. NCBI lineage: Eukaryota > Metazoa > Chordata > Lepidosauria > Squamata > Elapidae > Hydrophis > Hydrophis major. The sequence goes on from CM066330.1 coordinate 66,888,228, forward strand.
CAGGACATCTGGCAATCCATGGGTAGTGAATAGCTTATTCAGTTTTTTAGTGACCGCCTCTGTGGTGGTGCTTTTCATCTTGTGGACCTCGAGCCAGTTAGAATAGGCATCCACTGTTAGGAGGAAAGTGTGTCCTCTTGTGGGTCCCGCAAAATTGATCTGGGTACGGGACCAAGGACCTTGAGGCATTTCCCACTGAGTTGGGGGAGTTTTTGGAGGAGTAGAGCGAGTCTCCTGGCATTTGCTGCACTTTGCTACCCAGGTCTCTATCTGTTTGTCTAACCTAGGCCACCATGCATAACTCCTGGCCAATGCCTTCATCTGCACGATGCCTGGATGTCCACCGTGCAACATTTTTAATACCTTATGTTGCAATTTCTCTGGGATTACAACTCTGTCTCCCCACAAGATGCAGCCCTTTTGGGAGAATAGTTCTGTCTGTCGATTTCTGAATGGCTTGAAAGTGTCATTGGGTGCACTAACCGGCCAACCCCGTTCCACCCAGCTGAGGACTCATGCCAAAACAGGGTCCTTTTTTGTTTCTGAGGCAATGTCTCGAGCGGTCAGCGGCGGCAATTTAAGGGTTTAGATTTGCAATGTGGCTAAGGTTGGAGCTGGGGCCTCTATGATGTCTGGTAGTGGAGAGCGGCTTAAAGCGTCAGCATGGGGAGTGGTTTTCCCTGGGAGGTGTTGCAATCGGTAATCGTAGGTGGCTAAAAATTCCAACCAACGTGTCATTCTTGGTGATAAGATATGGGGAGTTGGTTTGTTTCCCGCCAAAATACCAAGTAGCGGCTTGTGGTCTGTAATTATGGCAAAGGGTCTCCTATACACATATTCATGGAAATGTTTAATTGCAGATACAATATCAAGAGCCTCTTTATCAAGTTGACTATTGCTCCTTTCAGTCTTAGACAAGGTTCTCGAAAAGAACGCAATAGGTGCCTCATTCCCATTTGGTAGGACATGGCTTAAAATGGCTCCCACTCTGAATGGTGAGGCGTCACAGGTAACCATTAAGGGTAGAGTCTCATTGTATTGCATCAATACAGCATCGGAGGTTAAGAGGTCTTTTACTTGTTGGAATGCCCGTTCTTCACGCCATCCCCAGACCCAGGAAGCCTTTTTGTCGAGAAGTCTATGTAGGGGCTCGGCTACGGTTGCCTTCTGGGGCAAGAAGATGTTATAAAAGTTAATGAGTCCCAGGAAGGCTTGGAGGTCTGTCTTATTCCTAGGTCTCAGGGCATTTTTGGTTGCGGTTAGGTTTTTTTCGGTGGGGTGGATTCCCTGTCTGTCGAGAAGGTATCCCAGGAACTCCACTCTTTCTGTACAAAGTTGACACTTGTCCCTTTTTACTTTCAGGCCAGCGTCTTTAAATTTCTGAAGAACCTTTCTGAGTCGTTGTACTAATAACTCTTTAGTGGGGGCAGCTATTAAGACGTCGTCAAAATAAGGCACGATGCCTTTTATGCCTTGTAATAGTCTCTCCATCAAACTTTGGAAAATGCCAGGCACCGCGCTTACTCCAAATTGGAGTCTATTGCACTTGAAGGTGCCTCTATGTGTAATTATTGTCTGGGCTTCTGCAGTTGTTGCATCTACAGGTAGTTGCTGGTACGCCTGAGCTAAGTTCAATTTCGCAAATATTTTTCTGCCACCCAGGGAGTGAAGAAGGTGTTGGACCATCGGTACTGGGTAAGTGCTCTGTTGAAGAGCATGATTTAGGGTGGCCCGGTAATCCCCACAAATTCTTAACGAGCCATCTGGCTTCATGGGCGTTACTATTGGAGTTTCCCAGCGGGCATGGTCAATCGGTTCCAACACAACCTGGGCCATCAGTTTATCTAGCTGCTCGTCAATCTTCAGCCTGAGGGCAAAAGGCACCCGACGAGGCTTAAGCCGAATGGGAGCTACATCGGGGCTGAGATTAAACGATATAGGGGTCCCCTTGTACTTGCCTAATGTTTCTGTGAACACGTCCTGGAATTCCTGGATGAGGGCCTCTTCCCAGTCGTCACTTCTGGTTTGGTATATGCCAGCTAGTTCAATCCCAAGTGGAGTGAACCACTGTAACCCTAGCAAACTGTGACCAGTCACGATCGACGACAGTCAGGGGAAGCGTTGCGATGCGGTCCTTGAAGGATACTTGGATGTGGCTGGAACTGACAACTAGAATTATGTTTCCCTCGAAGTCTTTTAGGATGATTCGTTGAGTGCTGAGGTCCTGGCGGCAGATGGCAGGGATCAGCTGTTTGAGGGTTTTCCAGGATATCATCGATAGGGATGAACCTGAATCGATTTCCATCATGCAAGGTCGATTCTCAATAGTAACTCTTACGCGGATCTTTCTTGCATCTAACGATGAAGCATGGCTGATAATAATGGTTTGGTGCACCTCTTCTCGTCTCGTTGAAGAGGCAGGTGCTCGATTTCTGTTGGTTGTTCCATTGGTGGTTCAGGCGGTCCCGATTCCCAGGTGGTTTGCCTGTCTTCCAACAGAGGTTGTTCTCCCTTCGGCTGGGACTGGACTCTCACTTGCTTCTAGAGACCTTCGCGATGTGGCCTCTTTTCCCACAGGTACGGCAGAGTGCATCAAGGAATTTGCAGTCCGATCGCGGGTGGTTTGCCCCGCAACCAGCACATTGGCGCGGGAGTCTCTGGTTCCTTTGCTCTTGTTCCAAGCAGAGCCGGTTGACCTCCTCTTCTTCACTGTCTGAGGATGACTCGAGGTCTTCATGGTGGGTAGTAATAGCATGCTTCTCAGCGGCGAGCGGGATATCGTTCGCAAGTTGACGATGTGGTGCGTTCGCTCAGTGCATTCGAGCGGCTGACTTCCTGGTTGCTTCTGTGGCAGTAGCATCGGCGATGACATCTGCAAGGCTGATGTCTCCTTTTGCCATGAGTTTACTCTGTGCCGTGGGGTCATCTAATCCCAGAACTATGCGGTCTCTCAGGGCTTCCTTGAAGTTTACAAAACCACAAAGGCCTCCTAGGTTCCAGAGGTTGGCGACGAAGTCCCCAATGCTCTCGTTCTTCTGTTGGTCCCTCTGGTAAAACTCATGTCTTCATATCAGTGTAGGTACGGTGGGTGTGTAATGGGCCCAGACGATCAGTGCGAGGTTATCCCAATCCATGGTCTTCACTTCCGCCGGTTTGGCAAGTGCTTTAGCCATTTTGAAAACGGCGGGGCCACAGTGAGTCAGGAGCACCGCTTGTTTCTTGCCAGGCATAGCATCTTTTAAATTGTTGGTCTCTAGGAACATTTGGAAACAATCTATATACGAGTCCCAGTCTTCGGTTGCTGGGTCAAATGGAGCGGGTGGTATGGCGCCGCTGGTCATTCTGCCATTTGTTGCATGCGCTCTTCAGCCACGTGCTCTGTCTTGTTCGATGAGTACTTAGTCAGCTCTATCGTCTCTGCATCCCACCCTCATCGCCAGTGTTAAGTCCTGAGCATGGGCGCAAGGAACGGAGACGAGACATCAAACAGTGACTTCAACTCTTTATTGTGAAATAAGAATAGAGCAAATACTTGGGCAGCAGCAGCTCTTTTATAGAGTTGGCTGCTGTCAAAAAAACCAATGATTTGAGTTTACCGCTCTCACAAGCGTCCAATCAGAGAGGCCCGTTAACAGCCAATCAGACTGGCCAGAAATGACCAATCACGACTCGCTATTCGCAGGCCAATGAGAAGTGCAGGATTACGAGCCTGCTGCAAAGTAAAGCTATTTAGGGTTGTTACTGATGCGTTGGCTTAGTCCATAACAGGTCTGATTGCAACTGCTACTGTTTTCTGAGACAGACTTGTTATTCTCTTATTCCACTCCTAAAATTTCCTCACCAAATGCAATGTAAAAAGAGCCACTGTGGCACAGTGGTTAGAATGCAGTATTGCAGTTTAATTCTGCTGACTGCCAGCAGTTCGATTCTCACTGGCTCAAGGTTGACTCAGTCTTCCTTGCTTCTGTGGTCAGTAAAATGAGGACCCAGATTGTTGGGGGCAATATGCTGACTCTGTAAACTGCTTAGAGAGGGGCTGTAAAGTACTGTAAAGTGGTATATAAGTCTAAGTGTTATTGCTATTGCTAATAGTTCTGAGAAAATGGATTAGACTATGCAGCCCTCTTTCAGATTTCACCTACATTTGGATTATTCTTCTCTAACATAAATACAAAAGAGTTCCTTGCTCATGTCCACAAATTTAAAATGAATAATAATAATTTAAATTTAAATTTATAATTTAAATGAATAAAAGAGATAATTTAAATTTAAAAATATGTCCAGTTTTTCCTCCCAGATAAAGGCCATTTCCATTTTTTAAAATCATTTTCCTCCAATCCTGGTTAAAAGAAATTTCATTTGCAAAAACTATCTGAAGGGCTATTTCCACAAGAGTGAATATGCCAACTTTTCTTAAGCTGTGTTATTGAGCTGGCTCCATTGCATAAAAGATTAAATTGAATTTCCCCTTCAAACAGCTTCAGTAATATTAAAGAGGTTCAGATGAAACTTAAGCTTCTTTCCTTGCCTCTTACTTTTCTCCTCCTGACAGCACATTGGTCTTTTTTCTGCTTCCTGAAAGGCTGCCGACTAAAAGCAGAAAGTGTTTCTTTCTCTCTAATTGGCTTTATGAAAACCTTACTTTATCAATGTAATTGTGAAGTTTCTCAGAGTGAGAGCAGCAATTCTTGCCCTCACTCCCCAAAATCCAAGATAAGACACTAAAAGGAGCCAGTAATTCTTGAAACTTCCAGGCATATCACTAATAGAATTTTGCTCCCTTCTGTGATCTCTCATCATTGTAATGTTCTCTCTCCATCTTCGCAGCATGTTAGAAAGGGTGATGATGGGAAAGGTAATTTGCCTCAGTTCTTAGAGGCAGTTATCAAAGAAACCAGCAGAATAACACCAGTTTGTGATGGCTCGGAACTCCTGCTTAGAATTTGTCTGGCATTAACAGAGTTGCTGTTGTGGGTTTCTTATTCATTATTGGATGCAAAATTCCTGTTGTGAGATTGTGGCTAAGAAAAACCACCAGGATTCAAAGTTGATCCAAGGAAAAAGGCTTTATTGGAATAAAGCATCTGCAGATGGGTTCTCCCCTTTTTGGCAGTTGAGGAGAGAACGAAAAGTGAAGCTTAAAGGCTTTACTCTTATACCCTAAAATTGACCCCCCCAATATACAAATGGCTTGATTTACAATTTGTTTTTCAGGATACAAGTTACATTTTATTACCTTATACCATCGGCGCTTCCTTAGCAGATAACATACATAACCGGTATCTGGCATTTCAAAGGCATTCCTAAAAAGTGTGATAATTCCCAGTGCTTCAAAGACATTCCAAGATCAGTCAACATCCTAATCAGTGTTTGATACTGCCTTTCCTTACTTCAAAGGAAAAACTCCCTTTTTCATCTTGAGTTTTGAGTCACAAAATAGATACACTCCTCACAATCCCCCCTGTTCTTGTTTCATTTTTGACTCAAACTCAGTTAATAATAAATCTGCTGTCTTCCATCCTTCTTCAGGAGATTCCTCTAGGTACTCCAATGGATTATATCGTTGCCTTAATACCATCATTTGTTCAATGACTTGTCTTTTAGCTTGTTCCCTGCCTGAATTCTTATGGTGTACCTATGTGTGGGACCCTTTGGGTCATAACATTTGACATTCCCTTCATCCTTACAAATGGAGTAAGATGTCCCATTGTAGATACAAGTTCCGGAGCCTCTTATCTTGCAATTCAGTTGAGTATGGAAAACTAGAGTCTTTGTCACTTGTGTCCCTGTCTTCGTTGTTTTTATGCATTGATCACATTGTCCCTTAGTGTCAGCTTTTGTCTTTATCTCAGTCTCTCCTCCTATCCTGTCCATGAGTAAGTAAATAGTCACTAAACAAATCAGCTGCATATTACCGCTTCAAAGTTAACTTCAACGGTTGACCATTCACTGGAATGGCCTTCCAAGGTTTCTCAGGTTCCGGTGCCTTCTTGACTCTGTTGTAATGCGTCCAACCTCCTTCTCAAGTGAGAACTGCAGATTCAGTTGTCAACAGCACCTGGTACAGGCCTTCCCAGTTGGGCTGCAGCTTCTCGCTCTTCCAAGTCTTTATCAGGATCCAGTCTCCAACTTCATGAGGATGTTGGCTGCCAGCTAAAGGTGGTCGTTGCGCCAACAATCCCTGTTTGTGAAGAGAAAACAAGGACCTGGACAGTGTCTGCAAATATTTTCTCAAGAACAAATCTTTAAATTCAGGAATTGGATTCCCTATTTTTGCCAAATAGGGTCACCCCATTAACATTTCAAAAGGGGAGACCCCTGTATCTTTCCTTGGGCATGTTCTGATTCTGAGTAGTGCCAAGGATAAGTTATTTGTCCATGGTAACCCATTTTCCAACTGTAATTTGGTCAGATGTTTCTTCAACTCGCCATTAGCTCTCTCTACCCTAGAGCTGGATTCGGGATGCCAGGGCATGTGCAAATCCCATTTTACCCCAATAGCTTCCATCACAGACTGCAACACTTTTTGTGTAAAATGTGTCCCCCTATCAGAATCAATAGCTTCCATCATCCCATAATGAGGAATGATTTGTTCTAACAGGATCTTGGTTACTGTGGATGTTGTGGCTCTTCTAGTTGGATAGGCCTCCACCCACCCTGTCAGATGATCTTTAATCAACAACAAGTATTTCCACCACCACCCCTTTCTCTGGTAATTCGGTGAAATCAATCTGTACTCTCTGGAAAGGCCAGCCCACTAGGGGTTGCCCTCCCATTTCTCTTTTCCTTGCTGCTTTCTTGTTCACTTTTAAATATATTAAACATTTCCAAGAGATGCTTTGGGCTAGGGTCCACATTTTTGGACTCCAAAGATGTGGATTCACAGCTGTCACCAGTGCTTCTGTCCCCCAATGCCTTCCCTCATGTACCTTTCCAGAATTCCTCTCATTGTATTCACAGGAACCACTTGTGAATGGTTCTCCACCCATCCTCAGTTAATGTACACCCTTCTTTTTCCAAATCATCTTTCTCTTTTCCCTCAGGTTTCCATTCCTCATCCTTTTCCACTTCTAGCAAGGGAATTGATACCATCACCAGCTCTATCTCCCTTGCAGCTTCTTTTGCCCACTTGTCTTCCCATCTGTTCCCAACTACCTCTGGGGTGCTTCCTTTCTGATGAGCATTCACGTGTACTATTGCCACTTGGTTTGGCAGTTGCAGGGCCTCCAAGGCCTGTTCCACAAGCTGCACTTGTTCAACTTGTTTCCCATCAGCCTTGATAAATCCCCTCTCCTGCCAGATCTTACCAAAGGTATGGACCACACCCCAGGCATATTTGGAATCAGTCCAGATTGTCACATCAATTCCTTCAGTCAACTCCAAGGCCCTCTTCAAAGCAAACAACTCCCTGACTTCCTTTTCCCTTCCTCAACCCTGCTTGATCCATCCATAAACCATCTTTCCCCTTCCTTCAGAGGAGTCTCTATCCTCCCTCACCTTTGTCATCAAATCTACTTGCAATAAACAATCATGGTCCTCAGCTTCCCATTCCTGTCTTCTCCCTTCGAGGAATTCTGCTGGATTCAAATTCCTATCTGTCCCAATCACTACATCTGGGCTGGTTCTCAAAATGGTCTCATATTTGAGAATCCGCCCTTCTGTCATTCAAGTTGTTGCCAACTGACTTAGCATAGAAGTAACCTGGTGGGGTGAATGCACAACAACCCCCCCCCCCCAAAGGTTAACTTCCTGCTTTCTACCACCAACATAGCTGTAGCAGCCACAGCCTGCACACACACTGGCCATCCTCTTACCACCAGCTCCAGAGTTTTGCTCAGAAAAGCGATGGGCTGGTATTGCCCCCCCTCTTCTGCGCCAACACTCCTAGTGCCGTTCCCTGAGCTTCTGACACATACAGATGAAATGGGAGCTTCAAATTGGGCAAAGCCAAAACTGGTGCAGATGACAATGCCTTCTTTAAAACTTCCCATCTCTCACATCTCCCTCTAACCATTCTATACTCTCTCCTTTTCCTATCAGCTTCCTGTGTAAGAATCGAGCTAACACAGTGTATTGATCCACCCAAGCTCTGCAATACCCCAACAATCCAAGCACTTTCCTGACTTCTGTCTTATTTCTGGGGGGAGCCAGGCTCACGATCCCTTTCACCCTTTCAGGATCCAAGGACCTCACCCCCTGCTGAATATAATGCCCTAAATATTTCACCTTCTTTTTCACAAACTGGATCTTTTCCCTTGAAACTGTCAATCCTTGCTCCTTCAGCCAATTTAGCAAAGCCACAGAGGCTGCCCTAACCTCTCCTTCTTTCTCCCCAGTCAACAACAGATCATCCACATATTGAATCATCCTGATTTCCTTCCTTTTCTCAAAAGACACTAACTTTTCCTCCAAAGCTTGTCCAAACAACAAAGGACTTTCAGTATAGCCTTGGGGCAGCACTGTCCACCTCAATTGCTGTTTTCTCCCAGTTTCAGGATCATTCCATTCAAATGCAAACAGGTCCCTACTTCCCTCCTCAAGGGGGCATGCCCAGAAAGCATCCTTTAGATATATCACAGTAAACCATTTGTCTTTGGGAGGGATTCATCCCAAAATAGTGTAGGGATCAGGAACTACGGGGAATCTGGGAACCACTACGCTATTAATTTTTCTCAAATCCATGACCAGACGATGTTTTCCATCTTTCTTTAATACAGCTAATATTGGAGAATTGAAGGGTGACATAGTAGGTTCTAACATGCCCTGTTTCAACAATCTGTCAATCACTGGTTTCAGCCCTTCTCTCCCCCTTCTACTCATTGAGTATTGTGGAGTCCAAAGCTTTGTCACCCCAGGCTGCACTTGGATCTTAATTGGCTGAATGCTCATTCGCCCTGCCTTCTCTCCTCCTGCCCAGACCTCATCTGAGATTGCTTTCTCATCTTCCACAGTCATTTTACACATCCTTATTCCCTTCCCGGTATCCCACAGCTGGATACCAAACATGGGCAACAAATCTCTTCCCAATAGATTTACACCAGAATCAGGAATATACAATGCTTCCACTTCTGTCACCACTTCATTCATCTCCAGTCTGATTTGTTCAAACACACTCACGTCCTGTGATTTTCCACTCACCCCAACCACCTTAATAGCTTTTTTGGATCTATGTGCATCTTCTATCAGATCACACATAGAAGTCCGGCTTGCACCAGTATCTATCAGGAACAACCGTTCCTGATGGTTAGGACCCACTATAATGTTTACCAATGGCTCCCCGCAGGTCCTCTTAAAGGAGCCGGAACAACCCTAATCATCATACAATGCATAGCTCCTTTCCTCCCGGTTGGTAGGACACTTGCGCACAAAGTGACCTTCCTTCCCGCACCTGAAACAACTCCTATCCATTCCAGGTTGTCTCATTCCCATGCCTCTCCCTCTAGAACCTCTTCCTCTGCCCCGAAAACTTCCCTGATTGTATCCCCCAAAATTCTCTCTCCTTTCTCCAGTTGGACCTTTCCCAAAATTCCCACTTTTCTTCACCTCATTCTTCGCTGTAGCTTGTACAGCTGCAACCATCATTTGTGACTTCTGTTTGGTTTTTACAGTGTCTCTGTTCACAAAAGCTTGTTGGGCTGCTTTCAGGAGATCAACAATTCCCACAGCTCAGCAGGTTTTATGGGGACAGCCACAAAGACTGTCACCAGGTTGCCTGCAGTATTGATCCCATTAGGGACTTTCCCTAAGAGGAAATGCATCCACTTCAGGTTTTTCTCTGAATGGAAAATCCTGAACACTTCTCTTTAATCCTTCTACTTCTTTTCTCAGCCGCGGATAAAGGGGCGGCTGAGGAGGGGGTTGTACCACCGGCAATGGCGGTGGTGCCATAGGAACATTGGCGGGTGCGTTATTCAAATTAGGATTTGCGGGCGGCGGACTCTGCAGCCAATCGTCTGTCTCACTCTCATTGTCTTTTAGTTGTGACATGTATTGACCCTCAATTGGAGGGACGGGATCTTCAAATTTCACATGAAACCATACATCTATGTATGCAATTTGAGTGGTCATTTTGTGTTGGAGAATATAGTCTTGCAATTTGGTCATCCAATAGGTACTGGTTTCCCCCTCAGGACTCCAGTGATATGGGAATTTAGGATCAATCAAACAGTATTTTGGCCATCGGTCTTGAAAAGATAAATCATGTTTTTCTTTTCGAGATGTCTGGTGAATTCCTTTAAATTCGGGGAGAACCATTGCTGGAGTAGCTGTCCCAAAGGCGAATCTACTGGAATTGATTTTCTGCCATTGTCAGATTTTCCCTGTCCCAGACAGGCTTCTTCCAGGCTCCCAGAGCCTCACTTTGCCCCTTTCCCATCTCCTACTCTTTCAGACTCCCAGAGCCTTGACTCACCAGCCCAGTCCTTCAGCAGATGCTGGATTCCCCCAGGGAGTTTAAGGACCCCTCTCTTTCAGACTCCTAAGCCCAGTCCTCCAGCAGATGCTGGATTCTCCCAGAGAGTTTAAGGACCTCTTTCTTTTGGGCTGCAAATGAAAGGAAACAAAGTGTACCTGATCTGATCACTCCTGGACTCTCCGAAGTCAAAGGATGTGTGGGCGTCCCCAACTCAGATCGATCTCACACACTCTCAGCCGGCACTTCGTCTCTGTTCTTTTTCCAAGGATCATCTGGATTTCCCAGTCACCTCAGGAGTCTGACCGAATTCGGGGAGAGGTGCCTCTCAATGGGAGGTTGTGGCCACTCTCCTATCTGGTCCCCGCTTGCTAGTCGGCCGCCATCAAGGATCCCGGATGAGCCCCCAAATTGTGAGATTGTGGCTAAGAAAAACCACCAGGATTCAAAGTTGATCCAAGGAAAAAGGCTTTATTGGAAAAAAGCATCTGCAGATGGGTTCTCCCCTTTTTGGCAGTTGAGGAGAGAACGAAAAGCAAAGCTTAAAGGCTCTACTCTTATACCCTAAAATTGACACACACACACACACCCCAGTATACAAATGGCTTGATTTACAATTTGTTTTTCAGGATACAAGTTACATTTTATTACCTTATACCATCGGAGCTTCTTTAGCAGATAACATACATAACCGGTATCTGGCATTTCAAAGGCATTCCTAAAAAGTGTGATAATTCCCAGTGCTTCAAAGACATTCCAAGATCAGTCAACATCCTAATCAGTGTTTGATACTGCCTTCCCTTACTTCAAAGGAAAAACTCCCTTTTTCATCTTGAGTTTTGAGTCACAAAATAGATACACTCCTCACACTGTTCATCCTATTGTTTTACTTCATGAGGTAGAACAGAAGAAAAATAATCCAGTGTCCTTCTTTCTATCTGTTCTCTATCCTGTTATGGTTCTCTGTATAAAAGGGTTGAAACTGGAATAACTAAAGGCCACTCATTTGGGGATTTCCATGCTAATTATTCACAGTCCTGTTTCCAGGGGCTCTGGAAAGCTCTGTGCTTTCTGATAAAGAGAATGTAAGTTCTTGCCTGTTGTTCATGTCTTGCCCTCCCCCTGTCTTTGCCTGACTTTTGTCTTACTTTGCCAATTAACTGCTCTCAGGTTTTATGATTGAATGGTAGTATACAGGATACAAACTAAACTGGAAATTACACAGCGGAATGTTCCACTATGTCTTTCAAAAGCTAAAAGTTTTTTTGGTTTAGGTTTTACTTATTGTGGCAGAGAAATCTTTTTCTATGGCTTTTTTTAAGTTGTTGCTTTGATCTTCAAGGATTCCTTAGGATTCTACAAACAAAATTAGTCTTGATGTTTGTATGGAAGAACAAGGTTGAAAATATGTTTAACTCTGTTCCTATTGGGGGCGGGGGGAAATAGCTGAAATACTCTGAAAGAAAAGGAAGGAAGCAGACAAAGAATTATTTAGTATTCCTCCTTCTTTTAGTTACCATTGATGATGATGGAGGAGGAGGAGGAGGAGGAGGAGGAGGGGAGGAGGAGGAGGAGGAGGAGGAGGAGGAGGAGGAGGAGGAGGAGGAGGAGGAGGAGGAGGAGGAGGAGGAGGTAATAGTGATAGTGATAGTGATAGTGATAGTGATAGTGATAGTGATTGTTCCTGGCAATCTTCTGAAAGTGTTTCAGTGCAAAAGCAATGTTGGAGGGTGAAAAATATGCAACTGGATGCCATTTTACTAAAAACTTTCATATGGCTTTTGGATAATTGGCTTTTCCCCACAACTTTTATAGCATTCTGCTATCCTAGAGTCTGATTTGTATGTACATTTTGATGTTCTTAAATAAATTCAGCATCACTGGTATTCTTTATCAATTTCTATCAATGGTAGAGGAATGGATAGTTCAGTATACTGCAATAGGAATATCATGCAATTTTTTTATTACTAAATGACCACAATAGAAAATATGCAAATTTGCCATAACGCCCAACAGGAGTGGGACAAGACTCTTTGTCATAAACCTAGTCAGATAATTTCAGATACAAATCATCCCAAATACATAAAATAAAGCCAACACTTCCAACTGGACTGCATCAATATGTGCAATTTGGAGTTCTTTCTTACATTAAAAGTCTTCAAACATCAAATACAGCTCATTGGAAACATTTTTTTTCTGGAGCTTGAATTTCACTCTCATTCCTTTTAGGCTCTAAATTATTAGTTCAGACCCATTTTTTAAAAAAGCAGATAACCAAAGTACAAAGCTTCTGTTAGAGTGTTCAGCTGGCAAATATAGTTGTTAAATAAAGGGAAGGCAACTGGCAAATCTAAAGCTAGCGGGATTCGTGAATATGGCCAGATTCAGGGTTCTCTAGTTTCCAATAAGCTCTTTAGAAACTGCAGCTGTAATGTGTTCATTGTGTCTAAAATATATTAAGCATTGGGCATAGAAGCCATTAGCCACATGGCAACTGCTTAAATGCTTATCCCGTAGCAGTGGCTGACAGGCTATCTGCAAAATGAGCAGTCTGCATATTCTAGGCACATATGTCGAATAAACCCAGCACTATCAACTGTAGGAAAAATAAACTGAAATGCCCTTTGTGTGCATATCATTTTGCTTTTCGTATCCTCTGTATTATGAAAGATGATACTGCACCAAGTTTTTGAAGCCAGAGACAAGGAGAGCACTGTAGCAATTCTCACGTAGGTTGGCCACTCACTCTCTGATACACAATTCATTTGCCAGGGATATGTAACCTGGGGGTGTTCTCACTCAACGTGGTGCTTTGTTCTCTCCTAGAATGTGGCTGCTAGCAAATTGTATAAATACGTGTACAAAGGCAAATATAACACATGCTCATATTTATTAGGGAGTGAGCATCTCCAAGATTGGACTCCACTGGAATTGACAGGCTAGAAAATCTCAGCACTGTGTGCATTGTGTTTGTTTATTCTTTGGGACAATCCCTTGGGAAGCATCTACTCATTACAAAACAGCACATAAGGTTTGAAATACTCCAGTATTATTCATTGGACATGTATGATACATGGACCAGTGGATGGGGAAGGACAGAAAGTGTAAACATGTGGGAGTAAATGTAGCTACAAGGTCTCACTTTAGTTCCATTGTCAAGATGATGGAGTTTATAGTTAGGGTGAATTGGTTTAGACACTGCAATTCTGAAAGATGGCAAAGGTTGTAACTGAGACCTATTTTTGAAATCATATGTTTAAGCACACAGAGAGAGAGAGAAAGAGAGAGAGAAAGAGAGAGAGAGAGAGACAGACAGACAGAGACAGAGAGATATAATTTGTTTTCTTAAGTTTTTTGTGGGTATTTATATATATGGTACTCAGCTTTGTTCGGGTATTTTCCCATGTCGTTATAATTGTGCTTTTAAAGTTGTAGCGATGTTTTGGCAGAATCTCATCTGCCATCATCAGCTTTGTGTATTGGCACCAAAACCCTAGCCACTACAGAAAACTCCAGCTACAGAATTATCAGAGAAGCCATAGAGACCTAAAAACATGAATAGAAGAGATGACTCCACCAGACTGTCAATTATCTGGAAGCCTGCACTCACAAAGAAAAAAAATCTCCACACAACAAGCCAAACAAACACCTGGACACAAACAGACACCCCCCCCGATACCTCCAGCCTAAACACATCCCAGGCAGCCACCCAAATGAAACTTACCTTCCTTATAAATGATAGCTGTCCATTTACTCAAAGCCAAGCCACAAAACACAATGTTGCCAGCTAATCAAGACTAAAAACACTACAAAACAGACAGAAGATATTAGAAACACCAATCAAGCAGAACACAACAAACTCCAAGACTAATAAATACAGACCAAGACTCCCAACCAATCAGGATGAAGAAAAAACCATTCTAACACAGCAGTAGGCTAGCACCAAATTTAAAACAGAAACGGCTGGGAAAGCCTGACACACAGACGAACCCAATACACAAGCCTGATGGTGGCAGATGAGATTCTGCCAAAACGTCATTACAACTTTAAAAGCACAACTATAATGGTGTGGGAAAATACCCGAAAAAAGCTGAATACTATATAATGATCCCTGGTTAGGCAGAGAGTGGAAGTATCATCACCTTTGTTAACTTTTAAGTCTATTTTATAGTCAATGTTAATACTCATTAGTTTGATGCTTTAACATTTATCCTGTTGCTTTTATTGGTTGTAAGTTACCTAGAAGACATGGAAAGCATATAGGTTTAATAAATTAATGAACAAATGTACAAATAAATAAATAACCACAACAAAACCTTAACCAGAGTTTCTATTAATAAAAGCAAACTCTTTAGTGATGCCATAGGTCCGTGATGGCGAACCTATGCCATGTGTGCCAGAAGTGGCACACAGAGCCATCTCTCCAGGCACACCAGCCATCACCCATTGCTCTTCTTGTATGCCAGCCAACTGGTCATCATGTACACATGCGCATTAGAAACTGGAAGACCAGGTAGCTGGCGTGCATGTGCATGCCTGGAGTTGTTTCCAGCTTGTGCGCGCTCCCATTTCGGCACTTGGTGCCGAAAAAATTAACCATCACTGCCTTGGATTTTAAAAAATGGCAGTTGAAGCTGAATTGTGCAATATGGTTTAGCATTTGGACAGATCTGAATCAGAGTATTATTTTTTTTCATCTTTAAGCATCTGATAACAAAGATTCTGTATAAGTGATTCTGCATTCATTATTAATCATTACACTCTGATATATTGGCACAATAAAAGGGGGACTGCAAAAAGCAGAAGCAATTAATCAAAAGCCCCAGATCCACAGTCATCCAGGAAACCCAGCCCCCCCCCCCAGCCCAGGATGCTACTAGAGGAAATAGGAAGCAGGCCCACATCTGTGGCATGACAGCAAGCCCTGTCCCAGCATGGGTCAGTAGTATAGCAATAGCACTTAGAGTTATATATAGCTTTACAGTGCTTTATAGCCCCCTCTAAATGGTTTTACAGAGTCAGCATATTGCCTCCCAACAGTCTGGGTCCTCATTTTACCCACCTTAGAAGGATGGAAGGCTGAGTCAACCGTGACCCTGGTAAGAACCTTGAGGCAAATGGCGGGCAGCCGGCAGTCAGCAGAAGTAGCCTGCAGTACTGCACTCTAACCACCGCGCTACCGTGACTCTTAAAGTATGGCAAAAAAGGGGTTTCCTGGGGCAAAAGGTGAGGTCAGACATTCCTTGTCAACAGCAAGAGCAAGAAAATGGCAAAGGTCAGTTGGGGTGGTAGAATTCAGGGTGGCAGGTGTCCAAAAGGACATAGATGGGAAAAGGTTGGCAAGAAATGGGTCTGTGTGTGGTCATAAGTACAAGCACCTGAATTTTGATCACATCATCCTGGGACGCTGCAATGGACATAATTTCAGGCACAGGTCATAAATTCCCTCTTCAAGCAACATTGTAACTTCACAATATCTCTGAACAAATGGTCATAAATTGAGGATTACCTGTAAGATAAAGCTAGGAAGGGTCTCATATAATGATACCAAATTCTGAATATACAAAAAAACAAACAAACACCCAACTCATTAACCAAATCTGAAACAAAACTAAGAAGTTTTAAATACATAGCAATGAGTATAGGAATGAGCTCAGAAAGCAAGGTACCATATTTTAAATCTGGCTGCGAATATTAAATATTAAAATGCTTAACATGGGTTTTTTTTCTTCCTCTGTATTATTTTTAAAGCAATCTAGATGGTTTGTTTAAAGCATCTAACAGAAAAGACAAAGAGAAGGCACTTGAAAACTGAATCTATCTTTGTCATGATTCTCCTTCACAAATTGCTTTTTGGATGCTTTTTGTCATTCCTCTCACAAAAATAGATGTTAAAGTACATAAACTGATAGACAGAAAACATTAGAAAACAAAATACCACACTTCTCTCCTTCATTTTTAATATCTTCTATACTTAATGCTCCAAAATCAAGATTAGCACTGACAGATGGCAGCCTGGTGAGAAAAGAAACAGATTTTTTTGAATATTAACATGGATAATGGTGGGCATATCCATAATATGGATATGGATACCGTACAGCAAAACAATGAAATAAGAGCTGCTGCTGTCTGTAAATGTGAAGCCACCAAGCTGAGGGAAGCTTGACCTCCACATATTGTATTTTACACACCCTAGGCAATGTTTCTGTCATTGTGGTATGTGGTATGCTGGAAAAGCCTAACACCAAATGATTTATGATCATTCTGACATACCTGTGTGATGTCTAAGCTGCATGTGTCTTATACACTTATAATGTGCATAGATCTATCACACTAGATATTCTCTCATAGGGCTAGGCAAATTCTTCAGAAGAAATGCTTTTGAACATATGGAGCTGCATAGAAAGCACCTGCTTTTGTAGAGGGTAAGCAAATGTATCTTTTGTTTTTCCAGGATCATGCAGCTGTTTCCAAAAGTGTCCCAGATTGTTAGCCACGCTGTTCCACTGAAGAAAAAACCCTGCTCCAGCAATATTTAGGGCAAGCTATCAAGTTTGTATAGCATTATGATGTAAAGATTATGCAATGATCCATCACATTCTTGTTGCTGTATCTAGTTAGTGACTGCAGAAATATCTTGAGTAAAGATTTAGGTTTAAAGCAGTATGCTACAATGACAATAGAAGAGGGTGGGCTGGTTGTTTCCCCACATGTAGATACAAACTAAAGTGCCCTTCAGGGGCCAATAGCAATAACAGATTTCTAAGAAAGAGGGATTGAAAACTAATATGATCATTGCAAGTCCTATTAAAAATAAATACTTACAGATGTAAACATGTAATGCTTCCTTGGATGGACACCAGGTATGTATGCAATATTCATGCCAGAGGCAGGTTTGTAAAGATTTTACACTGAACATACTGGACATTAATTAATCATGGGTGCTACACAAATAATCAATTAAAAATAGAAACTAAGTTATTAGCCTGAGAAATGCCTTCCCTGTGAACTCCTCAATGTCTCTGCTTCTAGCATTACTCCAACATATATTCCAAAGCCCTACTATGCATCTACTACTTTTTTATACTAACACCCCATGCAGTGGTTAAATATGGTGCTAGTTATGGGATGTCCAGTTGCGACACAGGCAATGGGAAGTAAATGCCAAAATGTGCATTACAGCAATATCATAATGGAGATCATAAGACTTATATCTATATCCAACATTAGGTTGTGTATGCATCGTAAAGTCACAATTCATTTTTTGCTATTTTTGCTTCCATATGTTTTGTGTCAGATGCTTCTGGACTGTGGTGATCCTGCAGTGACCAAAGTTCCTATTGAGAAGAATCTAAGTTTGGAAGTAAAACCATAATTTGCTACCTGCATTAATAAATATAGTGCTATCAAATTGGGAGTACAAAAATACTTTTGTATAGACCAGACTAGGAAATGAAAGTTATACAGGTCAGTATTGCCTTGATTATGAAGAATCTTATAAGTCTGCATGTACTTCCAACTCCCTCCCTTTATCTTCATGAGAATTAGAGGTCTTGTCTGTGACATTTATTTGACTTACAGATTTCTTTTATCTGACCATCATCTTGGTACAAGCTCTTCTTCCTGTTCAATTTCAGATTGAATGCCACAAGAAATATGTTCAGTATATTTACAATACTATGTCTCCTGAAATTGCTACATGAATTGTGCAGCTCCCTTTTGAACAAAATTACTGAATTGATATTAGGATTGGGCTAGAATAAATATAGCACTTATTAAAATATACCTAACTTCCGTCTATGACTGCTCATTTGCAGTACCAGGAAGGGGGAGGTCATGATCAGTTTAGCTAAACTGACTATTTTATTTTCATTTTTATGATTGTGATCATTGTCTTGCCCTTTTTTACTGTACATATTGATTTTCGCAATAAATTCCTCTTGGTAGTTATTGTTTCGGCTTCGTCGAGGAATTATGATGCCCAGTCACATCTTGTTTCAGTACTTGACTGAAGTTTGTTAAATTCTTGGCCTTTGGATTTGTTGCAAGGAGATCTAAAAGACTATTTTTCCTTTCAAGGTAGATTTAAGGGGGAAGTCCTTGCTAGATTATTAAAACTCCCCAATTGGACAGACTAAAGGAGTGTATGGCTTATCTGTCTGGAATACAGCAATGATCATACCTATACTTCCTTCTCTATAGGATAGATTATCACCTTTTCCAGCTTGTAACAACTAATCAAGTCCCACCTTAAATATTGCCCTACATACAGGCCACACACCATCAGCAGAATCCACACAAACTGACATGCTCAGAAAACAGCAATGAAAATGATAAGGAAACCAAAAACTAAATTCCATGAAGAGAAATTATAAATCTGGGAAAGGTTTTCATTAAAAAGGAAAGACTGAGAATAGAATAGAAAAGAATAGAATAGCATTCTTCATATATTTGAAAGCATGTCATGCAGAAGCTGGTGGAAACTGACTCTGAGGAAGAGGAGGACCCAGGCCTATCCCCTATCCATCCTAGGGCATGCAGGGAGGAGAGGATCAGGGTAAAATGTGGTCTACTCAGGAGGAGAGGGCCATGATCATCTTCATGGGTTGCAGGTGTGAGATCTGCATAAAAGGTTCGACCTGTGTGCTAACAGACGCTGGAGACAAATTAGTGTTTTATTACTAAATAAGGTTTATCTTGGTTGGTGTTCTTCCAATGGACTGTCCCTAGTTATCTTCCTGAAGTTGGCAATTATCTATCCTGGTCTGTCGTGGAACTTTATTCAATGTGATTTGTTTTTGGTTTTTGCTTCATTATCGGCTCTTTGAATTTGAACTGTTTCTTTCCTTTGAAATGTTATTTTGAAAATAGTTTACTCCTCCACTGTGAACAATTAAACAGTGAAACCAAGCTGAAAGCATTCACTGACTTTTAGTTATATTTTGGGTTTTGTTATATTTCTGATATACTCTGGGTCATCACACTGGTTTTGTTGTGAATGAATAAATGTGTTAATAAAGTTATCAAGAGCTTGAAGTCAAGTATAGGGTTCTGGCCCTGCACTTCTGATTGGCCGTTAATGGTGACATCAGATTGGTCCGTTCAGGTGAATCTGATTGGCCATTAACAAGCCTTTCCCATTGGTTAACGGAGCTAGCGCTCCCGGGTTTTCATTGGTTGAATATTTAATAAGTTGTCTATAAAAGGAGGGCCATTGCAGCCATTGAGCTGAGCTGTCACACCATGTTAATAAAGAGTTTTGAAGTTCACTGTTTCACCAGCTCATCTCCATTCTTCGCGCCCACGCTCAGTACTTAACACTGGTGACGAGGATGGGATGAGGAGATGTCAGAGCTGATTGAACAATGAAGAACGATAACCGAGCACGTGGCTGAACACACAACAGCGGAACCATGTCCGGTGGCATCATACCACCCACTCCATTCGACCCAGCGCAGGAAGACTGGGACTCTTATATGGATCGTTTCCAAATGTTCTTGGAAACCAACAATTTGAAGGATGCCACTACTGGAAAGAAGCGGGCGGTATTCCTAACGCATTGCGGGCTGACCATATTCAAGATGGCCAAGGCACTAGCGAAACCGGCAGAAGTGAAGTCTATGGACTGGGACATCCTCAAACCTCTACTGAGGGCCCACTATGTGCCAATCATTCCAACGCTCGTCAGAAGGCATGAATTTTATCAAAGAAGTCAACAGAAGGGCGAAAGTGTTGCAGATTTCATAGCGGATCTCCGGAATCTGGGAGGCCTCTGTGGGTTTGCCGATCTCGAAGAAGCCTTCAGAGACAGAATAGTTCTGGGATTGGATGCACCACACATCCAAAGCAAGTTGATGGTGAAAGGCGACATCAGCCTTGCCGATGCTATCACTGAAGCTACTGCAGCAGAAGCAACCAGGAAGTTGGCTGCCCGAATGCGCCGCAACCGCGCCCCGGTTCACCAACCAACCTGCGAAATTTCACCTAAGTCAGAAGGGCAGCTTATAACGGCCCACCACGAGGACCTCTCTTCGTCGTCAGACAGCGACGAAGAAGAGGTCCATCGACTGAGGTCCGAATGGGACCAATGCCCGAAATCTCAATATCAATGCGCTGGTTGTGGGGCAAGCCACCCCCGATCAGAATGCAAATTCCTCGACATGCTCTGCCATGTGTGCGGGAAACGAGGCCATATCGGATGGGTCTGTAGAAGCCAAACAGGACCCAGCCAGTCCTTGAGGGGGGCTAATTATCGCCAACTGACAGGAATCTGTCCTGTAAGGCGAGAACCAGTGAACCACCAATGGAACAACCACTCCTACAGATACAAAACCATAAACCGCTCCACGAAGCGAGAAGAGGCTCATCAAACAATCATGATCGGTCACGCCTCCTCTCTGGATGCCAATAAGATCCGAGTGAAAGTGGCCATCGAAAACTAGCCTTGCCTGATGGAAGTCGACTCAGGATCGTCTCTCTTGATAGTTTCCTGGAAGACCCTCAAGCAACTCATCCCTACTGTCCAGTGACAAGATCTCCGATTCCAAAGACTCATACTCAGACTATCAAGGGAATCGGATTCCAGTCGTAGGATCCAGTCGAGTTCGGGTATCGTTCAAGAACCGTACAGCATTCCTACCCCTGACTGTGATCAACAAGGACCGGCCTAGCCTGTTAGGCCTCCAATGGTTTGCTCCACTTGGAATTGAGGTGGCAGGCGTTCACCGAATTGGTAGCAGTAACTGGGAAGAGGACCTCGTCCAAGAATTCAAGCACGTCTTTGCAGAAAAACTAGGAGAGTACAAGGGGATCCTGATATCATTTAACCTCAATCCCAAAATAGCTCCCATCCGCCTTAAGCCTCGTCGAGTGCCATTTGCCATTAAACCAAAGATTGACGAGCAGCTTGATAAATTGATAGTCCAGAGTGTGTTAGAACCAACCGATCACTCTTCCTGGGAGACCCCAATCGTTACACCCATTAAGCCGGATGGTTCGATAAGAATTTGTGGGGATTACCGAGCCACCCTGAACCACGCCCTTCAACAAAACGTATATCCGGTACCAGTGGTGCAGCACCTCCTCCATTCCCTGGGGGGCAGAAAAGTCTTCGCTAAACTAGACTTAGCCCAGGCATACCAACAACTGCCGGTAGACAAAACAACGGCAGAGGCACAGATAATTGTTATGCACCGAGGTGCCTTTAAATGTACCCGATTCCAATTCGGAGTGAGCGTAGCCCCGGGAATCTTTCAAAGTTTGATGGAAAGACAATTACAAGGAATAAAAGGCGTTGTTCCATACTTTGATGATGTGCTAATCGCTGCACCTACCCTGAAAATTTTATGAGAGCGCCTGAGGTTGGTTCTCCAGAGATTCAAAAATGCAGGGCTTAAGGTTAAGAAAAACAAGTGTAAACTATGCACTGATCGTGTCGAATTTTTAGGATATTTAATTGACAGTAATGGCATTCACCCTACCGATAGTAAATTGAGGGCAATCAAGAACACCTCAAAACCCCAAAATAAAGCCGACCTCCAGGCGTTTCTAGGCCTTATCAATTTTTATTACATTTTCCTGCCACAAAAAGCAACCGTAGCTGAATCCCTACATCGTTTATTGGACAAGAAAGCAATCTGGGTATGGGGACATAGAGAAGAGCAGGCGTTTTGAAACATAAAAAATTATTGACTTCTGATGCTGTACTAATGCAGTACAATGAGACTTTGCCGTTAACGATCACGTGTGATGCATCGCCTTTTGGAGTAGGCGCCATTTTGAGCCACGTTTTGCCAAACGGTAGCGAAGCCCCTGTTGCCTATTTCGCAAAGACGCTTTCAAAAGCAGAAAGCTATTACTTTCAGATTGATAAAGGAGCCCTTGCCATTGTGTCTGCTGTCAAGAGATTTCATAAGTATTTGTATGGCTGAGCCTTTACGATAGTGACTGACCACAAACCTTTGCTGGGAATAATAGCGGGAGATAAGCCAATCCCCTATATATTATCTCCCAGAATGACTCGCTGGTCAGAATTCTTGGCTACCTATAATTATCATCTGCAACACCGCCCAGGGAAGGCCATTCCCCACACTGACGCATTGAGCCGAGCACTGCTTCCAGAGACCATTGATGACCCCGCGCCTACAGTGATAACGTTGCAGATCGAGACACTTCGAACATCGCCATTAACAGCCCGAGATATCGCGATGGAAACGAAACGCGACCCCACCTTAGTACGAGTTCTTAGTTTGGTCGAGCGCGGATGGCCATTGGACCAGATACCTGATGACTACACCCCCATTCAAGAGTCGACAAATGGAATTGTTTTCACAGAAGGGCTGCATTATCTAGGGAGATAGAGTCGTTGTCCCAGAGCGGCTACAACGAGCGGTACTAAGAACCTTGCACGATGGCCACCCCGGCATCGTGCGCATGAAAGCCCTCACACATAGCTACACATGATGGCCGGGCATCGACAAGCAAATTGAGACGTGGGTCAAAGCTTGTCACAAATGCCAGGAAGTAAGCAACACCCCAACGAACGCGACCCCAACCGAAAGGGAAACACCCCGGGGACCCTGGTCCCGTATTCATCTGGACTTTGCGGGACCTACCAAAGGGCACACATTCTTGTTAATAGTAGATGCCTACTCATACTGGCTCATAATCTATGAAATGAGGAATACAACAACTGAAGCAGTCATCAAGAAACTAGACAGACTATTTACAACACATGGATTACCAGACATTCTGGTATCCGATAATGGACCCCAATTTACCATGTTGTACTTTGAGCAGTACCTGGCGGACCGCGGTATTCGCCATGCGCTGACTTCGCCGGCGCATCCTGTGGCCAACAGAAGGGCCGAGCGCATGGTACAATTCGTCAAGAAAACACTACACAAAATGGACTATGACAATATCGAAGAAAAAATAAACCGGATACTCCTTTAGCAGCATATCACTCCACATAGCGTCACCAATAAAACTCCCGCCGAATTGCTGATGGGGTGGAGGCTCCGCTCCCACCTCGATCGACTACACCCATCGTACGAACCTGAGAAACCACACGGATCCAGCAGGCGATGCCGTACCTTCCAGGTAAGTGACTTAGTATTCACTAAGAACTTGTGGGTCAAGGTGACTGTGGTTCGAGTAACCGGCCCCAGATCGTACATCGTGGAATGTCGCGATAATAGACTATGGAAGCGCCACATTGATCAGCTATGATCAAGGCTACAGTCAGGAATCTCCGAGTCCCCTGATGTCCAAACTGAGGGGGGAGGAGATATGGAGGAAGATGAACTGGGAATAGCAGAAAGTCTTAATGATAGAAATGACGGCAAAACGGAAACACGTGAAGAAGAATTGGGGATGGGAGTGAGCTCGCCTCATGGTGATACCGAAGATGTTGGTGACAACGAGAATTCGATCTCAGAGTTAGAGACACCCCTTTCGCCAGATAATGTCCTACCTCAACAAGATTGCAGCCAAATACCGAGTGCAATACGAAAGTCAAATAGACTAACAAAACAACCGACCTACCTCAAGGACTACGTAACCGCACCCCATAAACGGAACCCAGGGGGAAGGGGTGTTGTAAATGAATAAATGTGTTAATAAAGTTATCAAGAGCTTGAAGTCAAGTGCAGGGTTCTGGCCCTGCACTTCTGATTGGCCGTTAATGGCGACATCAGATTGGTCCATTCAGGTGAATCTGATTGGCCATTAACGAGCCTCTCCCATTGGTTAATGGAGCTAGCGCTCCCGGATTTTCATTGGTTGAATATTTAATAAGTTGCCTATATAAGGAGGGCCGTTGCAGCCATTGAGCTGAGCTGTCACACCATGTTAATAAAGAGTTTTGAAGTTCACTGTTTCACCGGCTCGTCTCCATTCTTCGCGCTCACGCTCAGTACTTAATAGGTTTAATCTTGATCTGGATAATAATCTGAAGCTCAGTCATCAAGTTACCTAAAACAGAATTCAATCCCACAAAAAACTATCTTACATTTCTCTACTATTCTTCCTTAAGCTTCTTCTCCTTCTCCTTCTTCTTCTGCAAACAAAACTGCCCTGGAAACAATAAATAAATTTGAAATCTGGCCTGGATCCTGGCCTAGAATATAGTAGACTGAACATTGGATAACTGATTTAAATACCGGAGGCAGTTTCCAATTGAATGTTAGGAAACATTTCCAACGAGCAACAGAGTTTAATAGTGGAACCAATTATCAGAAAATGTAGACTCCGTTTCCTGGATGCATTCAAGCAGAGGTTGGACACCATCTGTTGTTGATGTCTTTTTGCTTTAATTTGGATTCCTAAGTGGATTGGAGGGTTGGATTTAATGGCATAAACAATTCCTTTCAACTCTATCATTCTATAATTCTATCACTAATGAATGAGCCCTTGAGGAACCAGATTGGAGAGGAGCAAAGATTTTGCACAATAGTACTAAAAAGAGATGACAGATCTGATGTACAAAGAATTCTTTTGAAAAGGGAAAACGCTGATTATTTTAATTGGTAGTGACACCAAGTCATACAGATTCTTAATAAAGTTGTTCCCCCCTTTCTCTCATTTGAATCCCCATCATGTTTAAAATACATTTCAACTTCTGCTTCTATAAAATGAAATTCAACAAGCTTGGTATTTTTTGATGCCTTAATTTTTTTCTCTAACCCCAATATTTGATAGGAGATTAAAACCTTAAAATTTACTTTTCTTTTTAGAAGTGATTTTACTATAGAAATTGGGCAAGTAATTAAGATTATCAATTTATGGGTTTATAGTGGATGCTAATTAGACAGTTTTTGCTTTATTCATTAATAAAATGACTTGTGGGTTATAATGCAGAAAAAAAAATAGAATTGGGAAGGCAAAAGTAAATTAATATGATTTGATGAGCCACGGTGGCACAGTGGTTAAAATGCAGTACTGCAGGCTACTTCTGCTGCCTGTAATTTTGCAGTTCGAATCTCACCAGGTTCAAGGTTGACTCAGCCTTCCATCCTTCTGATAAAATGAGGACCCAGATTGTTGGGGGCAATAGGCTGACTTTGTAAATTGCTTAGAGAGGGCTGTAAAGCACTATGTAGTGGTATATAAGTCTAAGTGCTACTGCTATTGCTGTTTTATTTAATTCAGTTTCATGTTAGAAATATTTTATTTAATCTAAAAGCAATTCTGATCCAAGATTTTATGTTGCTTATTCTATATATGTAGAATTAGACTTTTGGCAGTTGAATGTTTCTCTAGCAATAAGACCACATAGTTCACCATACTGGAGAACAACTGTGTATTAGCTTAAAGTGCAAAAACCCTACCATGTGACTCTGAAAGCAGAAGAGAAACTGTTACCAATTTGATCCAACCCTTAGCAAACACCAACAGATGACCATAAAGTTCTACTCAAAATTTCTTTCCTGCAATTGTGTATGTGGTGACACTTTCATTTGTGAACTAGTTCATTTTAACGATCCTCATTCCCATCCTTTTCTCTCATCTTCCTTGAGTTCATTTATTTGGTTTTCTGTTCTACAATTTTTCATTTCCCCCCTTTTAGATTCTTACAAAGAAAGAAAGTGATATTTTCATAATTAGGACTGCTTCTTATCTGCAATAAATAGCAATAGCACTTAGACTTGTATATTGCTTCACAGTGCTTTACAGCTCTCTCTTAGTGGTTTATAGTATCAGGCCCCAACAATATGGGTCCTCATTTTACCAAACTCGGAAGGAAGGAATGCTGAGTCAATCTTGAGCCTGGTGAGCTCTGAACTGCCAAACTGCAGTCAACTGGCAGTCAGCAGAAGTAGCCTGCAGTACTGCATTCTAATCACTGTGCCACCACAGCTCCTCGTGTTGTCAAGTTACATATCTATCAAAGCTAAATCCTGGACTTTGACTTCATCTATGTTTGTGTTTTTAAAGAGGATTGCTGTGTCCAGGGTGCAGGGAAATGATATCCATGTATTAGATGAATTTCTCCTTGAAGCACTGTACATTGTTTTGTTTTACATTCTTTGATTAATGTAATAATGAGAAAATCCCAATAATATACTTCTTATGTATTACATAGAAATGATGAAATGCATGTAAGTAGCCATTGAGACTTCCATTTTAATATTTCCCATGATCAGGAAATATCACACTAATTGAAATATGATGTTCAACTATTACATTCAAGTATAGTGCTAACAGCAACATACATTTTGTCAATTTCATAATGTAGTACCCAAAAACTACAGGATCTTTTAAACAACTGGCAAAGAAAAAAAAGAAGTGATTATAAAATGATCAATGACATTTCCACTCTATCTGCTAGGGAGGGAGTGAATCACAGCAATGACATTTCCTCATTTAGATCAGAAGAGGGTTGCAACAAAACAAATACATGCTTTCCTGGACTACAACAAATTCCCACAGAGGAATTCTGTATGTGAACATAAGTTTGTGTGCTTCATGCTTCAAATACAAAAAAAAAAAAAAAAAAAATGCTCAGAGATACAAGTGTAACTCTTGTCTCCACAAAGCAATGGTACCATTCCTCAAAAAGAAGGGTTTGATTTGAAGTGGACAGGTGTTATGTTTTTCAAGGTCAGGCCCATGTAGACTGATTTGCAGTAGTTATACAGTAAGGTGACCAGGATATGACTGTTTGGTCTGAAGAATTTCCTGATCTACAAAAGGATAACTGACATGCCAGAAATGTGCAAAGGCCTTCCTGGCTACAGCTGCCACTTGTTCACTGAGCAGGAAATGTGAGGCCAGAAAGATCTCTAGAGAGTTCAAGAAAATGACCTTGGCAGAGGAAAAAACAGATTGTTTATAGATCAACAAGGAGAAAAGTGCAACTCATGCCCAAGCGAATCCAAGAGAAAAAGGAGGGAGAAATTTAAAGCACAATCAGATTTGCAAGATTCTGTTACACTATTCCATCACAATAAAAGTGTTTTAGACTTCCATTGTCTCACGAGATGGCATTGCATAATAAAGGGAACTCAGAATGCTGTGAGATCAAATCCTGGTCAAAGATACTGAAAACTGCAAAGTTAAAGGAACACAAGTTTGGATCTGCAATTCGGTCTGCCCCTGTTTTAACACATTATCTACAAACATGATCAAAGCTCTCAGTACTAAATCCTAGCCTGAAACCTGTCAAGATACTCAATTTGCTAAGATTCTCGTGAAATGCAGACTGACCATTCTCTCAATAACCTTTTCTGAAAAGGGAAGGTTGGAAAATAGATTATAGTTACTGAAAACGGTTGTGTCCCAGGATGGCATCTTCACGAGGGTGCATATTACCATCTTTCAAGCAGGAAGTGCAACTCCCTCCCTCAGGGAGCCTACATCACAATAATTTTATATTGATGGTGCACATGATCATTTTTAAATGTCACAAAGTTGCATATATATTAAGTGAGGAAAAATACCTCTCCTGGGTATTAATTGTTTTTTTCAGATGCCATGAAAGGGCTAACCAAACATATGATAATTGTGGGGTATAAATCATGATAACAGAAGACTCACTACATGTGTGGGTTTTTTTTTTTTTTATTGTGTAGAAATAATCAGGATGACCTTCTTTTATAACATCTAAATTCGCAACTAAATATATCAGGCTGCATAATCCTAAGAGATTACAACACTAAAATCTATTACAGTACTAGGAGATTTATTTTTCCTCCATGGTGACATTTAAAAATTATTGTGTGGGTCATTAATACAAAATCATTGTCCAATTTGGAATTATAGAGCTGGCACCACCTAGAGCTGGAGGTTGTTAAATATAATGTCATATTGAAAGTGATATAAAATTTAATGACATCAGAATATAAATTACAATCTGTGATCAACTGTTCCAGCTCAGGTAAGGTCATCCATAATAGTACTAGGAAAAACAAAAGATGGCATGTGCTTCTTAATGCATCACACACATTTGGTGACTTTCATTATTTGCTTCAGATGTTGAGATATTAGTATGTAATTGTGGCATTGATGTGATGATCTCATATGCTACCATTCTATAATTATAAATTTTGCTCAACCCATAATTTCTTAGGATTCAGCTATTAAATTACAGGATGCATTCTTTGCTTTTCTCTTTCAGGAATAGTTTGCAAATATATTTGATTCAAATTGTTTTTTTAATGAAGTATAACTCATAAATATAATATTTTCAACTTTATACTGATTTCCTTATGACTGGTAGAGCGATAAAAAGTTGAAAACATTCATACTTTCTGTTATGGACTAAGCCAACGCATCAGTAACAACCCTAAATAGCTTTACTTTGCAGCAGGCTAGTAATCCTGCACTTCTCATTGGCCCCGCGAATAGCGAGTCGTGATTGGTCATTTCTGGCCAGTCTGATTGGCTGTTAATGGGCCTCTTTGATTGGACGCTTGTGAGAGCAGTAAACTCAAATCATTGGTTGTTTTGACAGCAGCCAGCTCTATAAAAGAGCTGCTGCTGCCCAAGTATTTGCTATGTTCTTATTTCACAATAAAGAGTTGAAGTCACTGTTCGATGTCTCGTTTCTGTTCCTTGCGCCCATGCTCAGGACTTAACACTGGCGACGAAGGTGGGATGCGGACACGATAGAGCTGACTAAGTACTCATCGAACAAGACAGAGCACGTGGCTGAAGAGCGCACGCAACAAATGGCAAAATGAGCAGCGGCACAATACCACCCGCTCCATTTGACCCAGCAAACAAAGACTGGGACTCATATATAGATCATTTCCAGATGTTCCTAGAGACCAACAATTTAAAAGATGCTACACCTGGCAAGAAACGAGCGGTATTCCTGACTCACTGCGGCCCCACCGTTTTCAAAATGGCTAAAGCACTTGCCAAAACGGTGGAAGTGAAGGCCATGGATGGGGATAACCTTGCACAGATCTTCCGGGACCATTACACACCCGCAGTACATACACTGATACGAAGACACGAGTTTTACAAGAGGGACCAATGGAAGAACGAGAGCATTGGGGACTTCGTAGCCGACCTCCGGAACCTAGGAGGCCTTTGTGGTTTTGCAAACCTTGAGGAAGCCCTGAGAGACCGCATAGTTCTGGGATTAGATGACCCCACGGTACAGAATAAACTCATGGTGAAAGGAGACATCAGCCTTGCAGATGTCATTGCCAACGCTACTGCCGCAGAAGCAACCAGGAAGTCAGCCGCTCAAATGCACCAAGCGAATGCACCGCATCGCCAACTCTCAAACAATAGCCCGCTTGCCACTGAGAAGCACACTGTTACCGCCCACCACAAAGACCTCAAGTCATCCTCAGACAGTGAGGAAGAGGAGGTCAACTGGCTCCGCTCGGAATGAAAGCAAAGGAACCAGAGACTCCCACGCCAATGTGCTGGTTGCGGGGCAAACCACCCATGATCGGACTGCAAATTCCTCAACGCACTTTGCCGTTCCTGCGAGAAAAGAGGCCACATCACGAAGGTCTGCAGAAGCAAGTGAGAACGGAGAGCAACCTCCATCGGAAGACAGGCAAACCACCTGGGAATCGGGACCACCTGAACCACCAATGGAACAACCACTACTACTACAGAAATCGAGTACCTGCCTCTTCAACGAGACAAGAAGAGGCACACCAAACCATTATTATTGGCCACGCTTCATCGTTAGACGCAAGAAAGATCCGCGTAAGGGTTACTATTGAGAATTGACCGTGCGTGATGGAAGTTGATTCGGGGTCATCCCTATCGATGGTATCCTGGAAAACCCTCAAACAGCTGATCCCTGCCATCTGCCGCCAGGAGCTCAGCACTCAATGAATCATCCTAAAAGACTACCAGGGAAACAGAATTCCAGTTGTCAGTTCCAGCCACGTCCAAGTATCCTTTAAGGACCGCACCGTGACGCTTCCCCTGAGTGTCGTCGATCGTGACCGGCCCAGTTTGTTAGGGTTACAGTGGTTCGCTTCACTCAGGATTGAACTAGCCGGCATACACCAAAACAGAAGCGATGACTGGGAAGAGGCCGTCATCCAGGAATTCCAGGACGTGTTCGCAGGAACATTAGGCAAGTACAAGGGGAACCCTATATCATTTAATCTCAGCCCCGATGTAGCTCCCATTCAGCTTAAGCCTCGTCGGGTGCCTTTTGCCCTCAAGCCGAAGATCGACGAGCAGCTAGATAAACTGATAGCCCAGGGTGTGTTGAAACCAATTGACCAAGCGTTCTTTTCGAGAACCTTGTCTAAGATTGAACTATAGTCAACTTGATAAAGAGGTTCTCGATATTGTATCCGCAATTAAACGTTTCCATGAATATGTGTATGGGAGACCCTTTGCCATAATTACAGACCACAAGCTGCTACTTGGTATTTTGGCGGGAAACAAACCAACTCCCCATATCTTATCACCAAGAATGACACATTGGTCAGAATTTTTAGCCGCCTACGTTTACCGATTGCAACACCACCTGGGGAAAGCCATTCCCCATGCTGATGCTTTAAGCCGCTCTCCACCACCAGACGTCATAGAGGACCCAGCTCCAACCTTAGCCCTATTGCAAATCGAAACCCTTAATTCGCCGCCGCTGACCACTCAAGACATCGCCTCAGAAACAAAAAAGGATCCTGTTTTGGCATGAGTCCTCAGCTGGGTGGAACGGGATTGGCTGGTCAGTGCACCCAACAACACTTTCAAGCCATTCAGAAATCGACAGACAGAACTATTCTCCCAAAAGGGCTGCATCTTGTGGGGAGACAGAGTTGTAATCCCGGAGAAATTGCAACATAAGGTATTAAAAATGTTGCACGATGGACATCCAGGCATCATGCGGATGAAGGCATTGTCCAGGAGTTACGCATGGTGGCCTGGATTAGACAAACATATAGAGACCTGGGTAGCAAAGTGCAGCAAATGCCAGGAGACTCGCTCTACTCCTCCAAAAACTCCCCCAACTCAGTGGGAAACGCCTCGAGGTCCTTGGTCCCATATCCACATTGATTTTGCAGGACCCATAAGAGGACACACTTTCCTCCTAACAGTGGATGCCTATTCTAACTGGCTCGAGGTCCACAAGATGAAAAGCACCACCACAGAGGCGGTCACTAAAAAACTGAATAAGCTATTCGCTACCCACGGATTGCCAGATGTCCTGGTCTCCGATAATGGCCCCCAATTCACTGCCCTGGCATTCAAACAGTATCTGGCAGACCGGGGCATCTGCCATGCCTTAACATCGCCAGTCCACCCTGCGGCCAATGGTAGGGCTGAGCGAATGGTTCAATTTGTAAAAAAGACTTTACACAAAATGGACCACGGCAACATTGACAACAAAATAACCCGGATGCTTCTCCTCCAACACATAACCCCAAGCAGCACCACGAACAGAACCCCAGCTGAACTCCTGATGGGCCGGAAACTTCGCTCGCATCTCGATCGCCTCCACCCTAATTACACGCCTGAACAACCCCCAGGATCCAGCAGCAAGTGTTGGGCATTCCAGGAAGGTGACCCCGTGTTTGCGAAAAACTTCTCAGGCGACCCATTATGGGTCCCCGCTACCATAACGCAACTTACAGGACCCCGATCCTATCGCCTACAAACTGCAGATGGTAAGATGTGGAAGCGCCACATAGACCAACTCCGTTCCAGACTAGCACCTAGTCCTATCTCAGCCCCTGAATCTCTAACTGGGGGTGGGGAAAGGAACATCGAGGAGGCTGAAAAAGAAATAACAGATGACTTAATAATCAAAACCCAGCAGTCTACACAACCAACCAGGGGATACTCACTGCTAGAAGGAGAACCGAGCTGGGGAGTGGCCTCGCTACGTGACAGCACGGCGATGGGAACAGATCCAGGGAACCCAGAAGACAGCACTGGCGGAAGCAGAGAGAACAGGCCAGAGCCATTCGACAGAACAGTGGGACCGTTTTCACCATCCAGATCAGCTAGCAGCCCACCGGAACCAGAGCCAGGACAGAAACCGGTGGAACAGCGCAGGTCAAGCAGACAGGTGAAGCGACCTGCCTATTTACGAGAATATGTCACCCCACCCCTCAGACGGAACCTAGGGGGGAGGGGTGTTATGGACTAAGCCAATGCATCAGTAACAACCCTAAATAGCTTTACTTTGCAGCAGGCTCATAATCCTGCACTCCTCATTGGCCCGCGAATAGCGAGTCGTGATTGGTCATTTCTGGCCAGTCTGATTGGCTGTTAACGGGCCTCTCTGATTGGATGCTTGTGAGAGCGGTAAACTCAAATCATTGATTCTTTTGACAGCAGCCAGCTCTATAAAAGAGCTGCTGCTGCCCAAGTATTTGCTCTGTTCTTATTTCACAATAAAGAGTTGAAGTCACTGTTCGATGTCTTGTCTCCATTCCTTGCACCCATGCTCAGGATATAACACTTTCATGCAGATACTTTCATATAGATACAGGAATTATCTATCCCCTTTTTAGTTTGCCAAGGGGAAGGATATATCTGGATTCTCGCAGTGGATAATTCTTCTTTGAGACAGAAAATTGTCTTAACCATCCCTTAAGGAAACAATGGTTTGTTCCTTCCTCAAGAAGTTATTGCTAGACTACCATCCAGTTTCCAACTTTCCCTTTTTAGAGAAGATTGTAAAGAAGGTGGTCTTTTGAGCTTCTGAGCCCTGGAAGACACAGCTTCTCTGCCCTGCAAAACACAGATTATGTGGATGCCTTCAGAGGTGGTATTCAGCAGGTTCTGACCAGTTTTCGAGAACCAGTAGCAGAAACTTTGAGTAGTCTGGAGAACCAGCGAATATCACCTCTGATTGGCCCTGCCCGCATCTATTCTCTGCCTCCCGAATCCCAGCTGATCGTCTGGGTCTTCTTTTGTTGGCCTGCACAGGAGGGTGGAGCTGGAAAGCAGGTTAGTGGAGTGGGGAGGGAATGGGATTTTACAGTATCCTTCCCCTGCCATGCCCACCAAGCCACACCCACCAAGCCACACTATGCCCACCAAGCCCTGCCCACAGAACTGGTAATAAAAAAATTTGAAGCCCATCACTGGATGCCTTCCAATCAGAATTCAGGCCTAGATATAGGACTGAGATGACATTGATCACCTTCTTGGATGACTTTTGGTGGCAGAGGGATGGTAGAGGTTTGTCCATCCTTGCTCTTCTTGATGTCTCATATAATTGATCATGGTACACTTATGAAGTGGCTACTGGAATTAAGGATAAGCAGCACATTTTTCTGCTGGTTCTTCTCTTCCTTTAGGGTCATTTTCAATTATGTTGAGAAGGGGCAGAGATCCAGCCTGAGCTCCTTCCTTTGTGGGATGCTGAGGTTTTGGTACTTTCTCCTCTCTTGTTTATATTTACATGAAGCTGTGGGGCTAATGAAAGTCTTATTATAGAAGTGGGGGAGGGAAATCACACAATTTCAGACCTTTTCTAAGAATGTTTCATTCCTATTTTGTGAAAAGCAATATATGAAAACGAGCAGTGAAATATAAAATATTTATAATGCATGGGGAAGTTCTTGATGCCTTACTTTATCTTTCTACTATAAATCAGTATAAAGCAATCTTGCCACCACATTAACTGCCATTCTGTGAGTTAAATATTGATTGAATATTACTTTTGAGAGGTGAATTTTTTTTTGGTGGGGGGAAGGGTAAAAGTAAGTAACGCCTTTGAACACTTAACTGGATATGACTAACACATAAATTACTCAAATGTAGTTTCTTTATCTCTGAATACTTCATAGACATTAGAGAAGGTTTTGAAAACAGAAGGAAAAATCAAAGAGCTATAATCAATTTGCATTTTTCTAAATTAGCAAAATATGAGAACACTGATAATATTACTCATATTGATTTCAAAAATGCAATGTGGAGAAGAATATAAAAGAAACTTTAGGGCAATAGTCCTCAAAGAGAATTTTGAATTCATGGGCCCAAATTTATCAATACTGATAGCGATACTATTTATTATCTCTTAAAGAGTTCAAGGCAAATTATATACTTTTATTTTCCCTCATTTTATTCTCCCAGGATATTTTTATATCTTATTCTTTCTTTTCTTTTCTAGGAATATTCTGTAATGAATTCTAATGTTTCAGATGCCACAATGTTGGAGTCAGTGGGTGGGTGACATGATGGCCTCCACATTTTATCAAGGAAAGGCTTGTGACTGGGCATTCTTTCTTTCTCTCATAAATTCTGTTTTCATTCAATATAGCAAATGATCAGTTCAAAATTACTTTGTTCTGGATCCACCTCCTTTCCCAGTTCATTTCATTATTAAACTTATTCTTGACCTGGTTGATATCAAACACCATACAAATAATAGGATGCTCATGCTAAGGGAATAATGTAAACTCCCAGAGTTTAGATGTTAAGTTCTGCACATGGGCACAAGGAACGGAGACGGTGAACAGTGAACTTCAACTCTTTATTAATCATTCTGAACAGAGCAAAAACCTAGGGCAGCAGCAGCCCTTTTACAGGCAAGCTGCTGATCTAGTAACCAATAAGAAACGTGGAGTGTTAACCCTCTTAACCAATGAGAGTGGCTCCTTAACAGCCAATCAGATTCTCCTGAACGGACCAATCCGATATCGCTATTTATCGACCAATCAGAAGTGCAGGGCTAGAACCCTGCTATTTTCTAAAAGTTTTGATAAACTTTATTTACGTGTTTTATTAGTTCATAACACTCCTTCCCCCCGGGTTCCGTTTGGGGGGTGCTGTGACATAATCTCTGAGGTAGGAAGGTTGTTTTGACTATCTATTGGATTTACGCCGGTTCTTGTCTGTAACCCTGTTTTGGCGGGACATTTTCAGGCAAATCAAATGCTGGTGGTTCCTCATTGGAAGACTCGGTGCCGCTAATGTTCTCATCATTGTCCTCTGGCCCTTGCGGGCTTGCCTCTGTTGAGGTGTTCCTCTGTGGTGAGGCCACGCCCTTCCTTGATCCTTCTTCATTTGTTACATCCTATTGCTGACTTCTTTCGTTCCTGCTTTCCGCCATCTCAAATTCGGTTTCTTCGACATTACCTCCCCCCTCAGTTTGGGAGTTACCGGAGTCACGGAAACTAGATTGTAGCTTCGAGCGAGGCTGATCTATATGGCGTTTCCATATTTTTCCATTGCAGGTTTTCACTCGGTATGACCTGGGTCCAGTGGCTTGAATTAAAGTTGCCTCAATCCACAATGGTTCGCCAGAAAGGTTTCTGGTGAAAACTAGGTCGCCTATCTTGAACTCGTGGCATTTTCTGCTAGATCCGCAGGGTTTCTCTGGCTCGTAAGATGGGTGAAGCCGGTCGAGGTGGGAGCAGAGTTTGCGTCCCATCAATAGTTCAGCTGGAGTCTTGTTGGTGACGCTGTGCGGAGTGATGTGTTGGAGGAGTATTCTGTTTATCTTATTTTCAATGTCCCCATTGCCCATTTTGTGGAGGGTTTTTTAAACAAACTGTACCATGCGCTTGGCTCTTCCGTTAACCGCAGGGTGCACTGGCGAAGTTAGCACATGGCGAATACCGCAGTCTGCTAAGTATTGTTCAAAAGGGAGCTCGGTAAACTGGGGTCTGTTATCGGATACCAGAACGTCCGGCAGTCCATGCGTCACAAATAATCTGTTCAACTTCCGGATGATGGACTCAGTTGTCGTACTCTTCATTTCGTGGATCTTGAGCCAGTTTGAATAGGCATCCACTGTTAATAGGAACGTATGTCCCTTAGTAGGTCCCGCAAAGTCAATATGGATGTGGGACCACGGTCCCCGAGGTGTTTCCCATTCTGTCGGAGTTGCTTTCGGTGGGGCATTGCTAACTTCCTGGCACTTATAACAAGTCTTTACCCAGGCTTCGATCTGTTTGTCAATGTCCGGCCACCACGCGTAGCTTCGTGTGAGCGCTTTCATATGCATGATGCCGAGGTGGCCCTCATGCAGTGTCTTTAATACCGATCGTTGTAACCACTCTGGGATGATGACTCTATCCCCCCATAGGATACAGCCTTTTCGCGAAAAAAGTTCTGTTTGCCAGTTCTTGAAGGGGATGAAGTCGTCAGGGATTTGATCTACTGGCCATCCTAGTTCGACCCAGCTAAGAACTCGCGTTAAGATAGGATCGTGTTTTGTTTCGATCGCGATATCTCTAGCTGTTAGCGGCGGTGAATGTAGCATTTCAATCTGGAGCGTTGTAAGGGTTGGAGCTGGGTCATCGACGGTTTCTGGAAGTGGTGCACGGCTCAACGCGTCAGCGTGGGGAATGGCTTTCCCCGGGTGGGGTTGCAGCTTATAATTGTACGCAGCCAAAAACTCCGACCAGCGAGTCATTCTGGGTGATAATATATAGGAGGTTGGCTTGTCTCCCGCTATAATCCCCAGCAAAGGTTTGTGGTCGGTAACAATAGTAAAAACTCATCCATATACATATTCATGAAACCGTTTTACAGCAGATACAACAGCAAGAGCCTCTTTATCGATTTGACTATTACTTTATCGATTTGACTATTACTTTTATCAGTTATTAAGTAAGCCTTTGATAAAGTCCTTGAAAAATAGGCAATAGGGGCTTCACTACCGTTTGGGAACACATGGCTCAAAATGGCTCCCACTCCAAATGGCGACGCGTCACATGTGATTGTTAAAGGCAAAGTCTCGTTATACTGCATCAAAACAGCATCTGAAGTTAATAGGTTTTTCACTTGTCAGAACGTGTGCTCCTCTTGGTGCCCCCAAACCCAGGTTGCTTTCTTGTCAAGGAGCCAATGTAGGCGCTTGGCTACAGTTGCTTTGTGGGGCAGGAAGATGTTGTAAAAATTAATAAGCCCCAGGAAAGCTTGGAGATCAGTCTTATTTTTGGGTCTTGGGGTGTTCTTGATTGCTCTTAACTTGCTATTGGTGGGGTGAATGCCTTGTTTATCGATTAGGTACCCCAGGAACTCTACTTTATCTGTACACAGTTGACCTTTATTTTTTTTAACTTTAAGGCCAGAGTCTTTAAATTTCTGGAGAACCAGTCCAAGATGCTCCTTTAGTATTTCTCTATTCAGGGCGGTAATTAAAACATTATCAAAGTGCGGTACAACCCCTTTTATTCCCTGTAATAGTCTCTCCATCAAGCTCTGAAAAATCCCTGGGGTCACTCTAACTCCAAACTGGAGTCGGCTGCACTTAAAAGCGCCTCAGTGCGTAACGATCGTTTGTATCTCTGCTGTTTTTTTTATCTACAGGCAGTTGTTGGTATGCCTGTGCTAAATCCAATTTAGTGAAGACTGTTCCGCCCCCCAGAGAATGGAGAAGGTGTTGTTCCACCGGCACCGGGTAAGCGTTCTGTTGAAGGGCATGATTCAGGGTGGCACGGTAGTCCCCACAAATCCTTAATGATCCATCCAGTTTGATGGGT
This sequence comes from Hydrophis major, assembly GCA_033807585.1. Lineage (NCBI taxonomy): Eukaryota > Metazoa > Chordata > Lepidosauria > Squamata > Elapidae > Hydrophis > Hydrophis major. The sequence goes on from CM066330.1 coordinate 66,926,016, forward strand.
GTTACGATTGGGATTTCCCAAGGAGCATGGTCGGTTGGTTCTAAAACACCCTGGGCTATTAATTTATCAAGCTGCTCATCAATCTTTGGTTTAAGGGCAAAAGGGACTCGACGAGGCTTAAGGCAGATGGGGGCTACTTCAGGGTTAAGGTTAAATGATATCGGGGTCCCCTTGTACTCGCCTAGTTTGTCTGTAAAGACGTCCTTGAATTCCTGGACAAGGGCCTCCTCCCAGTCGTCGCTGCTGGTTTGGTGAATGTGGAGTGAACCATTGAAGGCCTAACAAGCTAAGCCGATCACGGTCGATGACGGTCAATGGTAAGGATGCAGTACGATTTTTGAATGAGACCTGGACTAGGCTGGATCCAACGACCGAAATTCGGTTTCCCTGATAGTCCTTGAGAATGATTCTTTGGATTCTGAGGTCTTGCCACCGGACAGCAAGGATTAATTGTTTAAGGGTCTTCCAGGAAACCATCGAGAGGGACGATCCTGAATCGACTTCCATCACGCAGGGCTGGTTTTCGATGGCGACCTTCACTCAGATCTTCTTTGCATCTAATGATGAGGCGTGACCAATCGTGATGGTTTGGTGTGCCTCTTCTCGTTTCATTGAATGGGCTAGTGGTTTATTTCTGTAGGAGTGGTTGTTCCATTGGTGGTTCAAATGTTCCCGATTCACAGGATGACTTCCTGTGGTTTGGCGGTAGTTGGTCCCCCTCTGAAGTGGGCTGGATCCTTGCTTGCTACTACAGACCTTTCCGATGTGGCCTCTCTTCCCACAAATATGGCAGAGTGGATCGAGGAATTTGCAGTCTGATCATGGGTGGTTTGCCCCACAACCTGCGCATTGATACGGCAGTCTCTGGTTACGCTGGTGGCATTGGTTTCGTTCAGACCGGAGCCAGCTGACCTCTTCCTCATCACTTTCTGATGACGATTCTAGGTCCTCGTGGTGGGTTGCCATTGCATGTCCCTCAAGGCAAGGTGAGAGTTCGCCAGTGAGTTGGCGGAGCGGGGCGTTGGTGCGGCGCATTCGGGCAGCCGACTTCCTGGTTGCTTCTGCTGCAGTAGCGTCAGCGATGGTATCTGCAAGGCTGATGTCACCTTTCGCCATCAGCTTACTTTGCACATGTGGTGCATCTAGTCCCAGAACTATTCGGTCTCTTAGAGCTTCTTTGAGGTCAGCGAACCCGCAGAAGACTCCCAGGTTTTGGAGATCTGCGATGAAATCTGCAATGCTTTCTCCTTTCCGCTGGTCTCTCTGGTAAAATTCATGTCTTCGGACAAGCGTTGGTACGGTAGGTGCATAGTGGGCCCGTAGGAGGGGCTCAAGGACATCCCAGTCCATGGATTTCACCTCAGCCGGTTTCGCCAGTGCCTTAGCCATCTTAAAAATGGCAGGTCCACAGTGAGTTAGGAATACCGCTCGCTTTTTCCCATTAGTGGCATCCTTAAGTTGTTGATCTCCAGAAACATCAGAAACCGGTCCATGAATGAGTCCCAGTCTTCTTGTGCCGGGTCGAATGGAGTGGGTGGTATGGTGCCGCCGGTCATGGTTTCTGCTGTTGATGCGCCTTCAGCCATGTGCTCTCTTTAGTGCTCTACAGTGTTCACTCAGCTCTGACATCTCCGTATCCCATCATCGTTGCCAGTGTTAAGTTCTGCGCATGGGCGCAAGGAACGGAGACCAGACGGTGAACAGTGAACTTCAACTCTTTATTAATCATTCTGAACAGAGCAAAAACCTAGGGCAGCAGCAGCCCTTTTACAGGCAAGCTGCTGATCTAGTAACCAATAAGAAACGTGGAGTGTTAACCCCCTTAACCAATGAGAGTGGATCGTTAACAGCCAATCAGATTCTCCTGAATGGACTAATCCGATATCGCTATTTATCGGCCAATCAGAAGTGCAGGACTAGAACCCTGCTATTTTCTAAAGGTTTTGATAAACTTTATTTATGTGTTTTATTCGTTCATAACATTAGACATTCCTAGTTAATGTTATACCAGGTGTATTATCAAGGGGCAAGAAAATCAGGAGATCCAGGCAGTTCAAATGGGTATACTGTAAGCTTAAGCTCTCTAGAAGAATCTGAACTACTAATGGTCAAAGCAGTTTGGCAGTAAATAAGGAATTCATGGTGTTCTGGCCTTACAGTAGATCTCTTATGAGCATGAAAGGATTGATGACTGGTGATGTGTTTGACACCTGGTCATCTCCTACATAGGGGTATAGTTTAAGTGGATTGGAAGATATGAATGAACTTTTAATTCTGGATCAGGATCATTGGTTGGGAATGGCAAATGCATATTACAAATTTCAGGGAGAAATTCCCCAAACCAGAAGTTGTGCTGGTTTCTGCTGGAACAATCTGCTGAATATTAGTACATACTTCATTAAAGTAATCCTGATTTTATGAATAAGGAATTCTTCCTTAATATAAGGAACTAAATATCCATTTATTACAAAATGGAGTGATACTAAGAATAAAGAACTTGCTTTCACTCTTAACTGAAGGAGAATGTAGGTGTTGTAGGTTTAGATTAAAACATGTAGAAGAACATAAAATCTGCTACAATTAAATCTTTGTTCTTCTGAATCATGATCCACAGACCTCTGAAAGTATGTATTGGGATCCACAGACCCCAATGAAAGTATGTATTCAAGCATGATAGCCTGTGCATGGATCACATATTAGTATAAGTAACAGAACAAATATGGATAGGAATTTAGCTTGTCTGTAATTTAACTGCACAGGCATAGATGGAAAGAGGATTTTGCAGGTGTCTAGGTCAGATATTCTCATTATCTGTTTCTCTGTAATTACATGATGAAAATAAAATTGTATATCAATGGTAAATGTTATGAACAATATGTTTAATCAAATGCAATCAAAACCAACTGTAGTCTGAAAAAAATGTAATGTGCTTAAACCAACATCATTATAAATAATTGGAAGCAAATGTCCACCTAAAAGAGGCAACACATAATTTAGTTACACATTTTAATTGCTTCTAGATATAGATGTTATCTATATATCTACAGGAAGTAAATTACCTATCCATACCCTAATTGTTAACTCTTTGACCCTTTCTCTTAGAGAGTTAGATAAGGGGATTACAGTTTTATTTCACCCAGCAATTTCAACAGCAGACACTTTTTAACTTGAACTTCAAACTCCTCTCTTCTCCTTTCACCAGGGCTGCAGAGTGATCTCACTTTGGCTCAGAATTGCAGATCAGTTATTAAATAATCTGCACAAAGGTTACTTATCTATTTTAAAGACTGACCCCCAAGGACCCTTAATTAATAGTTTTTGTTAATTTGACAAAATTTGACTTCGCTTCTGTTCAACAATCGATTCCTAGAAATCCTTTTCTAAACCCAGAGATCATCCCACACCCCATCCTTGGAAAATGGCATACAAGTAAAGGTAGGAAATGTTGGTTCCGGTTCCGCGTGGCTTCAGTGGCAGCAGGAATTCACGACTGTTCACGATTCCTACTGCGCTTGCCGCCGAGGTGCCCCCGATCCAAATGGGTCAGGGGGATATGGCTGCCCTGTAGAGGCAGCCAAAGAGAGAGGGGAGATGGACAGGGGGTTGGGGGTGTCGCAGACCCCCTCCTCGTCCGGGAAAACCCCTTTTTCCCGAGGTGGTGGAGCAGCGGTCAGTAATGGCTGCCACGAAGAAGCCTGCAACCGGGTAAGATTGTGCTGGAGGAAGCAAGAAAAGTCAAAGTGCTGGCTGAGCCGGGTCAATCAACATCTCTTAAACTCTCTGAACTGAACTGTCTGAATTTCTGGAGGATACATTGTATCCCTAAGAAGATCGGAAACCGGCGGAGAAAGCAGTTAAAGGGAAACTTTTTTTTTCTTCACTCTCCCACCCCATAGAAACAGCAGATGAAGATTTGAAATTTATTTGGGCACTGAAGGTGAATTATTTTGAAAGTTGAAGCCAAGGGACAAAGTACTCTTTGGACATTGGACTTAATAATCTAAGAAATCAGAAAACCCTTATTGGAGGTATGGATTTCTGATCATTTAAAAAAAAAAAAAACTGTTGTTGTAAGTGGGAAGGGAGAGGGAAAAAAAATGGAGCAGAAGCTGAAAAAGGAGGAGATTGCCTAGAATCCCAAAGAAAGATCTATGGCAATTGGACCTCTTTGATTAAACAGTAACCCCAGAAAGAGAAGTAGAAGAAGGAAAAAAAGTATTAATTTTTGGAATTTTTTTTTGAATTATTCTTGATTAAAAATACTTGGGTGGTTGTTTTGGGAAAAGTTTCTCTTTTCATGATGGCATCGCTTGTGGATGAACTAAAGTCTGAATATCAAAAATATAAAAAGGAAGAACAAAATGGAAAAGATACTTTGGGCACTCTATTTCAATTTTTAGAAATCGTGTTATGTACTTATGAAAAGTTGACTACGCAGCAGAATGACTGGGACAAAGAAGAAGAAGAAGCCATCTTTGATGAACAATGTTTTTTTTCCGGGGAGGAGGAGAAAGAGGATAAGAAAAAGGGGATTTTAAGGTTTGAAAAAACAACCAAAAATGAGAAAAATGAGAGGAAAGGTGGATGCAAGGTTAGAAAGCAACAGAAAGGGAGTAAGAAAAGGGAGGAGGAGAGACAAAGGGGTAAAAAGGGCAAGGAGAAGAATAAGCAAGAGAGAAAGGGGGGGACAAGAAGCCTCAATGGTGGGAAGCAAGATTTAAAGAAAAAAAGCTTATTTAGAGACAATGGATCTAATTGGGGAAAAGGGGGGGGGATTCTGGAAGGTACATAAGATTGTGCTTTTATATGTGTACCTACAGTAGAATGTTTAAGATATAAATGAGTATTAATATATATGATTAGGTTTTTTTTTTCTTTTTAAATGATATGGATAGTGGTTATATAGGTTTTTTCTTTAGTTATTGACCTTTCTTATAAAATTTATTGTGTAATTTTGGAATGTACTAAACAGAATCCCAAGATAAATTAAGTGTTATATGAAGTACTTTTAAGTTAGGGCAATGAGTTAAAGGCGTCACTCCAATTAGTGTATAGGAGAAGTATAGTAAAAGAAAAAAGATGAATGGATAGCTGAAAATAGAACAGACAAAGAATGATATTGAAAATGGTGATAAGATATGGAAGAATATATAAAGTGAATATGATGTGTGAATTTCGTCTGTGTGAAGAGTTTTAACTCGGGATCAAGCAGCTTTCAGAAAAGATGTTTTAGGTTTTGTTTTGTTTTCTATGTTCTGTGTTTTGTATGTTGATAAAAGGCAATAAAATTTTAATTAGCAAGAAATACCTTGGATAATTAGAATGAAAAGGAGAAGTTGGGATAAGATTTGAAGTTAAACAGATAACGTAAATATTGATGTAATTTGGAATCATTTTGTATGTTCTATTGGTTTTCTTCTTTAATTATTATTATTTCTTTAGAAAAGAATTTGTAAGCTGTTATGCCTTGATTGTTTGTGCATTGTTTTTGTAAAATTAATAAAATTTGTTTAAAAAAAAGAAAAGAAAAGGTAGGAAATGTTCATGTTCTCTTTAACATGGGACCCTCCAGGTTCTAAGTAGTGCATTTGTGTTGTCTCAGTAGCACCCATCAAAGAAGGTTAGACAAGCTTAACATTCTGTACTGTCCAATTACTCCAGCATTGCCTTTAGGAATTGTCTCTACCTACCAAAAGACTTCATACCTTACTAGACAGAATTTAAAAGATTTTGATCACTCTTTTCACACTAGCTGTGTCCTGACTTCAAGGGTTCAGATGAAAGTTACTTCTTTCCTCCTTAGAAAGTGGGGAACAACATTATCATTGAATGAATATAAAGAATAACAAACAATTGGATCATGGGGCAACTTTGTTTTTTGTTTTTTTTAAAAAAACAAACTTTATTGATTATACAACTAAAATATCAAACAAACACATACACAACACACAGAAAAAAAGGAAAAAAAAAAGAATAAAAACTAGCAATTCTATAATCGACAGTCAATGGTTCCTTGTTTGTTATCAATATTGGTGACATATTTACAAATACATCTTACTGCGAGTATATAATTACTATCTCTTTTTCATTTTACGTTGTTTACTAATATATTATCTATTTTTGTTCTATCCAGTCATACCAGCATTCCCAGCCTCTATAATATTCTGATGTTTCTTTTTCCTTAAGTGCTAAGATTAACTTGTCCATCTCTGCACAGGCTGTTATCTTCTGAATGACCATTTCCTCTGTTGGAATATCTGCTTGTTTCCAACACTGTGCAAATATTATTCTGGCTGCAGTAAGAATGTGCAATATTATATATTTAACTTTTTTAGAAATTTGCCTATTAAATATCCCCAGTAAGAATAATTCTGGTTTTAATTCAATTTGCTCCACCGTTATTTCCTCGAACCATTTTTTTTTTATTCTGTGCCAGTATCTTTGGGCTTCAGTGCAGGACCACCACATGTGAAAGAATGTTCCATGTTTCTTTTTACATTTCCAGCAATTCGGATTCATGTTAGGAGACATTTTTGCAATTCTCGACGGCGACAGATGCCATCTATAAAACATTTTATAGGGATTTTCTTTATATATTGCTGATTTTGTAATTTTATTATTCCTTGTCCAGACCTTTTCCCATTCTAATAATGTTATGCGACGTCCTATGTTTCTACTCCAAGCTATCATGTTGTCCTTGACTACTTCCTCTTCTAATTCTATCTCTAATAATTAATTATAAAATGCAGTTATATTTTTTTTATCTGGGCCTAATAGGATTTTATCTAATTGTTGTAGCTTAGCATAAATTCCAAAATTTCTCTTGTCCTGGCTATATCTATTTTGAATTTGCAGGTAAGCCCACCAGTCTACTTGTCGCCCTTGTTCTTGGAGATCTTGCCATGTTTTTAAAGTTCCTTGCACATCAAGAAGGTCTTTGTATTTTATCATTTTATTAAGATCTTGATTATTTGGATGTATTATCGCCTCCATCATTGAGATCCAGATTGGGATTTTTAAATAATTTTTATTTTATTTTATTCCAATTAGCCAATAAGGAATCTCTAATTATATGTCTGTGCAAATAATTCTGTTTTATTTTTCCAGTGTCCCATAAAAATGTGTGGCACCCCCTCTGTAAGTCATGGCCTTCTAGAAATAAGATTCTTTTATTTGACAGGTTTACCCACTCTTTCAACCAAAGTAAGGAGGCTGCACTATAATTTCCAATTGCCTTTAGGCTTATCCTCGGTTTTTTCCCTTGCCAAATAAATTTGGTGATTATCTTGTTCAGTTCCACTAAGTAATTTTTATGTATTTTTATTGGTATTGTTTAGAATAAGTAAATAAATTTGGGCAGAATGTTCATTTTTATAGTGGCAAACCTCCCCAATAAGATTTGCAATTTAACCCATGTCTCTAAATCTTTTTTGACTTGCTGTAATAATTTATTATAATTATTTTCCATTAGGGTTTTGCATTGAGCCGTCAACTAAATTCCTAAGGATTTAACTTTTTTTACTATTTGTACTCCCATTATCCTTTCCAATTTTAATTTTTGTTTTTCTGTTAAATTTTTAGTTTTTAATTTTGTTTTTTCCCTATTGATTTTAAGTCCTGCAACTTTCCCAAATTGATCTAACTCTTTCAATAGTTCTTGACCTGTTTCAATTGGTTCCTCTATGAAAAAAAACATATCATCCACAAATGACTGGAGTTTATATTCTTCTTTCTTAATTTTTAGTCCTTTTATTCCTGGATTCTGTCTAATTCGTGTAAGCAATGTTTCCAAAGATAATATAAAGAGCAGGGGAGATAGTAGACATCCCTGCCTAACTCCTTTCTCTATTTTTATCGAGCGCGTGTACTCTCCACTAATTATAATATTCTCCTTTTGTGAATCATAAATTGTAGCAACAATGTTTTCAAATTTAGTGCCTAAATTCATATTGTAAATTTGTTGGGTTAGGAATTGCCATTTTAGATTGTCAAAGGCCTTCTGTGCATCCAAGAATACAAGGGCTATTTGTTTTCCCAGGTGGGCTTTGTAGTATTCCAAAACATTTAGTACTTGTTAAGTCTGGGAAGATGGGCGCAATAATGGAGACGAGACCTCGGATAGTAACTTCAACTCTTTAAAAGTGACTTCAGATCGGAGGTGAAAAGCCTAGCAGCAGCAGCTCCTTTTATAGAGCTGGCTGCTGCTAAAGCGTCCAATGACAGAGATTTGAGCTTGCCGCGCTTGGAGCAACCAATCGCGGCAGCCTGTTTACCAGCCAATCGGATCAGCTTTAAATGACCCATCACGACCCGCTGTTCATGGACCAATCAGAAGTGCAGGATTATGAGCCTGCTAGTTCGGAATACCCCTCCCCTCTAGGTTCCATCTAAGGGGTGGGGTGATATATTCTCGCAGGTAGGCAGGTCTTCATACCTGTCTACCTGATTTGCGTTGTTCAAACTGTCTTTGCTCAGTTTCTGGTTCTGACGGACTGTTTACTGGAACTGTCTGGCATGGCGACCCGGCTTCTATGCTGGGTCTCCTAGGAGGTGATTCAGGGGGACCTGCAATGCTTCCATTGTTGCTGTCATCAGGGTTCTCTGGAATCGCGAACCCTGTTTGACTGCTAGCTCCTGGAGATATGACCATCTGCCAAGATTCCTCCTCTGTCTGTGCATATAGTGGGCTTTGCTGTGCTGGTTGTGGGGTTATGCTTCCTGAGTCAGATGTTGGTTCAATTTCAAAAACCCCTGTTTCCCTTCCCCCTCTGGTTTCGAGGTCGGGGTTAGAGATGGGAGTTGTGGGCAGCCTAGAACGTAGCTGGTCTATGTGGCATTTCCACAATCTCCCATCTGTGGTTTCTAGTCGGTAGGAACGGGGCCCTGTGATTTGCGTTATTTTGGCAGGGATCCACAAGGGGTCTCCTGAAAAGTTCTTTGCAAATACTGGGTCTCCTACCTTAAAGGACCGGTGTTTACTGCTGGAACCCAGGGGTTTTTCTGGGGTGTATGCTGGGTGTAGGCGGTCTAGATGCAATCTGAGTTTCCTGCCCATTAGGAGTTCAGCTGGGCTTTTATTTGTGGTACTGTTTGGTGTAATATGCTGGAGAAGGAGCATCCTGGTGACTTTGTCATGGATGTTTCCTTGTTTCATTTTCTGTAATGTCTTTTTAGTGAACTGAACCATTCATTCAGCCCTGCCATTGGCCGCCGGGTGGGCAGGTGAAGTCAGGGCGTGTTGTATCCCCCTGTCTGCAAGGTACTGTTCAAAGGCCAAGGCGGTAAATTGGGGCCCGTTGTCAGAAACCAAGACATCTGATAATCCGTGCATTGCAAAAAGTCTGTTTAGCTTCTTGATGACCGCATCTGTAGTGGTGGTCTTCATTTTGTTGACCTCGAGCCAGTTAGAGTAGGCGTCCATTGTTATCAGGAAAGTATGTCCTTTTGTAGGTCCCACGAAATCAATGTGGATGCTGGACCAAGGACCCCTGGGCGTTTCCCATTCAGCTGGTGGTGCTTTTGGTGGGGACGAGCGTGTTTCTTGGCATTTGCTACAAGAGGCAACCCAGGCTTCAATTTCTTTGTCCATACCTGGCCACCAGGCATAGCTTCTTGCGAACACTTTCATTCGAACGATGCCCGGGTGTCCATCGTGTAATAAGTGTAGAACTTTCTTTTGAAGCTTCTCTGGTATGACCACTTGGTCTCCCCATAACATGCACCCTTTTTGAGAGAAAAGTTCTGTTTGTCTGTTCTTGAAGGGTTTAAAGATGTCATTTGGTTTGGTTTCTGGCCATCCCCTCTCCACCCAGCTGAGAACCCATGCCAAACAAGAGTCCTTTTTTGTTTCCCAGGCTATATCTAGTGCTGTTAGTGGAGGCGATGGAAGCGTCTCAATTTGTAGTGCTGAGAGCATGGGAGCTGGGTCATTGAGAAGTTCTGGCAGTGGAGAACGGCTCAAAGTGTCTGCATGGAGAATGGCTTTCCCTGGTCGGTGTCTCAACTAGTAGTCATAGGTGGCTAAGAACTCCGACCATAGTGTCATCCTAGGGGATAGGATGTGTGGGGTCGGTTTGTCACCTGCCAAGATGCCAAGTAATGGTTTATGATCTGTGATGATGGAAAAGGATCTTCCATACATGTACTCGTGGAACCTTTTTATTGCAGATACAATAGCGAGGGCTTCTTTGTCAAGATGACTATAATTTCTCTCTGTTTTAGACAAAGTTCTTGAAAAGAATGCAATAGGTGCCTCTGTACCATTGGGTAGGATGTGGCTCAGGATGGCACCTACTCCAAAGGGCAAGGCATCACAAGTCAAAGTTAATGGAAGTGTCTCATTATATTGGATGAGTACTGCATCCGAAGTTAAAAGGTCTTTTACTTGTTGGAAAGCCTGCTGCTCCTGACTTCCCCAAAACCAGGAAGTTTTCTTGTCGAGGAACCTATGTAGGAGTTCAGCAACAGTTGACTTCTGGGGTAGGAAGATGTTATAAAAGTTAATGAGTCCCAGGAAGGCTTGGAGGTCTGTTTTGTTCTTTGGTCTTGGGGCATTTTTGATGGCAGCCAATTTCTTTTCAGTAGGGTGAATTTCTTGTTTGTCAAGAAGGTAACCCAGAAATTCAACCCTCTCAGTGCATAACTGGCACTTTTTCTTCTTAACCTTGAGGCCTGTGTCTTTGAACCTTTGGAGGACAGTTCTCAGGCATTTTTCTAACTGACTTCTTGTAGGGGCGGCTATCAATACGTCATCAAAATAGGGCACGGCCCCTTTGATGCCCTGTAACAACCTTTCCATCAGGCTTTGAAAAATGCCAGTGCTACGCTTACCCCAAACTGGAGTCTGTTACATTTGAAGGCACCTCTGTGTGTAACTATAGTTTGGGCTTCTGTGTCTACTGGCAACTGTTGATAAGCTTGGGCCAGGTCAAGCTTTGCAAATACTTTTCCGCCTCCAAGTGAGTGAAGGAGATGTTGGACCACTGGTACTGGATAGGCGCTCTGATGTAACGCGTGGTTGAGGGTGGCCTTGTAATCCCCACAGATTCTCAAGGATCCATCAGGTTTTATGGGAATTACAATTGGGGTCTCCCAGCGGGCGTGGTCGATGGGTTCTCACACGCCTTGCGCTATTAATTTGTCCAATTGCTCATCAATTTTAGATTTTAGATCAAAAGGAACGCAGCGAGGCTTCAGGTGAATGGGTGCGATATCAGGGCATAGATTGAATGAGATGGGGGACCCCTTGTACTTGCCTAATTCCTCAGTGAAGACTTCCTGAAAGTCCTGGACGAGGGCCGCCTCCCAGTCTATGTCTACAGTCTGGTTGATGCCTGCCATTCCGATTCCTAATGGCGCTGTAGACCCAATAAGCTGGGCCGGTCTCTGTCAATGATGGTGAGCGGTAGTATAGCAATGTGGTCCTTAAAGGAGACCTGGACGTGACTGGACCCAGCAACCGGGATTTGATTGCCCTGGTAATCTTTTAATATGAGCCTCTGGGTGCTGAGGTCTTGGTGGCGGATGTCAGGAATCAGCTGCTTGAGGGTTTTCCAGGAGATCATGGATAAGGAAGACCTGGAGTCCACTTCCATGATGCATGGACGATTTTCAATGGTGACCTTTACCTGGATTTTTTTTGCATCTAAGGATGAAGCGTGGCCGATAGTGATGATCTGATGTGCCTCTTCCCACCTGGTTGCACCAGTGAACATCCGTTTCCTGTTGTACTGCCTCCACTGGTTGTTTGGGCAGTCCCGATTTGTTGGTGGGATGCCTGCTGCTTGTTGGAAGTTAGTCTCTTTTCTCTTGGGGCTGGATCCTCTTTTGTTCTGGCACTTTAGCAATGTGCCCCCTTTTCTCACAGGAATGACAGATGGCGTCTAGGAACCTGCATTCTGATCGTGGGTGGTTTCCCCCACATCCTGCGCATTGGAAATTGGATTTACGACCCCGCTGGTCTCGCTGTTCGCACTCTGACCTGAGTCTGTTGACTTCTTCCTCTTCACTATCTGATGTAGAATCGATGTCCTCATGGTGGGTGGATGATGTGTATTTCTCTGAGGTGGTGGCTGGGTCGCTGAGTGGTTGACAGCTGGCCCCATTTGCTCGGTGCATTTGTGCTGCTGATTTGCAAGTGGCTTCTGCTGCAGTGGCATTGGCTATGGCATCTGCAAGGGTGATGTCTCTCTTTGCCATAATTTTGCTTTGAACGGTGGGGTCCCTTAGACCAAGGACAATTTGATCTCTCATGGCTTCTTCTAGGTTTACAAAACCATATAATCCACCCAAATTTTGTAGGTCAGCTACAAAGTCCCCGATGTTCTCACCTTCACGTTGGTCCCTCTGGTAGAATTCGTGTCTTCTGATGAGGGTGGAACTACTGGGGCATAATGGGCATGCAGGATGGGAACCAGGGTATCCCAGTCCATTGTTTTGACTTCAGCTGGTTTGGCAAGAGCCTTTGCCATTCTAAAAACAGTGGGTCCACAATGCGTTAGGAAAACCGCCCTTTTTTTGCTCGATGTGGCATCCTTCAAATTGTTAGATTCCAGGAACATTTGGAACCTGTCCATATATGAGTCCCAGTCTTCGCTAGCTGGGTCAAATGGAGTGGGTGGTATAGCGCTGCTGGCCATTCTGCCGTTCTTTGCACGTCTTCAGCCACGTGCTCTGAATAATCTGCGAGTGCTCAGTCAGCTCTATCGTCTCTGCATCCCATCCTCATCGCCAGTGTTAAGTCTGGGAAGATGGGCGCAATAACGGAGACGAGACCTCGATAGTAACTTCAACTCTTTAATAGTGACTTCAGATCGGAGGTGAAAAGCCTAGCAGCAGCAGCTCCTTTTATAGAGCTGGCTGCTGCTAAAGCGTCCAATGACAGAGATTTGAGCTTGCCGCGCTTGGAGCGACAAATCATGGCAGCCCATTTACCAGCCAATTGGATCAGCTCTAAATGACCAATCACAACCCGCTGTTCACGGACCAATCAGAAGTGCAGGATTACGAGCCTGCTAGTTCAGAACAGTACTATTCTTAAATTATTCCTAATTTGTCTATTGGGAAGAAATCCATTTTGATCTTTATGTATATATTCATTCAATTTTTTTTAATTTATTTGCTATAATTGTGGTAAGTATTTTATAATCAGTATTTAACAGGGAAATTGGTCTATAATTTTGTATAAGTGGTAAATCTGAATCTTCTTTTGGAATCAACAATATCAGTGTCTCCTTCCATTAATCCGGCATTCTTGCTACAAGTAGGACCTCATTATATACTTCCACCATGAGAGGTCCTATTTGTTCTCCTATTTTCTTATAGAGTTCCCCTGGTATCCCATCAGGTCCTAGGGTTTTATTGTTCTTTTGGTTTTCTATTGCTGTTTTTAACTCGGGCCACATAATATCTCTAGTTAACATTTCCTTCATCTCCTCCTTGATTATTTGATCTTTAGTAATACCCAAATAGTTTCTTATCATGTCCTCGTTTACCTCCTTCTTTTCATAAAGATCTTCAAAAAATTTACATGCAAGGGCATTTTGCTAATTTTGCTTTGCTTGCCCTTAATTATAACAAGAGGTAAATTTCAGAGAAACTGAGCTAATTAGATTTAAACATGGACCTATAAAGCCACAGGTTTATGTCCCTAGTCAGTTCTGGATTTAGCAAGGAGCATATTTGTCAGAAAAATATATGTGATGCTTTTCCCCATGAAGAGGCATCCAACCCAAATACAGGTCATTATGGTCTCTGTATCCAAGATTCCCTAGAGTAATGAATTCATATAAATGAAATCAATTGTTACAAAGATGCTGTTAGCATAGTAAGCTGAGCACAGTTGTTTCGCAGTATTTTGTATATGCAATTGGAATATCATATCACAGTTTTTGGAAGCTTCTTTCCTTCTTTCCTTCACCTTTGGGGTCCTGCAGCTGAAGACCATATGATCTCCCCCCTTTGGATATAGAACATATAGTCTTAATAAAATTGTCCAACTATGATACATTCTTGGACTTCATTTTTTCAGTCTATCATTTCCTCACTTGCATTCCATCCACAGCATGTCCTCAGTTCATATTTAGTGGACATTGGTCTACATCAATCTTATTCAAGGGAAAACTAATGATCCTAAATTAAATGAGTTTTTTTTTTCTAAGTTCAGTCTCCAGTGAACAGAAAAGCACTTATCAGAAAAGCACTGCACATAAATCATCATAATTCTTTGGAAAAAGTCCTGCTGGACTGAAAGAGAGAACATATGGATTCAATATAACTGCTTGGAGAATGTTGTTCTTTTTCTTTGATTGGTCCAAGAAAAAAGATGTATTTCACATAACATGCTGAAAATAGTATTTATACTGATACACTAGCCAATTATTATTTTTAAAATGAACAAACCAAAATATGCCAAAGTACGTTAGCTTCATTGAAAAACAACTGAATGGTACATATAATTCTTCTTACATATGCAGCTTTATTCTGATTTTAATCATACCCAATTCTCATTAGACAATCAATAGATACTATTACTATCAGTCCCCTGAGGGCTACAGTCAACAGTAACATTGACAGTCACATTGTTCACATATTTGCAACTCACATATTGACTCAAAACACTAAGGAAGGATTTAATTCCTATTTAACAGAACTTGATGTATCAATAGAAAAGAGTTTTTGTAGCTCAGGGTTGAACTATGGAGTCCTTGGTTGCTCTCTAGAATAGGTAACATCATCTTTGGTAATAAAATATCTGCAAGAAAACAACTAAATTCAGAGAGCACCAAGGACTCCACAGAACTTGATACACACAATTGTGCTTTATCAATAATTTTTTTTCACCAAAACATCTATGTATAAATAATTAGAGTGGTGCAGTGGCCTATAAGGTAGAGCTCTTGCCTCACAATCAGTGAGCTCTTGCCTCACAATCAGTGAGTTTGATCTGAAGTAGAGGCAGATATTTCTCTCATTGGGCATGATGAGAATATATCTGCTGAACATAACTCCACACTGGTGACAGGAAGGGCATCCGGCCAGTAATCACTCAGCTCCACTCAACTGCCCAAACTCCATCCCTCAAGGTATTATGGAGTCAGTGAAAGATGATGATTATCTAAGTGTAAATATTTAGTTCAGACTTTGTGTCATCTCCATTAGCTTTGTATTCAGAACAAAAAAACATCCTTTATACTGTACATGAATATACGCTATGTAGAGGTTTATATAAGAGTGTAATTTGATAATTTAAGTTTCCATTATGTAGAGTTTCAAAGGTTAAAATCAATACTTTGAACTGAATTTACAGCTGGATTTTGAGTTGTTCCTGCAGTGAAATAAAACATTTCCTTCCTGAAATTCAGTTCATTTTAATCTGTCATAAATTAAAGGACAAATAGGTTATGGTAATAATATGACATTACTTGATTATATGATAACAGAGTGGTACTACTCGGGGGAAAAATCTATCTCCTTTACCAGCCCCTGCATGTTCTTTAGAGTATGATTTCCCCAAGGGAAATATTTATGTAAAGCAGTTATAAAAGTTCCAGCAATAATACCCTATACAAGAGAACATCAATGCTGGTTTTCAATCACTGTTGCTTGGAAGAAGAGAGAGAATGTAGCTATTGTCAGGTCAGGTCAGGTTGATTGATTGATTGACATACTGCATAATGAAGTATATTATGGTGGGTTATAACCCTTATGCATACAGACACTCACACAGAGATGTCTGTTGAAGCCAGCCCCTAGCTACAAGAGACTGCAGGAAGTCTCTGGCCAGTATTAAGTGATGTACAGAACCTACAGTTCATGTTACACTTTTTTCCACATGAATACCATATGTTTACAATAGAATTTGCTGATAGCTAACAAGGCTTTCATTTATGCTAACCACTGAAAGGAAGATATATATATTTTAAATGAAGAATGAATGTTTAAGAGAAACAATATTGGGAATGTAATTACCAAATCCAGATTTGGTACAGTGCATGGCTAGGTCACCACATGGAGCTTGAGGAGTGTTAATTAAAAATGAATCTCACCTCAGCGATGGTCTCACTCAGCCACTTAAAGAACTTTCCTGTCCCTCCCCATCCCTAATGCTCTCGTAACTGAAAGAGCAACAACAAAAAGGGACTTAATACTATCAATCTGTTTTGATAAATTGTTGTAAAAAGAAAGAGAAAAGAGCCACACTGATTACTCTAAATGTTAGATAGTGATATAAGAGCAAGTGTGTTATATCAGAGTAGGAATGGTGGGCCTTGTTTCAAGAATACTCTCAGGCATTGAAACTTTCTTTTAGCTGAATATGCCCCTCAGGGTTGATATTGTAGGGGTAAAATCAGAGATATCCCTATGTATCCTGTCTTGAGTTCCTGGAAGTAGTTAGATTTATAAATATAAACCCTGGAGGTAATTTTATGACCCACATCTTGATTTCTTTGCCATTTGTTTCTTGAAAACAAAATGTGCCTTGCCCCAAAGAGGAAGAATATGTTATTTGCTCTCATGGCCATATGTTTTTTTTTTATTTTGAACAATCATTTTACATATAAAAAGGGAGGAAAAATGGAAGATAGCAGGCTTAGAAAGGTCAAAGAAATAAAAGACATTTCTTATATATTTATCAGAACTAGACTTACATGAACTGTATTTTCATATTATCTTACACAGATGTGTTTTTCTAGCTTTGAGACAATTTACAAAATAAGTCAAATGAGAAATTTAACATAAACTTTGTGTGTGGGCTTGTGTGTGTGTGTAGAGCCTTCAAGTTAGTGTTGACCTCTGGTGGCTGCTTGGATTACAATAGTCTCTGCAAGATTCTGACAAGATTTTTAGAAGTGGCTTGCCATTGCCTTCTTCCTAGGTTAAGAGAGAATGACTGCCCAAGGCCACACAGCTAGCTTTGTTTGTAAGATAGGACTTGAACCCACAGTCTCCTGATTTGCGATCAAATACCATAAACATTACACCACACTGGTTCACATAGATTAGTATATATAATCCAGGCTTCTAAACAGCTTTCACTTAAGACTCCTGGCAATACAACATTTTTACAAATGTAGAAAGAAATATAAGATCTTTAGATCATTATATAAATGATGGAGAGAAGGTTTCCTTTCTATGTAAAACTATCAGGTTTTACAATCATTTCATCTCTGTATGCAGCTTGAATGTCTACAAAAGCAGTGATCTTCCTGACTGAATGAATATGTGAAATATGTCCAAAAGAAAGCCACCATAGCACTACAGCACAATCTTTGCTATAGTGCTGACTTTGCTTTATGTATTGAGAGATGCTTTCCCTATTATAGCAATAACAATAAGACTTTACAGCACTCCCAACAATCTTGGTCCTCATTTTACTGATATCAGAAGAATAAAAGGCAGAGTCAACCCTGAGCTCCATCAAGTTCAAACTCCAGGTTGTGGACAGTTTGCCTGTAATATTGCATTCTAACCACTGCACCACCAAGGCTCCCCACTCTTATCTTGACTCTGAGCATGTTTATTGGAAAAAGAAACATCCTCATTATTATCTTTGGATTTCAGAAGGGCACATTCAGCCTGCTTCCAAGTTGTCCCATCATGAGTACAAGCCATCAACTGTTTCCAAAGAATAGAAAGAAGCACTTTCCTCTATTTACCTCCAGCCCACTGCAAATGAGACTACTGTACCTTTGTGTTTTCTAGTTTCTAATTGTCCAAGATGTTTTTCCTGGTTTGCGCCCATATTTTTTTTCCTACAGGCAATCCTTGACTTACAACCATTCATTTAGTGACTGTTCAAGTTAAAACAGTGCTGAGAACATCCAGTCCTTGCACTTATGATTGGTCCTTCCATTTATGATTGTCACAATTTCTCCACAGTCATGTGATCAAAATGTGGACATTTGGTCACCAGCATGTATTTATTACAAAGTCAGTATCCTGAGATCACATGATCACCATTTGCAACCTTACCGGTTGGCTTTTAGCAAGCAAAGTCAATGGAGAAAGATAAATTCACTTAATAACTGTGTATTCATTTAACAATTGTGGTGAGTCACTTAATAACCACAGCAAAAAAGGTTGCAAAAATTGGGCACAACTCACTTAATTGGGCATAACTCAATTGTAGTTGTTGGTCAAGGACTACCTACATTTCATTTTTCTTTTCTATTGATCTCTGCATTGATTATCAGTAGGAGATGACCAGGCTGACCTCGAGGAACAGGTCAAATGCGTCATCAATCATGAGTCCCTCTGTGCTCACAAAAGATCTATATCCATCCCACCTTAATTCTTTCTACTCCTATCTCCCTCTAATTTCCCTTGACTGTTAGTAGTTCAGATTCTTGTAGAGATTTTAAGATCGCAATAAAACGTTACACCCATTTGAACTGTTTGGATCTCCTGATTTTCCTGGTGCTTGATATTACTTACTGCATGTAATAATATGGATAGCCTCTTACCAAAACATTGTTTGATGCCCAGTAAAGACATTAAAAAAAAAACCTTTCTTGCAAAATGCATTCTTCTTGGCTCATTTAGAAACTAGGATTAGATCAGTCAATCTTTTGCTATTTGAACATTAGTCTTCATCCAACAATCTGATTGACCAGATGTAGAAACTCTTTCTTTCTTTCTTTCTTTCTTTCTTTCTTTCTTTCTTTCTTTCTTTCTTTCTTTCTTTCTTTCTTTCTTTCTTTCTTTCTTTCTTTCTTTCTCTTTCTTCCTCCCTCCCTTCCTCTCCCACCCTCTGTATTAGAACATTCCTTCTTAACCTTGGCTTAGAATGGTGATATTGTTGTTTTGGGGTGTATGGTTGCAACCAGTTTAGACTACTATTTTGTATCATAAAGTCACAGAGAAGTTTTAGAATTTAAACCTTGAAAAACATAAACAAGTAAGTTCCTTCCTTCCTTCCTTTCTTTCTCACGCAGGAGCACTGTTAAAATATTGGCACTTTTTAAATTATATTTTTTATATAGCTTGTAAATTAGCAAAATAAGCAAACTAAAATTGAGCTAGTTCAGATTTGGTGTGAAATCTTTTACCACAAGACATTTAGACTATTTGAAAGATTGTGAAACGCTTCTGTTGCAAGTGACAGGAAAAATAGTGAAATGGTTTATTGCTGGACCTATTTTCTTTATTTAAAAAAAAACCAGTAAAGTTGATACCACAAGGAAAGAAAAATGGGATTTTTTTCTTAATAGCTCTGCAAGGAGGTAGCCATTGATCCTGGTGACATTGGTTTGTTTTTCTAAAGTTTTACACCAGAAGAAAGGCAAGGCCTGTAGTGAACCAAAGACAGAGAAAAAATCCTAAGTACCAGTAAAGGAGTTTTTATTTATGGCCTATACATTTTGCAAAATATGTCCATTTCTCAAAGGTCCTTCTAGAATATCTGTAAAACTATAGATACTTTCTAGTACAACTGTTACAATTGCTGCACCTTGATGCATTATTGCCTTTCCTGATGGTAACTGTGTTTTATACACAATTCTAATTCCCTTATCTACTATCAAGTTGAGATTTAGATGTGATTTTAATTCCACCAGTATATGTTTTGAACTTGCTTTAGTTCTGTAACAACAACAAAAAATACCACCTTGTCAGTGGATCTGGGGAGATCAAATTTTTCTTAAGCACTTTGTTCAGAAAAGCATACATCATGTCTCATATATATGGCTTTAGTTTATATATAATACACATACACACATATACACACACACACACATATTACAATTAAATATGTAAATAAGTATACTTTGTGACAACTTTTTATTGTTTTCATGCTGAGTTTTAACATCTCAGTTTTGATATAATAGGAATCCAAAGGTAAACAAGATGATGCACTAATATCCAAAAGGATAAGCTTAATATTCTCAATATCACTATTCTAACATAGAACTGTAATTATATTTTTTGAAAATGGGGTGTAGGGAGCTCCTTTTGCATCTCAAAGAACCCAATAACATCCTAACCTTCCCCTTCCAAAAATCATGCATACAAAATCTCTGGAATTTGTATTTTTCCATTATAAACTGCACAGACTTTATGATTCTTAATTTGATGCATTTTAAGGAATTGTTGACATTAGATATTATTGCTCAATTGTTGGCTATAGATCAACACACATTTTGTGGGAAGAAAGCTTTCAATATTTTTTAAAAAATAATTTAGAAGTGTATACATCCTAATACTATCTTATAGGTCTTTACAGCTTATTTTCCTGAAATAATGCATAATTTATGTGTTTAAAATAAAAGTGATTTGTATTATGGAAAAGCTTTAGTGTTCATCACTAATGGCTGAGTTATCAGTACTGTGAGATGGCGGCTCAAAAGACCACCACAATTCGAAGTTGATCCAAGGAAAAAGGCTTTATTGAATACACATCTGCAGGTGTGGGTTCTGTTAGGAATAACAAGGTTACCTAACATAGTTTGGGTAAAATAATATATATATAAACTATGATAGTAAGTTTAAGTGTGTGTCACTTTAAACTGCAAAGCATGTAATTTTGGGTGCGGTTGTGAAACCGCCATAAGAGGGAGCAAGAGAACTTGTTGGATTACTGGATTGATTGCTGGATTTCTTGCTGGATTGCAGACTATGCTGGATTGATGGATTGATGGTTTGCTAACTGCGTGTTCCCTGCTGCTGAGTTTTTGAACGTCGAAGGAAGAAAGGAGGTTTGACTTCTTCATATCTCTACTGCAATGAGATATATTACTGGACTGATATTTGTAAGTTTACTGACCTCTTTTTCGACACTGGACTTTGCAACTGAGTAATCCCCGGACGGACTGAACTAGTGAATGACATATGGACTGTACTGACTATGCTAAAACTCTTACTGGAATAAAATATTTAACTAGCACAGTGTATCTGCTCTACTGAGTGTAAGCTATCTCACATATTTGCCTGCCTGCCTGACTGCCATGCAGATTTCTGCTAGGATGTATCCCTAACAGGTTCCACCCTTGGCAGCTAGGAGGAACACAGAGCATAGCATTTGCTCTATTCTTATACCCTAAACTACTGCCCCATTATGCAAATGGCTTGGTTTACAATCTACCTTTCAGAACACAGGTTACAATTCATTACCTTATATGGTGCATAACACACAACAAGCACTTCCCTAACACAATACATTCCAAGGTGGTTCAATAGTTCAGACATTCCAGGATAGTTCAATCAGTGCCTGGTACCTCCCTACCCTAAAGACACTCCTTTCAACATGAGGTTTGAGTCACAAAAATGGATACTTTAATCTAACGCTTCTCACAGTACTGTCTAAATTATCTAGGTTAACTGGATTATTCTCAGGAACTTTCTGATCCTTATTCTTTTCCTTTTATTCTTAATCTTGATTAAATTTATATGCTGCTGACTTTCAGCAGAAGAAAGAAAAGGGGAAAAAGGAGTGTCAAGTGTCCTCACCAGAGGCCTAGTGAACAGCTTGGTTTTCAGGCCCTTCAAAACCTCAGCAGGGTGGGGCCTAGCTGGATATTGAGTGGATTTCATTCCGAAGCACGCATGTGTGCGCAAAATGTAAAATCACCGAACCGGTAGTTACACCAGTCGGATCCCACTCCTGGTGTGAAGTTTCTTGGCAAAGAGGTGTTACAGATCCTTGTGTTTAGCAAAATTATCCAACAAGGATGTCCATACTATAGGATATTAGAAGGACATTAAAAGGAAGTGAAACTTTCTCTCTCTCTCTCTCTCTCTGTGTGTGTGTGTATGTGTGTGTGTGATTTAAATACCATATGTTAGATCTGGAGCGTGGGTGCAAAGAACGGAGACGAGGCATCGAATAGTGACTTCAACTCTTTATTAGTGACTTCAGAACAGAGCGAAATACTGGGGCAGCAGCAGCTCCTTTTATAGAGCTGGCTGCTGTCACAATAACCAATGATTTAAGTTTGCCATGCTGGGAATGTCCAATCAGCGGTGACACTAGCAGCCAATCAGATCAGCCAGAAATGACCAATCACGATCCATTGTTCGTGGGCCTATCAGAAGTGCAGGATTACGAGCCTGCTGTGGAAGCAAAACTATTAGGATTTTAAAATAGTGCATCTGCTTAGTTTGTAACACCCCTCCCCCCTAGGTTCCGTCTGAGGGGTGGGGTGATGTATTCTCGCAGGTAGACAGGTCGTTTCACCTGTCTACCTGATCTACGTTGCTCCACCAGTCCTTGCCCTGACTCTGGTCCTGGTGGGCTGCTTGCTGAGCTCAGTGGAGCAGATGGTCCAACCTCTCTGTTGGGTGACTCGGGGTTGTTATCTCTGCTGCCATCACAGCTGTCATCCAGGACCCTTGGATTTGCTGCTGTTGCAGTGCTGCTTTGTGGTGAGGCGATCGTCTGACTGGGCTCTCCTTCGGAAGGTGAATATCCCCAGGTTGGTTGTGCTGATTGTTGGTTTCTAAGTACTGGGTCGTGTGCTAGTTCTTGTCCGGGCCCCTCGATTTCCCTTCCCCCCCCAGGTTTGAGGTTTGTGACGGGGGGTAGGTACCAGCCTGGAGCGCAGTTGGTCGATGTGCCGCTTCCACATTTTCCCATCAGTAGTTTGTAAATGGTAGGAACGTGGACCCGTTAGTTGAGTTATGGTGGCGGGGACCCACAATTGGTCACCGGAAAAGTTTTTTGCAAATACTGGGTTGCCTACCTTGAAAGTGCGATACCTGCTGCTGGATCCCAAAGGTTTTTCTGGTGTGTAGGCAGGGTGCAGGCGGTCAAGATGTGAGCGAAGTTTCCGACCCATCAGGAGTTTGGCCGGGGTTCTGTTTGGGGTGCTGTTTGGGGTAATATGTTGGAGGAGAAGCATCCTGGTCACCTTATCGTCGATGTCCCCTTGCTCCATCTTGTATAAAGTTTTTTTTATGAATTGGACCATTCGCTCAGCCCTACCATTGGCCACAGGGTGCGCTGGCGAGGTCAAGGCATGGCGTTTCCCCCGATCTGCGAGATACTGTTCAAATGCCAGAGCAGTGAATTGGGGGCCATTATCTGAAACCAGGACATCTGGCAACCCGTGCGTAGCGAATAGTCTATTTAGTTTTTTAACAACACCTTCTTTGGTGGTGCTCTTCATTTTGTGGACCTCCAGCTAGTTAGAGTAGGCATCCACTGTTATAAGAAACATATGCCCCTTGGTAGGTCCTGCAAAATCGATGTGAATATGGGACCAGGGACCTCGGGGTGCTTCCCATTCAGTTGGTGGTGCTTTTGGTAGAGCTGAATAAGTTTCCTGACACTTGCTGCAAGTGGCCGCCCAGGTTTCTATCTGCTTCTCTAGACCTGGCCACCAAGCATAGCTCCTTGCTAGTGCCTTCATTCGTATGATGCCTGGATGTCCATTGTGCAATAGTTTTAGAACTTTATGCTGTAGTCTCTCTGGGATAACGACTCCCCACAAGATGCATCCTTTTTGGGAGAAAAGTTCTGTCTGCTGGTTTTTGAAAGGCTTGAAGGTGTCGTTTGGTTAATTGTCAGGCCAACCTCTTTCCACCCAGCTGAGGACTCATGCCAAACAAGGATCCTTCCTTGTTTCTGAGGCGATGTCTTGTGCAGTCAGCGGTGGTGAAGGAAGGGTTTCAATTTGAAGCATAGTCATGGTTGGAGCTGTGTCGTCTATGACTTCGGGAAGTGGAGAGCGGCTCAACGCGTCAGCATGGGGAATGGCTTTTCCCGGGTAGTGTAGCAGTTGGTAATCATATGCGGCTAGAAACTCTGACCAATATCTCATTCTTGGTGAGGAGTGGGTTTATCTCCTGCTAAAATGCCAAGTAATGTTTTGTGGTCGGTTATTATGGAGAAGGATCTTCCATATACATACTCATGGAATCGTTTGATCGCAGACACAATAGCGAGAGCCTCTTTATCAAGATGGCTATAGTTTCTCTCAGTTTTAGATAGAGTTCTTGAAAAAAATGCAATAGGTGCCTCAGTACCATTTGGTAGGATGTGGCTCAGGATGGCTCCCACTCCAAACGGTGAGGCGTCGCAGGTGACAATTAAAAGCAAAATCTCGTTATATTGTATCAATACAGCATCTGAAGTTAACAGGTCTTTTACTTGCTGAAAGGCTCGCTCTTCACGATGTCCTCAGACCCAGGAAGCCTTCTTATCGAGGAGCCTATGCAGGGGTTCAGCAACAGTCGCCTTCTGGGGCAAGAAGATGTTATAAAAGTTAATGAGTCCCAGGAAGGCTTGAGATCTGTTTTATTCCTAGGTCTTGGGGTGTTTTTTATTGCAGTCAGTTCTTTCTCCGTCGGGTGAATTCCCTGTTTGTCCAGAAGGTACCCAAGGAACTCAACCCGCTCAGTACATAGTTAACATTTGTCTTTCTTGACCTTCAGGCCAGCGTCTTTAAATTTCTGGAGGACCATTCTGAGTCATTTTTCTAGTATGCTTCTAGTGGGGGCAGCTATTAAGACATCATCAAAGTATGGCACGACTCCTTTTATGCCTTGAAGCAATCTTTCCATCAGACTTTGGAAGATGCCAGGTGCTACACTCACTCCGAATTAGAGTCTATTACACTTGAAGGCACCTCTGTGCGTGACTATAGTTTGGGCTTCTGCAGTCTCTGCATCTACGGGCAGCTGACCTAGGTCCAATTTTGCAAATATTTTCCCACCTCCCAGGGAATGAAGAAGGTGCTGGACCACAGGTATGGGGTAAGCGCTCTGTTGAAGCGCATGATTTAGGGTGGCCCGGTAATCCCCACAAATTCTCAAAGATCTGTCAAGTTTTATGGGGGTTACAATTGGGGTTTCCCATCAGGCATGGTCAATCGGTTCCAACACGCCCTGGGCTATTAATTTGTCCAATTGTTCATCAATCTTTGGCTTGAGTGCAAAGGGCACTCGACGAGACTTAAGGTGGATGGGCGCAACATCAGGGCTGAGATTAAACGATATGGGGGATCCCTTGTTCTTGCCTAGCTTCTCGGTGAAAACGTCCTGGAATTCCTGGACGAGGGCCGCTTCCCAGTCATCGGTTCCAGTTTGGTTAATGCCCGCTAGTTCAATTCCTAGCGGCGCAAACCACTGCAAACCCAGCAAGCTGGGCCGATCTCGATCAATGACGGTAAGTGGTAGAGTTGTGGTGTGGTCTTTGAAAGATACTTGGACATGGCTGGAACCAGCAACTGGGATTCTGTTTCCTTGATAGTCCTTTAATATGATTTTTTGAGTTCTGAGGTCCTGGCAACGGATGTCAGGGATCAGCTGTTTTAAGATTTTCCAGGAGACCATTGATAGGGATGACCCGGAGTCGACTTCCATAACACATGCTCGATTCTCAATTGTTACCTTCACTCGAATTTTCCTTGCATCAAGGGATGAAGCGTGGCCGATGGTGATGGTTTGATGGGTCTCTTCCCGTCTGGTTGAAGTGGCGGGTGCTCGATTTCTGTAGTAGTTGTTCCATTGGCGGTCCCAGTTTAATGGTGGGGTGCCCGTTGTATGGCGGAAATTTTCTCTTCGGGTTGGGCTGGACCCTCGCTTGTTCTGCAAACCTTTGTGATGTGGCCCCTCTTTCCACAGGAACGGCAGAGTGCATCTGGGAATTTGCAGTCTGATCACGGGTGATTTCCCCCGCATCCAACGCATTGGTACAAAGGCTTACGATTTCGCTGGTCTCGCTGGTTGCGTTCTGACCTGAGTCTATTGACCTCTTCTTCCTCACTTTCTGATGAAGATTCAAGGTCTTCATGGTGGGTGGTAGTTGTGTGCCTTTCAGATAAAGGGGTAGTGTTACTGGTGAGTGGGCGGTGCGGTGCGTTCGCTCGGCTCATTCAAGCAGCTGACTTCCTGGTTGCTTCTGCTGCAGTAGCATCGGCGATGACATCTGTGAGGCCAATGTCTCCTTTCGCCATAAGCTTGCTCTGGGTCGTAGGGTCTTTGAGGCCCAGAACAATTCGATCTCTCATGGCTTCCTCGAGGTTTGCGAAGCCACAGAGTCCTCCAAGTTTCCTGAGGTCAGCGATGAAGTCTCCAACACTCTCGCCTTTCTGTTGGTCCCTCTGGTAAAATTCGTGTCTCCTGATGAGTGTTGGCACTGCGGGTGCATAATGAACCCGTAGGATTGGGGCAAAGTTGTCCCAGTCCATTGTCTTGACTTCTGCTGGTTTTGCAAGTGCCTTTGCCATTTTGAAAACGGCGGGCCTGCAATGGGTCAGGAATACAGCTCGTTTCTTGCCAGGCATAGCATCTTTCAAATTGTTGGTCTCCAGGAACATCTGGAACCTGTCCATATATGAGTCCCAGTCTTCATTTGCCAGGTCAAATGGAGTGGGTGGTATAGCGCTGCTGGTCATTCTGCCACTTCTTGGTGCACTCTCAGCCATGTGCTCTGCTAGCGTTCAGTGAGTGTTCAGTCAGCTCTATCGTCTCCGCATCCCACCCTCATCACCAGTGTTAGATCTGGAGCGTGGGCGCAAAGAATGGAGACGAGGCATCGAATAGTGACTTCAACTCTTTATTAGTGACTTCAGAACAGAGCGAAATACTGGGGCAGCAGCAGTTCCTTTTATAGAGCTGGCTGTTGTCACAATAACCAATGATTTGAGTTTGCCAAGCTGGGAGCGTCCAATCAGTGGCGACCCGCTAGCAGCCAATCAGATCAGCCAGAAATGACCAATCACAATCCGCTGTTCGCGGGCCAATCAGAAGTGCAGGATTACGAGCCTGCTGTGGAAGCAAAACTATTAGGATTTTAAAATAGCGCATTTGCTTAGTTCGTAACACCATATACATTCAACAATAGACTTGAGGTAGCTATGCTATATTCAGCTACCAGACTACCATATGTAGAAAAAAATTATAATTCTTTAGACTTTCATGTTTCAAAGTACAGAAGAATTGCACATGCTTACGGACATATAACAGAGCTTATGAGTCTGTACTGCTTTATATAACAATGGCTGCACTGAATTTGCAATAGCACCATTTCTATTTTACTTTAAATGAGCTCTTTGTATCCTATTGAAACATCCATGCAAGAAAGGTTTTACTGTTAAAACAGATAAATTATTTCCCATTTCAGATTACTCTATTTCAGTCACATAAATTCCATTTTCCAATGCTTGCCTTCTTGTAAGCTTTGAAATGCCTATTTGCTATAAGTGTTCCATGAGCTCTGAAATCTAATATATATGTTGATCCATTATTTGAACTATCCTTAGGCAACATTTTATTTACTTTGTTAGAAGTAGCCATTTGATAAATTGCAATTCAATCTTTTTGACATTCCTTTGAATTTGGAAAAATGTATGTCCTGAGCAGACTTGTCAGGCGATTTCAAATGGATCTGAATTGCTCTAAGAATTCAACAGTTGAGCATTCCCTGAAGTTAGGCATTAGACAGGACAACTCTATAATATACACTGTATAACCATTATTCAGTTACTCAGCTGTTGCTTTGTAAAGTATATCAAACTTGGATTCAAATTTAATTTCTTCTTAGACAAACTAACAAATCAGAATTATCATACTGCCAAATTAATTTGTGAATATTAATCCAATTCAGATATATAGACACAATCCTAAAAAGCTTTTGGTATGTATGTATAGATGCCCAAAATCTGAGTTTCTATATGAATATCAGGGTCTTATTATTTCATCTCTATAGGATCTTTCATATTAGAATAGATTTTTTTAGTAGTGTGGACAATTGAATTTATGATTTATATTATCCTTACTATCATATATTAATTTAGTTTAGATTACTTTACTTTATTGTCATTGCACCTCGTACAACGAAATCAAACACCATCTTCAGTGCACATCATGACCATGACCATGCAAATAAACACATCCTTCATCCTTCACACCAGTGGTGGGATTCAAATTTTTTTACTACCGGTTCTATGGGCATGGCTTGCTGGGTGTTTCAGGGGAAGGATACTGTAAAATCTCTAGTCAGAGGTGGTATTTCCCGGTTCTCCAAACTACTCAAATTTTCCGATACCCGTTCTCCAGAACTGGTCAGAACCTGCTGAATACCACCACTGCTTCACACATTGAAGTGGAAACCCCCTGACACCACACCAACACTGCACTATACAGCAGAATTCAAAAGAGGGAAAGGAAGAAAAGAGGCTGCCAGTTTTGCTACAAAAGCAAAATCAAATTTAGGCTGCATTAATATAATTTGTAAATGAATAGAAATAAAGATTTAACTATAGCCTACATTAATCAGATCAAACATTGAGTACTTTTTCCAATTTTAGGAGCCAATGGGAGGAAAATCTACAACAAATTGGAACAGATGCAGAAAAGGGCAGCACAATTGATCAGGGGACTGAAAACTAAACCTTAAAAACAGTGGTGCGATTCAATTGGTATAACAACTGGTTTGGTGAGCGTGCGCGCATGTGCCAAATGCATGCTTTGCGTATGTGCTCTACATTTTTTAAAGCCCATTTTCAAATTGATTACTTACCTTCTACTGCAGACCCTGGGACTAAAACAGCTGAGGCTTGACAAACCGCTCTGCCGGGCGTGCTGAAGAAAAATCCAGGAAATAAAGCACAGGAAAGCACAGGGGCAGGTGGGAGGGGCTAAATGCTTACCGGAACTACCGATTCTCCCAAACTGGTCCAAACTGGTAGAACCCCACCTCTGCTTTAAAAAAAAGATTTAGAAACTTGGCATTTTTAACCTTGAGAAAACTGGAGCAGGGCATATGAAAGCACTTTTCAAGTACTTGAAAGAGAAGGGAGAGAATCACACAAAAGAAGATCAAGACCTGTTTGTTATCTCCCTAGATTGAATAACATGAAACAAGAGACTCAAATTACAAGAAGGCAAATACTAGTTGAATGTTGCTTCCTAAATGTAAAGAAAATTTAAATAAGTTAATCTATTAGTGAGGAGTTGATGATCTTCTCATGGAAAGTATTTAAGCAGAGGTTGACAAACCATCTTTTGAGGATTCTTTAACTTGTATTTCCAGACTTGACAAACCTATGAAATTATAATTTTATGAATCCATGAATCACCTTTTACACTGAAAGAGTATGTTGCAATAGTATTTCAAAGATAATCAGAATGTTCTTTCATATCTTCTGCTCTAATGATTTTTCTCCATGACCTGATATAATCTGAGTCATGAGTTCAGATGGAAAGGCTTAAAAGGATACAGTGCCACTGGCATCAAATAACACATTCAGTACATATTTGGTTAAGGTTTATGGAGGCTTACTTCTGCATAAATATTTCCAGGGTGCTTGAGGATACTGTAATCAACCAGTCCTTCTGTTCCATCTCAGCCACAAAAATAATAGCTCTTTGTCAAACCATCTTTTTTTCTGAAATTGTAGGAACATGCTTTTAGCATCGATTGCAGCTAATGGAGGGCATTATATACAGTTGATTAAAGGATATTTGTTATGAAGTTTTCAAAGAAATTAATTTCCTACAATGAAACAAAATATGCAAAATGGGTACTTGTAAAATGGAAGAGTGAGATGGTCTTTGTGAGATAGGAGATAGATAGATAGATAGATAGATAGATAGATAGATAGATAGATAGATAGATAGATAGATAGATAGATTTCCAGGGGAATTGAAATCAAGAGACTAAATAGAAACTTAATTACAGCTGCCATATTATAGGATCCAAATACTTAATCTAGACTGAGTGTCAGAAACCTGGGGCTCCGGAGCCGCATGTGGCTTGCGGTATCTGCCATCCCGCATCTGATGAGCGACTCATGAAAGGAAGCAAGGGAGAGAGAAATGACACGAGACAAGGTTTCCTCGGGATGAGCGCGCCCAGAATGTCTTGGCACTCGCTCTTTTATTATGCTTTTTCACAGGGGGGGTGAAATTTTTCAGAGCCCAAGTCAAACAGGGTATTCAAGATTTACAATGGTTCAGGTCAGTTAAGATACCAGGTTAAACAGGATGCGCGTGATTTACAATAGTTCAGGTCAGTTAGGATACCAGGTTAACAGGATGTGTGTGATTTACAACAGTTCAAGTCAGTTAGGATATCATTCTGTATTGACAGTTGTTTATCTCCCCGTCCCTTGTCCGTGCCTTGAAAAGATCACTGAAGAGACAGAAGTCTAATGTTTACACGTGAATGATACAATGTTGCAATGCTTGAATGATACATAGTTGCAATGATACATAGTTGCAATCACATGAATGATACATAGTTACAACAGTGGCTCTTTGACCCCTCTCCTGTGGCTTCCTGCTGACACCATCACACAACCTGCTCTCCAGCCCCAGACACTGGTCCAACTTGACTGTGGTTGATGCCAAGCTCACTAACATAAGGGCTGATAGGGTGGGAATGAGATCCGGGAGGAGGGTATGACAGAAAGGGGGACAGGCCCATAGCTGAGGAGAGAGCACGAGCTGCAGTGGCAGCTTCCCTGAAGATGACCCTCCTCCTCCTCCTCTTTCTCATGTGACCCCCTGACTGGCTCTTGGGGGAGCAGGAAGGCATGCATGAGCGGGGATACCCTCCTCAAGTGAGCAGCTGAGCTCAGCCAAAGTGGCTTTCATCAAAAAGCATCCTACAGGTAGCAAAAGTCTACCATACAAAATTTAAAGCTACCCAGAGGACACTTTTCAATCAATGTTGCCAGCAGCACCACTCAGCTGAAAAAGTAAAAAAGCTCGGGCCAGTTGGAAAAGGGGGCTGGCTCCTCCAAACTTTTCATGCCTACCCCAGGAATCAGGCTCAGAGAAAGCCAGAGTGCCATTGCCAAAGATGGTCACCCATCAACCTGTCTGCTCCGTGCACCTTTACTATGCTTTGTCCAAGCCTGGATGCTCGCTTGTGGAGGGTATCCCTCATGCATGACAGAGGGTACCCTCGCTCATGTACACCTGAGAGAGACAGAGAGATAGAGAAAAGGTGAGGGGGAAAAAAGAGAGATATGAGAAAATGATGGAGGGAGGTAATGAGAGAGAGGAAAAAGAGAGAGAAACAAATGAGAGAGAGGGAGAATGGAGAGAGGGAGAGAGAAATGAGAGAGAGCTGGAGGGAGAGAATGAGAGAGAGGGAAAAGAATGAGAGAGAAGGGGAAAGAAAGAAAGAGGGAGGGAGGGGTGTTGTGAATGTATAAAGCTTTAATAAAGCGTGAGCTTGGAGTAAAGTGCAGGGTTCTGGCCCTGCACTTCTGATTGGCTATTAAACGGCTGGATCCGATTGGCCCGCTCCGGGGAATCCGATTGGCCCTTAAACAGAGAGTCCTATTGGTTATGAGAGCTAACGCTCCTCGTTGGTTATTGGTTAATAGTTACGGGGTTTGCCTATATAAGGCGGGTTAAAACTGTTATAGATGCCAGAAGTCACTATGTAAATAAAGAGCTGAAGTTCACCGTTCAGAGGCTTGTCTTCATTCTTTCTCGCCCATGCTCCAAACTTAACAAGGGGAAAAACAAAAACAAAAATGAGAGGCAGAGAAAGAGAGAGAGAGAAATGAGAGAGAAAAGGGGAGAGAAAGAAAGAAAGAGAAAAATGAGAAAATGATGGAGGGAGAGAATGAGAGAGATGGAAAAGAGAGGGAAACAAATGAGAGAGAGAAGGGGGAGAGAAAGAAAGAGAGAGAGAAATGAGAAAAATAGAAATGGGAGAGAGGGAAGGAGGGAGAGAGAAAAAAAAGAGAGAGAGACCCATTTCCCACAGAAAACACCAGGAGCCACAAAACCTGGGTTGGCATGGCTGGGGGTGTCATCTGACTGGGTTGGAGTGACATTGAGTTGACCCACACCCACCCTGGTTTTCTTTTCTGTGGGAAATGGGTCCAAATGGCTCTGAGGGTTTAAGGTTGCAGACCCCTGATCTAGACAGAATAGATTATCATTGATACTTCGTTCATGAACATTTCACATCATGAAACAAAATATTTCAGGGATATAAAATGTTCTCTATATCTACCAATTACTAACCACATCCCTATTTTTCTTTTGCTGCAGTTCCTTTCTGTGTATAGCTGTATCCCGCAACTTCCTTCTTTCTTTGTGCATGAGCATGTGTTGGTGTGTGCATTTAAATCACATTTTGTTCTTTAAGATCCTAGCCAATCAGCTCTCATCTAAGGAAGAATCCGATTTAGCTATTTGAGATTTAGCTACTTGAGATCAGTGAAGGGCAATTAAGACCACCCTTTACATTTGCTTTTAATTGGTATGGCAAAGGCTACAAAGCAAACTGAGCTGAGGGCAAAGAAATGCAGTTACCTAGGCAACAAGGAGATTTTCTTCCTCTCCACACAAATCTGAAGTTTGATCTGAAATAAGAAATATTCCAGTTTCCAAGATAACTGTTTGTATTCACGAACAATGGCTGTGTTCTCACAACATACTGAATTGCTAAGCATCCATCAATATTTTAGGTTAGAGTATTGACAATTCCACCCCATATGATTGGTTTTGTCCTAGTGTGTTGTACAATATGTACATAGAAAATTGTACTAATTGAATCAATTGTGGTAGGATAACTCAGTTATCTCTTTAGTTGCCCATTGTTTCATTTTCTGGATAACATATGGGCTCAGGTGGCTTCTAATAGCTTTATTTAGATAATATCATCAGTTTGCTATGTTCTAAAATTTGACTACTCAGCCAAAAAAAGATCAAAGGAAACTGTAAAATAACGTGCCCTGTGGAAAAGAATAAGAGATGATGTTAAATTGTTTCATTGTAAGTTGTCATGTAACTCATAACTAGAGTGAACTTATATTATTTACTAGCTCTATACCCGTGTTTTACTGCGAAACTATGTGGGGGAGGAAAATAAGGGTCAAAATTGTGCCTCTGCCTACTAGCATCCATCAGTAATCATCTGGCTAATGTCCTGTCAGTGTGTGAGAGAGTTAAGGGCTGTTTGGAAACTGGAACAGTATTTGCTATGTAAAAAGGAGACTGAGCATGGCTTAGCTCAAATGTTCTGTACTAAAACTGGTTGCTGTTGTGAAACTAAAACTGAAACTCCTCTGCCTGTGTTTTGCATTTGGAACAGATTTTTTTTCAGGTGGGGTGGGGGAGTAGAACTCCTTAGCATCAGAGCATGTTAATTATAATATATGAAAAATCATTTCTTAGTGACCACCTAGAAGCCAAGAGGAACATATGTGCCAAATTTCAAGTTTGTATGATTTGTACAGTTCTGGTGATTTTGTAATGATGTGTGAGTGGTGTTTCACTTTTATACAGTATATAGATAGAAGATTAAAAAGGACAGTCTTTCATTTCGAAAAACTGTCCTCTGGATTTATTTATTTTTCAAAACCTCTCTTTTGTCTTTTAAGCTAAGCATGTAACTGTTATAAACATTAAGCTATAAATATTGAGAATTAAAAAATTATCCTTATGAATCCTGTTCTGTCCCTAATTTACATACTCGAAATCCCCGCGCTTTGATTGGCTAAAGCGCGGGGATTTCTAATTGGCCAGGCGAGCCGCGCCGATTGGCCCGTTAAAAGTCTCCCGTGATTGGCTCACTCCAAGAGCGGGAGACTTGAAACGCTGCCATTGGCCGCGGCCGCCGCGGCGAAAAGGATTAAAAGCCGCGGGCTTTTTCCTTTTCGCCGGTTCGGTTCTCAGCTTTAAAATAAAGAGCTTTAAACAAGTCACCGACTCCTGGCGTCTTTTGCGGACACGACACTGGCGACGAGGGTGGGATCCAGACCCTGAACCGAACCCCGTGTCCGACAAGAGCCAGACTTAGCACCGACATGGCGAAAATCGCACCGCCCGCCCCCTTCAACCCTGCCACCGAGGACTGGGAATCATTCTCAGACCGATTCCGCATGTACCTCGAGTGCACCGGAATGAAGGACGCCCCGGGCCCGCTAAAACGCGCCGTTTTCCTTACGCATTGCGGAACCGAAGTATTCCAGATGGCCAAAGCATTGGCCAAGCCGGCCGACACAACCGCCATGGATTGGGACGTCCTCGAACCTATCCTTCGGCGACATTACGCCCCCGAGGTCCCAATCCTGATCCGGCGCAACGAATTCTACCGGCGGGACCAGAAACCAGGCGAAAAACTGAGCGACTTCGTCGCCGAGCTGCGGCGCCTGGGAGGACTCTGCGAATTTGACGGCCTGAATAGCCTTCTAAGAGACCGATTCGTACTCGGCCTATGGGACCCTGCACTCCAGAGCCGGCTTATGGCTAAGGGCGACATCAGCCTAGCAGACGCCCTCACCGCAGCCGCAGCCGCAGAAGCGACCCGCACTTCCGCTGACAGCATGCGAAAACCAGACGCAAAGGGCGGAAACAACAACCCGGCGAGGTCGGCCGACCCAAAAAACGAAACGACCGCACACTACGGAGATTTCCATTCTACATCCAGCACGTCCGAAGACGAAGAAGACATACATCGAGTCCAGACGGGGCGCGGCGACCAACGGAACCGGAGAGGTCGTAGGTCGAGGACCAACTGTGCCGGCTGCGGTGGCGACCACCCCAGATCAGAATGCCGATTTTTTGACTCTATCTGTCGGCATTGTGATAAAAGGGGACACATCGCCCGGGTTTGCCGCCAAAAGAAGACTCGCAGTCCACCCAGATGGGACCAACACGATCGTAAGAGAGAAAGCACACCGCCCAGGACCAGAGATCGCCAATCAGACAGCCGGTGGGACCGAATCCAGCGACCATCGAGAGGCGGCGACAACCGGCGTAAGGAAGAAACCCACCAGACGGTAACCATCGGCCACGCCATCTCCGACGGCGCCAGAAAGGTACACGTAGAGGTCCATATTGAAGGACAACCATGCAAAATGGAGGTGGACTCCGGGTCCTACCTCTCCATGATTGCATGGCACGAGATAAAACGGTTAGTGCCCACCCTCCATAGGAGAAACATAACCGCCCAAAGACTTATTATAAAAGACTACCAGGGAAACCGCGTCCCGGTAGTGGGCACCAAGAACTTTAATGTAACATACAAGGGCCGCACCGAACAACTCCCACTCACAATCGTCGATCGCGACCGCCCAAGCCTGCTGGGCTTACAATGGTTCGCCCTGCTCGACATCGCCCTCATGGGAGTCAACCACGTCACCGACGATGGCTGGGAACAGCGGCTAGCCCAGGAGTTCTGGGAGGTCTTCGACGGAAGCCTGGGCAAGTACCAGGGGCCCCTTATCTCTTTTGATCTAGACCCTAGCGTCCCCCCCAAGCGACTAAAACCTAGGCGGGTACCATTCGCCCTAAAACCTAGGATTGACGAGCAGATTGACAAGCTCGTCAAACAGGGGGTGTTACAACCTATAGACCATGCCAGATGGGAGACCCCAATAGTGACCCCAGTCAGGCCAGACGGGTCAGTGAGAATTTGTGGGGACTATAAGGCCACCCTAAATGGCGCGCTGCAACAAAGCGCTTACCCCGTCCCAATCGTGCAACACCTACTGCACTCACTGGGAGGGGGCAGGGTCTTTGCCAAGCTCGATCTTGCCCAGGCATACCAACAGTTGCCGGTCGACGAAAAAACAGCAGAAGCCCAGACCATCGTTATACATCGGGGGGCTTTCAAGTGCAACCGACTCCAATTCGGAGTCAGCGTGGCACCAGGCATCTTTCAGAGCCTGATGGAACGTTTGCTGCAGGGCATCAAGGGGGTGGTGCCCTATTTCGATGACGTATTAGTAGCGGCGCCAAACGAAGCCGAATTAGAAAACCGACTCAGAGAGGTCTTAACCAAATTTAAAGAAACGGGACTTAAAGTAAAAAGGGAGAAATGCCAACTGTGCACGGAGCGAGTGGAATTCTTGGGCTACCTTCTAGACCGGCACGGCATTCACCCCACAAGTAAAAAAGTAAAAGCTATCAAAGAAGCCCCCACCCCTAGGTCTAAGACGGAACTACAGGCTTTCTTGGGGTTGCTGAACTTTTATAATGTTTTCCTACCCCAAAAGGCAACGGCGGCGGAGCCTTTGCATAGGCTCCTGGATAAGGCGGCAACCTGGACTTGGGGGAAACGGGAGCAAGCCGCCTTCCAAAAAACCAAAGACCTCCTCACCTCCGACGCCGTCCTGATCCAATTCAGCGAAACGTTGCCCCTGGCCGTCACTTGCGATGCATCACCTTTCGGCGTCGGCGCTGTCCTCAGCCATACCCTTCCGGACGGAAAAGAAGCACCCATCGCATTCTTTTCCAGGACCCTAACCAAGCCAGAGCGGAACTATAGCCAGCTGGACAAAGAAGCCTTGG
Organism: Hydrophis major; assembly: GCA_033807585.1. NCBI lineage: Eukaryota > Metazoa > Chordata > Lepidosauria > Squamata > Elapidae > Hydrophis > Hydrophis major. Next base: position 66,962,220 of record CM066330.1, read on the forward strand.
CTATAGTTGCCGCCGTTAAGCGGTTCCACAAATACCTTTACGGCCGCCCTTTTACCATTGTGACAGACCATAAGCCGTTGCTGGGCATCCTTGCAGGAAATCGAGCCACCCCGAACATTCTGTCTCCCCGGATGACAAGGTGGTCCGAGTTCCTGGCAGCCTACAGCTACGAACTAATACACAAGCCAGGTAAGAAGATTTCGCATGCGGACGCTTTAAGCCGCTCACCGTTACCAGACTCCGACCCTGACCCAGCACCAACGACAAACACCTTGAACATCGAAAACCTGCCCAACCTGCCCATAACCGCGTCAGACATTGCCCGGGAGACTATTAAAGACAGGCGTCTGGCGCGGGTTTTGCATTGGGTGGAAAAAGGTTGGCCAGAAAGGGACAATGACGAATCCATTAAGACATTTAAAAACCGCCAAACCGAACTCTCGCTACTTAAGGGGTGTATCTTATGGGGTGACAGGGTGGTCATCCCGGACAGGCTGCAAAGGAGGGTCTTAGAATTGTTGCATGAGGGGCATCCTGGCATCGTCAGAACTAAAGCCCTGGCCAGAAGTTACGCTTGGTGGCCAGGGATGGACAAACAAATAGAGGCCTGGGTAGCTAGGTGCCAGCGATGCCAGGAGACTAGACCCAGCCCACCCGCAGCACCCATCCTAGAGTGGGAAACACCGAGGGGGCCCTGGTCCAGAATCCATTTGGACTTTGCCGGTCCCACAAATGGACATACCTTTCTAATAACAGTTGACGCTTACTCCAACTGGTTGGAGGTAAGCGACATGAAATCTACCACCACGGAGGCCGTAATCAAAGAACTTTGCAAACTCTTTGCAACACACGGCCTCCCAGACGTCGTCGTTTCCGACAACGGGCCCCAGTTTACTTCCCTCGACTTCGAGAGATTCCTGGCGGAGAGGGGCATCCGCCACGCATTAACAGCACCAGCGCATCCGGCGGCGAACGGTAGGGCGGAACGGATGGTACAATTTACCAAAAAAACCATCCGGAAAATGGACCACGGGGAGATCCAAGACAAAATTAACAGACTCCTCTTTATACAACACATCACCCCGAACACCACTACCAACAAAAGCCCAGCCGAGTTACTAATGGGTAGGAAGCTGAGGTCCCCACTCGACAGGTTACACCCAACATATAACCCGGAGCGGCCCCCAGACTCAAGTTCAAAATACCGAACATTCGCACCCGGAGACCTCGTGTATGCGAAAAACCTGACGGGGGACCCTCTATGGATCCCAGCCGTCATCACCCAAATCACAGGCCCGCGCTCATACCGGCTCCAAACCACAGATGGGCGAGCCTGGAAACGACACATTGACCAACTCAGGTCACGGTCGGCAACAGAATCCACCCCCCAAGAAACGAACCAAGGGGGGAGGGAATACCCGAATAAACAAACGCAAGAAAAAATAAACCAGCAGTACTTACCGGAACGCAGCCATCGCGATCCCCCACCGGAGAAGAAACACCAAGCCAGCTCAACCGACTCGGAAAGACCAAGCGGGAGCGGCGAGACCCGTAGCTCAACCAACCCGGAAGGCCCAGGTGGGAGCCACGGAGAAAGAACCGGCCCGATCATCCAACCGGTTCGCACAGAAGAGGGAGCGGCCAAAAACTCGACCGCTCCGGTCGAAATCCAGCTTGCAACTGAGTTGCGCAGGTCAAGTAGGACTAGACGGAGCCCCGCCTACCTACGTGACTATGCAACGTAAAAACTGTACCAAGAGGGGAGGGGTGTTCTGTCCCTAATTTACATACTCGAAATCCCCGCGCTTTGATTGGCTAAAGTGCGGGGATTTCTAATTGGCCAGGCGAGCCACACCGATTGGCCCGTTAAAAGTCTCCCGTGATTGGCTCACTCCAAGAGCGGGAGACTTGAAATGCTGCCATTGGCCGCGGCCGCCGCGGCGAAAAGGATAAAAGCCGCGGGCTTTTTCCTTTTCGCCGGTTCGGTTCTCAGCTTTAAAATAAAGAGCTTTAAACAAGTCACCGACTCCTGGCGTCTTTTGCGGACACGACAAATCCCTTTCAGATTTGCCTCTTTTTTAAGCCCCCTCAAATTTTCACAAGAACTCCATGTTTCAAAGTAAAAATTATGATGGAGTTGATATTTCATTTTGAAAATGCAAACTTTCCTATTTCAATTTTTAAATAATGGGAAAACTTTTTGGAAAAATGAAAGTCATGTTGATATCTGATGGGTCATAAAAAAGTGACACCTCCAAGTATCATTTTGGGGACCTTAATTTTAGCTGGAAAATGTGTTTGAGAATTTTAGTTTTCAGTATAAGAACATGTTATTGTGCAGATAAATATATAACAGTATTGTAGTATATACTGTGGACCTGTTTCAAATGCAACTTCTGATACGTCATGAAAACAATCTGTTCTGTGCTCCTCGCTAATTGCCAATATACTGTTACTGTTTTAAGTAAGCTATTCAACTTTTTCCTTTACATTTCATCCATCAATTCTTTCTATGAGACACAGAATTTGGGAGGAAGAGTAAAAATTAAACATTCACATTAAAGAAGACTAGGAATGCGGACACAAGCCATATCTTCCTCATTTCCATGTATCTTCTACCTTCTCTCCATTTTAGTTCAAGATCTGAAAAAGTATGGTAACCACACTCAGCCAAACATATTTTAGCCATATTAGCATTTGAAAATATGATGATTGATAGATTCCCAGTCATAGTTATTTGTTTGTGTTTATAATTTGTGTGTTTTTGTGTTCATCCTTTCATAAAATAAATGATGCTTAAAATGGTAAGGAGAGAGGGAAGGAGGGAGAAGGAAGTAGATCAATCTTTCAAGTCTTACACAAAGGTTTTTACAAGCATCTAGAAGTAAAGGAATGCTAGCAAAGGCTTTTGATCACAAATCTCAATCTAGCATGATTTACAAGTTAATACTTCTGCATAGTTAAAAAGTAAATTGAGAATCATCTTCCACTACTTGAAAGCCATCACTGTAGAAGAGTTAGGATTAAAGAGTCTGTACTTCTGCTTCCTTTATCCCATCTTCCCACACAGATTATAAAGTAGATAGCAACACTAAAATTTTCCAAACAAATCGCTCATGAAATGTCACACAACTGAATGCATTTTTGAGATTTACTTAACCTATACTTTCAGTGGAATCATGGAAGAATTTAACTCATGCCTTTAGAAATCAAATGAAATAAATGCACACTTTCTACTCTTGTCCACAGATGAGTATTTTAAGAGTTTTACTTGGAATGAAGTATAAAAACTACATGTTCTGAATTCTGTATTTTAGGAAGATAAATCCTACACTAGACAAGAATGGCAAAGACAAATGTTATAATCATGTGAAAATCAATCCATTCAGCTGACTTTCTTTGCAGGACCCAGAATGGGAAGGAAGACCTGAACTAGGTTTCAGGAAGAGGTAACTCTTTAATATACATATATTAATGCACATATCTATATAATGTATACATGGTGGATTGTTTGTGTATAAATACAGTTAAGCAGCCAGAAATTTAAAATAAAGTTTAAAAACCTAAAAGGTACATATCTTTATCTTGGAGAATTTATTAACAGGTACAGCAAAAAATAATTATGATCTCAGAATATTTGAAGTATATTTGGCCCCATTAAATTATTATTTAATAATTGTAATAATTCCTTATCCAGGAGATGAAAAAAGGATGAATAAATTGCTGGTATACTAATGCTATTCCTGTTACGTAATGAAACAAAACTACAGAAAGCAACAGGAATGTTATTAGAAGATGGAAGGTGATGTTTGGAAGGACATGTAAATGCATACATTCATAAATGCTTTTTTCCAGCCCCTCCCTCCAGTCCCAAAAATAATGCTATGTTTATCAAAAATGGACAGAGTGGTTCTTGACTAAGAATAATAAATCTGTTGATTAATAGAATATTCATCAGAAAAATGTTCAGATGTTATCTGAAACACTTTATTTGCTTAAGGAAATCCCATGAGCTATATTGGTTAATGTTAAAGTGAAATATGCAATAACTCTAAAAGTGAACAAACATCTGTTCATATTCATATTAATTAGTGGAGAAAGCAGATTTAATAGAATCCTTGAGGCTAAACAGAGGAAGCAGACAATTGTTCATTTAACGAAACAAGTAGGTTCTAAGACAATTACAGAAAAATAGATTATATGTTAATGTTGATACATATAAAAGTAATGTTTTAGTAAGGAAGAATATGTAATTTTAGAAATAGCAATAAGCAAACACCACTAGCATTTGAGTTTTGTCATGATTTTATTCAACATACAACTTATCTTCATCATCATTATAATCATTTGTGCATCGTTTTATAACCAGAGTTTACAAAGCCCATCATTACTCTTGGCTGTGCCTTAAACATAAAACTAAGAATAAATAGGGGCGAATGTATCAAACTCATCAATGAAATTCAGTTTGAATGTTACTTTGAACATCAAAGTAACCTTTGAAATTGAAAGGAACGCCAATCAAAAACAGATTGATTAAAAGTAATATTAACATTTTGCATTTATTTCCTGTAATAATGATTGTTGTTTTTTCACAGCAGATTAATATTAGTTAAATAATAGTAGCTAATAATAGCAACAGTTGCTGCAACATATTTCCATGAGCTAGATGATACTATCACAATACTTTAAAAGGGAGAAAATGATGATGAGAAATATTCCAAAATAAGAAATAATTTAAAACAAAAATAATCAGCTGATCTCTTTCTGCTGGTTTATATACTATAGAGGTGGCGAAAACCATGAAATTACAGTGATATAATGCTGCTGTAAGGGTAAATCTTAGATAATTACCTGATGACAATTCCAGATATTACAACATGCAACAAAAATGCTTATGCTTAATTAACTAACACATTGTCTCTTGCAAGCTAATCATAAGGGATCTGTGCTCATGAAAGTAATTCAGGTAAAACTTATAGTTGAACATGAACAACCATTGAGCTTTGTTCCTTAATTGCTAACAATATTTCCTAGGAAAACTCCATAACAAACTGTATCTACTATTTCAGATTAAGCTGATAAAAATGTCCACAATTTAGAAAACAATGAAAAAGGTTTATAATCCCTTATAGGGTTAAACAACCCCATTTTTGGTAATTTACTGTCAAGACAAGCAATCTGCTAAATATAAATCTGATTAAAATGCTTACAATATCACAATTTATTCAAATTAACATTGTTCTTTTGATTTCGATCACCCAGCAATGGCAAATTAAATCTCAACAATTGGATTCAGGAAGCAAATGTCAAATCCTGACTAATTTATATATCCTACTTTGCTTTCTATAACCCATCAGATCAGATTTATCATTGGATTGAGGCACCTGAAATGTTTTAACGTTATCAAAAATTATTCAACTGCATTATCCAAGTGTCTATTGAAGTGTCACTATTCTAATTGTTTTCTAATTATACCACAGCAATTTTTATATTTTCAAGGTGAATGTGAACATTGTTCTACATGATTTGGGGGAACCCTGGGTGATAGTGAGCATTCATCTATGGTAAGTATCATGATATTTAGTTGATGCTGAAAAATTGTATGCTCTGGTTTTTTTCCTTCAGAACGTTTTTTAGGCCAGTTCCTGCCAACCCACATCTCTCTCCATAGTGACACCAAAGAATATCCTAATATGTGACACAAAATAATGTCCTAATATGTTCATTTATTCATGTTCCAGAAATGATAATGATAATTACCTCTACAACAACAATGTTCCACATTTAGAAGAGTAGAAAGGAAGTGGAGATGATGTCTCTATGGTGGAAGATTTGCCAGTTGTGTAATTGTTTAAGTCTCTTCATATTTTCTGATTTTGTATGGCTTCTTTCAGTTGTTTTCTACTCTGGGTAATATTTGCTCTGATGGTGTCTAGACATTTTATTTTTTATTTTTTGGCAGTGTGGTTTCCTTTTATTGCTGACCACTTTGAGCAAAAGTGCCTTTTCTAGTGAGTTTCACCACATGATATTGCCAGAATAAGTAAGGCAGATTTTGCCTTCCAGCTACATGTCTGGTTTTACAGGTTCCAGAATTTGTTGGCTGTCCAAGGAATCCACAGGATCCTTCTCCAATACCACAGCTTGATTTTCCTCCTGTATAGTTTTTATGGTCCAAATTTCACAACTGACGGTAGCTATGGAAAACATTTTAGCATGGAATAATCTGTATTTAGCTGTCAGGCTGATATCCTTTGTTTTTCCATTCTCAGTTCATGCTCATCATTGCTGTATGATTCAGTGTGATTCAACGCTTTATTTCTGCAGATGCCACCGTTGTCTGCTTGCTATTTGCTATTTCCTTTTTTCCTACATCTCTTTCCAATCTTAGTGTTTGCTTTTGCAAGCTGAAGGCCTGCATGGGTGTGGCGTGGCAGCTGGAAGGATGGCTTGGATGTTTGTAAATGAATAAATAAATGTATTATCAGAGTTCCAAGTAGCATACCCATAGCAAACAAAAACTCTGAGTCAGGTAGATTCCTCAAAGAATAAGTTTATTGAATATGTCATATTGGCACAGGCTGGTGAAAACCAGCTCTGAGTACTCCCATGGTTTTCACTTAATTAAAAGTAAAAGTTTTTCACTTTCTCAAAACAATCAATCACATGGTCCAATCGGAATGCTGTCTAGTTGTTAGATGAGTCCAGTTCCCTCCTTCTGAGCACCTCAGGAACATCCTTGGTCCCCAAGAGTAAGTATTTTGTTTTAACTACAACTACCCAACTATCTCTATTCCCCTCTCCCTGTCCCTCTTCTCCAGTGTGTTAATGCTGAAATGTCAAAATGGCCTCAGTCAGGCCAGCTTCAGGATTGACATGTATGAGGGAAATGGAGCAGGAAACTGCCTGACTAGAACTATCAATCCAAATTCCATACAGTACATCAACCCCAATTTCACTCCCTCACAAACTGTACTTTCCTCTTTGTAATATCTTCCCTTTTGCAATAAATGCATGAGAAAATACTAAGGAATTATAAGAAATTAAAGACAAGAGATAAGGGGGATGGGAAGAGAGAAATCTAATTACAATAAAACTTAGAACTATCTTACACCTACTTCAGTCATTATGCCTCTTAATAACATTCTGTCTTTGTAAACCATCTTTGTTGCTATCACATGAATGTACTGAGTCATACATTGCCTTTTGTTCTTTTCACTTACACTTATGAAAATATCATCATTTCCACATAGCTATCATTTTCTTGTTTTTCCCTTTCAATCCAGGTTGGATATCTGTGGAACTACTTATTCCAAATAAAATCTCTATTAAAGATGTTCCAGTAGAAACATCATGCTACAACACTATGCATGATGACCCAGATTGTTGGGGAAAATATGCTGACTCTGTAAACCGCTTAGAGAGGGCTGTAAAGCACTGTGAAGCGGTATACAAGTCTAAATGCTACTCCTATTGCTATAAGTCCCTGCTCCCATGAAATAGGATTCAAAAACAGGCACAGGTTACATTGCCTTCTTCCATACAGTATGATGCTTTAGCTCATGGTTCATTTGCTATTTTCACTAAAGGGACCATATCCCTCCAGCATCTTCCTTTATTACTGCAGCGTGACATTTGCTTTTTAAACTGAGGATCTAGAATGATCTTCACACCTTGGCTGACTCTGCTGGGAGTATATATTCTTGATGTACAGTCCCAGTGTTCTCCATCCTTCCCAGGTACTCCCCCTGCCATGATGAGGCAACATGGCAGGACTTGATTGGATATACTCTTTATTTTAGCAAAATAATTCTCAGCTGAGTTTTTATTTCAAGGAAATTTAAATTTATAAGCATGTTTGACTAAATATTGTTTTTTGTTTATTGACTAGCTCATGAATGGACAAACTGAAGGTCAAACTTGCATTTGAGAGCTCCCAATACTTACCAAATAACAAAATAAGTAACTACTATTAGTTTATACTAGGGAGCACAAGTTATTAGTCTTTGCATTTCTTGTTTTCTAGTGCTTTGCTCTTGATATTTGAATCTCTACTAATAAGTTCAAAGACAAAATGATGCCATTAGAGATAATTAGTTGTGCCATTTACATTGCTAATTAGAGCAAATGGAAGGTGTCTTAGCTAATGCTAATTAGAGCTAATGGAAGGTGTTTTAGCTAATACAAGAAAAAAGCATGAAATGGACCAGGTATCAGGACTAAAAAATGGATAGTTTTCAGGTAATCAGCAAAAGGCCAGTACTTACTGCATTAACCATATAGGGGAAAAATGTTGCATTTCAAACGAGCAGACTAAATTGTTCCAGAGACTTACTGCCTTCAGAAAAATATAGCCTAATCAGTACTGCTACATTTTTCAAACAAATGGGGAATACCACAGAGCAACCTAATCAAAATCCATTTGGTAGTTGTGTGGATTTGGAAAGAAATTTGTAATGAGTTGAGAGCACACAATATTTGTCAAAGAATTTCAATATATCACTTATTTCCCATCTGTTACCCTGAAATATGAAACAGCTGATAAAGCAAATGGAGTTATTTAAGCTGAATTAACATTAGAATATAAACATGAAAAAAATAAAATAGTGGATTTACACTTCAGACAGCTAAATGTTGAGGGAAAAAGCATAGGAAGAGAAACCTGCTTATTCATTGCATCTTTGATTTGGAGACATATAGATATATGTTATAACAGTTGTTTCGAACAATATGTGTGTGAGAGAAGAGAGAGAGAGAAAGAGATGATAGATAGATAGATAGATAGATAGATAGATAGATAGATAGATAGATAGATAGACAGACAAACAGACAGACAGTCATTCAGACAGACAGACAGACATGGATGGATGGTTGGTGGGTGGATGATATATAAAGAAAAACAGAGAATTAAAGGGGAAGAGAGAAAGAAAGAGAGAGAGAGACAGAGAGAGATTGCTTTTATTAGAAAAAAATAGTATAGCTGTACAAATTGGAATATTGAGAAAGAAAGACAAGAGATGCTTTGCTGCTCTGAGGATAGTTACTCAAGCACTCTGGATGAACAAAAGAACTACTCAATTTTTTCTAGACTAAAGAATGAATGCTTCCTTGAGGAAGAAATACCTAGAATAAACTGACATGTTTTGAGCATGTGATGCAAAAAGCTAACATAAAATGGCTATGTTTTTAAGTTAGGTTATGAAAAAGGAAAGAAATTAAATGAAAGAAAGCCAGTAAAACAAAGGCATGGTACTGTAGTAGTCCTTATAATCTAATCTATATAATATAAATTTATAATCACAATTTCTGAACTTTTATTAATTTATTTTTGCCTGGCTTCTGGCTTCTCCTACTGACTTTGCTTGTCAGAAGTCCTACAGGAAGGTCATAAATGGAGATCATGTGATCCTGGGACTCTTGAACCATTGTAAATACAAACCTGAATTTTAATCATAAAACCCTAGGGGTTATATAGTATAAATGTGAGGACCAGTTATAAGTCACTTTTTTTCAAAACTGTATTACCTTTGAAAAGTTAAATGATCATAAGTCAAGCACCACCTATAAAGGAAGCTCCTTGAAAGAGTCTGATCTTTAAAAAGTGGAAATATTCAAAGATAACATTGCACAAATAAAGGTACTTTTTACATTGACTTATAAAACGGTTTTAAAATGTATAAAAATTTCCAAAATATGTCACTGATTGCTAAATGCTGGTCTTAGTGGTCTATGAATATGGACCAACCATGAAGCCATACTCCAGATGGATTGGAGCTTTAAAAAAAAATATCGGTTTTTTAAGACGAACATAGACAAACAAAACATAAAAACATCAAGCCATCTTCCATATATATACATACAGTGTGCCAGTTGGTTTACAAATTGTTTTGTGCTTCCATTTCATAGTCTTCAATTACAATTACATTGTATATATTCTCATATTTTCAATCAAGTATTAAATACATTAATATCATTGTTAAACAATCATTTGACTATACTTTTATTCATTCATGTTTTACAAAATAATCATATTTTACTTAATTTGTTTTATAACAGTTCATATTATCATCTCAAATGACCCTACAATCATTTTGTAGATATAATAAAAAAGAATACATCTTTATATATTTATTATTTTCTAAGAATCTATATATTTCATTACCATGATTTATTGTCTAACCATTGATAGAATAGATCCCAAATTTTATAAAATTGTTTATCATCTTATTCTCTGATTTCAAATGTCAATCTACTCATTTCAGCACATTCCAATATTTTCTTAGTGATTTCTTCCTGTGATGGTATTTTCTCATTTTTCCAGTTTTTAGCAAATACAATCCTTGCCGCTGTTAATACATTTACAATCAGGTATTTCAATTCTTTACTATATATTTCAGGTAAAATTCCCAATAACAATATCTCTGGTTTCAAATCTATATGCTTTTTTGTCACTTTTTCCAACCACTCGTGGATTTTAGTCCAATATTTTTTAGCATCCACACAAGTCCACCACATATGGTAATATGAGCCAGGTATCTGATGACATTTCCAATATTTTTCAGATTTGTTCTTGAACATTCTTGTTATTCTTGTTGAGGGAAAATGCCACCTGTAAAACATCTTATACAAATTTTCTTTATATGCTGTTGACATTGTCATTATATAATTTTGAGACCACAATTTTTGCCATTTCTCTAGATCAATCCCATATCCAAAATTCTTCCCCCAGGCAATCATTGTTTCTTTAACTTGTTCTTCTAGTTTAATTTCTAATAAATATCCATACAATTTTTTAATCACCTTTTCATCAGTACCTGTCAAAATCTTATGTAAATCAGTTTATCATAGAAACCTTCTGTTTTAGAGTTTTTATCATATCTTGAATGTATTTGCACATATGAAAACCAATTCATCTTTATACCTTGCTTCTCTAATTTTTGTATAGATTTAAATTCACCCTTTTCATTCAATATTCCACCATATCTAACTGTTTGTTCCTTTTTATATATTATAGGATAAGAAAATGCTTCAATAGTCGAGAGCCATACTGGAATTTTCAAATAACATTGTCTTTTAGTCTTCTCCCAGTTTAACCACAGAGACTCCTGTATATAATGTCTTCTAAAATACCCCTGTGTTTTAGTTCCTTTATACCATAGAAAAGCATGCCACCCCAACAACAGATCATGTTCTTCTAATGTCAACAATCTAGTATTTCTTAATGTTATCCATTCCTTAACCCACATCAAATTTGTAGCTTGGTAATACAACTCCAAATTAGGCAAACCGAATTCTCCTCTTATTCTGGCATCTTGCAAAAGTTTTAACTTCATGCTTACTTTCTTACCTTGCCATATATATTTCAACACAATTTTATTTAAATCGTCAAAGAAATCTTTTCCAAGCCTAATTGGAATTGTTTGGAACAAGTATAAAATTCTGGGTAATGTATTCATCTTGATTGTTGATGGTTGGAGCTTTTTAATATAACTTTCTAGGCAAACTGTGAAAGGGGAATCATAGACAAATGTCCTGAAACTGTCCTGAGAACATGTTAAAATGTTAAAGGAGTTGTGTTTGTTTTGCTTAAACTAATAATAACTTATTTGTCATGCAAACAGCTTCCCTCATAACATCAAACTGAATTTCCTTCAATAACTGTTCTGTCCCCTCATTAGCATTCTTGAGATCCCCGCGCTTTGATTGGCCAAAGCGCGGGGCACTCTGATTGGTCAGGCGAGCCGCGCCGATTGGCTCGCTAAGAATCTCCCACGATTGGTCTATTCGAATCGCGGGAGATTCAAAGCGGTGCCATTGGCCGCGGCCGCCGGGGCTAAAGGAATAAAAGCCGCGAACCTTTTGCATAGCGCCAGTTCGGTTCCTACACTAATAAAAGAGCATGATTTGAAGTCACCGACTCCTGGCATCATTTTCGAGGACACGACACTGGCGACGAAGGTGGGATCCAGACCCTGAACCGAACCATGTGTCCGACGGAAGCCAGACGAATCTCCACGATGGCGAAAATCGCACCCCCCGCACCCTTCAACCCCGCCACCGAGGACTGGGAATAGTACTCCGACCAATTCCGCATGTTCCTCAAGTGCAGCGATCTGAAGGACGCCACTGGCCCCATGAAGCGTGCCATCTTCCTGACCCACTGCAGGACTGAGGTATTCAAGATGGCCAAGGCACTTGCCAAACCCGCCGATGCGACCGCGATGGACTGGGATATCCTTGAGCCAATACTTCGGCGGCACTAAGCTCCAGAGGTACCCATCCTGATCCGACGCAACGAATTCTACCGTCGGGACCAACGGTTGGGTGAGAGTTTCAGTGACTTTGTCGCCGAACTACGGCGCCTAGGAGGGCTGTGTGAATTCGACAACCTGAACGATGCCCTGCGAGACAGAATCATGCTCGGCTTGTGAGACCCCGTTCTCCAGAGCCAGCTGATGGCCAAGGGCAACATCAGCCTAGCAGACACCCTCACCGCAGCCGCAGCCGCCGAAGCAACCCGAACATCCACCGACCGCATGCGCAGACCAAACGCTGGGGACTGCAGTGGGAACAACAACCCTGCAAGGTCGGCCAAGGCCCAACCCGAGATGACCACCCACCAGGGCGATTTCCACTCAGCATCGGGCACTTCCGATGACGAGGAGGAAATTCATTGCCTCCAGACAGGCCGCGACCCACGGAACCGGCGGGGTCGTAAGTCGAGGACCAACTGTGCCGGTTGCGGAGGCGACCACCCCAGGTCCGAATGCCGGTTTTTCGAGTCGATCTGCCAGCATTGTGACAAGAAGGGTCACATCGCCCGTGTCTGCCGCCTTAAAAAGAACCGCAGCCCGCCCTGATGGGACCAGAGCGAACGGAGGAGAGAGAGCACACCACCCCGGACCAGAGATCGTCCCTCGGACAACAGATGGGACCGGAACGGACGATCCCTACGAGGCGGCGATAACCGGCGAAGAGAGGAGACCCACCAGACGGTCACCATCGGCCACGCCACAACCAATGACGCCCGGAAGGTCCATGTGGAGGTGGGCATTGAGGGCGAACCATGCAAAATGGAGGTGGACTCCGGGTCCTACCTCTCCATGATAGCATGGCATGAAATAAAGCGCTTGGTGCCTTTCATCCAAAGGAGGAACCTAGACAGCCAGAGACTCATCGTAAAGGACTACCAGGGAAACCGCATCCCGGTAGTCGGAACCAGACACTTCAACGTAACATATAAAGGGCACACCGAAAGGCTTCCCCTGACAATCGTCGACCGTGACCGCCCAAGCCTACTGGGACTGCAATGGTTCGCCCCGCTCGGCATCACAGTCACGGGAGTCGACCACGTCACCGACGACAGCTGGGAGCAACAACTGGCCCGGGAATTCCAAGAGGTCTTCGACGGAAACCTAGGCAAGTACCGAGGGCCCCTCATATCATTCAGCCTAGACCCAAACGTCCCCCCAAAATGCCTGAAACCAAGGCGGGTGCCATTCGCAATTAAACCCAAGATAGACGAGCAAATTGACAAGCTCGTCAAGCAAGGGGTCCTACAACCCATAGACCACACCCGGTGGGAGACCCCCATAGTCACCCCGATCAAGCCCGATGGGTCGGTGAGGATCTGTGGGGACTATAAGGCCACGCTAAATGGCGCATTGCAACAAAGCGCCTACCCCGTCCCAGTAGTGCAACACCTACTGCACTCACTGGGAGGGGGCAAGGTTTTCGCCAAGCTCGACCTCACCCAGGCATACCAACAGTTGCCAGTCAACGAGGAAACGGCAGAAGCGCAAACCATAGTCACCCACCGGGGAGCATTTAAATGCAACCGACTCCAATTCGGAGTCAGCGTGGCACCGGGAATATTCCAAAGCCTAATGGAAAGACTATTGCAAGGCATCAAGGGGGTGGTACCTTACTTCAACGACGTCCTAGTGTTGGCAACCAACCAAGCCGAACTGGAGGGTCGCCTAAGGGAGGTCCTAACCAAATTCAAAGAGACCGGGCTCAAAGTAAAGAGGAAGAAATGCCAATTATACACGGAACGGGTTGAATTCCTAGGATACCTCCTAGGCCGTCACGGCATTCACCCCACAAACCAAAAAATCAAGGCCATCAAAGAAGCCCCCACACCCAAGTCGAAAACGGAACTACAGGCATTCCTGGGGTTACTTAACTTTTACAATGTTTTCCTGCCCTAAAAGGCGATGGTGGCGGAGCCCTTGCATAGGCTCCTGGACAAGGCAGCGACTTGGACTTGGGGGAAACGCGAGCAAGCCGCCTTCCAAAGAAAAAAGGACCTCCTCACTTCGGACGCCGTCCTTATACAGTATAACAAGACCCTACCTCTGGCCATCACATGCGACACATCACCCTTCGGCGTCAGCGCTGTCCTCAGCCATACCCTCCCTGACGGAAAAGAAGCACCCATCGTGGTCTTTTCAAGGACCCTCACCAAACCAGAGCGGAATTATAGCCAGCTGGACAAAGAGGCTATTGTTGCCACCGTAAAAAGATTCCACGAGTACCTCTACGGCCGGACATTCACCATCATAACCGACCACAAGCCGCTGCTGGGAATCCTTGCAGGAAACCGGGCCACCCCGAACATTCTGTCTCCCCGAATGACAAGGTGGTCTGAGTTCCTGGCGGCCTACAACTACGGACTCATACACAGACTGGGTAAGACGATCTCCCATGCAGACACTTTAAGCCGCTCGCTGCTACCGGAACCTGACACCGACCCAGCACCCACGACGACCACCCTCAGCATAGAGACTCTACCCAACCTGCCCATAACCGCGTCAGACATTGCCTGACAGACTAATAAAGACAAACGTCTGGCGCGGGTGTTGCATTGGGTAGAGAAAGGGTGGCCAGAAAGGGACAATGACGAGTCCGTCAAAACATTCCGAAACCGGCAAACGGAACTCTCGTTATTAAAAGGGTGGATACTATGGGGGGATAGGGTGGTCATAACAGAAAAACTACAAGGGAAGGTTCTGGAACTACTACACGAGGGGCGCCCTAGCATCGTTAGGACTAAAGCCCTGGCCAGAAGTTACGCTTGATGGCCAGGGATGGACAAACATATTGAGACCTGGGTAGCAAGGTGCCAACGATGCCAGGAAACTAGGCCAAGCCCACCCACAGTACCCGTCCTAGAGTGGGAAACCCCAAGGGGACCTTGGTCTAGGATCCACATAGACTTCGCCGGGCCCACAAAAGGACACACCTTCCTTCTAACAGTAGACGCTTACTCCAACTGGCTGGAGGTAAGCAACATGAAAAGAACAACCACGGAGGCCATGATCAAGGAACTCTGCAAACTCTTTGCAACGCACGGCCTCCCAGACGTCGTCATTTCTGACAACGGGCCCCAATTCACCTCGCTGGAATTCGAAAAATTCCTAGCGGAAAGGGGTATCCGCCACGCACTGACAGCACCAGCGCACCCGGCGGCGAACGGTAGGGCGGAACGGATGGTGCAATTCACTAAGAAAACCATCCGGAAAATAGACCATGGGGAGATCCAGGAGAAAATAAACAAACTACTCTTCACCCAACACATAACCCCAAATACCACAACGAATAAGAGCCCAGCCGAACTATTAATGGGGAGGAAATTAAGGTCCCCACTCGACAGGTTACACCCCACGTATAACCCGGAGAAGCCCCCAGACTCAAACAGCAAACACCGAACTTTCGCACCAGGTGACCCCATATACACAAGAAACCTGACGGTATCATCTTTTTTAACATAACTTCATTCATAACTTCTAACAATGGGATGCTCAATAATTCTTGAAATGTTTTATAAAATTCTACTGGAAGCCCATCTGGGCCCGGAGCTTTCCCATTATTTTGTCTCTTGAATGCTTCATTTAGTTCCATCATTGTTATACTGCTTTCTAGCATTTCTTCAGTCTCTTTAGGTATCTTTGGTAAATTAGCTTCCTGTAAATACTGTTTGACTTTTTCTTCATCAATATTCTCTTGTTTATATAGTTGCCCATAAAAATCTCGAATAATTTCTTTTTTCTCCTTATTCCCATAACAAACTTGGCCTTGTTCATCTATTAGCTTCAATATTTTTCTTGATTCCTTCTCCTTTCTCAATTTATATGCTAGCCATCTACCTGGTTTATTTGCATCTTCAAAATAATTCTGTTTAGAGTTTCTAATTTTCTGTGCCAGTTCTTCTTTCTCTATTAATTCCATTTTATGTTTGATTACATCCAGCTTCAATTTAATATCCTTTTTCTGTGGCATTTTCTGTAATTCTTTTTCAAGAGTTTTATACTCATTTTCCAAGGCCTTAGAAGCTTGCCTTTTCCTAATATTCTTTTTTCTTGTATAATCTATTATCAAACCTCTAGCGTATGCCTTCATAGTGTCCCACACATTTTGCGTTGAAGTATCTTCTTTTTTATTTTCTCTGAAGAAAAAAGCCAATTCCTTCTCCATCCATTGTGTAAAATCTTTCTCCTTTAAAATAGTATTATTTAATGTCCATCTCGATCTTTTTTTTTTGTCCCTTCCATTTAATTGTCATTGGGCTATGATCTGCCCAGGTACTTGTTTCAATGCTTGTTTCTTTAATATTAGATATTAGTTCTGTTGAGATCCAAATCATATCTAATCTGGACCATGATAAATGTCTATTTGAATAAAAAGTATATTGTTTAGCTTTAGCGTTTCTTTCTCTCCAAATATCTTTTAAAGTTAATTCATCTGTCATTTTAAAAAAGGACCTTGGGAGAGCCTTTCTATTTTGCTTTATTGTTGTTGCTATATAGTCCAGTTTATTGTCCACAATTCCATTAAAATCTCCCATCATAATTATATTAACATAGTCCAGTCCAGTTATTTTCATATGTAGCTTTTTATAAAATTCTTCTTGTTTATCATTCGGAGCATAAATTGCAATCAAGAGTATTTTTATATTATTGTCCATTATTTCTACCATTAATACTCTTCCATCTTCATCCGAGTAAATCAATTTTGCTGGAATAGCCTCTTTAATGTATAAAACCACACCTCTTTTCTTACATTGAGTCAAAGAGGTAAATATTTTCCCTAATTTTGGTTGTAATAGCAATTGTTCATGTTGTTTTTTAATGTGAACTTCTTGTAAACAAATTATATCAAATTTTAATTTCTCTAGTTTATGAAAAGTTTTCCTTCTTTTAACTGCTGAATTAAGTCCGTTTATATTCATTGTAATCAGTTTTTTTTCCTCCATGATTATGCTTTATATTTAGGTCTAACAGCTCTCGTGGATCTCACTTCACACTGTTCTTTGTTATCAATCTGTCCCCCTATTGCTCCTTTCTCTTTTTCAGTCTCCAGTTGTTCATCTTGAAACTCAATTAATGAACCCTCTTTCTCTGCTTCCTCTCTTCTTCCTCCTATATTACACTTATACCAAAGGAAGAGACTGACCCATCGCAAATTAAGAATTATAGACCTATTTCTTTATTGAATGCAGACTATAAAATCTTTGCTTCAATCTTAGCAGAAAGACTTAAAAAATATTTAAATAATTTTATTCACTCAGATCAAAATGGATTTCTGCCAAAGAGACAAATTAGAGACAATATGAGAGTAATTTTGGATACTTTGGAATATTATGAGGCTCATCCTGAAAAGCAAATGGCTTTGATATTCCTAGATGCTCAAAAAGCATTTGACAATGTGAATTGGAGATTTATGTTATTATTATTGGAGCAGATGGGTTTTGCTAAAAAATTTATTCAAGCAATAGAAGCTATATATAATAAACAGACAGCAAGGGTAATGATGGAGGGGGAACTTACAGATTTTATTAATATAAGGAAAGGCACAAGACAAGGATGCCCCCTATCTCCTTTGCTATTTGTGTTGACCTTGGAAGTGTTGAATAGAAATATTAGGGATGATAAAAGCATAAAAGGAATGAAAATTAAGAAGGAAGAATTTAAGCTACAAGCTTTTGCTGATGATTTAGCTTTTATTTTGGAAGATCCGATTGAAACAGCTCCAAAGTTACTGGAAAGGATAGAGTCATATGGAGAGGTGGCTGGTTTGAAAATAAATAAAGATAAAACAAAGATTTTGACAAAGAATATGTTATTGAGACAGAGAGAAGAATTGGCAGATCTTTTGAAAATTCAAGTTACAAATAAGGTTAAGTATTTGGGGATATATTTGACAACAAGATGTAGCACATTAAAGGAGAATAATTATATTAAACTTAAACAACAGATAACTACAGATTTGAAGAAATGGGAAAACTTGCAATTGTCATTAATAGGGAGAATTTCAACAATTAAGATGAATATTTTACCTAGAATTTTATTTTTGTTTCAAACAATACCAATTAGGCTTGGAAAATACTATTTTGAAGATTTAAATAAAATTATGTTGAAGTTTATATGGCAAGGTAAAAAAGCGAGAATAAAGCTAAAGCTTTTGCAAGATGCTAGAATTAGAGGAGGTTTTGGTCTGCCTAATTGGGAATTGTATTATCAAGCTGCAAGTTTGATGTGGGTCAAAGAATGGATAACATTAAGGAAACATAGGTTGTTGACATTGGAAGGACATGACTTGCTGTTGGGTTGGCATGCTTTTTTATGGTATAAGGGAACTAAAACACAGGGTTATTTTAGAAGACATTATGTACGGGAGTCTTTGTGGTTAAATTGGGAGAAGATAAAAAGACAATGTTATTTGAAAATTCCAGTCTGGTTATCTACCATTGAAGCATTTTCCTATCCTATAATTTACAAGAAGGAACAAACAGTTAGATATGGGGAACTTTTGGATGAAAAGGGTGAACTTAAATCGATCCAAAACTTAGAAGAACAAGGTATAAGGATGAATTGGTTTTCATATGCACAAATACACTCAAGGTATGATGAAGATTCTAAAACGGAGGGATTTTATGATAAACAGACTGATTTAGATAAGATCTTGATGGGTACTGATGAGAAGGTGATTAAAAAATTATATGGTTATTTACTGGGAATGAAATTAGAGGAAGAACAAGTCAAAGAAACTATGATTGTTTGGGGGAAGAATTTTGGATATGGGATTGATTTAGAGAAATGGCAGAAATTGTGGTCTCAAAATTATAAAATAACAATGTCAACAGCATATAAAGAAAACTTGTATAAGATGTTTTACAGGTGGCACTTTCCTCCGACAAGAATAGCAAGAATGTTCAAGAACAAATCTGAAAAATGCTGGAAATGTCATCAGATACCCGGCTCGTATTACCATATGTGGTGGACTTGTGAGGATGCTAGAAAATATTGGACTATAATTCGCATGTGGTTGGAAAAAATGACAAAGAAACATATAGATTTGAAACCAGAGATCTTCTTATTGGGAATTTTACCTGATATATATAGTAAAGATTTGAAATACCTGATTGTAAATGTATTAACAGCGGCCAGGATTGTATTTGCTAAAAATTGGAAGAATGAGAAAATACCATTACAGGAAGAAATTATTAAGAAAATATTGGAATGTGCTGAGATGAGCAGATTGACATTTGAAATTAGAGAGCAAGAGGATAAACAATTTTACGAAATTTGGGATCTTTTTTATAAATGGTTAGATGATAAAACACGATAATAGAATATTCAGAATGCTAGATAGTAAGGAATATCTTTATTTTGCTATTATTTTGCTATTTGATATTATATTTATAAAGGATTTCTTAGGATTGATTTGATATGATCAGATGATTTGTTATAGAGTAAACTGGTTTAAAGTATTGTTAGCTCATTAAGCATGAATGATTAAAAATATAGTCAAAATCTTCTTTTTTTAGTGATATTAGGATATATAAGTTTGGACTGACAATATGAGTTGTTATGTAACATAATTGTAATTGAGACTACAGAATGAATGCACAAAAATGATGAACCAACTGACACACTGGATGTATATATAAGAGTTGATGTTTTTATGTTTTGTCTGTCTTGTTTGTTTGTAGAAAATTAATAAAAACTTTTTTTTTTTTTTAAAAAAAAGAAACCTGACGGGAGACCCGTTATGGGTACCGTCCGTCATCACACAAATAACAGGCCCACACTCGTACCGGCTACAAACAGCAGACGGACGAGCATGGAAACGCCACATCGACCAATTAAGGTCAAGGACGACAAACCAAGAGACCATCGACGCACAAACAGGCGAAACCAACCCCCACAACACAAACCAAGGGGGGAGGGAATACCCAGGGGACCAAAACCAAAGAAGAATAAACCAGCCATACTTACCGGAAAGCAGCCAGCACGACCCCTCGCCAGGAAGAGACAGCCAGGCCAGCTCGACCGACCCGGGGAGACCGAGCGGGAGTGGCGAAACCCGCAGCTCAACCAACCCGGGAGGCCCAGGTGGGAGCTACGGAGAGCGGCCCGGCCCGACCGACCAGCCGGTTCCCACGACAGCATCAGGAGAAACAGAGATCCCGACCGAACTGGCTGGGATCCAACCTACGACTGAGCTGCGCAGGTCCAGTAGGCTCAGACGGAGCCCCGCCTACCTACGGGACTACGCGACATAAGGACTAAACCAAGAGGGGAGGGGTGTTCTGTCCCCTCATTCGCATTCTTGAGATCCCCGCACTTTGATTGGCCAAAGCACGGGGCACTCTGATTGGTCAGGCGAGCCGCGCCGATTGGCTCACTAAGAATCTCCCGCGATTGGTCTATTCGAATCGCGGGAGATTCAAAGCGGTGCCATTGGCCGCGGCCGCCGGGGCTAAAGGAATAAAAGCCGCGAACCTTTTGCATAGCGCCAGTTCGGTTCCTACACTAATAAAAGAGCATGATTTGAAGTCACCGACTCCTGGCATCATTTTCGAGGACACGACAATAACAATATCTGGACCTACTTGCAACAGCCAACATTTTGTGAATGCATCATTCTTCCCACCCACCCTATTCTTCTTAAATAGATCATTGGAATAGATGTCATAACAACTTGTTTTTATTTAGTCATCATTCTTTTGGGGGGGCACCATACTTTCATGTCATTTGCTATTGACTTATCTCTTCTTATCTCTGTGTTTGTTTCTTATTGAGATATAGATCTACCAATATTACTGGCCCTTTGCATGCTGTATTAAATTTGGACTACCATCTGTTCATGGAAGCACAAACAAGGGCCAAATATTCTATGAGTTGCTATCCAATGCTTAGAAGGGAAGAATTTCCTCATTCTTCATATCTTAAACTTCTGTCTCTTTCATCCTTCCTATACACTGAGTGGCTTACAAGGAGGCATAAGCTTTCCAAGTTGGATTCAACCTGATAAGTGATGCCCTCTGCTGATATCAGCAACCTGTACTAGCAGCATTCCTGCCTGGATGCAAGGCGTGGTTGTCGGAAGAAAGGCCAGATAAACCAACATCACCTGAACTCCATTAGCTAGCTGATGCAAAGTTAATTTGCCCCCTGTGTTGTACTGTTGATAGTGTATGTATGTGAATAAATGAACTAACAATCTTAGGCTGCAGAACTACTCTATAGTAAAAAGCATTGTAGACTTCTCTGGCCATGTACTCCACATACTAAAAAAAAAAAAAAAAAAAGCAATCTGTATTGTGCCTTAGGGCCTGCATAACCAATTTCTGAGAAGTTGCTTATTGAGATAGAACATAGAATAATACAGCTGGAAGGGATCTTGGAGGTATCCTAGTCCAAACCCCTGGTCAAGCCAGAGATCTTATACCATGTGAGACAAATTTTTGTCCAGTCACTTTTTGAAAGCCTCCAGTGATGGAGCACCCAGAACTTCTGAAGGCAAACTATTTCATTGGTTGATGAAGCATTCCTAATGGAATTACTTCATCCTCAATATCAACTCCAAGTTTCCAAAATCAAGGAGAGAAGTTCTTCATATAAGGACTTTCAACTTTTGTTTTCTTCAAATATACTGAGAAGGCAATTTCCATAATGACTAGGAATTCTGGGAATGGTAGTTCAATATTTCTGAAAGGCCTAGGCTGGGAAAGGCTTATGGAAATGATTTACCATTTAAATGTCAGTTGACATTTATGTCTCAATGAAAAACTTATCAAAGACTCTTTGTTGATTCCAATGCAAAAGTTACAGTTGTAATCAAAAAATGTGAATAGCTGGATTTTCAAAACACTTCCAAATTACCTAGTTAAACACTGGCACTGAATATTTGATTTCCTATTTGATGAAAAGAAGACTCCATGGAATAAATATTATATTCATCTCATTTGCAGTTGGACCCTAAAATAGCAGAAGACATGTGAAAAACAAGAATGAAGTTAACTTTTTCCATAGCACTACTGAATCTTTTTTATGATGAGTCATGTTTCTACACTTTGTTTTTAATGAGAAATGCTGCTCCTTTGCTATCTTTATAAATGTAATATTAAATCTAACACCACACAGATTTGCTATTAAGAAACAGAGTCTAGAAAAGCAGTAAATAGAAGAAGGAGCTGTAAATTTTCAAGTTGCCCTTCCATTCTTTAATTTGAGAGAGACACTTGAGGTGAAGTAATAAAACATTATGTTTTCCTACCCACTTTCTTTTTCTATCCATTTTCCATTTCCCCATCAATCTGGTGGGATTCAATTTGTAAGGTTCCCTCCCCTCCCGCCCCAGAATCCATGCAATTAAAGGATCTTTGGGCAAGGCAACAAAGGGAGAAAGAAAAGAAAACCTAAACATTTTCACAGTGAATATTCACAAAGCATGTGTTTCTTTTACCTCTTTGTTAACTATCTCACATGTCTATATTTGGGAGAGCAAGGTCAAAATTATTTTCCCTCCACAGAGAGAACTTTGTACATATGGAAGCCAGTAACATTTTGCATGCTTTGAAAATGAAACACTCCCCTATCTCATTTTATTTTATTTTTTAGTTTGCAGAGTTTGTTATAATGTGATGCTCTACATCACGGGTGTCAAACTTGATCGTGTCACATGACGTTATGTGACGTATTACAAAGTTTTTTGCCTTTGCGGAGCTGGGGTGGGCGTGGCCTGCACTTGATGCATCCAGCCAATGGATTGCCAGTTTGACACCCCTGCTCTACATGATAGGTGATACATTACCTTAAAGGCTTTCTCCCTGCCTCTTCATTTATAACCTATATAAATAATAACAAAAGAACCACAAAAAGTTTCATTCAGATCAGGATAATTCAAAATAAATGTTTGGGTCCATACCGTACAAGGCAGAAACAAAAAAAGGAGAAGGTCAAAGAACACAAGGCAGATCCAGAAGCAGATGGAGACACATGAAAGACACACTACAACAGAAACAAATAACAATGATTGAGGCCACTGGAAGAACAAGAACAAGAACTTTGCATCTCCCTCAACATCTAAAGTGAAAGAAGAAAGCAGAAAGCAGAAAGAGGAGAGAGGAAGCAGTGGGAAGGGGAGGGGGCGGAGAGGGAGGGGAAGGGGGGGAAGGAGGAGGAAGGGAATTTCTTATTGTCTCCACTATGGGATGAACAAATGTCTAGCTTCTCTGTTTCCTTTCCTTTGAGCTCTTTAATAGATAACAGATAATCAGAGTTGGAAGGGACCTTATAGGTCATCTACTCCAACCCTCTGCCCAAGTGGGAGACCCTACACCATTTCTGACAAATGGAGACCTTCTTCTTGAAGGTCTCAAATGATGGCACTCCCACAACTTCCGAGGACAAGGTGTTCCATTGGTTGATTGTTCTCACTGTCAGAAATTTTCTCCTTATTTCCAGGTTAAATCTCTCATTGTTCAGTTTCCATCCATTATTCCTTGTCTGGCCTACAGGCGCTTTAGAAAATAGCTTGACCCCTTCCTCTCTGTGGCAATCCCTCAAATATTAGAAGACTGCTATCATGTCTCCCTGGTCCTTCTCTTCACTAGACTAGCCAAGCCCAGTTCCTGCAGCCGTTCTTCATATACCTTATCTCCAGTCCCCTAATCATCCTGGTTGCTTTTCTCTGTACTTTTTTTAGAGTGTCAACATCTTTTTTTATAATGTGGTGAACAGAACTGGATGCAGTACTCTAGGTGTGGTCTTACTAAGGCTTTATAGAGTGGTATTAGTACCTCACTTGATCTTGATTGTATCCCTCTGTTAATGCAACTTAGAATTGCATTAGCTTTTTTGGCTGCTGCTGCACACTGCTGGCTCATATTTAACTGGTTGTCCACTAAGACTCCAAGATCCCTTTCACAGTTACTACTATTGAGCCTGGTTTCACCCAGTCTATATGTGTATGTCAGGGGCTTTTGGTTTTTCTTGCCTAAGTGTAGGACTTTACTTTTCTCTACATTGAATTTCATTTTGTTAGATACGGCCCAGTGTTCTAGTCTGTCCAGATCCATCTGGATCTTGAGCCTATCTTCTTTGGGAAGATCTTAATTATATAAAATCTGGGAAGACTTTAGCTTGAATCAGGAATCCTATCTGAAAAATTCCATATGGTCACCATGTTGTTCATTGTGTTCCAATAGTAGGCTTATTCTGGCTGGATATAATATTTTAGTAAGCAACTGTCTCAATTAAAAAAGAAAAAGAAAATAAGTTTAAAATTAAAGCATGTTTAAAAATATATTACCGAATATATTCCTCTTGCTATCAACAGGGAGGAGAAGCCATGGATGAAAAAGGAACTACTCCTTAGTTGTTTCAGTGTTGATTGGCAAGTCAAGATAGAGAGGGAACGTTGAGAACGAAATATATAATTGACTTCTAACATATACACTTCCCATTCTTTCAGGAAACTGGAGGCAAAAATGTCCACTAATCTACAACTTATCTTCCTTAGACTCTGAATGGTTTTAGTATCATCAGCAAACATAAGCAAGGTTACTTCACAAAGCTTTACTAAACTGATGCCAGGGCAAATAGAGCATTAAGGCATAGCTACCTAATCAATGCATGTCAATACATGACCCAGTAAAGCTCTCTGTTATCAAGCAAGTTGTTCTATATTTTTCCCCCTAGAGCTGCAATAGATTCTAATCAGAGTTTTCAAGAGACTTCTTTAAACTCATTGGAGTACAGAATTGACTCACACTTAAAAGTTCATAGTGCCTGAATCTGGCAGCAAACTGAAGACCAGTCCTCTTAAGTCAAACTGTGAGATTAGCCTTTATAACATCTTCTGGAAGATCAACTCCTTCTTCATTACAACAGGGCCAAAATCAGGATTGTTTTGGTAGAGAATTCAAGCCTAACTTTCCAGGCTCTCCATATGCCTAGAAATGATCATGCAGTATCTTTTTCTTACCTTTTTCAGAAAGTGCCGAAAGGGAAGATGATTTTTGTACAGGTTTGGATGGGAAGATTGTAGAAACAGGACCACTGATTTAAGTCTCATTTCAGAATCCATGTCCAGGATGAAGCTGGCAATGACTTGGCTAGGCACATAACTTTGGTCGAATGTACGGTTGAGGAAGACTATCCATGAGTTCCAAAGCCATCCCATGACTGCTATATTGAATGGTGGTTTTCATAAATGAATCAACTTCCATACTTTATTCAGAGTCTAAATGTTACCTCAAATTAAATATTTCCCAATGGAGGCAATTGACATATTCACATATATTCACTAAAAAATAAATATTAGAAGATTTTCGAAGAACTAAAATAAAATGCTTTGCTTTAGTGCTATCCCTTTCTACTTTGCAGCAACTTCAGATATGTGAACTACTCATTCAAGGAACAAGTAGCTGTTTTAACACAGTAACAATGAAAATCTATTGCATTCCTGATCTGTCTTTTGTCACTATGCTAATTCCTTACAGCAAAGAGATAAGATTTTTTTTTTTTTTAACAATGCTTTGGAAACCGAAAATAGGTTTTTTATTATTATGGATAGCCACACACTCTTGCAAAAAAAAAAAAAAAAAAAAGTTCAACAAAAAAGCAAAACAAAATTTAAAGACCATTGATCTTCTCAAGCAATGAAAATCCCAAAGTAATTCACTTCCAAAGAGAGGGGGGGGGGACTTCAATTCTTAATGCATAGTTTATTGAAGAAAAACACCATTACTTAGATAGCTTTTCAGATAACAAGAATCCAAGAAAAATAAAACAAAGCAAGTGCATTTGAATTTTGAAAGCGATTCAGGTTTCATTTAAATGGGCTGCTGAGTCCTTTTTCAATTTTACCTCCACATGTATTTTAGTACTGAGGAATCCCTTTGAGAATCGGTTAAGAACTGAACCATTATTTGGTATTCAAAGTCTTTTATAAGTCACATTGCAAAAGCTTCAAATCCTGGCTTAAAATCGTTTGGAATTCATCGCACAATTATTAAAGGTAACATATAAATTCATAAAGGAAAAAATAAAGAGGAGCATTTAAAAAAAACCTAAGGTGAGTGAAAACTCAGAATGACTTAATCGTTGATGGGTAATATGGAGAAAGTTTTCATTGAAAGAATATGACTTAATAAAGGCAGAATCTAATTACGCTATGATTAGATAAAAATCCTTCTGATCATGAGTCAAAATATCCAGGAATATTATTATAAATAACTGTAAAATAAAATAACCATGTGGAAGAGATTATTTCTGATAAATCCATTAGCATTAAACAATTAATTCACTCAAAATAACCAGTGATTGCTTTGTTCTTTTTCTGAAATAGTGCAAATGCATTTCCAAGGCAAATTCAAGCCTTTATTCACATGACATTTGAATCTCCCTTGGTTACCTGATTTTTAAAAAGTAACACATTTTCATTACCTCACAATAAATTCAAAGTTTATAAGATCAAGCTGATGAGGCTAGATACTTTCATATAATTTAGTACGATCCCAAAATGTTGAAGGAAATTTAATTGATGATTCAACCCAGGTATCTAGCACTATATGAAAAGGTGCTTCAGCTGATCCTTTTCATTCTTTCTGCAAGGTATACCTGAAGGTATGAAAGCTATAGAGAAAGATCTCAATACATCAACGTCTTCAACTTCTACTTTGATATGAATTAAAACTGTGTTTGTGTGCTCATGCCCTCAAATCAGTATTGATTCCTGATGACTACTTAGATGAACCCCCAAAGTTTTTCTGGCAAGATTTTAGAAGTAGTTTGCCATTACTTCCTTTCTAAGGCCAAGAAAGAGTGACTGGTATACAGCCATTCAGTTGGCTTCATGCCTAATGTGGGACTAGAACTCAGCCTTCCAGTTTCTAACCTGGTGCCTTAATCACCATGGAAAATTTCATAAAATCAGGGGTGGGTTGCTGGGGGTTTGCAAGTTTTTGGGAGAGCCCCTAGCTAAGATTCTGTGCAGCTTGGGGAACCCCCAAATCCCACTCCTGGCTTGCCCCACCCACCCCACCTTGCCCCTCCCAGGAATTCTCCCACGACCCTTTCTGCATGCAGGTAAGTGCAGGGCTTGAAGGCTCAGGGAGGGTAAAAAACGGGCCAATTGGGAGTTCAGGAAGGGCAGAAATGGGCCTGTTTCTGGCTTCCAGGGAGCCTCCAGTACCAGGGAAGGCTGTTTTCACCCCCCCCCCCAGAGGCTCAAGGAAAGCCTCCAGAGCTCGGGGAGGGCAAAATGTCCCCACCACTACCATGGTGCAGAAGGCTGACGAGGCCATGTCCACCCAGCAATCGGGCAGAGAACCATTTGCTAAAATGTTTGAAGCTGATCCCTGCTAACTTGGTGCAGTTGTGTACAAAGTAAATCAATAAGATTTCATAGGTTATATGACAGAAAGGAATGTGGCCAAAACAACCAAAGAAAGTGAACTACTACTCCTTTTAAGTTCTGCGCATGGTCGCAAGGAACGGAGATGAGACGGTGAACAGTGAACTTCAACTCTTTATTTATCATTCTGAACAGAGCAAACAACCTAGGGCAACAGCAGCCCTTTTATAGGCAAGCTGCTGCTCTAGTAACCAATAAGAGACGTGGAGTGTTAACCCCCTTAACCAATGAGAGTGGCTCATTAACAGTCAATCAGATTCTCCTGAACGGACCAATCCGATATCACTATTATCGGCCAATCAGAAGTGCAGGGCTAGAACCCTGCTATTTTCTAAAGCTTTTGATAAACTTTATTCAAGTGTTTTATTAGTTCATAACACCCCTTCCCCCGGGGTTCTGTTTGGGGGGTGTGGTGACATAATCTCTGAGGTAGGAAGGTTGCTTTGACTGTCTATTGGATTTACGCTATCCCACCAGTTCTTGTCCGTAAGCCTGTTTTGGCGGGGTGTTTTCGGGCAAGTCGGGTGCCGGTGGTTCTTCATTGGAAGACTTGGTGCCGCTAATGTTCTTGTCGTTGTCCTCTGGCCCTTGTGGACTTGCCTCTGTTGGGTTGTTCCTCTGTGGCAAGGCCACACCCTTCCCTGATCCTTCTTCACTTGTTACGCCTGATGGCTGACTTCTTTCGTTCCTGCTTTCCGCCATCTCAAATTCGGTTTCTTCAACATCCCCACTCAGTTTGGGAGTTACTGGAGTCGCGGAAACTAGGTTGTAGCCTCGAGCGCAGCTGATCTATATGGCGTTTCCATATTTTTCCATCACAGGTTTTCACCCGGTACGACCTGGGTCCAGTGGCTTGAATAACAGTGGCCTCGATCCACAACGGTTCGCCAGAAAGGTTTCTGGCGAAAACTAAGTTGCCTATCTTGAACTCGCAGCATTTTCCACTAGATCCACAGGGTTTCTCTGGCTCGTAAGACGGGTGAAGCCGGTCGAGGTGGGAGCGGAGTTTGCGTCCCATCAATAGTTCCGCTGGAGTCTTGTTGGTGACGCTGTGAGGAGTGATGTCTTGGAGAAGGAGTATTCTATTTATCTTATCTTCAATGTCCCCATAGTCCATTTTGTAGAGGGTTTTTTTCACAAACTGTACCATGCGTTCGGCTCTTCTGTTAGCCGCAGGGTGCGCTGTTAAAGTTAGCACATGGCGAATACCACGGTCCGCTAAGTATTGTTCAAAAGGGAGTGCGGCAAACTGGGGTCCGTTGTCGGATACCAGAACGTCCGGCAGTCCATGCGTCATGAATAATCTGTTCAACTTCTGGATGACGGACTCAGTTGTTGTACTCCTCATTTTGTGGATCTCGAGCCAGTTGGAATAGGCATCCACTGTTAATAGGAACGTATGTCCCTTAGTAGGTCCTGCAAAGTCAATATGGATGTGGGAACACGGTCCCCGAGGTGTTTTCCATTCTGTTGGAGTTGCTTTTGGTGGGGCATTGCTAACTTCTTGGCACTTATAACAAGTCTTTACCCAGGCTTCGATCTGTTTGTCGATGCCTGGCCACCATGCATAGCTTCGTGCAAGCACTTTCATACACACGATGCCAGGGTGGCCCTCATGCACTGTCTTTAATACCACTCGTTGTAACAGCTCTGGGACGACGACTCTATCCCCCCACAGGATGCAGCCTTTTTGCAAAAAAAGTTCTGTTTGCCGATTCTTGAAGGGGATGAAGATGTCAGGGGTTTGATCTACTGGCCATCCTCGATCGACCCAGCTAAGGACTTGCTTTAAGATAGGATCGCATTTTGTTTCGATCACGATATCTCTAGCTGTTAGCGGCGGTGAATGTAGCCTTTCAATTTGGAGCGTTGTAAGGGTTGGAGCTGGGTTGTCGACGGTTTCTGGAAGTGGTGCATGGCTCAGTGCGTCAGCCTGGGGAATGGCTTTCCCTGGGCGGTGTTGCAGTTTGTAATTGTACGCAGACAAAAACTCCGACCAGCGAGTCATTCTAGGTGATAATATATAGGGGGTTGGCTTGTCTCCCACTTTAACCCCTAGCAAAGGTTTGTGGTCGGTAACAATAGTAAAAACTCATCCATAAACATATTCATGAAACCATTTTACAGCAGATACAACAGCAAGAGCCTCTTTATCGATTTGAGTATAGTTACGTTCAACCTTTGATAAAGTTCTTGAAAAATAGGCAATAGGGGCTTCACTACCGTTTGGTAACACATGGCTCAAAATAGCTCCTACTCCAAATGGTGACGCGTCACATGTGATTGTGAAAGGTACAGTCTCGTTATACTGCATTAAAACAGCATCTAAAGTTAATAGGTTTTTCACTTGTTGGAACGCGTGTTCCTCTCGGTGCCCCCAAACTCAGGTTGCTTTTTTGTCGAGAAGCCGATGTAGAGGCTCGGCTACGGTCACTTTGTGGGGCAGGAAGATGTTGTAAAAATTAATAAGCCCCAGGAAAGCTTGGAGATCAGTCTTATTTCTGGGTCTTGGGGTGTTCTTGATTGCTCTTAACTTGCCACTGGTGTGGTGAATGCCTTGTTTATCGATTAGGTACCCCAGGAATTCTACTTTATCTGCACACAGTTGACATTTATTTTTTTTAACTTTAAGGCCAGAGTCTTTAAATTTCTGGAGAACCAGTCTAAGACGCTCTTTTAGTATTTCTCTATTCGGGCCAGCAATTAAGACATCATCAAAGTATGGTACGACCCCTTTTATTCCCTGTAATCGTCTCTCCATCAAGCTCTGAAAGATCCCTGGGGCCACGCTAACTCTGAATTGGAGTCGGTTGCACTTAAAATCGCCTCAGTGCGTAACGATCATTTGTATCTCTGCTGTTTTTTTATCTACAAGCAGTTGTTGGTACGCCTGTGCTAAATCTAATTTAGTGAAGACTTTTCCGCCCCCCAGGGAATGGAGGAGGTGTTGTACCACCGGCACCGGGTAAGCGTTCTGTTGAAGGGCATGATTCAGGGTGGCACGGTAATCCCCACAAATCCTTAACGATCCATCCAGTTTGATGGGTGTTACAATTGGGGTTTCCCAAGGAGCATGGTCGGTTGGTTCTAAAACACCATGGGCTATTAATTTATCAAGCTGCTCGTCAATCTTTGGTTTAAGGGCAAAAGGGACTCGACGAGGCTTAAGGCGGATGGGGGCTACTTCAGGGTTAAGGTTAAATGATATCGGGGTCCCCTTATACTTGCCTAGTTTGTCTGCAAAGACGTCCTGGAATTCCTGGACGAGGGCCTCCTCCCAGTCGTCGCTTCTGGTTTGGTGAATGCCGGCTACCTCAATCCCAAGTGGAGCAAACCATTGAAGGCCTATCAAGCTAGGCCGATCACAGTTGACGACGGTCAATGGTAAAGATGCAGTACGATTTTTGAATGAGACCTGGACTAGGCTGGATCCAATGACCAGAATTCGGTTTCCTTGATAGTCCTTGAGAATGATTCTTTGGATTCTGAGGTCTTGCCGCCAGACAGCAGGGATTAATTGTTTAAGGGTCTTCCAGGAAACCACCCAGAGGGATGATCCTGAATCGACTTCCATCA
Organism: Hydrophis major; assembly: GCA_033807585.1. Classification (NCBI taxonomy): domain Eukaryota; kingdom Metazoa; phylum Chordata; class Lepidosauria; order Squamata; family Elapidae; genus Hydrophis; species Hydrophis major. The sequence goes on from CM066330.1 coordinate 66,993,504, forward strand.
TGCGGGGCTGGTTTTTTGATGGCAACCTTCATTCGGATCTTCTTTGCATCTAATGGTGATGCGTGACTAATCGTGATGGTTTGGTGTGCCTCTTCTCATTTTGTTGAATGGGCTAGTGGTTTATTTCTGTAGGAGTGGTAGTTCCATTGGTGGTTTGAATGTTCCCGATTCACAGGACGATGTCCTGTGGGTTGGCGGTAGTTGGTCCACCTCTGAAGTGGGCTGGATCCTAGCTTGCTTCTATAGACCTTTCCGATGTGGCCTCTCTTCCCACAAATATGGCAGAGCGCATCGAGGAATTTGCAGTCTGATCATGTGTGGTTTGTCCCACAACCTGCGCATTGATACGGCAGTCTCTGGTTACGCTGGTGGCATTGGTCTCATTCAGACCGGAGCCAGTTGACTTCTTCCTCATCACTTTCTAATGACAATTCGAGGTCCTCGTGGTGGGTTGCCATTGCATGTCCCTCAAAGTGAGGTAAGGTTTCGCCGGCGAGTTGGCGGAGCGGGGCTTTGGTGCGGTGCATTCGGGCAGCCAACTTCCTGGTTTCTTCTGCTGCAGTAGCATCAGCGATGGTATCCGCAAGGCTGATGTCGCCTTTCACCATCAGCTTACTTTGCACGTAAGGTGCATCTAAACCCAGAACTATTCGGTCTCTTAGAGCTTCTTCAAGGTCAGCGAACCCGCAGAGGCCTCCCAGATTCCAGATATCCACGATGAAATCTGCAACGCTTTCTCCTTTCTGCTGGTCTCTCTGGTAAAATTCATGTCTTCGGACAAGCGTTGGTATGGTAGGTGCATCGTGGGTCCGTAGGAGGGGCTCGAGGATGTTCCAGTCCAGGATTTCACCTCAGCCGTTTTCGCCAGTGCCTTAGCCATCTTAAAAACGGCAGGTCCACAGTGAGTTAGGAATACCGCTCACTTTTTTCCAGTAGTGGTATCCTTCAAGTTGCTGGTCTCCAGAAACATCTGGAACCAGTCCATGTATGAGTCCCAGTCTTCTTGTGCCAGGTCGAATGGAGCGGGTGGTATGGTGCTGCTGGTCATGGTTTCCGCCGTTGATGCACCTTCAGCCACGTGCTCTGTTTAATGCTCTGTAGTATTCAGTCAGCTCTGACATCTCAGTATCCCATCCTCGTCACCAGTGTTAAGTTCTGCGCATGGGCGCAAGGAACGGAGACAAGACGGTGAACAGTGAACTTCAACTCTTTATTTATCATTCTGAACAGAGCAAACAACCTAGGGCAACAGCAGCCCTTTTATAGGCAAGCTGCTGCTCTAGTAACCAATAAGAGATGTGGAGTGTTAACCCCCTTAACCAATGAGAGTGGCTCATTAACAGTCAATCAGATTCTCCTGAACGGACCAATCTGATATTGCTATTATCGGCCAATCAGAAGCGCAGGGCTAGAACCCTGCTATTTTCTAAAGCTTTTGATAAACTTTATTTAAGTGTTTTATTAGTTCATAACAACTCCATAAAATATTATATTGTTTTAATAGTATCTGCAGGCTCACGGAATATGAAAAAAAAATAATACATGTTCCCGCCTATTGTTTTGTAAAGTAGTAAAAAGGCTGACTCAAAAGAAGAAAGAGAACGGTGGTCAAGAATTATGACTATTTCTTGAAAAGGGCATACTATCATAATAAAAGAAAGGACAATCTAGGGAATAAAACAGAGGTTTTATTTTACACAAGTTCTATATGTGTGCATAAAAGGATTTGTATGCTAGTTGATATCCTCCAATTATCTTATTTCTGCCACTTTGGCATTGTCCAGTGTCTTTTCATAGACATACATAATTGATTATTTTTGTGTGCCTCACTGTGGAGAAAAAAAACCCTGTGAATTATTTCAAATGCATCTTCTCCATAATTTAAGGCTACTCGCAAAGAGCATTTTAACATACATTTAAAAAATAGTTAATAGTGATTGAGTTAAAATATTAATTAAGTTTAATAAGTTTTAAATTGAGGGTACATGCAGATCTATGATGTTTTAAAGTTACAGTTAGCAGCCACAATTTATTTAATGTCAGAATAACTGGCTTTAAAGATCACTAGAATGTCAAGTTAACAAAAAATGTACTGCTGTAAACCACAGCTGTTATTTGAATGCATACTTGTCTGTCAACATACCCTTTACTTTCATTTGTGTAGACCTACAGTCTATTACTTTGTGGTAACACATTTTTTTAAAGAGCACTTTAAAATGAATTAGTTTGTGAACACTATCTCCTCAGTTGTCATAAATCCTTCACTACTGATTGTGTTTATGTTTATTATGAAAAAAAATGTATATTCAGCGCACATGCTTGAAAGTTTAATGAATTACCCACTTATTGGATAGTTCTTTGTACAAAAGGAATGGGGATATTTTTTTCCCCCACCAGCCATCTTATATAATTGCATTGTATGGCCATTGAAATTATATGGTGATGGGTAGGATTAATGGATAAGTGGCATTCAGGATTGTCCCAGAATTGCACCCCTTTTCCTCATTGTATGCATGATACCTGCATACAAGTAGTGCAAAATGAACACTCAATACAGATGATTTATGTAGATGTAGATATATAGAGATAGATGATATAGATATATAGATGTGGGCTAATTTGGTGAAATGGTTAAGACCCCAGGTCATAAAATGGAAAAGAATGAATGTTCGTCCTGTTTTAGGTACAGAACCAGCTCTCTCTCTCAGCCCTAGAAAGAATGCAATGATAAAACACTTTGCCAAGGAAAGAGGACTTGTCCAAGTGCTCACCAGGAATCAAGGCAAACTATAACACTCCCCCCCCCCCACACACACACACACTTAAAAAAATACTGTACTTGATACAGAGATGTTAGGGATATTTAGGTCAGGGGTCCTCAACATTGATGAGATTCAAAAAACTTTACTTCTGGTTCTGTGGGCATGGCTTGGTGGATGTGACTTGGTGGGCATGGCAGGAGAAGGGTACTGTAAGTCTTTAAATTTCTGGAGAACTAATTTAAGACGCTTTTCTAGTATTTCTCTATTCAGGGCAGCAATTAAAACATCATCAAAGTGTGGTACGACCCCTTTGATCCCTTGCAAGGGTCTCTCCATCAAATTTTGAAAAATCCCTGGGGCTACGCTAACTCCAAATTGGAGTCAGTTGCACTTAAAGGCGCCTCGGTGCGTAACGATCATTTGTGCCTCTGCTGTTTTTTTATCTACAGGCAGTTGTTGGTATGCCTATGCTAAATCTAATTTAGTGAAGACTTTTCCGCCCCCCAGGGAATGGAGAAGGTGTTGTACCACCGGCACCGGGTAAGTGTTTTGTTGAAGGAACGATCCATCTCGTTTGATGGGTGTTACGATTGGGGTTTCCCAACGAGCATGGTCTGTTGGTTCTAAAACACCCTGGGCTATTAATTTATCAATAATTTATCAATCTTTGGTTTAAGGGCAAAAGGTACCCGATGAGGCTTAAGGCGGATGGGGGCTACTTCAGGGTTAAGGTTAAATGATATCGGGGTCCCCTAGGGCAGCAGCAGCCCTTTTATAGGGCAGGCTGCTGATCTAGTATCCAATGAGAAACATGGAGTGTTTACCCCTTGAACCAATGAGAGTGGCTCGTTAACAGCCAATCAGATTCTCCTGAATGGACCAATCCAATATCACTATTATCGGCCAATCAGAAGCACAGGATTAGAACCCTGCTTTTTCTAAAGGTTTGATAAAACTTTATTTAAGTGTTTTATTAGTTCATAACAAATACTATGACCCACGTTTTTAGCCCAAATTATCATAGATTCTGTAACTGTTTCTTCTTTTAATTTGTAATCCTGGCAACATATATTTCTAAGTGTCCACATCTTAATGAAATTGGGAAATCTATCAAATTTCTTTTTAGTTCTGGCTGCATTTAGAGGTATATAGGGAAGTACACTGGATGAGTTAATGATGCTGTTCAAAAGACTGATGTCTTATTTTGCTCCATATAATTTTTTGCATTTTATTTTTTGCAGTCATCAAATGAAGACATATTTAAATGGTCTGTTATGACTTTGAAGACATTGCAAACATTTCTAGTGTCATATGTGTCAGCTGATGGGTGCTTTATCTGAATTGGAGCAGAAATTTTTCAGTTCACAATTAGCATAAGAATAATAGCAGTACATTGAGAAACAGATTTTCAGTCTATTGCTGAAAAAACTGAATGGAAATTGATTTTATCTACAATGTAATTTTTAGAAATGCTGGAGTCATACAATGGAAAAAATGGTTTTAGTTTTAAGGTGTTGCAAATAAGTACTTTTCATAAATGTCCACTGGGGAAGCAAAGAAACAAATGATAAAAGGTGTCTCACAATGCAAACCACATGACTTTCCAATTTGCCTCTGGTGCCAGGATGCAAATATGACAGGATGAGATTTATCACGATACACATTTTGATATGTCAGCTTTGTTGCAGTAAGTATAAACTCTGCTCTTAGTTGCACTGTACTGCATAACTAGATTTCCAATTGTAGAAGAGGATGGTTTATTTCATATAACCTGGGGAAATCTCTCAGTTAGTGTGTAATTTAGATTTCAAAAATTCCTTCTTTAATTCTGGAGTTGAATAGGATCACTACAAACAGTAGTGGTACAAGAAAGAGAGAGAGAGAGAAAGGAAGGAAGGAATGGGAGGGAGGGAGGAATGAAGAAGGAAGGAAGGGAGGGAGGGAGGGGAGGAGGAAGGAAAGAAGGAAGGAAGGAAGGAAGGAAGGAAGAAAGAAAGAAAGAAAGAAAGAAAGAAAGAAAGAAAGAAAGAAAGAAAGAAAGAAAGAAAGAAAGAAAGAAAGAAGGAAGGAAGGAAGGAAGGAAGGAAGGGAGATAAGCAGAATGAGCATGAGAGTGCTATCAGTTCAGAATCACTGTGCAGCCAAAAGAGACCCAAGTCTACCCCTCTCCCCATGAATTCTATTGATCCTTACCTAGTGCCAATGGGAGATCAGATTTCTGTATATAGCTAGCATGTAATAAACTTTTAGTGCTTTGAACTCAATGCTTGTTCCTAGTTACTTGAGCCTGACAGCAAGCAAGCAGCTATCTGTTTTTCATTTTTCCAGGATAGTGATTCAGATGTCCTGACCTATAGACATGGCAAGGAAATGGGGTTAGGGAGTTGACAAGTGACAAAACACATGTTATGATGCAAACCAGATGACATAAATACTTGCATTTGACATCAAAACTCCAGTAATAAAAGGCTGTGGTTCACATTGAGACATTAAATGTCTAATCATTTTTGTATCATTAGAGTTTGAATCTGGCATCTTTGTGTTGACTCAGATCTGCTTATAGCTTTTAAAAATAAAGAATTTGAAATTATCTCCAGATTCAAGCTGTCTGCTATTATAATTAATACAAGGAATAATACTGAGGAATAATCCAGTGACTGCCTCTTCCATCATCAGACTCCTAATTTTAGAATTCTATCATGGTAATTGTATATCTTTGTAGAAGTGTGGTATTTTCAGAAGAATCTACTTTGTAAGGGAAAGCCATCTTGTTCTAATATGGAACATAAATGCTGAATGGAATGCATTCTCTAATATAGTTACAGTCTAAATCACATAATGTAAAACTAAGAATCCATGTGTAACTGTTACTATGCAACTTTTTGTATAAACTTAACAATCACCAAGGTTACAAGTTAAAGATTGTCAAAACCACATTGTTATTGTAGAAACAGGAGGAACAAACATCAATAAAATTTTGCATGATTGTTTAAGAATAAAGAAAAGCATTGCTCTTTACAAATCAAAAGATGGTTTAGGAGTATATGGGTTTTATTAATTATTGATTTGGAACAACCATAGATGTTTACCACACAATATATAAGTTGAATAGTCTTCTTGGGTGTCCTTTTAGGCAGAACACCTTGGCATATGTCAATAAATTGCAATAAATCTCCTTCACTCTGTTCTCTAGTTTTCTTTTAATTTTCACATTATGGAAATGTTGAGGAAGATCATGATTATAAAGGAGAGAGGATGAAGGAAAAAATGAATTGGCAAGACAAAAAAAAATTTCCGTCAACAATTTGCCATTCTAAAGTTCTATATGTCTGCCAGTCTATTTTCAGGCAAGCCCTTGGCTAATATATATATAAAAAATCAATTTTAATACTTCAAAGATGAACTCAGATCTTTCCTAGTAGGCAATTGTAAGGAAGAATGAAAGGGTAAATAAGAATGATGAAAAAAAAAAACAATATGGAGAAAAGATGGCATAAAAAGGAATAACAATTAATGGTCAATTTTATATGACTAGCTGTGTCACAAGAAGTGACTCTGCATAGCATATCACAAAGATATAAAACATTAAGGCATATTAAAAAATTATCATTATTAAATATTTAAAAAGCATATGGCACCACAAGATATTAGATATTAGCAAGGGAATCAGTTCAAGATTTCATTAGTCCCTTGAGACCTCCAGGCCTGATGACAAAGTCAAGTGTTGAAAGACATCTAGATGACTTCACTTCAATGGAGAGAATGTTCTATAAGGCAGGTGCTGTGAGAGAAGACATATCTCCTTGGTCCCATCAAGTATAATTCCCTAGCAGATGGTACCTTTCAGCATACTCTTCTTCCACAACTGATGGGATTTGCATTCAACCCGCACCCCAAATTTATGCCCAAATATGTACAACTAATTCTTGACAGCAAAAAGATAACTCTCCACTGCCTTACAGAAACTGTAAAGTTAAATGAACCACAGACAGCTTTCCCAGTTTTAGTTATTAATGATTGTGGTGGCACAGTGGTTAAAGTGCAATATTGCAGGCTAACTCTACTCACTGCCAAGTGTTCTATCCTGATTGGCTCCAGGTTGACTCAGCTTTCCATATTTTTGAATTTGGGAAAATGAGGACCAGATTGTTGAGGGCAATATGCTAAGATTTGTAAACTGCTAAGAGATTGTTGTAAATCACTATGAAGCGGTATATAAGTCTAAGTGCTATTCCTATTGATTTATTTAGTCCATGGTGATGTTACATTTGCCAGGAGACTACAACACTAATGCAGAGTAGTAGTTTGGTTGCCTGTTTACTAGCTCTGTTTGGTTCACTCTTGTGGGCTTCCAAAGGTGTGCCACAGGAAGGCGATCTAGCTCTTGCAGCAAAAAGAAATGAGTGGCTTTCCTTCAACATCATCCAAGGTCATCTCCCTCCACAGGAGCCATCTCTCAAAAGGTCATCACAACCGGTAAGGTTTAGCACCAGGAGAATTCTAACCATCCATATGAAGAACCATCTCAACTCCCTGTCGAAGTGGTATCTATTTATCTACTTTTATAGAACATACTTTCAAACTACTAGAAGGACAGAATCTCAGTTGAATGACTGGAGTTCACCCTGCCATACAGTTCCAGGACTCAAACCACTGGAGAAAAGACCATCTCTAGCATCATTAAGCCACTGAGCTACTACACCTCCTTGTGATTCTTTGATATATACAGTTGTTACTCAAATTCAAATGTGATTTTGTGTGTCATTAATATGCTCACTAGTGCAGTGCTTGGAATGTGATTTAAAATAGTAGCTGGGTGTATGTGTGTGAGAATTACTTTGGAAGATGGGGAAAAAAGATGCTGCCTAGGGAAAGATCAGATAAAAGGGGAGGAGCTGCAACTGAATAATAGACAGAGAAAGAAGCTTAGAAAGGAATCTGGTCTTACTAATCAGATGGTAAAAACAGACAGTGGGGGATATATACTTTCAGACTTCAAGGCTCTATTAATGGAGCTTTTTAATAAAGTAGATTATTTTGTTGTGTTTCCTGCTTCGTCTACTTGAAAGGCTAACATTAAACATGCAATATTTGAAATAGCACCAGCCTGTAACCTATTAAAGCAGCTGCATCTTTTTTTCTGTGATTATATGACTGCTCTTTCAAGCTGCCATGTGATCCACAAAGGAAACTGTTGATTTCAATAACCAGAGAAAACAGGCACTATATCCACTATATAACCATTACCTCCACATTTTCCATTGTATCTGTTTTATTCACAATAGCTGCAGTATACTTTTCACATTAAATATTTTTTCTACTTCTTTTCTGAAGAAGGAAAAGAAGAAGGCTTTGGGTGCAGGTAGGTTTTGAATGCAAGATTTTGGATGCAAGATCAGTAAATGTCAATGAAACGGCATTTGCTAGAAAGAGCCCTTATTTATCTTCATTACAGTTATCTGTTCACCAGCAAGGCAGAGTATTATATATTTGAACCAAGACATTGAAGCTGGTAGCCAAGCTTCAATGCAATCAAGAAGATATATGGGGTGAAATAGTAGATAGTGTTTTACCAATTTATCATGATTGTGCAACAGCTGCTGAATCATAGCTGTAAGTAGCCAAAGTGTTTCATGATCTAATATTGTCAGCATATTTATCTGCAGCACCAATATTTTAAGCTGAATGTTGTCACCATTCCGATGTAAAATGAGTTTGAAGTGATCTATTTATTTTTTACCTGGGTTGAACAATGACAGAAATAATGTATTTTCAAGAATAAATATGAGTGCTGAAACTTATATAATTAGATATACACTGACTTGTGAAACTGTTTTCTATTTGAAAAAAAATCCTGTCACTTTTCATCTGCCCTTTGAAGAAGGCAAAACCAGAAAGCAGAAGTTGTCAGGAGCTTTGAAAAATACTTTAAATGGGATAAAGATATTATTACAAAAAATTAAAAAGGCCTTTTCTTTGTCAACTTATATCTAACCTAATGAAGATGAATTCTTTTAAGTTTGTTTCTCACACTTAATCACACATACCTGTATTTGACATTTTTCAGTAATGGTTCAACATTCCCCTCCCATTTCTGAGTCAAATCCTCATTCTGTCACTAGACAAATTTCCCCATCAAAGTCACCCTTGTCCTGAATGTGAAGATTGGCCAGGCAGCTTACCAAGTTCAAAGCACAAGAGATAGAAAATTTACATGAAACTGGAATATGTGCACAATCCCCAACTGCCTAGCAAGAGCTACTGAATACAAATACATACACTAATCAAAAGATCTAAAGATTGATATGTATTTGAAACCAGAGACTATTCTGTGGGGATTGATGGAGAAACAGCTAGAAAAAATAGGAATGGAACTTTATTTTAATATGTGATAACTGCAGTGATGTTATTATGTGCACAAAAGTAAAGAAAGATTTGTCACTTTTCACATGGAGGAATGGCTGTTGAAGATGATGGAACCTGCAGATATCACTAAATTGACTTTCATGATTAGAGAAAAGACAATAATTTGCCTTTTGCTTTCATTGTTTTCTTTGTATCTAGTTTTATTTTTGTACCAGTTTTAAGTAGTTGATATGCTCATATGATTTAATAAAACTTCCATTCCTTGTTTTCTTTATATTAGTTCTTGCTAGATTTTATCTCCTTTTTAAGATTCTTAATAAAAATTATATGAAACTAGTTATGTCCTCTGCCATTTTCCAAGTTCTCTATGGGTCAGAGTAAACCTTCTGGGGAATCTAATGTGAAGCCTCTCCCTGCTGTGCCTAGAATCTAAAATAAAATCTAAAATCTAAAATTTCACCTTATATTCCTTGGTTATGAGAACCATGAGTGAGGGGAAAGTGATGAATGTAAGGGACAGGGAAGGTCCTCCTTAACAAGAGGAGAATGGAAAAACACTGTCCATATTTTCATTGAGGTGGATTGTTGCAAACCATCAGTCACAGGTTGAACTGTGAAAGAGATGATAAACTTCAAGTCTGGTTTCTTGGATGAATGGAAGGGAGGAAAAAACTTCAATAGAAAACTACAACAAATGCCCACAACAAACTTTCTTGATTTGTGTGCTCTGCTGTACATTTCTATGTAGCCTTGGCTAAATGTAGCTGTTAGTTTAAATAGCTCTGTACCACTTGTCTCTTCCCAAAATTATCCAAAATCAGAGGTTCATGGAACCATAAAGGAAGGACTTTTCTACAGCCAATATTATAGACATAAACTTGAAAAGGATACATGCTGACTAAAAAATGCAGAGAGTTGTTATATGCAAATTCTGCAATAATGACAAATCAGGCCAATTGTCCTGTTGGTGGGAAAAGTAACAATGCAAAAATTGCTCCATCTTCACATTAATTTTCTCTGATTATGTATTCAGTTGTGAATGATGAAACAATGACAAATGAGTATGACTATTTAGCAAGCGAAAGAGGGCTTTCCAGAACCTGGTTGTAAATTGAGAGCCATGATCCAAGATGTCTAATTCATGTCTAACCTCCTATTCCAAAAGAAAAAGAAAAAAAAGTGTCCTATTGTTTTTCTCCCCATGTCCTGAAGTATTGTTATGGCAAAGTTGTGATACATCTTCCTTGATAAGAACATATAAATGAACATTGTGAAATGAAGGTCTTTCAATTACAGAAAATAAAGAAGAATTTATCTATGGTGTTAAAGGTCATTTACTTGAGGTCTTACATATTTTTTGTTGGTGTAAGTGAATACTATCCAACAGATCTACTGCCTGATTCCATGTCCCTAGTTCCTCTGCAATGCCTCTTCTGGAAGTGAGGTATTCCGATAGGCCTGATAGGCTTGTCCTAGGATAGGACAAGTCTATCAGATTTCAAGGTTGTGGTAGGGGGAAAGCACTGGAAATCTCAAGTTCAGGCTTGTGAGATAAAGCATCTTGTAGATATGTTTGTGAGCTGAGAACACTGCTAATATAGGGGGCTGCAGTGGCTCATGTGGTAAGACACTGGTAAGACACCAGGCTTGCATACCACTGAAGTCAGTGACTCAATTCCTGTGAGCGAATAAAACATGTAGGGACAAGAAAGGAGCCTCCCCCGATTGCCTACCAGCATTCAGGCATCCTGTGGGTAAAGATAACACCACCAAAAAAAAAAAAAAATCTTTCACAGAGGCAGCAAGCCAACTTGGTGATCCCTGGCTAACATGTGCCATACTCTTTTAAAAAAACAGCTAGTATAAAAATTGAAACTGGAGAAACATTCACCTGAACAATTGTGATCTGACACTGAATGGAAATCTTTAAACTGGTCCTTGTGCTTTTCCTTTCATTTGCACACATGGATGCCTTCACACCTCTTCTGATTTTATCCTTTGTTATCCTCTTCCCATCCTCTTCTACTGTAGACCCTTCAGAGGAGGTACTTTTCTCCAATGAAGCTTTTCCCTCTCCATTCACCATCATTATATGACTCTGCATTACCATGGTAATAAATGTATATTGAATGTTTCTTTTACGATTATGCCTTTTGTCATTCCCCTGTCGGAATCTGATTCCAAGGGGAAGGCCGAGCAACTGACAGGGAGTGGGAGTGTGATTCCATTGGCTATGGAAGAAACTGGGGATGGGCAGAGCAGGGAAGAGGTAGAGCAAGGCAGAGGGAATTCAGAGGAAGATCCAGGCCTTCCCCCATCTTCATCCTAGGGCATGCAGGGAGGAATGGAGGAGGGAGCAACATGACTTTCATGACTTACAGGGAAGGAAACGGCCCTGATTCCCTTCATTAGCTGCAGCTTGGAACACAGTGTGGAAATTGTGGGAAATTGTGCAATTTGTTGTGCAACTTGTTGGAAGCAAACAGTGAGTTATCTGTTATTGTCGAGGCATTTTTCTGGCCTTTCAAGTCTGGAATTCCTTATCCTACCCTGTCAAGTTAATTACTGCAGCATGATTTGTGTGGATTTTTATTGACAATTTGTATATACTTTGTTTTCAGACTGATTTTCCTCCACTTAAAGACTGTTCTTGTCATGTCCCTGTTGGAGACTGACTTCGGGGGAGAGGAGGAACAGCCGACAGGGAGTGGAAGTGTGGCTCCAGAGGTTGTGCAGGAGGGCAGTAGTTGAACAATAGTTCAATAGTTGAACTATTGAACAATAGTTGAGTGGGACCAACATAACATTTTTCTTTAATGCTATTTCTTTGTCTTGAAATTGAGTTGTAGTGTTTTAACAAACTGAGTTTGATTTATATGTCCTAATATTATTCCAGTAAGATTTTAACTTTACCTGTCAGAAGATTTTTCAAGAAAAAAGCCCTTGTGTTTCAAGAGAAGAGAGTGCAATTTCAATTAATATTAAATCAAAAAATAAATGACTGTAGAGTTTTATTTTACAATGCTCATTTTGTCTTTTTTCTTTTTCTGACTGACAGGCATCATTAATTATCATCAGACTATCACACAAAAGATTATTGTTATCTTCTAAAAAACAAAAAATACTATGTGTCAGAATAGGACAAATACATTTTTAACCTAAGGGAGAAAAGGCATTCCAGTTAATGACAAGTTGCTTAAAAATGCTCCTCCAAAAACCAGAATTAAGTGATAACAGATTAGATTTTCATTAGACCAGAGAACAAATTGTTCCTTTGTGCTTAATGAAGGGATTTTGAATATCCATGTCAGGAAGGTGTTGTTTAAAAGAAGCTTTGGTTATTAATGGCAATGAACCACTGTATAGATCTATTTTTCTAAAGTTATCTTCTTTAGAGAGATGTTGAAATATGTTAAGGATCCTTAAACAATGACCCAGTCTGATACAGATTGATAGTCGGTGGAACTGATTATCCTAAACCTTCCTGCAACTGTTAGCACACTGTGAAGAAAAGAGGGTGATAATATAAAATGGATCTTGCCTTAGGACAAATTTCATAGCCTTTGGTTAATGAAAATCAAAGAAGCTTTGGTCAAAAATACAATGTTTGGAATCTAAATGTTTGCCCTCAGAACAAAATGTACGCTGTGTTGACTTTTTAGGTGTGGATTTAATATTAACATGAAACTCTTCCATGTCTTCAATCTACAATTCTTTGGAAGCTGCTGCAACAAATCCGATTTTTGTGGAAGTTCTAATGTTTTTTGGTCTACCCTCAAAAAAACCATAAAATTGGATATTATTTGGATTATTAAAGCCAAATTACATTTTTAAAGTCATCCATTTTTTCTCCCCAACACAACTATGGAAACTTGGATATTCTAAGTTTATTCCATAACCTGGGAAAAATTAGATATTGTATATCATCAGGAGTGAGCCCAAAGACCTATAGGATGTGTCAAAGATGACTTCACTGACTCAAAACAATTCCCTGAGAAATCTCATTGTCAGGTTCATCAACTGCAGTAGGCAGAAGATCATATAGTTCATCCTTTTTTTATCTGTTTTAGATCTTAAAATATTCCCCCTTCCTCTGTGGAATGATCTATTGTAATTACTATTCTTCCAATCTGACTGGTATAAGTCAGCAGAAATTCAAACAGGCAGATCATCTCAATCCTTCACATATGTAAATACACACAAAGAACTGTTCTTTAGTTTGTTCTGTTTTAAAACATTCTAAAGCAGTGGTTCTCAACCTGTGGTCCACAGATTCCTGGGCATGATGTCATTGCAGGGGTGTGAGTGAAGACTTGAGAAAAAGTTATGATTTAAATCTTGAGTTAAGCCTTGGTCTGTGGCCACAAAAGGTATTTAAAGGGGATCCATAGTGAAGAAATGATTGAGAACCACTGTCCTAAAGAGTTAGCCCTCAACTTATAACCAAAACTGGAAACACAATTTCTAAGGAGGTTAAGTGAGTAGTGTCCAATTTTATGGTGTGTTTTTGCCATGTTTGTGAAGTAAATCACTGCAGCTGTTAAATGAACCATCTGATTGCGAAGTGAATCTGGCTTCCTCCATTAACTTGTCATAAGCCAGCTGGGAAGCTTGCAAATAGTGTTCAAATGACCCTGCAACACTGCAACCATCATAAATACATTGGTAATTACAAAGCAATGAAATTGTGGTCAGATCACAATTGTGGAAATGCTACAGTGGCTGTAAATGAAAGGACCAGTCATAAGTTACTTTTTTAAAGGCCATTGTACCTTTGAACAGTTTCTAAACAAATGGTTGTAAATCAGGGACGACCTGTACAATATGTTACTTCTCATATTATGTATTAATGTTTATTAATTGAATACTAATAAGGTGTCTATTAGCCAAAATGTGTGTATATGCATAATTATTACATGGTAGAATAAAATGTGTCCATGGAGATTGCTAATTATGAATTTCTTCCATACTGTTTTTATGATTCAACTTGGAATAATATTAGTCACCAAAACAAAGATTAAATATAGGTGTTGTGAATGAATGTTAAATAAAGTTATCTTGAGCTTGAAGTCAAGTGCAGGGTTTTGGCCCTGTACTTCTGATTGGCTGTTAATGGCAAGATCGGATTGGTCCATTCAGGAGCATCTGATTGGCCATTAGCAGGCCATTCTCATTGGTTAACAGAGCTAGCGCTCCCGGATTGCTATTGGTTGAATAGTTAATAAGTTGCCTATATAAGGAAGGCTATAGCAGCCATTGAGCTGAGCTGTCACACCATGTAAATAAAGAGTTTGAAGTTCACTGTTTCTACTGGCTCGTCTCCATTATTAGAACCCATGCTCCAGACTTAATACTGGCAATGAAGGTGGAATTGGATGATGTCAGAGCCAACTAAAACAACGACGAAGACAACCAAGCACGTGGCTGAAACGCACAATGGCGGAACCATGTCCGGTGGCATAGTACCACCCACTCTGTTCGATCCAGCTCAGGAGGATTGGGAGTCCTACATGGACCGTTTCCAAATGTTTTTGGAAACAAATAATCTGAAGGATGCCACAACCGGGAAGAAACGGGCGGTATTCCTGACGCACTATGGGCCGACCGTATTCAAAATTGCCAAGGTGCTAGTGAAACCGGCTGAAGTAAATGCCATGGACTGGGATGTCCTCGAACTGCTACTAAGGGCCCACTATGCACCAACCGTTCCAATGCTCATAAGATGGTTCGAGTTCTACCAAAGGAACCAGCGTAAAGGAGAAAGCGTTGCCGATTTCATTGCGGACCTCCAAAACTTGGGAGGCCTCTGTGATTTCGCCGACCTAGAGGAGGCCTTGAGAGACCGAGTAGTTCTAGGATTAGATGCTCTAAATGTGCAGAGCAAAATAATGGCTAAGGGCGACATTAGCCTTGCCGATGCCATCGCTGAGGATACAGCAGCGGAGGCGACCAAGAAATCGGCTGCCCAACTACACCAAAATTGCGCTCTGACACACCAACCAGCCGGCGAACTTTCACCTAAGTCAGAAGGACAGCTTTCAACGGCCCACCATGAAGACCTCTCTTCATCGTCAGACAGCGACGAAGAAGAGGTCCATTGACTGCGGTCCGATTGGGACCGTTACCCGAAATCCCAGCAACCGTGCGCTGGCTGAGGGGCCAACCATTACCATTCTGATTGCAAATTCTGTGACGTGCTCTGCCACGAGTGCGGGAAACAAGGCCATATCGGTCTGCAGAAGTCTCCTCGGACTCAGCCAGACCTTGAAGGGGACCAATCTTCGCCGATCGACAGGAAACCGTCCTGTAAGGTGAGAACCAGCAAACCACTCCTACAGAAACCAACCCGTGAATCGCCTAACGAGACGAGAAGAGGCTCACCAAACACTCACTATCGGCCACGCCTCTTCACTGATGCCAAGAAAATTCGAGTTAAAGTGGACATTGAAAATCAGCCTTGCCAAATGGAAGTTGACCTGGATCATCTCTTTCAATGGTCTCGTGGAAGACCCTCAAGCAACTCATCCCTACTATCCGACGCCAAGACCTTCAATTCCAAAGGCTCGTGTTAAAGGACTACCAGGGGAACCGGATTCCAGTCGTAGGATCCAGTCGAGTCCGGGTTTCATTCAAGAACCGCACAGTGTACTTACCCCTGATGGTGATCGACAAGGACCGGCCTAGCCTGTTGGGCCTGCAATGGTTCACACCACTCGGCATTGAAGTGGCAGGCATTAACCGAATCGGCGGCAGTGACTGGGAGGAGGACCTTGCCCACGAGTTCAAGGACATCTTCGTGGAAAAGTTAGGTGAGTACAAGGGAACCCCGATATCCTTTAGCCTTAATCCAAAAATAGCTCCCATCCGCCTTAAGCCTCGTCGAGTTCCATTCACGCTAAAGCCGAAAATTGACAAACAGCTTGATAAGTTGATAGCCCAGGGAGTGTTAAAGCCAACCGACCACTCCCCAAAGGAAACCCCAATCATGACACCAATTAAGCCGGATGGCTCCATTAGAATTTGTGGGGACTACCGAGCCACCCTAAACCATGCCCTGCAACAAAATCCATATCCGGTGCTGGTGGTGCAATACCTCCTCCATTCCCTGGGGGGCAGAAAAGTCTTCGCTAAACTAGACTTAGCTCAGGCTTATCAGCAACTGCCAGTTGACGAAAAAATGGCACAGGCAAAGACTATCGTAATGCACCGAGGTGCCTTTAAGTGTACGCGGCTTCAATTCGGAGTCAGTGTAGCCCCAGGGATCTTTCAGAGCCTAATGGAGAGACTCTTGCAGGGGATCAAAGGCGTTGTCCCCTACTTTGGCAATGTGCTCATTGCTGCCCCCACTCCAAAAATTTTACGGGATCGTTTAAGACTGGTTTTACAAAAATTCCAAGAAGCAGGCCTGAAGGTGAAGAAAAATAAATGCAAGCTGTGTACAGATCGTGTTGAATCCTTAGGGTACTTGATTGACAGTCAGGGTATTCACCCTACCGATAGCAAATTGAGAGCAATAAAAAATGCTCCCAGACCCTGGAACAAAGCCGACCTCCAGGCATTATTAGGCCTCATCAATTTCTATAACGTATTCTTGCCACACAAGATGACTGTTGCTGAACCTTTACATCGCTTACTAGATAAAAAAGCAATTTGGGTATGGGGTCACAAAGAAGAGCAGGTGTTCCGTAATGTAAAAAAACTACTGACTTCTGACGCTGTACTAATGAAACTTTACCGTTGAATTTCACATGTGATGCATTGTCTTTTGGAGTGGGCGCCATTTTGAGCCATGTATTGCCTAATGGTAGTAAAGCCCCTGTTGCTTATTTTTCAAAAACACTCTCAAAAACCAAGCGAAATTATAGCCAGATCGATAAAGAAGCCCTGGCAATTGTAACGGCTGTAAAAAGATTCCATGAGTACGTGTACGGCCGGGCTTTTACTATAGTAACTGACCACAAACCTTTGCTGGGGATAATCGCTGGGGATAAGCCAACTCCCTACATACTTTCTCCCAGGATGACCCGCTGGTCAGAATTCTTGGCTGCCTACAATTATCAGCTACAATACCGCCCCGGTAAAGCCATTCCCCACGCCGACGTGTTGAGCCATGCACTGCTCCCAGAAACCATCAACGATCCCGCACCAACGATGACAACATTGCAGATCGAGACACTTCATATGCCGCCATTAACTGCCCGTGATATCGCGAGAGAAACAAAACGCGACCCCATCTTAGCACGAGTCCTCACATGGGTAGAACGTGGATGGCCATTGGACCAAGTACCAGACGATTTTGCACTATTCAAAAGTCGTCAAACAGAGTTGTTCTCTCAAAAGGGCTGTATCATCTGGGGCAATAGAGTCGTTGTCCCAGAACGACTCCAACAGGCACTGTTAAGAACCTTGCACGATGGCCACCCTGGCATCGTGCGCATGAAAGGCCTCACACATAGCTATGCATGGTGGCCAGGCATAGAAAGACAAATCGAATCGTGGGTCAAAACTTGCCAGAGATGCCAAAAAGTAAGCAACGCTCCACCAAAGGCAACCCCAACCAAATGGGAGACGCGAGGACCCTGGTCCCGTATCCATCTAGATTTTGCTGGGCCAACCAAAGGCCACACATTCTTGTTAACCATCGACGCCTACTCGAATTGGCTCTAGATTCACCGAATGAGGAACACGACCACCGAAGCGGTCATCAAAAGACTGGAAAGACTGTTTGCAACCCACGGATTACCAGACGTTCTGGTATCCGACAACGGGCCCCAATTTACCGCGCTGTTTTTGAACAGTACCTGGCTGACCACGGTATCCGACATGCGCTCACTTCGCCTGCACACCCTGTGGCCAACGGTAGGGCTGAGTGCATGGTACAATTTGTCAAGAGAACACTACAAAAAATAGACTACGACAACATTGACAAGAAAATCAATCAAATCCTTTTCCTACAGCACATCACACCTCACAGCATCACCAACAAAACTCCTGCCGAGCTGCTAATGGGACGAAAGCTCCACTCCCACCTCGACCGCTTACACCCAGCCTACAAACCAGAAAAAACCCTCGGATCCAGCGGCCGATGCCGTACCTTCCAGGTAGGCGATTTAGTATTCGCTAAAAACTTATTGGACGATCCGCTGTGGGTAGAAGCAACTGTAATCCGCGTAACCGGCCCAAGATCATACCTTGTACAGTGCCCTGACGATAGACTTTGGAAGTGCCATATAGATCAAATAAGATTGCGGCTGCAGTCACGCAATTCCGAACTCCCTTATAAAAAAATTGAGGGGGGGGGAGATACAAAGGAAGACGAATTTCAACTAGAGGAAAATCTTTTCGAAGGGAACGATAGCGGAACTGAAACGCAGGAACAGGAACCAGGGATGGGAGTGAGTTCACCTCAGGGAGTTACTGAAGATATTGGTGACAACGGAAACGCGAACTCTGAACCAGAGGTACCCCTTTCGCTAAACAATGATCTACCTCAACAAGAGTGCAGTCAAATGCCAGGCACACAGTGAAAATCAAAAAGACTAATAAAACAACCGTCCTACCTCAAGGACTATGTGACCGCGCCCTGTAAGCAGAGGCTGGGGGAAAGGGGTGTTGTGAATGAATGTTAAATAAAGTTATCTTGAGCTTGAAGTCAAGTGCAGGGTTTTGCCCTGCACTTCTGATTGGCTGTTAATGGCAAGATCGGATTGGTCCGTTCAGGAACATCTGATTGGTCATTAACAGGCCATTCTCATTGGTTAATGGAGCTAGCGTTCCTGGATTGCTATTGGTTGAACAGTTAATAAGTTGCCTATATAAGGAAGGCTATAGCAACCATTGAGCTGAGCTGTCACACCATGTAAATAAAGAGTTTGAAGTTCACTGTTTCTACTGGCTCATCTCCATTATTCGCACCCATGCTCCAGACTTAACAATAAGTAGAGGGAGATTTTTAATTTTTAAAATTATGCTTCATCATTATAATCAAAATAGCAACAATGATAACATCAATATTTCAGAAAGCATCTTACAAGTATGCAATAAATCTATGGAGGAAAATTATTTTTTACAATTGTGGTTAATATTAAATCAGATGCCTGTACTTAATAATCAAAATCCTAATTGTTTTTGATCCTAGAAGTTTGATTTGTAAACATTCCATCGAAATAAGCTGAAGTTACTTGAATTAATTTTAATCCCACTAAATGCTTAAAGTCAGGGCCTAAATTGAAGGTGACTGTTTTGTCAAGTTCAATTTAGGAAAAATTGAGAGAGAGAATTTCAAGAGGGGATTGCATTCCTTTGTTGACTTCTTTTCAATTACAATTTATTTGGGTTATGTTGGGAAAGCTATCAGATGGTGAAAAGGGAAATGATATTAAAAAATAATGTCTTTATTGAATAAATTTTTGTTTTTGTTTGGTTAGGTTTTAAGCAGAATTATATTTTAAAAAAATATCTTAAATTATACCATGAAAATTAGAAGCTTTGGAAGGGGATAGAATTATGAGAGACTTTTAAAAAACCACAATTAGCATACTTAGTCTCACAGACAATTAAGTGACCCACTTTGCTTCTTATTTGAATATAAATCATGAAAAATTGCACAGTTGAAAGTCATCTTTCATTTATGTGTCCTACTGAGGTCTGAGAGGCTCCAAAATGTGAACTGTGGGATTGCCTCCATTATGCTTGACAGCCAATGATGCCATTTCAATCTTCTTACAATTTTGTGTTTCCCTAGAAGGGAAATTTGTTGACTTTATTCAGTAACTTTAGTGTAATAGAATTTATAGAGAATAATAATCTGGGGACCAGACAACCAAAATTGATACATGGAATAACTAGGGAAATAATAGGAACTATGTAATAAAGGGATTATTATACAGAAGAGGATCAGTAGTAGAAGCCTGGGTTTGTTTGTTTGTTTGTTTGTCAAACATGTACAAGATAACAAGTATAGGTATGAACATAAACATGTACAAAGCAATTAAATACAGATAAATGGGGACAATAAGACAGGGATAGTAGGCATGTTGGTGTGCTTATGCACACCCTCTTTAAGGACCTCTTAAGATTATCATGAGGTCCATGGTAAACAATTTGAGGTTGAAGCTGTGAGGAGTTGAGGCTGTAACAGCGGAGTCAGGTAGGGATTCTACAGGAAGTGGTCTAATTTGTTTCATGTTATGTCTGGGGAAGCTGAGGAAGATTTCTATTTGAACTCTGGAGATCAACTGCCCAAGATAACTGTAGGGAATATAGGTATCAATTATTTGATTTTGTACAGGGAGATTTCTGTGTTTCTCTGTGAGTAAATCCTGTATCTCTACACATATTGGTAAATTCATTCTAAGGAAAACCCACAAAAGACTAATTGTGTTTAAATTGTAAATTAAGATGCAGTAGACGTGATGGCCAACGGAGCTGATAAATGACACAAAACTAAAGAATTTGGATGCATGCGTATTTCATAATTCACGCACTGCCAGTGGCAAAAGCTACAATAATTACTGTTACCAGACTATTTTCTGGGACAAAAGCTAACACTATGTTAGCTTCCTGTAAATGTCATTTTATACCACTCTCTTGTGCTGTTGTTATCAATTTAAATTTCCTATTTTTTAGCCATGGCAATAACTGAAAGTGATCTTTTTATACAGTTCTTTACAGATATGACTGTGGCAGTTCATATGAAAATAACACTGATTTGTGGAGATAAGCATCAAATAGGGAGAATTACTTTTTAAAAAAACAAAATCAATGTGGATCAGGATAAACTGAATAAACTGGTCTTGGAGATAAGCATAATGTTTTGTCTGTAACATTTTGTACACTTAAAAGTGGTGGTTTCACAACATTAGTTGCTTTCTTAACACAAAAAAACCCCTCTGAGTATTTAGAAAGTAAACAGCTCTTCATCTGATATATGTTTGAAAAATAGCATTGTTCCTGTTCCATTTTATATAAGATTGAATGTTAATATTTTCCTTTAAAAAGGATATACCAGAAAGCATTACATTTCTCCAAACTCCCAATTTAGATATTATTAGGAAGACTTTAAAAAAAAAATTCACAGTTGTTCATTGTGATAGCCACAAACTTTGTAGCTTGGAGGTTCTAATGATTAACTGTGCATATTAAATGCTGAACTGGAACACCTATCAAAATTTGGCTCCAAATCATACTAGGTGCAAATTAATGCCTATCTTCTCTGCTACTACACTAAAGCCCACTTTTCTTAAATTGTGATGAGAGAGAAGTCACTATATTATAACGATCAAGTATCATTGGCATTGGATGTTCCAGTTTCAATTGTGTAAGAAGAGATTTAGGGAAGATGGTCTGGGAACATCAAACCTGAAGATAATGAAGAAGCAATAATTTATACTATGGACAGTATATATGTAGTCTTTCATTGTCTTTCATAAACCAATAAAACCACGAGAATTGCCTTGCTTAATCAGAGCAATGGCCCATATAGTCCAGAATTTTGTATCAACCAGTGGTTAACCAGCTGTAGTCAAGAACCATGCAACCAAACGTTAGCCGTGTTTCATATTGTTTGCAATCCATGTAGTAGTTTACTAGTTGAACTAATTAAACCTTTGCATATCACATAGTTAAACTGAAATGTATTACCAACATATGTGATTGATTCAAAAGGGAAATGAATCTGTCCATTTCTCTCTTAAATCTATTACATATGATGGTAATGAATTTCAGTTTAACTATATGATATGTAAAGGTTTGGTTAAGAAAAAAATATGTTAAAAATTTCCAAAGGACTTTCAGGAAAAAATATGTCAAAGATGAACAAGAAAACTGGAAAAGCCAGAATTACTCTTCACTGTAGAATCAAATCTCCCAGGACAAACTGAACCATATTCAGGACAACTGTTTTGAGAACCTCACCACATTCATTTAAGCATCACATTCATAGAATGAAAGAGTTGGAAACAATGTTAAAAAAAACTTCTGTTCCAACCAGTGCAGGAATTCACTACTAGAGCCTCTTTTTAAATACCCTCAGGAAAAAAGACTCTACCACCTCCTAAGGCAATTTGTTCCATTGTTGAACAACTCATACCCTTATATATAAGATTTTTGCTTGATGTTCCATCAAAATCAACTTCCTTATAATTTAAACCAATTGTTTCTTACCAGGGATTCAGCTGGTGTAACAACCAGTTCAGTGAGCATGCATACAGCATTTACAACTCACTTTCTGCTGCAAGCCCTGTGTGTAAAACAGCTGGCACATTGAAATCTGCTGTGCTGCACAAGTCAGCTGAGCTGGAAAACATAGAAATGAAGCACAGACTAGACCCAGGGCAGAAGGTTGGGCCCAACAGCTGATCATCAGAGTGAACTGGTTCGCTCACAGTTGATCTTTGGAGCTACCGATTCGGCCTGGTTCAGGCTGAACTGGTAGAATCCTACCCCTGTTTCTTACCCTATCTTCTTTACATATGTATAATACTTCCATCAGCAGCCACACTGTGTTTCAGGAAGCTTTTGTGTACAACTTCCATTTAATGTCCAATAGCTGTTAATATTCCCACTTTGGCCACTGCACCTATCTTCAGATCTGATTCATGTTTCCAGATACAGCATTTAGGAATAGCTGACCATAGTGAAAAAGAAAGAGAAACCGCTACTTGGGTTCTATTAATGGTTGCAATTTATATTTGTAATAAAGATGATATTATCAGACCTTCTTCTTCACAGATCATAAAAATCCTTATAAGGTATAGTCATCTTTTTGGTAGGTCAATTCAACTTGCTCTTCATTCCACAAACTAGACAAAATAGCTAGTTCAGCATTTTCTCCTTCTCCATGTGAATAATAGTAAAGTCTTCTGAAAATCCATAAATGTGGAAAAAGAAAGTACTAACAGAAAATCTTGAAGAAACATAATTGTAACTTTAAAGGAACCATAATTCATAATAAATATAGAAATTGTAATTACTTTGTAAGTCACTATGAGAAATCAAATTAACACAAATCGCTATTAAGTTATACTAAAATAAAAATGTAAACACCATTTTCTAAATATAGCATACTATGGAGCTAATTCTCTTATTAGTGTTTTAAATAAAAAGTTGGGGGTAAAAAAAACAAATTTCTATTATATTTGACAATGTTAAATTTTTATTGCTAATAAAATGTGATTTTGTTAATTTATTTGTTTTTAGCTGTCTATCCATCTCACAAGGGTGGTCAGTTTGGACAACACAACAAAATAAAATTATGATTATATTTAAAAAAAAAACCAAACATAATAAAAATATTAATTAAAATATTGCTAGACTTATTACTGTTCTTTTAATTTTGCCTTAGATGCCAAAAAATTAAGCCTCATAAGAAACCAATCAATTGAGAATATAAATTGAATGTGGTAAGAAGTGTGAGTATGAATTTGTGACAATGGATCATATGAATCAAATGGGATTTATTCCTGATTCTAGTATTGACAGATCAAAATAGGAGATAATGCTTTGAAGCTATAATGAAATCATTACCAGAAATGTGCTGTGAATAGTGATTGACATTAATCAGAAATAGTGTTTTTAAGATCAAAGTGAAGCTGTGAAAAGAAAAAAGAAAAACAATACATGACTGAATAGGCTTTGTGGTTCAGTATTTCTTCACAATAATCACTGCAAATACATTTGTCTAATTTGTCACGAAGCAATCTGGTAAACAGTAGCTTCATTTTGAGACTTCATTTTGTTGGAAAAAATACCTCAGCCATTTTTGAGCAGAAAGCTCAAAAGCTGTGTGTGCTCCTCCATTGGAAGTTACTATAAGAGCTGCAATGGTTAGAATGCAGTACTACAGGTGACTTTTGCTGACTACTGACTGATTGCAATTTAGCAGATTGAATCTCACTAGGCTCAAAGTTGACACAGACTTCCATCCTTTCTCATTCCAGTAAAATGAAGACCCAGATTGTTGTGGGCAATATGCTGATTCTGTATACCACTTAGAGAGGCTGTAAAGTACTGTGAAGTGGTATATAAGTGTTATTGCTATGAGTTGCATGTGCTGGGAGGCTCTTCAGGTGGAAGAGTAGGCTGAAACAGGCTGGAGTTTTCAGGAGAGATTGAGAAAGTGGTTGGGGTGAATAAATGAACAAGTAGTGCCACATTTTATGAGTAGGTGATAACCATGATAGGAGAGTTGGACTGTGACTGGCCATAGGAGGATTGGATGGTGATAGCCTTCATCAGGTCACTTGCTAGTGAAGTATCTGTCTGCAGGTGTCTGGAAGTTGGTCCCACAAGAATGGGCTTGTGCTCACTACTTTTTAAATTTGATATTACTTCCCTCTGTTGTGGATCTGGCATTGGTCACCTCTGTGGGCCCAATGTTGGCTGGAGAGCAATCTTGAGCTCCCTAATTAGGGCTGTGCCTATTGCATTTCCATCCTTATTCTTCATTTTCAACTTTTTCTGCTAGTGTAGTGGAATGTAGTAACAAGGTGGAGTCTCAGGAGGAGGAGGTGCATTCCAAGGAATAAGAAGCAACTCAGTCCAAATATTATGTGTGAGAGAAAGAGAGTGAAGACAGCCCCTCCCTAATAGTGCACAGAATATATGTTAGATGCAGATAGTAAAATGCTCAGCCTTGAAAAAAAATATCTATAGATGTGAAACAATAAAAAAACTAAGCTTGGAAGAATCACCATGTGTCATTCTTGGTTTGAGTCTGATAACTTCATATTGCATGCCAGGTTCACTCTTTATTAGATCAAGGGTTCACTCGTCATTAGTTCTAACCATGGTTGTTAGGAATAACAAGGTTACCTAACTTAGTTTGGGTAAAATAATATATATAAACTATGATTGTAAGTAAGTGTGTGTCACTTTAAATGCAAAGCATGTAATTTTGGGTGCGGCTCTAAAACCGCCATAAGAGGGAGCAAGAGAGTTTACTGCATTGTTGGCTTACTGAATTGCTTGCTGACAATGATGGATTGATGGTTCCCTGCTGCTTTTGCTGAAGAGACAAAGGAGGTTTGAACTTCTTCATATCTCTACTGCAAGGAGATATATTACTGGACTGATATTTGTAAGTTTACTGACCTCTTTTTTGACACTGGACTGCAACTGAGTAATCCCCGAATGGACTGAACTAGTGAATGATATATGGACTGTTTGACTATGCTAAAACTCTTACTGGAATAAACTATTTAACTAGCACAGTGTATCTGTTTTACTGAGTGTAAGCTACAAAAACGTTTATCTCATATATTTTGCCTGACTGACTGACTGCCATGCAGATTCTGCTAGGGTGTATCCCTAACACTGGTTATGGGCCCAGGCTGCACATTCAGACTAACCAGGATATAACAGGCTTATATAAAGTGAGAGTTAGTGCAGTTACACAATACTGTAAACAGGCAGCTGTGTTTTATTCATTATAGTTTAATATCCAGAGAAAGATGGCACAAGTCAATTTACCAAGTTTGTCTCTAATATCCAAACTGGATGGAACAAACTATGTTTCATGGTCTATGAAATGCAGCTTACTTCTATGCAGAGAAGGTTTGTGGAGTATAATTCAAAACCCACCAGAGGTAGATGCTTGGGATCTGGAGGATGAAGACGATGCCCAGAAAATACAAGAATATAAACTGAAGAATGAGCAAGCTCTCTGTATAATAGGACTGACACTCTGTGACCAGCAGCTTGTACATATTCGTGGAGAAGAAACAGCTGCAAAATGTTGGGAGAATTTAAAGAAGATTTATGTTCGAGACAGTGTAGGAGCACATATAAATCTTACACGAAAACTGTTCAGAACACATCTTCAAAAGAATGGAGACATGTTGACTCATTTAAACACTATGAAGATAATTTTTCAGGAACTGCATGAAAAAGAACTTATCTTCACAGAACTACATCAGGTTTATATAATTTTGTCTTCATTAGATGAGAGCTATGACGACTATGTAACTTCACTGGAAGTACTGCCAAAAGATAACCTCACATTAACTGACATTACTGGCAGATTAATTGAAGAAGCCAGGAGAAGGCTTGAAAGGGATCAACTCAGAAGGGAACAACATCAAGAAGATAAAGAATCTTCGACAGCCTATACAATTAGAAAATGTTTTAATTGTGAAGGAAAGGAACATTTGGCTAGATTCTGCAAGAAAGGAAAATGCCACAATGCCAGCCAGGATGCTAAAAGGCATCAAAAGGATAAAAAATGCATAGAGTTAGCCATGTATAGCAACGAAACTGTGAATAATAATTTATGGGTTGTAGATAGTGGAGCATTGCACTGCATAATGAAAGATAAGAAAAGATTTATTAAGATGTCCACGAGTTCACAGCAGATATCGTTAGCTAAGGGCTGGAAACTGAAAGCAAAAGGTGAAGGTATTGCACATTGTTCTTGCATACAAGAAAATGTAAAAATGTTATATGTACCACAACTTAAGTTTAATTTGCTTTCGGTTAGAGTTTTGGTTAAACTAGGTTATGTAGTTACCTTTAGGGGAGAAAACTGCATAATAGAAAAGGAAGGTAAAAAAGTGACTGCAACTTTAAAAGGTGAATTGTATGTGTTAAAAGATAATCAATCAGAGGTAGCTAACACAGTGTATAATAAAGTTAAGCCTCATGATGAATGCATACATTTGTTACACAGACGTTTAGGGCATATAAATTTTAAAATGCTTAAACAAACGGTTGAACTGTCTGAAGGTATAAAACTGAAGCCTTGCAGTAAGTATTTGCACTGCAATGCTTGCAGTCAAGAAAAAAGCAAGGTAATACCAGCAAATAGGATTAATGGATTTAAAACTAAAGAGCCTCTAGAGGTCGTATTTGCTGATATTATAGGGCCTAAAAAACCAAGTGTGGGAAGTGCTTGTTATATATTAAGTATAATGGATCATTATTCTAGATATGGTTTCTGTTATTTAATGAAGAGTAAAACAGAAACATATCAAAATTTATTTAATTGGTTGAAGTTTGCAGAAAGAAAAACTAAAAGGAAACTAGTGACTCTTGTTACTGATAATGGTACAGAATTTATAAATAATAAATTCCAAAATAGACTGAAGATGGCAGGTGTTGAACACAAAAAGTCTGCACCATATAGGCCACAACATAATTCCTTTATAGAAAGACGAGGCCAAACAATACAGGCAATGGCTTGTACTATGTTGTCGGATTCAGGATTACCTGAAACTTTGTGGGGAGAAGCAATAATGTGTGGTAATCATATATTGAATAACGTTGTTAACTCAACAACAGATGAATTACCATTCACACGGTGGCATGGCAAAAAACCTGACCTAAGCTACATGCACACATTTGGAGCACCAGCATGGGTGCATATTCCTACACAACTGAGACATAAGGGGCAGCATAGGGCTAAAAAGTTATTCTTTGTAGGTTATGAATCTAATCACAAATCATACAGATTCTGGGGAAAAGGTACATCCAGAATTTACTGTAGTGCTAGTGCACAATTCCTTGAACATGTAGGATGGGAAAAACTGGAACAAGATTCAAGTATGGATGTAATTATAGAAACCTACAAAAGACCAAAACAACATAAGAGTACAATTAAAGAGGAAGTACAGGAAGAGCACATAGGACCAGAACAGGAAGAAATAGGTGAACAGGAAGAAATAGATAACCAGGAACAGGTAGAACATGAAAGTCCACCTGTAAGTCCTGTAATACCAAGATGTACTACACGTGTAACCAGACCACCTGACAGTTATCAAGCAAGTGTAGTTTGCCAAGTTAGTAAAGTTCCAACTACTGTTGAAGAACTTAGAATGTATCCTGCAAAGGAACAAGAAAATTGGCATAGAGCGATGGAGAAGGAATTAAATTCATTGAAACAAATGGAAGTTTATGAAAATAATTTAAGTGGGCATGTTACATGTTTTATCATCTAGTGAGTTACATACAGTGGACCCTAGGCAGTAAGTCTTGGCAGACTCCAAGCAGATTCCTGTTGTGGAATCTTCTTCCCCCTTGAGGATGGGTGCGTCTTTTCTAAGCTTCCAAATGTCCCTCAAGAACTGGTTATGCCAGCAGGTGTGAGCATCCCGGGGAATTGGTAACTTAGTGAGATGGCTCCATTAACTGTTAAGTTATTAAATTACTAATGGATTTAGATACTTATTGCCTTTATTTGTTGTACTCTGACCAGAATTATATCTTTGTTTGCAAGATGGGCAGCTATAAAAATTAGATACATACATACATACATACATACATACATACATACATTCATACATACAATAAACACTAAAAGAAATCTAAGGTGCAAACAAAAATCACCAACAAATGAACATCACTCTATTTCTCCACAAGATGATGCCCACTATATTTTTATCTCAGACTCTCTGTTGTTAAGGAAAATAATAGGGTGCAATAAATCCACAAGTGTGGTGCAGGAGAAGGCAGAGCTTCATTTCGGTGATACAGCTGCGATCTCGGGGCTCTGAGATCGCAGCTGATATTTTCACCCCTAGTCAGTCCCAAGGGACCTGAACCCGTAGAGACAGGGATTGTGAAGGGCACTGTCCCAGGACCCCAGGGATATCGCAAAATCTCTGGTTTGATCCGGGAGAAGCCCTTTTGCTGGTGGCGGAGAGGCAGCCTCCATAGCTGCTGAAGTCGGGACAGCTCCGGAAAGAAAGTGGCTGGAAAGAAAGTGTGTCGGCTGGGTGAGAAACTTCTTTTGTGTTGTAAATTCGCTGAGGTTTGAAAGGGCATCCTGAACAAAGAAGAAACCTGTGAGATTTTTTTTTGACCAAAACTGTTTGAGCGGCGTTTTTTAAAGTGATGTCAAATTGAGGCTTGGATTTTTTTTTTTTCCTTTTCTTACTTTCTTTCTGGGGACTTTAGTGTGACTTTATAGGTAACTGGATTGAATTTTGTCCTATATATATTTTAATGCTCCTTTTGATTTTTTAATTTTCTTTAGGATAGAGGCTCCCTTTGGCTATTTTTTTTTCTTTTTTTGTATACATTACTCCTTTTTTCTGGCTGGGGGGGGAAGAGCATTAAGAAACTTTGCAACACTGCCAACTAGAGGCTTGAAAATACTTTATTTGAATTGGAGAGAACTGTAAAAAGACTCCTTCTCAAGGACATTTCAACGTGATAAGATAGAGGGAGAGCACAGCAAAATATTATTACAGGTGCTTTCCTGGACTCTTATCAATATTCCAACACTTGAGGCTTGGCTTTGAAGCTGCTGGAGAAGAGAGCCATAATAAGAGCCTTGGATAAATAAATAAAGTGCAGTGTGCTCATATATGTATGTGTGTGTGTATATATATATATAACTTGTGATATCCCTACTCACCAGCCTTTTTGTAAATTTCAATTCTAGTAATATTCTTATTTTTGCTTTTTATTTTAAAGGGAAAGCCTCAGAGTTTTTTCTTTATTTTTCTTTTTTTCTCCTTATTTTTATTGGGACTTCTTTGCTCTTTCTATCCATGTTTTTGGACCACTTTATTTTTCTTTTTTGATTATTGAGACTTCTCAACTGGATTAAGGTGTGAAGAACCTGAAGGAATTTCTTCTTTTCTTTTTGCTTTTTTTTTTTTGCTCTTAATCAATATTATTATTTTTGGGTTTGTTTGTTTTTTTTCCTTTCTATTTTTCCTTTTTTATGGTCAATTACTTCCTAATTGGATTAGGGTCTAGAAGAACCTGAAGATATTTCTTCTTCCTTTTTTCCTTTTTCTTCTTTGGTTTTGGGCCTTTTACAATTGGATTTTTCCATTTTGGATTATAATTGGCTATTCTACCAGTTGGATTAAAAGTTAAAAAGAACTTGAAGCTTTGGAAGCATTAAAATGAGCAGGAAACCAATACCATCTGGCATTTCTACTTCTACCTCTGCTTCCCCACCAGCTGGAGGACAACGTTTAATTCAGACAATGTTGAAGCAAGATAAAGAACAAGAAAAAGTAACTTTACAGATGATTATGCAAGGAATCCAAGAACTCAAGACAAAATCAGACACCATTGAACAAAGAATAGAGAACATTGAACAAAGAACAGAGAAGACTGATGAAAAAGTGGAAAATATTAAACAAATAATGGGGAAGTATGAGGAGAGATTCCAAAAAATTGAGGAAGAAGGAAAACAAAGAGAGAAGAAGATTGGAAATATTGACAGCAGATTAACAGTGGTTGAACAAGAAAAAAGTGGGATGTTGAAGTGGGAGATGGAAAGGTCAAAATTTTACCTCAGATTTCAAAATATAGAAAAGGAAAAAGGAGAAAATTTGGCTGCGATAATGATAGAAATTTTGGCAGATGCTTTGGAAATTACAGAGGAAAAGATGATGGATGGAGTAGATGAGGTATATCGAGTTTATACAAGATATGTGATAAGAAATAAATTACCGAAGGAAGTCCATATTAGATTTACCAAATAATCCATTAAAACACAAATATTACAAGTGGTAAGAGAGAAAACATTGAAATACAAAGGTAAAGAGATTGTGGTTTTAAAACAAATACCCAGAAGAGAGAGAGAGATGAGAAGAGAATATCGATTTCTGACCAAAATGCTACTGGAAAACGAAGTGAATTATAGATGGCTGATTCCAGAAGGATTAATGTTTACGTGGCAAAAGCAGAGACATAGAATTGATTCAATTGAGAAAGCAGAACTTTTCCATGCAGAATTTTTTGGAAGAAGAAGAAAGGAGGCAGAGAAAGAGGTCTCATTAATTGAGTTTCAAGAGGAACAACTGGAGACTGAAAAAGAGAAAGGAGCTGTAGGTGGACAGGTGGATAGTAAAGAACAACGTGAAGTGAGATCCACGAGAGCTGTTAGACCTAAATATAAAGCATAATCATGGAAGAAAAAAAACTGATTACAATGAATATAAATGGACTTAATTCAGCTGTTAAAAGAAGAATTTTTTTTCATAAATTAGAGAAATTAAAATCGATATAATTTGTTTACAAGAAGTTCATATTAAAAAACAACATGAACAATTGTTAGTACAGCCCAAATTGGGGAAAATATTTACTTCTTTGACTCAATGTAAGAAAAGAGGAGTGGTTCTATACATTAAAGAGGCTATCCCAGCAAAACTGATCTACACGGGTGAAGACGGAAGAGTATTCATGGTGGAAATATTGTACAATAATATAAAAATACTCTTGATTGCAATTTATGCTCCGAATGATAAACAAGAAGAGTTTTATAAAAAGCTATACATGAAAATAATTGGACTGGACTATGTTAATATAATTATGATGGGAGACTTTAATGGAATTGTGGACAATAAATTGGACTACATAGCAACAACAACAAAGCAAAATAGAAAGACTCTCCCTAAATCTTTTTTTAAAATGACAGACGAACTAACTTTAAAAGATATTTGGAGAGAAAGAAATGTTAAAGCTAAACAATATACTTTTTATTCAAATAGACATTTATCATGGTCCAGATTAGATATGATTTGGATCTCAACAGAATTAATATCCAATATTCAAGAAACAAATATTGAAACAAGTACCTGGGCAGATCATAGCCCAATGACAATTAAATGGAAGGGACAAAAAAAAAAAAAGATCGAGATGGACATTAAATAATACTATTTTAAAGGAGAAAGATTTTATACAATGGATGGAAAAGGAATTGGCTTTTTTCTTCAGAGAAAATAAAAAAGAAGATATTTCAACGCAGAATGTTTGGGATACAATGAAGGCATATGCTAGAGGTCTGATAATAGATTATACAAGAAAAAAGAATATTGGGAAAAGGCAAACTTTTAAGGCCTTGGAAGACAAGTATAAAAGACTTGAAAAAGAATTACAGAAAATGCCACAGAAAAAAGATATTAAATTGAAGCTGGATGTAATTAAACATAAAATGGAATTAATAGAGAAAGAAGAATTGGCACGGAAAATCAGAAATTCTAAACAGAATTACTTTGAAGATGCAAATAAACCAGGTAGATGGCTAGCATATAAATTGAGAAAGGAGAAGGAATCAAGAAAAATATTGAAGCTAATAGATGATCAAGGCCAAGTTTGTTATGGTAATAAGGAGAAAAAGGAAATTATTCGAGATTTTTATAGGCAACTAAATAAACAAGAGAATATTGATGAGGAAAAAGTCAAACAGTATTTACAGAATGCTAATTTACCGAAGATACCTAAAGAGACTGAAGAAATGCTAGAAAGCAATATAACAATGATGGAACTAAATGAAGCATTTAAGAGACAAAACAATGGGAAAGCACCGGGTCCAGATGGGCTTCTGGCAGAATTCTATAAAACATTTCAAGAATCATTGAGCATCCCATTGTTAGAAGTCATGAATGAAGTTATGTTAAAGAAGATGATACCCAAAACATGGTCAGAGGCTTATATCACACTTATTCCAAAAGAAGAGGCTGACCCACTGCAAATTAAGAACTATAGACCTATTTCCTTATTGAATGTAGACTATAAAATCTTTGCTTCAATTTTAGCAGAAAGACTTAAAAAATATTTAAATAATTTTATTCAGCCAGATCAAAATGGATTTCTTCCAAAGAGACAAATCAGAGACAATATGAGAGTAATTTTAGATACTTTGGAATACTATGAGGCTCATCCTGAAAAGCAAATGGCTTTGATATTTCTAGATGCTCAAAAGGCATTTGACAACGTGAACTGGAGATTTATGTTATTACTATTGGAACAGATGGGTTTTGCTAAAAAATTTACTCAAGCAATCGAAGCCATATATTACAAACAGACAGCAAAGGTAATGATGGAGGGGGAACTTACAGATTTTATTAATATAAGAAAAGGCACAAGACAAGGGTGTCCCCTATCTCCTTTGCTATTTGTGTTGACTTTGGAAGTGTTGAATAGAAATATTGGGATGATAAAAGCATAAAAGGAATGAAAATTAAGAAGGAAGAATTTAAACTACAAGCTTTTGCTGATGATTTAGCTTTTATTCTGGAAGACCCGTTAGAAACAGCTCCAAGGTTATTGGAAAAGATAGAGACATATGGTGAGATGGCTGGTTTGAAAATAAATAAAGATAAAACAAAGATTTTGACAAAGAACATGCTATTGAGACAGAAAGAAGAACTGGTAGATCTTTTGAAAATCCAAGTTACAAATAAAGTTAAGTATATTTGATTTTTACTTAATATATTTGACAGCAAGAAGTAGCACATTAAAAGAGCAAGATGTAGCACATTAAAAGAGAATAATTATATTAAACTCAAACAACAGATAGCTACAGATTTGAAGAAGTGGGAAAACTTGCAATTGTCATTAATAGGGAGAATTTCAACAATCAAGATGAATATTTTACCCAGAATTTTATTTTTGTTCCAAACAATACCAATTAGGCTTGGAAAAGACTATTTTGAAGATCTAAATAAAATCATGCTGAAATTTATATGGCAAGGTAAAAAAGCGAGAATAAAGCTAAAGCTTTTGCAAGACGCTAGAATTAGAGGAGGTTTTGGCCTGCCCAATTGGGAATTGTATGATCAAGCTACAAGTTTGATGTGGGTCAAAGAATGGATAACATTAAGAAAGCATGGATTGTTGACATTAGAAGGGCATGATTTGCTGTTGGGCTGGCATGCTTTTTTATGGTATAAGGGAACTAAAACACAGGGTTATTTTGGAAGACATTATGTACGGGAGTCTTTGTGGCTAAACTGGGAGAAGATAAAAAGACAATGTTATTTGAAAATTCCAGTTTGGTTATCGACTATTGAAGCATTTTTCTATCCTATAATTTATAAGAAGGAACAAACAGTTAGATATGGGGAACTATTGGATGAAAAGGGTGAACTTAAATCGATCCAAAACTTAGAGGAACAAGGTATAAGGATGAATTGGTTTTCATATGTGCAAATACATTCAAGGTATGATGAAGATTCTAAAACGGAGGGATTCTATGATAAGCAGACTGATTTAGATAAGATCTTGATGGGTACTGATGAGAAGGTGATTACAAAATTATATGGTTATTTACTGGGAATTAAATTAGAGGAAGAACAAGTCAAAGAAACTATGATTGCTTGGGGGAAGAATTTTGGATATGGGATTGACCTAGAGAAATGGCAAAAATTGTGGTCTCAAAATTATAAAATGACAATGTCAACAGCATATAAAGAAAACTTGTATAAGATGTTTTACAGATGGCACTTTCCCCCAACAAGAATAGCAAGAATGTTTAAGAACAAATCTGAAAAATGCTGGAAATGTCATCAGATACCTGGCTCGTATTACCATATGTGGTGGACTTGTGAGGACGCTAGAAAATATTGGACTAAAATTCGCATGTGGTTGGAAAAAATGACAAAGAAACACATAGACTTGAAACCAGAGATCTTCTTATTTGGAGTTTTACCTGATATATATAGTAAAGATTTGAAATACCTGATTGTGAATGTATTAACAGCAGCTAGGATTGTATTTGCTAAAAATTGGAAGAATGAGAAAACACCATTACAGGAGGAAATTATTAAGAAAATATTGGAATGTGCTGAGATGAGTAGATTGACATTTGAAATTAGAGAGCAAGAGGATAAACAATTTTATGAAATTTGGCATCTTTTTTATAAATGGCTAGATGATAAAATACGATAATAGAATATTTAGAATGCTAGACAGTAAGGAATATCTTTATTTTGCTATTTTGTTATTACTTTGTTATTTGACATTATATTTATAAAGGGTTTTTTAGGATTGATTTGGTGTGATTATATGATTTGTTACAGAATAAACTGGTTAAAGTATTGTTTTCTCATAAAGCATGAATGATTAAAAGTACAGTCAAAATTTTCTTTTTTCTTAGTGATATTAGGATATATAAGTTTGGAATGACAATATGAGTTGTTATGTAACATAATTGTAATTGAGACTACAAAAGGAATGCACAAAACTGATGAACCAACTGACACACTGGATGTACATATGAGAGTTGATATTTTAATGTTTTGTTTGTCTCATTTGTTTGTGGAAAATTAATAAAATCTCTTTCAAAAAAAAAATATATCCACAAGCATGGTGCTAAAACTCTTGTCCAATCTCACTAAAATTTGGCTTACACCTTTTTGAAAACATAACAGTTAAATATGAATGGATATCTTCAGTGGCATGTAATCAAATCTTGTGAAAATACATTGAAAACGAAGAATGATAACTAGCAATAGATTCAGGGAATATATAAAACACATTTCTGTAAACAACAATCTCAACAAATTGTCATACTTTGTCAATCAGATGTTCGTATTCCCTACTTATTATACAGTGCATTTCTAGCAAGATCCAGATGTGCATTTTGCTTTCTTACCATAATTTTGTATTTTGTATCTCTTTTCTTCTAAGACTGGTTGCCCCTTGTATCGGTTGCCTTATGAAATAATGGAAAAATAAGAGGCAAAGGCATATGAAAGAGACTTCAATCAGACTGCTCTTTGAGACGAACCCCCTTCAGACTTTCTGAATACATAAAAGTCTCTATGTTTTATTCAATTGGTGTAAATACTACTCTACGATCACCATAACATTATAAAAATAACAAACCATAAAACTCCATCACAAACAATAATCAAGTTGCATATCTGATACAATACACTGACTTTTTAAAAGTGTAAAATAAGCCTGCATATGATATTATAACCACAGAACATGTTCACATTTTTATGGGCCATTAGTGGTAAAATATGCCTCAATATTCTGTAATCCTGGGTCTAAAAGAAGTCCCCAAAATTCTGAACCTCTTTTTTGTTGGAGCTACTGAATCTTTGACATTAAACTCAGTGGAGAAACTTTAGAAACAAAAAAACTTTTCTGAAATTCCCTCCAAACCAGAAAAAAAAGGTGAAACGACACTAGCTCTACCTATTTATACAGTGATATGGCCAGTGTTGTATCATATAAATACAGTGGTGAGCTGCTACCGGTTTGAACCAGTTCTAGTGAACCTGTAGTTCCAGTGAGCAGTTGGCCCCACCCATCCACTCCTTCCCTTTCCTGTCCTATAGTTCCCTGTTTTTTTTTAACTAAGCTGATTCATGTGGCACAGCAGATTGCCATACCTCAGCTGTTTTACTCAGCAGTGCTAACACAGAAAATTAGCTTTTAAGCTTAAAATAGGTGGCTTTTGAACGCTGTATATGCACGCAGACCGCATGCTCACCAAACCGGTTATTAAACCAATTGCAGCCCACCACTGTATTTATATGATACAACACTGGCCATATCATATTTGTTTCACAAACCGGGATCATATTTGTCTTGTGCCCTTGCTCTCCAACAATTGCTACATATATCTATGCAAAAAAATCACCCATCTTCTGTTCAATCATTTAAAAAGAAAAATCAATATCCAATATATTACTGCCTTTAGGACTGCAGCATTCGATGAAGGAAATGTATTCTACTGCCTCAGTCAAATACCAGATTAACTTCTTATTTCCAGGTAGAAAGATAAATTGGTTGGTATGTGCTTATTTTCTGTACGTTGAGCAATACCTCAAGCTGTAAAACAAAGAACCTACTCTGCCAAATACTTCTGTTTCTCATCTATATAAACAAATAGGAGATCTTACCTTTTTTTTTCAATTTCAAGTTTGAAATTGCTACTCTTGTTAGATACGATTGAAATTTTTGGCACCATACTCATAAATATGTATCAACTTACACATATACAGATCATTGATTCAGAAACTCAGGAATGCTCCATAGAGCATATCCAAGATTTTTGCACATTTGCTCACATAACCATGTTCCTATAAATTGAGTCTAAGGTGACCTGGTTGTGGATGAGAAGTGCAAAAGGGAGTTACTAAAACTAACAGTTTACCTTTTGATGTAAAAAAAATGATGGAACTGCATTGATTAAGATAGAAAAATAATATTTGCTATTAATATAGTGTTAAAATAAAAGTAAGAGAGGAAAGTTTAGCATGGCCTGAATATGTTCTTCATTTACATTTTTGCATCAACATTAGTCTGTACAAAATACTTCACATTTAAACATTTTCACCTCAAACATTTCATCAAATGCTTGAAAAAAATTATTTGATGCTTCTTTCAAGGTTAGAAGAAAGTGCATTGTTCTGACTTCAAAACAAAATGAATTGTATCAAGAAGTGACAACATTATACTGTCATGATTGTGGAAGCAACCTTGAAAGGGCCCAATCTAATGTCTGTAAACAAAAGACAACTTAATTGTACATGCCTATGTTATTTCAGCAAAAGAGCAGAGAATTGTTTGAAACCAAAGACCATATTCACCTATTGGAAAAGTTCTGAAACAATTTACAATTCTACACCTCTCAGGAAAATGTTCTCTCTCAATTTAGCAGCCATTCACTATCACCCACTCTTATTTAAAAAGCCTCATGATGCACTATTATTATTCAACTTTTACTGTTATTATGCAAGTCAAAAAAATGTCTATTTCTATTGCCTTACTGTAAAATTGCCAGTAAGTGGTTCTTGGCCACTTACTATTAAGTTTAGAATTAGAGGTTTTTTTTTCCTCTCTCTCTTTCTCCCTATCAATTATTGTAATTACAACCAACTAAAAGGAACCTCATAGCATTTACAAAGGAAAGGATTTCAGTGAACTCCAGAAGAGAATTTATTCCTCATCAAAGAGAATTTTTTATTAGGATTATTGCAGCTTTTGGTTCTTGGTTCATTAAACTTCATTTGGCACACCTAAAGGAATATTCATACAAATAGAAAAAGAAATGCATGAACACCAAAAGAGAGGCAAAATACACTGAGAAGTAAGTTTCAAAAATGAAATAGACAAGGCACTGTTTGGATTCATTTGTAGATTTTGGTGGAACCATGATTTGCAATCACTATATCTCATCAAATTTCATGATACTGCATAAGTGAGATTTCATGCATGACAGCTAAATTACAAAAATTAGCAAGGACATACTCTGAAGCTTTATTATTAATTGTATTTGCCCTTAATTCAGGCTCAAATTATAGGGGGTGAAGTTGGGGGAAGGAAAAATACTTATTACTTTTTCTTACATATTTCTGATTATGTATAAAATACTACAGAGAAACAATACTTGATAAAAAAAACCTGAAAAGCCTGGTTGGTACATTTAACAAAATATTTCCTCCATGTTCAATCATAATTAGCAATCAGTTCATTACAGTGTTAGATCAGAAGAAGAATATTGTCCGTGAGTGTTTGTTGCAAAAGTGCTTATCCAAAAGCAATTGGACTTTCTTGATTTTTTTCCTTTGAAACTGACTATTCACAATAACATAATAACAAAGTTGGAAGGGACCTCGAAGGTCTTCTTGTCCAACCCTCTGGCTCAGGTTAGGAAACCCTATAGCATTACAGACAAATGGATATCCAATCTCTTCATAAAAACTTCCAGTTTTGGAGCATTCACAACTTCTGGAGGCAAGTTGTTCCACTCATTAATTGTTTTAAGTATCAGGAAATTTCTCCTTATTTCTAGGTTGCTTCTCTTCCTGGTAAGTTTCCATCCATTGCTTCTTGTCCTGCCCTCAGGTGCTTTGGAGAATAGCTTGACTCCATCTTCTTTGTGCAACCTCTGAGATATTGGAACACTGTTATCAGATAGGAGAAGGGTGGATGCCTTTGAACTGTGGTGCTGGAGGTGACGATTACACAGTCTCCGTGGCACAGTGTAGAGTGTAGTACTGCAAACTACTTCTGCAGATAGCCAGCTGCCTGCAATTTTGCAGATTGAATCCCACCAGGCTCAAGGTTGACTCAGCCTTCCATCCTTCCGAGGTGGGTAAAATTAGGACCCAGATTGTTGGGGGTAATAGGCTGACTCTGTAAACCGCTTAGAGAGAGAGCTGTAAAGCACAATAAAGCAGTATATAAGTCTAAGTGCTATTGCTATCT
Source organism: Hydrophis major (assembly GCA_033807585.1). Lineage (NCBI taxonomy): Eukaryota > Metazoa > Chordata > Lepidosauria > Squamata > Elapidae > Hydrophis > Hydrophis major. Next base: position 67,032,539 of record CM066330.1, read on the forward strand.
ACTGGACAGCAAAAATAACAAACAAAGAAGTCCTAGATCAAACCTCACCAACAATATTACTTGAACCAAGATTGCCAAAAAAAAAAGCTGTTTGGTCATGTCATGCAAGCTGATTCACTCAAAAAGCCAATCATGCAGGAAATGATCAGTGGAAAAAGGAGAAGGTGATCTTCTAGTACAAGGGTGTTAAACTGGCAGCCCACAGGCTGGATGTGTCACACACAGGCCACACCCACCTTGACTCCGCAAAGGCAAAAAACATTGTGTAATGTAACTGAACATCATGTGACATGATCGAACACCTATGCCCTAGTACCTGCTGGCTGGATACTATAAAACTTGACAGTAGGATGACCATGGCAGATCTGTGGAAGGTGGTGAAAGACAGAGGAGCATGGAGAATGCTGATCCATAGAGTGGTTGAGGATCAGATATGACTAAATGGCTGACAATAACAAATGGTCATTCAAGAAAAAAAAGATGTTTTAAAATAGTAAAATAAATTTGAATATTTATTTCTAGCTTTTCCTTCCTCCAAAGCAGCATAACTACACAAAGTCTAAGTCTGGAAGTGATAAAACTCATTCACAGGAAAGTCAAGCCAACATTGCTAAACTCCATTGTCAGCTTTGTGCATGTACAGAAAAAAGCTACACAAATGTGTGAGATTCTGCAAAGCCAGAAAGTACCAGTTAACTTACATAAACTCCAAATCACTTTGGAATCTATTTTAAGGCATCTGATTTGATTCAATGCCCCCAAATGATCTGATGATCCTTTTCAAATGTTTGAAAAAGGGATACTTTTGTGAAAGGTCCATCAAACCATCCTTCTGAATCTCAACACATTCCCAGAATAGGTACAGCATAATGTGTGTTTTATTGAAATTTATTGAAAATGCTAGATGGAACCATGTCCATTTAAGGCTAAGACAGAAACTGGTCCTGATTCCATCTCACATTTTCAACAAATTTCAATAGAACATATGTTTTGCTGTGTATATAAGGCTAAGCAGACACTGGCCTGGGGTGCCAAAGCTTAAGTTTTGTTCTTTCAAAAACAAAAACTGTTCTAAAATTGTTAAATTTTGCATCAGTAGGAATGGGAATGGATTCCATCATTCAACTGGGCCTAGGAGCATCAAATACCCTTGAGACAGCACCAAATGGGACTAATGTTAACAGAAATATATAGGAGAGATGAGACTGTGGAATTTTTTTAAAAATATTTGCCATAAATCATTTTACTCAATCATATTATGTACCATTACCAATCTCATGAGAGGTTAGCTGATGATAAGGGTACTAAGATGCTGCTAATTTGGAGTGATGCAAGCCCATAAAAATGGCATCAAATGAAAATTTAAACATATCTAATAAGACTGTGCAGCATCTCACATCTGAAGGCAAACAGATGCTCTGAAGTTACAGGTCATGCATCTAGCTGTCTATAACACTTTGAACCTGTTGTGTATGCAATATAATTAATAAAGTGTGAGCTTGGAGTAAGTGCAAGGTTCTGGCCCTGCACTTCTGATTGGCTGTTAAGTGACCGGACCGGATTGGCCCATTCCGGGTAATCCGATTGGCCCTTAACAGAGAGTTCTTATTGGTTATAAAAGCTAGCGTTCCTAGCTTGTTATTGGTTAAACGTTATAAGGTTTGCCTATATAAGGCGGGTTTTACTGATATTAAATGAGCAAGTCACGATGTAAATAAAGAGCTGAAGTTCACCGTTCAGAAACTTGTCTCCATTCTTTCTCACCCATGCTCAAATGTAACACTGGCGACAAGGGTGCGATGTGGAGACATCTGAACCAATGAAACTTCGAAGAACACTGAGCACGTGACAGATGACGCCAACAATGGAACCATGTCCAGCGGCATCGTACCACCCGCTCCGTTCGATCCATCACAAGAAGACTGGGAGTCTTACACGGATCATTTCCAAATGTTCCTAGAGACGAACAACTTAAAGGAAGCCACAGCCGGGAAGAAACGGGTGGTGTTCCTGACGCATTGCGGTCCAACCATATTTAAGATGGCTAAGGCACTAGCCAAACCCCGAGAAGTGAAGGCCATGGATTGGGACGACCTCAAACCTATCCTGCGAGACCACTAAGCCCCGACCGTGCCTACGCTCGTGAGACACCACAAGTTTTACCAAAGAAGCCAGCGAAAGGGAGAGAGCGTAGCAGACCTCCGAAATTTGGGAGGCCTCTGTGGATTCACCGATCTAGAAGAAGCACTAAGAGATCGCATAGTTCTGGGATTAGATGCACCAGGCGTTCAAAGCAAACTGATGGCGAAAGGCAACATCAGCCTTGCCGACGCCATTGCTACCGCAGCGGAAGCAACCAAGAAGTCGGCTGCACAACTACGCCGAAACCGCACTCCGGTATCACCACCGGCCAGCGAAATCTCACCTAGTTAAGAAGGGCAGCTCGTGACAACGCACCATGAGGACCTCTCTTCGTCGTCAGACAGCGACAAAGAAGGGGTCCATCGACTGAGGTCCGACCAGGACCCTCAGCTGAAGCCCTTACGCCCTTGCGCTGGCTGTGGAGCCAACCATGCCAGATCCGAATGCAGATTCCGCGACGCGCTCTGCCATGAGTCCGGGAAACGAGACCACATCGTACGGGTCTGCCACAGCTTGCCAGGATCCAGCCAGGCGTCAAAAGGGGCTAACTATCGCCAATCGACAGGAAACCATCCTGTAAGGTGAGAGCCAATAAACCACTCCTACAGAAATCGAGCTTTGCAGAGAAAAGAGGCTCACCATACTATCACTATCGGTCACACCTCAGCCTTGGACACTAAGAAAATCCGAGTCACGGTAGCCATCGAGAACCAGTCTTGCCACATGGAGGTCGACTCGGGATCGTCCCTCTCGATTGTGTCATGGAAGACACTCAAGCAACTCATCCCCACAATTCAACGCCAAGATCTCCATTTCCAACGCCTCATCCTCAAGGACTACCAGGGGAATCGAATCCCCATTGTCGGGTCCTGCCGAGTCCGAGTCTCTTTCAAGAAGCACACAGCATACTTACCTTTAACGGTCATCGATAGAGATAGACCTAGCCTACTGGGCCTCCAATGGTTCACGCCACTCGGCATTGAAGTGGCCGGCATAAACCGAGTCGGTGGCTGTGACTGGGAGGAAGACCTTATCTCTGAGTTTAGGGACGTCTTCGTGGACAGCTTAGGTGAGTACAAGGGGACCCCGATCTCATTCAGCTGAGATCCAAAAATAGCTCCCATTCACCTAAAGCCCCGTCAAGTGCCGTTTGCCTTAAAGCTGAAAATCGACGAACAACTCGACAAACTGATAGCTCAGGGGGTGTTGGAGCCCATCGATCACTCCCCATGGGAAACCCCTATTGTAACACCCATTAAGCCAGACGGGTCAATCCGAATTTGTGGGGACTACCAGGCCACTTTGAACCATGCCCTGCAGCAGAATGCATATCCAGTTCCGGTGGTGCAGCACCTCCTCCATTCCCTGGGGGGCGGGAAATTTTTCGCTAAATTGGATTTAGCTCAAGCATATCAGCAATTACCAGTAGATGAAAAAACAGCACAGGCCCAAACTCTTGTGATGCACCGAGGTGTCTTTAAATGTACCCGGCTGCAATTCGGAGTAAGTGTAGCCCCGGGGATTTTCAGAGCCTTATGGAAAGGTTATTGCAAGGGATTAAGGGTGTGGTCCCCTATTTTGACGATGTATTAATTGCAGCCCCTACAAAAAAAATCTTACAGGACCGGTTAAAATTAGTCCTAAAAAAATTCCAAGAGGCCGGTCTAAAGGTTAAAAAAAACAAATGTAAATTGTGTACTGACAGTGTTGAGTTTTTAGGGTACCTGATTGATAGCCAGGGCATTCACTCTACCGAAAGTAAATTAAAAGCGATCAAAAACGCTCCTAGGCCAAGAAACAAGGCTGATCTCCAGGCATTCCTAGGCCTCATCAATTTTTATAATGTATTTTTACCGCACAAAGCAACTGTCGCTGAACCGTTACACCGATTGATAGATAAAAAAGCAATTTGGTTATGGGGTTACTGTGAAGAACAGGCGTTCCGAAATGTTAAAAAACTGCTCACTTCTGACTCTGTACTCATGCAGTATAATGAGACTTTGCCGTTAGTTATAACCTGTGATGCATCGCCTTTTGGGGTGGGCGCCATTTTGAGCCACGTACTGCCTAATGGGAACGAAGCCCCTGTTGCATATTTTTCAAAGACTCTGTCAAAAATGGAGCGGAACTATGGACAAATTGATAAAGAAGCCCTCACAATTGTCTCAGCTGTGAAAAGATTTCACGAATACGTGTATTTACTATTGTGACTGACCAAAAGCCGTTATTGGGGATAATAGCTGGAGATAAGCCCACTCCCTACATATTATCCCCTCGGATAACCCGATGGTCAGAATTCTTAGCTGCTGATAACTATCGGCTGCAATACTGCCCGGGGAAGGCCATTCCCCACGCTGACACATTGAGCTTCCAGAGGCTCTCGACAATCCTACACCAATGGTGACCACGTTGCAAATCGAAGCGCTCAAGTCGTCGCCACTGACCACCCGAGATATCGCGAGAGAAACCAAATGCGACCACACCCTAGCACGTGTCCTAGGCTGGGTAGAACGCGGATGGCCATTGGACCAGTTATCAGATGACTTCACACCATTCAAAACTCGACAGACCGAACTCTTTTCCCAGAAAGGCTGTGTCATCTGGGGCAATAGAGTCGTTATTCCAGAACGGCTCCAAAAAGCGCTGCTGAGAACTTTGCACGATGGCCATCCCGGCATCGTGTGAATGAAAGCCCTTGCACGAAGCTACACATGGTGGCCGGGCATTGACAAGCAAATCGAACAGTGGGTTAAAGCTTGTCCCAAATGCCAAGAAGTCAGCAACGCCCCACCAAAAGCAATGCCTACTGAATGGGAGACACCATGTGGACTCTGGTCTCGAATTCACCTGGACTTCGCGGGGCCAACCAAGGGCCACACCTTCCTGCTTACCGTCGATGCCTACTCCAATTGGCTCGAAATTCATCGCATGACGATTATGACCTCCAAGGCAGTCATCAAGATTCTAAACAGACTCTTTGCAACCCACGGATTACCAGATGTCCTGGTATCCGATAACAGCCCACAATTTACTGCACTAGCATTCGAGCAGTACCTCGCTGACTGCGGCATCCGCCATGCGCTCATCTCGCCTGCGCACCCTGCGACCAATGGCCGAGCAGAACGCATGATCCAATTTGTGAAGAAAACCTTGCAAAAGGTAGACTACGACAACATTGATGACAAGGTCAACCAAATCCTCTTTCTGCAACACATCACCCCACATAGTGTCACCAACAAAACTCCCGCCGAACTGCTAATGGGACGAAAGCTCCGCTCCCACCTTGACCGGTTGCACCCTGCATATGAACAAGAGAAACCACTAGGATCCAGCGGCTGCTGTCGCACCTTCCAGGTAGGAGACCTGGTTTATGCAAAAAACCTATCGGGCGACCCATTGTGGGTGGAAGCGACAGTAGTACGTGTAACCGGCCCTAGATCCTACCTCGTGCAATGCCTTGACAATAAACTTTGGAAATGGCATATCGACCAATTATGATCGCGGCTTGCAGTGGCCAATTCGCAACTCCCCTATGACCAAACTGAGGGGGGGGAGGTACGGAAGAAGATGAAGCCCTAGGAAACCCGTTCGAAGGAAACGACGATTTAATTGAAACTCAGGAAGTGGAGCCAGAGGGAGAAACATTTGCACCTCAGGGAATCGAGGAAAATGTGGGCAACGACGTAGAAGTGAACTCTGAACCAGAGACAGCCCCACTGCCAGACAACAATCTACTTCAGCAAGATTGCAACCAGCCAATACAACGAAAATCAAAGAGACTAAAAAGACAACTGTCCTATTTAAGGGACTATGTAATGGCGCCCTGAACTAAGGAACCAGGGGGAAGGGGTGTTGTGTATGCAATATAATTAATAAAGTGTGAGCTTGGAATAAGTGCAAGGTTCTGGCCCTGCACTTCTGATTGGCTGTTAAGTGGCCGGACCGGATTGGCCCGTTCCGGGGAATCCGATTGGCCCTTAACAGAGAGTTCTTATTGGTTATAAAAGCTAGCGTTCCTAGCTTGTTATTGGTTAAACGTTACAAGGTTTGCCTATATAAGGCGGGTTTTACTGATATTAAATGAGCAAGTCACAATGTAAATAAAGAGCTGAAGTTCACCATTCAGAAACTTGTCTCCATTCTTTCTCGCCCATGCTCAAACGTAACAGAACCAGATGTGCCTTTTCTTGCTATAGCTGCCTTCAGATCTGCCATGCTGCACAAGCTAAGCCAAATGCTCCACTTATGAGATCACTTTAACATAAAACCTATCAAACACAATCTTAATGTATGGTGTCCAGAAAGCCATTGAGTTTAGAAAGTAGATGTCTAGAAAAAAGACTGCAGCCTTCATTCATTTCCTGTAAAACCTATCCCACATAACATGTAGCAAAATGTAAAGTTATAAAGTAAGTTGATGTGTACGGAAGGTTCAGGCAGTGTATTCATCCCCCCTACCCCGCCCCATATTGTTGTATCTGATTCTCGGGCCCTGCCTCAACTAGTCCCTGCAGTTTTTTTGGCAATATCTTTCATAAGTGGTTTGCCATTGTCTTCTTCCTAGGGCTGAGAGGAAGTGATTACTGCAAGAACAGCTAGCTGGCCTTGTGTCTACAAGGCACGAGAATTAATTTCCCATTTTCTAGCTTGATGCTTTAATGATTACACTAAAGTGCTCTTCAAAGTAGTAAAATAAGAAGAGCTCAGAATTGATTGTCTCAACAAAACACTTTGCACCACAAAAGTAATGCAATTTTGAAGCAAAGAGGCCATACTATTTTCTTCAATGAGATGCTTGGCAACCTTTATTCTGAGAGTTGTATCAGCTACTAGAAGCACTGCACAATCTTCTATGGCTGCATAGGGCCATCATAAGCTCTTGCAACTGATTCAAGGGTCTTCAAACTTGGCACATTTAAGACTTGTGGACTTCAATTCCCAGAATTCTTGAGCTAACATGACTGGATGAGGAATTCTGGGAGTTGAAGTCCACAAGTCTTAAAGCTGGCAAGTTTGAAGACCCCTGGAATATATTGTGGAAAGTTTAAGAAGAGATAGAAAAAGTTCTTCATCTTAGACATGAGGCAGCTGCATTGCTCTGCAAAATAACTTCAAAAGAACAAAGGTATGACTTCATTTTGCATATCATAATTGGGGTTTGAAATTTGAGCATCATTCTCCAGCTGTCTTGTGAATCGAAGAGCCAGTCTATTGGTTCTAAGTATCCTTGTGGGACTGGAATGTCAAAAGAATGTTTCATTCAGACCTTTGTCATAACTTGTTATAAAATTTCTTTCAAAAATTGCACATTGTAACTGAATGTAACAAATAATTCATCCCAATGTCTACTTCTGAGGGAATAGAAGGCATAATACAACTCAAAATGAATTAAAATTTATATTCCTAACAGGGTCAGAAGGCATTTAACAACCTGTTTAATTTTATCCATTTGTGAACTATTTGAAGTGATATCCCAATTTAAGTATCTGCTACACAAAAGCAAATTCAGTATAAAGTGTCCATACCTGCAGATAACTATTTTAACACAAAAAAACTAAAGCAGCCAATGTGAAAATCTACCTATATACCTGTTGGATTCTTTTTTAAGACTTCATTCCAAAACTTACACAAATGTTTTGTTACAGGATGCTTATAACAAGGCATTCCCCTTCCTCTCCAGTAATATTTTAAGAACTTTTCTTCTGTGCCAAAAGCCCACTGAACCTCACTGTAAAATAGGATTTGCTGTGACTTCCATATTTCCAATAAAAGTATTTTTTATAACCAGATTATGTGTATGTGTGGGTGTGTGGTTTTTAAACATTTCCTACAGTTTTAGAATTAACAGGGGCCAATGAGAAAGCCCTTAGAGTAGTGTTTTCAAAATATGGGTGCATTCATTAAGCCTTAAAAAGAGATCGTGAAATAAATGAAGAAATTGCTTTATGGGTTCCTCCTTTTTCTCACTCTCCAGATCACAGATGGGCAAGAGAGTAATCTTCCATTTGCCTGCTAGAAAGGCCAAATAATGAATATTAATAGGCCAGTTACTGTTCTGTTCGGAGCGTGAGCACAAGGAATGGAGACGAGGCATCGGAAAGTGACTCAACTCTTTATTAGTGACTTCAGAACAGAGCTAAAATACTCAGGCAGCAGGAGCCCTTTTATAGGGCTCGCTGCTGTCATAACAGCCAATGCTTTGAATTTGCCGCGCTGGTGGCGTCCAATCGGCAGCGCCCGTTAACAGCCAATCAGATCGGCCTGGGACGACCAATCAGGATCCGCTGCTGGCGGGCCAATCAGAAGTGCAGGATTTCGAGCCTGCTGTGGAAATAAAACTATTTAAGCTTTTAATTAGCACAGTTGCTTAGTCCGTAACACCCCTCCCCCCTAGGTTCCCTCTGAGGGGTGATGTGATGTACTCTTGCAAGTACGCAGGTCGTTTCACCTGTCTGCCCGATCTGCATTGCCTCAACAGTTCTTGCCTTGGCTCTGTTTCTGATGGGCTATTTGCTGGGCTGAATGGCACGGCTGGGTCAACCACTTCGCTGGGTGATGCGGGGCTGTCATCCCTGCTTCCATCAAGGCTACCTCCTGAGTTTCTTGGGTTTGCTGCTGTCGCGGTGCTGCTTTGTGGCGAGGCTATCATCTGGTCCAGTTCTTCCTCGGAAGGTGAATATCCTGAGGTTGGTTGTGTTGCTTTTTGGGTTTCACGTACTGCGTCATATGTTGGCTCATTTTTGGCCCCCTCGCTTTCCCTTCCCCCCCAGGTTTGAGGTTCAGGGCTAGAGACAGGGGTAGGTGCCAGTCTGGAACGAAGTAGGTCAATGTGGTGCTTCCACATTTTGCCTTCAGCAGTTTGTAAACGGTAGGAATGAGGCCCCGTAAGTTGAATTATGGTAGCGGGGACCCACAATGGGTCACCTGAGAAATTCTTTGTGAAAACTGGGTCGCCTACCTTGAACGTGCGATACTTGCTGCTGGACCCGAGGAGTTGTTCTGGTGTGTAGGCAGGGTGTATGCGGTCAAGGTGTGATTGAAGTTTCCGTCCCATCAGGAGTTCGGCTGGGGTTTTGTTTGTAGTACTGTGTGATGTAATATGTTGGAGGAGGAGCATCCTGATTACTTTATGATCGATGTCTCCTTGTTCCATTTTTTGTAAAGTTTTCTTCACAAATTGGACCATTTTCTCAGCCCTACCATTGGCCGCAGGGTGGGCAGGTGAGGTCAAGGCATGGTGTATCCCCCAATCCACTAGGTACTGTTCAAATGCGAGAGCAGTGAATTGGGGACCATTATCGGAAACCAGGACATTTGGTAGTCCATGTGTAGCAAATAGTTTATTTAATTTTTTAATGACTGCTTCGGTGGTGGTGCTCTTCATTTTGTGGACCTCTAGCCAATTTGAATAGGCATCCACGGTTATGAGAAAGGTATGTCCTTTGTTGGGTCCTGCAAAATTGAGGTGGATGCGGGACCAGGGACCCTGGGGTGTCTCCCATGCCATTGTTGGGGCTTTTGGTGGATCTGCGTGAGTTTCTTGACACTTGTTGCAAGTGGCCACCCAAGTTTCTATTTGTTTATCTATACCTGGCCACCACACGTAGCTCCTGGCTAATGCCTTCATTTGCACGATGCCAAGATGTCCATCGTGCAACAGTTTCAGGACTTTCTGTTGTAGCCGCTCCGGAATGACAACTCTGTCTCCCCACAATATGCATCCTTTTTGGGAGAAAAGCTCTGTCTGTCGGTTTTTCAAGGGTTTGAAGATGTCACTGAGTTCGTTGTCAGGCCAACCTCTTTCCACCCAGCTGAGGATTCGTGCTAAACAAGGATCTTTCCTTTTTTCTGTGGCGATGTCTCATGCAATCAGTGGTGGAGAAGGAAGGGTTTCGATTTGTAGTGTTGCTGGTATTGGAGCCGGATCGTCTATGACTTTGGGTAGCAGTGAGCGGCTCAAAGCGTCAGCGTGGGGAATGGCTTTCCCCGGGTGGTGGAGCAATTGGTAATCACATGTGGCTAGAAATTCCGACCAATGCATCATTCTTGGTGATAAGATGTGGGGTGTTGGTTTGTCCCATGCTAAAATGCCAAGTGATGGTTTGTGATCGATGACTATGGAAAAGAGTCTTCCATATACGTACTCATGGAAGCGTTTGACAGCAGCTACGATAGCGAGAGCCTCTTTATCAAGTTGGCTATAGTTCCTCTTATCTTTAACTAAAGTCTTTGAAAAAAAATGTGATAGGTGCCTCACTACCGTTTGGTAGGATGTGGCTCAGGATGGCTCCTACCCCAAACGGTGAGGCATCGCAGGTGACGGTTAAAGGTAAGGTTTCGTTATACTGTATCAAGACAGCATCGGAGGTTAAGAGGTCTTTGACTTTCTGAAAGGCTCATTCTTCGCGTTGTCCCCAGACCCAGGAAGCCTTCTTGTCGAGGAGCCCATGCAGGGGTTCGTCCACAGTTGCTTTCTGGGGCAAGAAGATGTTATAAAAGTTAATGAGTCCTAGGAAAGCCTGGAGCTCCGTTTTATTCCTAGGTCTTGGGGAGTTTTTTATAGCAGTCAGTTTTTTTTCAGTAGGGTGAATTCCCTGCTTGTCAAGTAGATAGCCCAAGAATTCAATCTTTTCTGTACAGAGTTGGCACTTGTCCTTCTTGACTTTAAGGCCAGTGTCTTTAAATTTCTGTAGAACCATTCGGAGTCATTTTTCTAAAATGCACTTAGTTGGGGCAACTATCAGTACATCATCGAAGTACTGTCTTGTAGTAATCTTTCCATTAAGCTTTGGAAAATACCAGGGGCTACACTTACTCCAAATTGGAGTCTGTTACACTTGAAAAACCCACTATGCGTGACTATAGTCTGGGCTTCTGCAGTCTGTGTGTCTACGGGTAACTGCTGGTACACCTGCGCTAAGTCCAATTTTGCAAATATTTTTCCACCTCCTAGAGAATGAAGAAGGTGTTGAACCACAGGTACCGGGTAAGTGCTCTGCTGGAGCGCATGATTTAGGGTGGCCCAGTAATCCCTGCAAATTCTCACTGATTCGTCTGGTTTTATGGGGGTCACGATTGGGGTCTCCCATCAAGCGTGGTCAATCGGTTCCAACACACCTTGTGCTATTAATTTGTCCAATTGTTCATCAATCTTTGGCTTGAGTGCAAAGGGCACTCGACAAGGCTTAAGGTGAATGGGTGCAATTTTGGGGCTGAGGTTAAATGATATAGGGGACCCTTTGTACTTGCCTAGCTTCTCGCTGAGCACGTCCTGGAATTCTTGGACGAGGGCCGCTTCCCAGTCATCACTGCTAATCTGGTTGATGCCAGCTAGTTTGATTCCTAATGGTGCAAACCACTGTAGACCCAGAAGGCAAGGCCGATCTCGATTGATGATGGTTAATGATAAGGTTGCGGTGTGGTCCTTGAAGGTGACTCGGACGTTGCTGGAACAGACGACTGGAATTCTATTTCCTTGGTAGTCTTTCAATATGACGTTTTGAGTGCTGAGGTCCTGGCGACGGATGTCAGGGATCAGCTGCTTGAAGGTTTTCCAGGATACCATCAGTAGGGACGATCCAGAGTCGACCTCCATAATGCATGGTCACTTCTCGATGGTGACCCTCACTCGGATTTTCCTTGCATCAAGGGATGAAGTGTGGCCTATGGTGATGGTCTGATGTGCCTCTTCTTGCGGGATGAAGTGGTGGCTGCTCAGTTTCTGTATTGAAAGTTCCATTGGTTGTTTTGGCGGTCCCGATTAACTGGTGGGGTGCCTGTTGTCTGTCGGAAATTGTTTTCTCTCCTGGTTGGGCTGGGTCCTCGCTTGCTTCTGCAGACCTTAGCGATGTGGCCCCTCTTCCTGCAGGAATGGCAGAGTGCGTCTAGGAATTTGCAGTCAGATTGCAGGTGACTGTCCCCACATCCGGAGCATTGGTACGGGGATTTTCGATTCTTTTGGTCCCGCTAGTTGTATTCTGACCTGAGTCTGTTGACCTCTTCTTCCTCGTTTTCTGATGAGGTCCTCATGGTGGGTAGTTGTTGCATGCCTCTCGGAAAACGGCGTAGCATTGCTGGTGAGTTGGCGGTGCAGTGCATTCGCTCGGTGCATTCGAGCAGCTGACTTCCTGGTTGCTTCTGCTGCAGTAGCATCAGCGATGACATCTGCGAGGGCGATGTCTCCCTTTGCCATAATCTTGCTTTGGGTCGTGGGGTCTCTTAGGCCCAGAACAATTCGATCTTTCATGGCTTCCTCAAGATTTGCGAAGCCACAGAGTCCTCCTAGGTTTCTGAGGTCAGCGATGAAGTCCCCAACGCTTTCGCTTTCCCATTGGTCCCTCTGGTAAAACTTGTGTCTTCTAATGAGTGTTGGCACCACCGGTGCATAATGGGCCCAGAGGATTGGGGCAAGGTTGCCCCAGTCCATTGTCTTGACTTCTGCTGGTTTTGCAACTGCTTTTGCCATCTTGAAAATGGCAGGCCCGCAATGGGTCAGAAATACAGCTCGTTTCTTGCCAGGCGTAGCATCTTTCAGATTGTTGGTCTCCAGGAACATCTGGAACCTGTCCATATATGAGTCTCAGTCTTCATTAGCCAGGTCAAATGGAACTGGTGGTATAGCGCTGCTGGTCATTCTGCCGCTTCTTCGGTGCGCTCTTAGCCATGTGCTCTGTAGGGTTCGTTGAGTGTTTGATCAGCTCTTAAAGTCTCCGCATCCCACCTTCGTCGCCAGTGTTCTGTTCGGAGCATGGGCGCAAGGAATGGAGACGAGGCATCAGAAAGTGACTCAACTCTTTATTAGTGACTTCAGAACAGAGCTAAAATACTCGGGCAGCAGGAGCCTTTTTATAGGGCTCGCTGCTGTCACAACAGCCAATGCTTTGAGTTTGCCGCGCTAGTGGCATCCAATCGGCAGCACCCGTTAACAGCCAATTAGATCGACCTGGGATGACCAATCAGGATCCGCTGCTGGCGGGCCAATCAGAAGTGCAGGATTTCGAGCCTGCTGTGGAAGTAAAACTATTTAAGCTTTTAATTAGCGCAATTGCTTAATCCGTAACAGTTACATTTACCTCTTCCAGGCTTACAATGAAAAACACACACTGGGTTACTTTTCAAAAACCTGGGCTCTGCCTGCTAGTGAACACCAGTGTCACCTCCATTTTGCTTTCATGAGGACTATTTTCTTTAATTTATTTTTAAATAAAGGAATCTTAAAATATTGCTCATGATAGTCCATTAAGACAAACCTGGATAAAAAAAGAAATTATATAACCAAAATATTCCATTAAAAGATGGAAGAAATGGGAGAAGAGAAGTTCATACCAAGATATTAAGATTTGCATCAAGTAAACTTCAGCAGGTCTTCAACAGATAAAAATACACTCAGTCAGAATATAGGAATAACAGAGTTGGAAGGGACCTAGGAGGTCTTCTAATCCAATTCCCTGCTCAAGCAGAAAACTCTATACTATTTCACATAAATGGTTGTCCAATCTCTTCTTAAAAACCTCCGGTATTGGAGCATCCACGACTTTGGGAGGCAAGCTGTTCCAGTGATTAATTGTTCCATCAGGAAATTTCTCTTTCTTTCTGGGTTGGTTTCCTTCCTGATTAGTTTCCATCCATTGTTTCTTATTCTGCCTTCAGGTATTTTGGAGACTAATTGACCCAAATGCCCCATTTGGAAGGTGCTTTCACAGAGAATTCCCACTTCCATCTAAGCAGCAGGAGGCAATTGCCACAGAAATGACAGAATCTCTTCTGATGACTTTAAAGATTAGCGCAAATCTATAATACAGATGGTGGTATCTATCAAGTTCTCAAGAAGAAAATAGCCTGGTGACCAAGAGTTGCTCTAACTGCCCATTAGCAGATTTTTTAAACAGATTATCAGAAGGATCATGTTGTCCAATCCCCTGCCCAAGCAGGAGACCAGACACCATTTCTGACAGATGGTCTCTCCTTGAAAGCTTCCAGTGATGAAGCTCTCACAACTTCTGGAGGCAAATTGTTCCATTGGTTGATTGCTCTCACTCATTAAAATATTTAAGATAGACTGAGTTAAAACATCATACTAAACTATAATATACTTTCCAGAGATTTGGCCAGAAGTGTCGTTTTATTTTATTTATTTATTAAATCTATATGCTGCTCATATCATCATCAAAGGAGAGTCCATGGTCTATATTTTACCATGTAGAACAAAAATAGTAAAGGAAGTTATTCAATACATTTTGGTAAGCATTAATAAATAAATATATTCACATATTCCAATGGAGCTTATTCTCAGACATATGTATATATTGTAATGTACTCATTATGTTCCTTTGCAATGGACCATTTAAAAATGGATAATTTAAGAAAAAATGTACTTGATTCAGGAAACAAAGCCAGAACAATTTGGAAAAGTAGATTCCTCGTATTTATTTTCATCAAATATACGATTATTTCAAAGAATATATGGCTATATCTGAAACACTACATAATATATATAGCTGTGCATTGATGACATTGATGATGAAAATGGCTAGTAAAGCATTCGACTCAGTTTTAAATAATCTTATTAATCATAAAGGACCCTTTTACCCTTAGGATAAAGGGCTTAAAAAAGCTGCTACACAGGCAAAAACAGCAAAAAAAGTTCTTTCACTATTCTTCCCTGGCATATACATGTATACATGTGTGTGTATGTGTGTGTCTTGAATGTACTCACACAAACCTTGGTTTATGTGTTGTTATTTCCATTTATTCTAATTGTGTTCCTGAATGCTTACCTAATTGATACCCTCAGTTACTCTAAACTGTACCCTACAAAGCAACTGCTATCTGGATATGTAATAATTAATTCTGTTAGCCAGCTTTTCAGGAATCAAGCAGAAAAGAGTGAATGATCAAAATATCTTCCTACTAGAGCTCTACTGATTTAAAGATATATATATATGGAAATACAATATATTGACTGAAGAGGAAAGGTCTTAGTGAAGATTTTTATTAGAAACAACATTTTCTCCACATGATTATTAGTGTCTTTGCTTGCAGCTATGAATCAGAACTATCCCAGTAAATGTAAGAAGAGCTTATGCAGCATTGGGTGAACAGCTGTAAATTATAATGAGAAAGTCCTGATTCAATTTTTCTCCTCAGACACAACCTTGCAAGGTAGCTTAAGGCAACCAATTTTTCTCCTGGCTTTAACCTGGCTTCCAAAGATCAGGCATGCCCTGAAGATTTGAAACATGCTTTACAAACCTGCTCCCAGTCTATTACTTTTGCTTTCTTCTTACTATTATCAGAAAATGCAAAGATTAATATTGGCAAGCCAAAAACATGGGTTTGCCACCATTTCACTCCTCAACCCACAAACAGGGGATCAATGCAATAAAAGCAGTGTCATGATAAATATATGTAGAGAAAGAAGCAAGGGCCAAATCAATCCGACACACATGTAGGTGAAACAACACAAATAATATATTCATTTCACACCTGGCAGGCTCGGCAATTGGGAAACCAAGAAGAGCATGAAGCCAAATGGAACAGCATGAAAACAGAATCAGACCAAGTAGTATTCAGCAACTCCAGACTCCAAAATCACACTACAGTAATATTATGACAAAGCTGATGCATATGAAACACCCCATTAAGAAAATGAACTCTGACTTTCACTCCAGTGGGCTTCCACATTTGTCATCCAAGGACTTTCTAAGCACCATAAGTGCAGTTTCTTTTTTTATCTCTAAATGCCTCAGTTCCCATCCCAGAGTGCTAGGTTATCTTCTGTTGAATTACAGCGAGCGTAACTTGCTTTTTCTAACTTCTAAAAGCTGGATAGCACATAAAGGAATCTGTAACTGTTCAATATCCATAATAATCTTCACAATATGTGGGATATATAGAAACTCACTTAGAATAAAGTGCAAGGGTTCAGTCCAATAGAAAATGCAAGGAAATATAAGTTCATTTGCACTGTGGAAGTGCCATAAAAAGTAATAGAGTATATGCAAATTCATATATTTGAATGTACTGCTTTTTTCTCCCATATGCCTGCTTTTTTCATGTCCGCATTTAATGGTCTCTGAACAGCCAAGATCATAAAATGTCTCACTCTTTGAAATATAGGTACATAGGTTTATATCTGTATGGCTATGTAATCAATTTATATTGCAAAGGCTCCCAAGGTGCTCATATCTTGTGAGCAAGTTTCACGGGGTTGCATAAAACTGTGCTTCATTGTAATGAGATAGGGAGATGGACTCTATGGGCTTCCTACTTTGCAGTTATCCAGAAAATATATACATTCTCCTACTACTTTTTTCTTCTATTTTTCTACTTTTTCAATTACATTCCCTCTAAAAGGAAATCTCAAAATAACATCCCTCTACATGGAATGAGCCTGAAAATTATCTGGAACTAAAATAATATGATAATTATGGAAAATGAGGTTGTTGTTTTTTTCCCTACCTGCCTAGACCTCAAAAAATATATATGAAACATTGTTTTTGTACATGAAGACAAAAAGACAGAAAGAAAGAGAATACAGTGTTCTATTTGAACCTGTGTTAAAATTAAGCAGGTACTTTTTATGGAGCCATCCAGACTGAAATGGTATATACATTTTGCAAAAAGAATGAATGGGCAGTTTGCTCATTTGAATCAGCTTTAGTTGTTGAACTACACACGTTTTGCTATTCTGCAGCATTAATAGCACCATGTACACAGTGGGAATAATAAGAAATCTTACTTTCTATCTCTTTTTATAAATATCTCTTGTGTGCAGAGATGAGGAATCAGGAAGGGGAAGTGATAAATAAACTAAGAATAAATCTCGGTAAGCTTAGATTGCTGCGTAGATCTATCAATACATGATCTTGCTTTTAAGTAATAGTGAAGACAGTTGCAGTCTTATGTTTATTTTATTTTTTTGGTGGCCTGTGTTCTAGAGGCTGTGTTTTGTTAGATGAGGTGAAACAATGACATATAATATGGTCTCTAACTACGTCCAGTAATCAAAGAAATGCTGGTAGTCCTGGACTTACAACAGTTCATTTAGTGACTGTTCAAAGTTACAATTGCACTAAAAAAGTGACTTATTTCCAGTGGTGGGATTCAGCCAGTTTGCACCAATTTGGGAGAACCAGTTGTTAACTTTCTGAGCAGTTTGGTGAACTAGTTGTTGGAAGAAATCATTAGGGCAGAGAACTGGTTGTTAAATTATTTGAATCCTACCACTGCTTATTTCTGACAATTTTTCACATTTATGACCATTGCGGCATTCCCATGGTCACATGATTTAAATTTGGACAACCGACTCATATTTATGATGGTTGAAGTGTCCCGGAGTCACATGATCCCCTTTGGGACCTTCTGACAAGCAAAGTCAATGGGGAAACCAGATTCACTCAACAACCATGTTACTAATTTAAGAACTGCAGTGATTCACTTAACCAATGTGGGGAGAAAAGTCATACAATACAGCAAACTCACTTAAGGAATTTTTCACTTGACAACATACATTTTGGGCTCAATTGTGATTAAGGACTACCTGTATTTTAGCACTTTACAACATTTTCCTGCAACTGGATGAACTGAAATAATTCCCAGAAATGATATGAAAGGTTACAAAATAATAGCTTTGTTTCCTCCTTAGAAAGAGGGGCACATATCACCTCAGGAGCAACTTGAAAATGAAGATTATCTTTGAACTTTTATACAGCAATACATTTTATTATATGAACCCCAGTGGAGCCATTTCCAAAAGGAATCAGGAAAGAAGAGATAAATGATAAAAAGTGTATTAAATTTTTTGGCAGGCAAAAAAAGCAACAATAGCCAATGTTACTATCTCCTATGCAACTACTCCTCAATTTATATCCACAACCAAGATCAGAATTTCGGTCACTAAATGATGAAGTTGTTAAGTCATTTGTCACATGATGTGACCCCATTTTACAACCATTTTTATTGTGCCTTTTAAGTAAAACACATGGTTATTAAATGAATCACACATTTGTTAAACAAATTTGGCTTCCTCAATTGACTTTTTGATCACTGGAAACTGGCTGAGAATGTCACAAATTGTGATTATATGACTGATAGATGATGTAAACTTGGTAAAAGTCAGTCAGTTGCCAAATGCGCAAATTGCAATCACATTAACACAGAGGTACTACAATGGTTGCAACTTCAAGGACCGGTCATAAGACACTTTCTCCATTGTAACTTTGAACTGTCATTTGTAAATTGAGGGTTCCCTGTAAATGATAGAAGTCAGTTTAGAAAGTTAAAGGTTACCAGAATTATAAGAGATTAACTCACTTGTTTTTCTTATAAAAATACATTCATACTTCCTGTTCTCCTAATGAGAAGGGAAAAGATAAAGGGAGCAAAAAATTAAAGAAAGGAATCTATTTTGAATTCTCCCAAACCCATTTGGAAAAAAAAAAAAGATTTTGCTAGAAGAAACCATATAGCATGATCATAAGGTTCAATTTGATTACAGGACAAATCTCTAAGTTGCAGAATTTACTACACCTCCTACCTTTTTCTGGCAGCAAGACATTTCATTAGAGCAACCATCATATTTTAAAATATTCCTCTTTGGAGCATGGCTGAGTTTCTGAACTACAGATTAGAAGCAGAGCTACCCTGGGGATTGTGAATCTGGCCAAGGTGGATTAGAGTTGTGCATTCCAATCATGTTGTTTCACTCTGAGTTAGGGAGTTGTGCTGAGTCAGTGAATAATCATGTAGCAAAACCCAATAAATAAAGTGAACTGGGAATAAAGACAGAAAGGACAGGCTAGTCAATATGGATACAAATAGAAGAGCAAGCTTGAATAAATAAAACAATCATGCAGCTGTAGATCTAGATTGTGATCTAGAGAGCCCTTCCACTCCCTTTGCACACAATAATTACTTCATTCAGTTTTTTAAAAAATGGCAAACCACATCCCATAGATGAGGCTTGCATTCTGCAGAATGAGGGTTTACTTTACTTCAACCCAATTTTATTTTCAATTTTGATCCAGTCTTTGTTTTGCTGACATTTCAGCATGCAAATGAATTGCCAGGGATATATTTCTTTTGATTTGTTTTAATGGAGAGTGACATTTAAAAAAAAATGTTGCAAACTTTTTTCACAAAACATATCCCTCGTTCAAGAATAAAATGCTAACCAACTATAAAAGTGTACTGGATATTTGTGTGGGATTGTTTTCTTTTTAAATTTACAAAATCCACAAGATCAGAGGTTAAAATTTCTGCTAATTGCTGAATTTCTAAAGAGTGTCTGGATAGGGATGTCAGATTCCCATATGATCATTCCAAAAAGTGTTTTAAAAAGGTGGGAAAAGAAACATGATGTTTTTATTTACTTATACTGTAAAACTGCAGATATTTTAGGGTGAATTACTACAGCAGATGCCCATACAAAAGTAGTACAATAGCGCTTTTACAAATCCAAGAATCAAATTAGAATTTCTATTTATCACATATCACTAAATAGAACTGTGTAGACTTTCAAACAAAAGCTTGACATGCATGATGCTTTGAGTGAATAACCCCTCAGAACTGTTTCATGAAGCAACATAACATCCAGTTTCTACAAAATGAAGACAAAATGCCTCCTTGTTTTCTGTCCCTTTCAAGAGCTCCTGCAACACATCAGTAACCTGAAGAAGTATCTTTTGGCAACTAAACAAATGAAAAAAAGCCTTAAAAATGAGAAAGTTCCTCCACAACATCCGCACACCTCAAAGAGATGGATAATATTGCCTTCAGAAAATCCTGGTAAATCACAGCCATCTTGCACAGGCTGTCATTCAAGAAACATGGATCCTTGTATTTCGAATCATACAGATTAATATCATTTACATGTGGGTTGAAAATCTTAAATCTTCCTCCCAGCTATTTCATTTCCAAATCTCTTCCCATGCTTAAAAAAAAGCAATAGAGCTGCAATTTATTGCAGATATTATTTACAACTTCACAATCTGTTGTAAATCTGCCAAACATTAAAATGTTTGTTTTGTTTGGGATTAGTCATAATACCTTTCAACAATAACACAATTGTTGAAAGAGACTTTCCACATTTCTCTCCTGAGTTTTGACCTATTTGTGTTTCATTGGTTTACTATTTGTGGTTCATTGGTTTATTTTTCTGTTGGGTTATAATGCATACAGTTTCCAGCTTCCCGCTGAATGTGTGGTAAAAAAAACTATAATAGCATTTTGTATCTATATCAAAGAAAGTTTTGTTTTTTAAAAAACTGGGCACGTCTATAGCTTTCTGGTTTAGTCATTGATATGAAGAGCAACTGGAAAACAATGTGCAATCACACTTAAAGCCTAGATGTGTTTGTTTCCTCAAACCTCCGTATATAAAATATAGTAATCAAATTTCTAGACATTGTTCATTTCTGATCTTTCTTCCAAAGCTTTACTATAATTCAGCATCTGCAAGAACTTCTTTATTTGGAATTAGAGAAAGATAAATTGCCTTTGAATGATACTAAACATCTGAGAGAAATGTAATAATTAGAAATCTGTATGATCAATAAGCCCAAATACTTTGTCAAAACTCAAAAACAGCAGGTGCTTGGACATATTCTCTAAGCTTTCTCTCCCCTTACTAAATTTCTACCCATATTTAAATTTTAGATTTTTTTAATTAACAGAGAACTATTGTCCATGCAGGATAAGCAACCAACATGGATAGTTATCCAGCTGAAGTGATTAGCTTAGCTTTAGATGCATTAGAAAACATATGCATATTTTTTAATTGTTATACTCTTTCCTTATTTGCTTATTTTTTCTTGTCTGAACATTACATGGCAGGTTAGAGAGTACAATCTTCTTTTAAAAAGATGTTTATTTAATGTTTTGGCCTTAACAACTGCAACTTTTGCAATAAGCTGATTGATAGCTAATTAAGTAATATGATGCAAATGCCAATGAAATAGGCTGAACTCTTTCCTCACAAATTAGGAATGGCATATTTCACAATGGGAAAAGCATTCAGGAAGATGAGTCATTGCTGATCTCTGAACCACCAATAATTAAGCAGCTGCCATGAATGTCACAACTAGCCTAAATCCACGCCAGCTAAATCTAAATAAGAGATGAAATCTAATTGTCACTGTCATTTCAGTAAAAATACACTTGTTTCACTGGTGGTTGATATGAGTGTCCTTGCCAAATCTTCCTTTTACTTATTTCCATCTGTATTCCTCAAAGGTCTCTGGTGTTTTTGTTTTTTTGATCCAATAGTCTGGAATACAGAAGGCTCACCAAATGCATTTTGTGCTTCTATTATGCTCATTAGCTGTAATGCAAATGGAAGTTTGTTTGTTTTATCAGCTTTATAGAGCCATGTTTCTATTGACTCTGGACATCTAACAATAAAAACAACTAAAAATTCCCAGTAAGATGGAGTAATCTAATAATGCTAGTAAAGTCCAAAAAGAACAAGTTAACCAAGACCATTCCTTTTCCCAAGGCCTAGGATAAGAGCTAGATCTTCAAGGTCCTCCTTTAAAGGATGGAAGAGTCAAGACAATGCAACTTTGGGGGTATATTATTCCTGAGAGCAGAGACCACAAAAGAGAAGATATGCTTTCTGGAACCCATTAATTGATATTATTTCAAAGATGGGATCCAAAATATGCCCATTTTTGTAGATCTTACAGAAATAATCTAAGTAATGTGGTCCCTCGGGGAAGGGGGAGGATTTTATAGATCACAACCAATGCCTTTAATTGCATTCCAAAGCTCACCAGTAACCAGCATAGCTCATGCAGCACAGGTTTTCCATTGGTATACTAAGACAGACCCACAACTGCTTCTGTGATTTCATTGTGTACCAGTTACACCTTCCCAGTGGCCTTTATGAACAGCCTCATGGAAAATGTACTGCAATAATCAAAACATCTGAGAATTAAGAAGTTATGAGCATGAGAAGGGAATTCTGATCCAGGAATTCCCATACTAAGATAGACAAATCCCTTTTGAACGAAACTGCTAGCTCTTCCTTGATGGGTTGCTAAGGTCTAGGAAGACCCCATATTGTGCACTAATTAATATGTAGAAGAGCTCCCACATCCAAAACTAAAGATGGAAAATGCCTGCTCTTGAATGACCCAAAAAGACATAACTACTATGTCTTGTTAGAGTTTTACAGGCTTCAGGTCCCAGAACATGAACTATATAGCATTCGTTTCGGCGATGCAGCTGCGATCTCGGGGCTCTGAGATCGCAGCTGATATTTTCACCCCTGGTCGGTCCCAATGGACCGAAACCGTCCTGTAGAGATGGTGATTGCGAAGGTCATAGTCCCAGGATCCCAAGGATATCACAAAATCTCTGGTTTGATCCGGGAGAAGCCCTTTTGCTGGCAGCGGAGAGGAAGCCCCCATCACGGCTGAAGTCGGGACAGCTCCGGAAAGAAAGTGGCTGGAAGTGAAAGTGTGTCGGCTGGGTGAGAAACTTCTTTTGTGTTGTAAATTCACTGAGATTTGAAAGGGCACCCTGAATAGAGAAGAAACCTGTGAGATTTTTTTTTTGACAAAAACTGTCTGAGCGGCGTTTTTTAAAGTGATGTCAAATTGAGGCTTGGATTTTTTTTTCTTTTTCTTACTTTTTTTTGGGGGGGGGGGAACTTTAGTGTGACTTTGTAGGTAACTGGATTGAATTTTCTCTTACATATATTTTTATGCTCCTTTTGATTATTTAATTTTCTTTTAGGATAGAGGCTCCCTTTGGCTATTTTTTTCTTTTTTTTTTTGTATAAATTATCCTTTTTTTCTGGCTTGGGGGGGGGAAGAGTATTAAGAAACTTTGTAACACTGCCAACTAGAGGCTTGAAAATATTTTATTTGAATAGGAGAGAACTGTAAGAAGACTCCTTCTCAAGGACATTTTAATGTGATAAGATAGAGGGAGAGCACAGCAAAATCTTATTACAGATGTTTTCCTGGACTCTTATCAATATTTCAACACTCGAGGCTTGGCTTTGAAGCTGGTGGAGAAGAGAGTCATAATAAGAGCCTTGGACAACTAAATAAAGTGCAGTGTGCTTTCTTATATTTTTTTTTCTTTACTTGTGATACCCCTACTCACCAGCCTCTTTGTAAATTCCAATTCTAGTAATATTCTTATTTTTGCTTTTTATTTCAAAGGGAAAGCCTCAGAGCTTTTTCTTTATTTTTCTTTTTTTCTCCTTATTTTTACTGGGATCCTTTTGCTTTTTCTATCCATGTTTTTGGACCACTCTGTTTTTTCTTTTTGATTATTGAGACTTTTCAATTGGATTAAGGTGTGAAGAACCTGAAGGAATTTCTTCTTTTCTTTTTTATTTTTCTTCTTTTTTTTCTTAATCAATATTATTATTTTGGGGAGGTTTTTTCTTTCTATTTTTCATTTTTTATGGTGGACTACTTCATAATTGGATTAGGGTCTAGAAGAACCTGAAGATCTTTCTTCTTTCTTCTTCCTTTTTTCCTTTTTGTTCTTTAGTTTTGGGCCTTTTACTATTGGATTTTTCCATTTTGGATTATAATTGGCTATTCTACCAGTTGGATTAAAAGTTAAAAAGAATTTGAAGATTTGGAAGCATTAAAATGAGCAGGAAACCAATATCATCTGGCGTTTCTACTTCTACCTCTGCCTCCCCACCAGCTGGAGGACAACATTTAATTCAGACAATGTTGAAGCAAGATAAAGAACAAGAAAAAGTAACTTTACAGATGATTATGCAAGGAATTCAAGATCTCAAGACAAAATCAGACACCATTGAACAAAGAATAGAGAAGACTGATGAAAAAGTGGAAAATATTAAACAAATGATGGTGAAGTATGAGGAGAGATTCCAAAAAATTGAGGAAGAAGGGAAACAAAGAGAGGAGAAGATTGGAAATATTGACAGTAGATTAACAGTGGTTGAACAAGATAAAAGTGGGATGTTGAGGTGGGAGATGGAAAGGTCAGAATTTTATCTCAGATTTCAAAATATAGAAGAAGAAAAAGGACAAAATTTGGCTGCGATAATGATAGAAATTTTGGCGGATGCTTTGGAAATTACAGAGGAAAAGATGATGGATGGAGTAGATGAGGTATATCGAGTTTATACAAGATATGCAATGAGAAATAAATTACCAAAGGAAGTTCATATTGGATTTACCAAAAAATCCATTAAAACACAAATATTACAAGTGGTAAGAGAGAAGACATTGAAATACAAAGGCAAAGAGATTGTGGTTTTAAAACAAATACCTAGAAGAGTGAGAGAGATGAGAAGAGAATATCGATTTCTGACCAAAATGCTACTGGAAAACGAAGTGAATTATAGATGGCTGATTCCAGAAGGATTAATGTTTACGTGGCAAGAGCAGAGACATAGAATTGACTCAATTGAGAAAGCAGAACTTTTCCATGCAGAATTTTTTGGACGAAGAGAAGAGGAGGCAGAGAAAGAGGTCTCATTAATTGAGTTTCAAGAGGAACAACTGGAGACTGAAAAAGAGAAAGGTGCAGTAGGTGGACAGGTGGATTGTAAAAAACAGCGTGAATTGAGATCCACGAGAGCTGTTAGACCTAAATATAAAGCATAATCATGGAAGAAAAAAAACTGATTACAATGAATATAAATGGACTCAATTCAGCTGTTAAAAGAAGGAAAACTTTTCATAAATTAGAGAAACTAAAATTCGATATAATTTGTCTACAAGAAGTTCATATTAAAAAACAACATGAACAATTGTTAGTACAGCCAAAACTAGGGAAAACATTTACTTCTTTGACTCAATGTAAGAAAAGAGAAGTGGTTCTATACATTAAAGAGGCTATCCCAGCAAAACTGATCTACACGGGTGAAGACGGAAGAGTATTCATGGTGAAAATAATGGACAATAATATGAAAATACTCTTGATTGCAATTTATGCTCCGAATGATAAACAAGAAGAGTTTTATAAAAAAACTACACATGAAAATAATTGGACTGGACTATGTTAATATAATTATGATGGGAGACTTTAATGGAATTGTGGACAATAAACTGGACTATATAACAACAACAACAAAGCAAAATAGAAAGACTCTCCCCAAATCTTTTTTTAAAATGACAGATGAATTAACTTTAAAAGAAATTTGGAGAGAAAGAAATGTTAAAGCTAAACAATATACTTTTTATTCAAATAGACATTTATCATGGTCCAGATTAGATATGATTTGGATCTCATGAAAAGGGAATTCTGATTCTGGAATTCCCATACTAAGATGGACAAATCCCTTTTGAACAAAACTGCTAGCTCTTCCTTGATGGGTTGCTAAAGTCTAGGAAGACCCCATATTGTGCACTAGTTAATCTGTAGAAGAGCTCCCACATCCAAAACTAAAGATGGAAAATGTCTGCTCTTGAATGACCCAAAAACACATAACTACTATGTCTTGTTAGAGTTTTACAGGCTTCAGGTCCCAGAACATGAACTATATAGCATTCCTTGGTCAAATTGGGATCAAGATATACAACTAAATATTGTCAACATAGTGATGACATTGGACATCATTTTGGTATGTGTGTATGTGTAAAAATAAAAAATAAAGGGGCAGAAATTTAATGTTTTATTTTTCTGTAATTTCCACCAGTTCAATAATCCATGCCTACAGAGAAATCTCATTTACTGTGGCTGGGGTTACCCCTATGTAAGCACATATAAAATTTCATCAGTCTTTGCTCTTTCTTTGATTTTCTTAAAAATTATTTTGGCAACTCCATATATTTGGTATGCAAGTAAGGAAGACTTCCTATGAATTATAACAAGATTTTAAAAAATGGTCTTGACTTGTCTTCTTGTCAAGATTAGAGGCAAGCAAGCAAAGGATAGTGAAGGACCTAAGGCCAAATGCAGCTCTTGAGCTAATTCTATATGCCTAATTTTGAAATGCCTCTAGTCTACAAGCCTCTGTTTGCAGAGGCCTCTGTTTAGAAAAAAATATGTCCCTTCTTCTGTTATGTGACAGAGGCAGTTCAGAAAGAAAATCACCCATTTTTCACTCTTGCTCTGCTCATTTTAGGCTGGCAACTTCCCAACAGATTACTTTGTAGGAGAATCAGTCCTCAAAAATCAAATGCAAGAACATGTAAGAAGGATGGATAAACAGCAGTTCTGTTTTCTAGAGAATATCAGGTTTTTTAACTAGTTTTGAAAAATTGTGAAATCACACTTATTTTTAGAATTTTCACTCTGAATGCAAGCATTTGTTTCACTTAATTTTTTTTAGAAAAGAAGTCTGTATGTTGGGAGCCCAAGCAAGGGCCAGTTACATTAGTAAAAGCAAATAGGTAGATGATTAGAGAAATTTATTTATTCTATTGTGTTTTTATTGATTCCATTATGTTTCATTTTTGTTGGAATTGCCCCTTTTACTCCATACCTTGACTCTGATAACAATGATTAAGAATCAGACTAGGTATGACAAAGCCCAGGTTTAAGTTTATCCTCAGATATGGAAACTTATTTGGAAATTTTAGGCCACTCATTCTCTTTACCTCACAAATTTTTTAAATGCATATAAAATGAAATGAAAACTTCATTTAAGCTGCTTTGGATTTTGGGATGAAAATCTTGGATATAAATCTTATAAATGAGAAAATAATTACTGTTGAGGTATTCCCCATTAGAAGAATAAGTGCACTCAGAGAAATGTAGTGAGAGTGGTGTTGAATAAGACACAACCAACATATAGATACACTGAATAGTAAAATGTAGGTTTTACTTCCAGTAAATGGGTAAACCAAGTCCAACAAACAGTCCAAATCATACATGGTTAAAGCAGGTAATATTCAATACAATCAGTCCAGGGATAATCCAAAAACAAAGTCCAGTATCATAAACAAAGTTCAGTAAACAGAGTTTGCTAACAGTTTGCAAGACTCACATCAATACCAGCAGAATGACTTTCAGGCAAAAGGCAAAAGGGAAATGCAAGAAGAGAGCAAACCAGGTTTCTGGCTCCATCTTATGGCCGTTGGAGGAACCTCAGCCAATCACAATTACAGTAAAGGTACAACAGTATTAAATGACTATACTGGTTTATATATTGCCAACCCAACTGTTAGGTGACTATCATTCCTAACATTGTCCCCTTTGGACAATATATAAAACCTTACAGTTTAAGTCCATATTCCTCACAGCAAGTCTTACATTTTACAGTGCCTTGGGCTTTCATAAAATGATCTGCAATGTTATTCTCTGACATGCAATACTCCAGTATAATCATTTTACTTTGAACACATTGTCTCACATCCAGATATCGTAGATCAGTGTGTTTTGATCTTGTCTTTACAGCGAGATTGGAAGCCATCTGAATTACTGATTGGTAATTCCAATTGGTTACTGCCCTTTCAGTCTTACTTGTGATGGAATATGTACCCATGCTGGAGCTACAAATGTGTGTAGATAACTTAAATTTGGTTTTCTGCCCTGCCATTGAGTGAATGGCAATTTATCAGTTGTTGTGTTCACCACATTGTTTAACAACATATGCTTGCTACACATTATGGCTTCACCCCACAGTGTTTCAGGCAAACCTGAATTGGATAACATAGTGAGAGCCATGGCTTGTAACATTTGCCCTCTTCATTCCATAAATGAATTATGTTGTGGCCTGTAAGGTGCAGAATACTTATGCTCGATATCAGCCATTTCTAACATCGTTTGGAATCTATTGTTAATAAACTCAGTCCCGTTATCTGCAACTAAAGTAATTACACTACATCTCATTTTTCTCTCAAGAAATCTTAGCCAATTAAACAAAAGTTGGAACATTTCTACTTTGTTTTTCATTAGAAAGCAGAAACCGTACCGTGAGTAATGGTTATACTCAAAACATAGCAGGCACCTCCCAAACTGGGTTTCTTAGGACCAGTTATGTCTGCAAACACAACCTCTAAAGGTTTTTTGGTCTTAAACCCATTCAGTCTGTTTGCTGGAATAACCTTGCTTTTCTCCAGATTATAGACATTACAGATTAAGTACTTACCAAAGAATTTTAATTTTACTCCCTCTGACAATTCGACAGTTTGTTTCAGCATTTTGAAATTAATGTACCCCAGACGTCTATGCAGTAAATGCATACATTCATCATGTGGCTTAACATTGTTATAAACCGAGCTAGCCATCTGCAACTGGTCATCATGTATCACATATCAATCATTCTCTAAAGTAGCAGTAACATTTTCACCCTCTTTCTCTAATATACAGTTATCTCCCCTAAAGGTTACTACATAACCAATATTAACTAAATCCCTTACTAATAACAAATTAAATTTTAATTTAGGTACATATAACATAGATAAATGCTCATTTACATATGAACAATATGCAGTACCT
Source organism: Hydrophis major (assembly GCA_033807585.1). Taxonomy (NCBI): domain Eukaryota; kingdom Metazoa; phylum Chordata; class Lepidosauria; order Squamata; family Elapidae; genus Hydrophis; species Hydrophis major. The sequence continues at coordinate 67,061,066 of CM066330.1, forward strand.
TCACCAGATGCTTTCATCTTCCATCCATTTGCCAATGATACATGTTGCTTACTCGTGGACATCTTTACAAACCTCTCTCTATTTCTAGTAATGCACTACGATGGTCCACTATCAATTACCCAAAAATCATGGTTTACAGTTCAATTGCTAGACATAGCTAAATTAACATTCTTCTTAGCCTTCTGGTGATTACCAGTATTCTGTTGTTTTCCCTTCTTACAGAATCTAGCTATATGTCCCCTAGTCCCACAAGAAAAACATTTCCAAACAGTATAGGCAGTTGAAAACAAATCATCTTCTTGTGGTTGTTTCTCTCTTAGTTGATCTCTATCCAGCCTTCTTCTTGCCTCTTCTAATAATTGTCCAGTTATATCAGTTAATGTCAGTTCATTTCTGGTCAGGATTTCCAGTGAAGATACGTAATCATCATAACTTTCATCCAATGAGGAAAGAATGATGTAAACTTGATGCAGCTCTGAAAATATCAATTCCTTTTCATGTAGCTCTTGAAAAATTCTTTTCATAAAGTTCAAATGAGCTAACATATCTCCACCTTTCAGAAGACATGCTCTAAACAGTTTACGTGTAAGATGTATGTGTGCACCTACACTGTCACAAACATAAATCCTCTTCAAATTCTTCCAACACCTAGCAGCAGACTCTTCTCCACGAATATGGATTAGCTGCTGGTCACTCAGTGTTAGTCAATTATACAAAGAGATCATTCGTTGTTCCATTTAAAGTCAGCTAACTTTTTGGCATCATCCTCATTATTTGGATCCCAAGCATTTGCATCTGGTGGATCCTGAACTGCAGCACATAACCCTTCCCTACACAGAAGTAGACTGTATTTCATAGACCAGGAAACGTAGTTTGTTCCATCCAACTGGATTATCATTGATAGACTTGTTGACGGATCTTGTGCCATCTTTACCAGGACAGTAACCCACAATTAAACAGTAAACAGCTGTTTGTATATGGTACTGTGTATTCACACTAACTCTCAGTTAACTGAGCCTGGTATAAATTGGGCCCATAACCAGTATTGAGGTATTCCTTGTTAGGAGAATGAGTGCACTCAGGGAAATGTAGTGAGAGTAACACACAACCAACACACAGATACATTGAATAGTAAAATGTAGGTTTTACGTCCAGTAAATGGGTAAATAAAGTCCAATAGTCCAAATCATACACAAAGCAGGTAATATTCAATACAATCAGTCCAGGGATAATCCAAAACAAAGTCCAGTATCATAAACAAAGTTCAGTAAACAGAGTTTACAAGTAAACAGTTTGCAAGACTCACAGCAATTCCAGCAGAACGACTTTCAGGCAAAAGGAAAATGCAAGAAGAGAGCAAACCAGGTTTCTGGCTCCATCTTATGGCCATCGGAGGAACCTCAGCCAATCACAGTTACAGCATTCTCTTAAAGATACAACAGTATTAAATGACTATCCTGGTTTATATATTGCCAACCCAACTGTTAGGTGACTATCATTCTTAACATTTAAAAATGAAATTACAGAGTTGTGCAACATTTTTGATTCAGTTCCAAAAAGGGTTTTCAAAGAGTCTGCAACTCTTGAAAGCAACCATGTTGTTTTGTGATCACTTGGCTGCCCTTTGCATCTGCCACAGAATTCTAAGAAATAATACGGTTGCATGGGAAGAATGAAAGATTCTTGGGAATATTAAAAGTAGAATATTTTCCCCAAAGGGAGAAATGGAGAAACATACTCTCAAGGCAGAAAGCAGACTCAGTCTTAATAGTTCCAAGCAGATATTTGGGGCCCATTAAGAAAGGCTAGGCCAATCTATTCATAAACACCTTTAGGAATTTAGATGGGGTTAAGCAAGGGCAGGACATGAACTTAACTCTATACATTAAGAAAAGTGGAAACAATACCAGTCCTTTAAGAAAGGCAGGCTATAGGCAATAGATGACAGGATAAAATCAGTTACACATGCCTGACAGGATTAGGACCAAAGAAGTAATAATAACTCGCAGCCAGCAGGCCATGCCCATGACCAGTTTAGTGAAGGGGGGAAGCCCCATACATCACGTGATGCCGCCATGATGATGTAAGTTTGACACCCCTGATTCAAACCCATCATGAGCTTTTGCAAAACAAGTAAAACCAATCAAATAATAAAAACACACAAGACAAGCTTCCAGATTACAGACTGCTGTAAAAACTGTATAAAATTCCATGTAAAACTAAACCTGACCCAGAACTGCATGCTGTGTGTGTGTGTTGGTTCTGTTCACCAATAAACAGAAACTTTCTTTGCAATCATCCTCCATGTTATTTCCAGTGTCTTTCTCCCAGCTTGGAACTAAACCAGATGGATTTTTCTTCCTAAAGTTGCTTTATGGAGTTCCAGACAGATCCTACATTCACACATGTATGTGCTTTGAAGCATCACTTTGGAATCAAAATTAAAGAACTGCACAGCCGTATTGCATGACTTGAAGGTTCTACCTGATCGCAGGCCCTGAGATAAGCCAAACAGTCCTAAATGTTGACCCTAATTTGTGATGCAAATACTCTCCAACACTGAATAGGGAAGACTGCAATCAAACCTTTTTTTTCATTTTTGGTACTTTTGAGGATAGTCACAGGAGTGTGGGTGGGGGGAAGTCATTCCTTTCTCCCTACTGAGTCACTCAGCGTTCTAAATAAGTGGCTCAAGGCTTTTGTATTTCTAGCTGTTTCTGCCTCAAATCTTTGCAGCACAAAAAGCCAATACTGGAAAATGATTGCTCCTTTTAAAATGGAAAGTAAAAAATTATTCTGATAAGATGACTGTAAATGAATCTAAAAATTACTATGACGACCATTTATTCAGATCAGGATGATTGGCAGCTTTCCTCTATAGAACCATCAAACTTTCTCAAAGAACAGAATATTTGCCTAACAAATTTGTAAAATAGAAGGAAAGTAACTTTATTAATCTGAATATGAAAGGCTGGTAAAAGAAACAAAGCCAATTCTCAATCATGCAAAGGAGTATACTGAGAAATTTTCTGTTCTTAAAAAAGGCAATCCAGTTTATTTTCATAGATCTAAATAAGAAATAGATACAGATTCTGCAGTTTCTTCTTTGGGCTTTTTCTTTAATTTATCAGTTTTCCTTATAATAAGCCTTTTTAAAAACATATTCTAACAAAGACTTATTCCTAACTAGCAATAGATCAACTGAGATCTATACTTACTAGGTATACAATGAAGTATATCTAGTTCTGATATGGGACAAAAAATTGCATGAAAATAGTTGTTTATTTTTATGGAAATTTACTAGGAGTTGCATATAGTCACATCTGATATTAGTCAGTGTTCCTATTAGTAAAATAGCACAGAGGTATATATTTACAGAGTTCTGAAGTGCCACTGAGAATGCATATGATATGCACGTGTGTAGATGTGAATTTCACACACACACACACACACACACACACACACACACACACACACACACACTATGTATAGCAATAGCATTTAGCAATAGACTTATGTACCACTTTACAGTGCTTTACAGCCCTCTCTAAGTGGTTTACAGAGTCAGCATATTGCCCCCAACAATTTGGGTCCTCATTTTATCAGAAGGATGGAAGGCTGAGTCAACCTTGAGCCTGGTGAGATTTGAACTGCCAAATTGCAGGCAGCTGGCAGTCAGGAGAAGGACCTTGCAGTACTGCACTCTAACTGCACCAATGTGATTCATATTTATGAATACACAATACCACTGAGAAAGAAAAACAAGAAATCCAAGAAGAAACCAGTATGGCTACACAAAATTCTCTCTGGCAAATTGAAAGAAAAAAAGGACAAGTACAAAAAATGGAAAGAAGGACATACAGCAAAGGCAGAATATCAGCAGATAGCCAGAATCTGCAAAGACAAAATGAGGATAGCAAAGGCTCAGAACAAACAAAGACTTGCAAAAAAAGTCAAAGATAATAAAAAAGTTTCTTCCAACATATAAATAACAAGAAAAAAAATCAAGGAAACAGTCAGTCAACTAAAGAGAAAATATGACAAGGAAGTAACAGGCAACAGAGAGAAAGCAGAACTGCTTAACTCATTCTTTGCATCTGTCTTCACACAAAAAGAAACTATAGCTCAACCCACCAAAAATATAACTGTAAAAGACAGACCAGAAATAAAAGTTAAAATAAGCAAAAAAATAGTAAGAGAATACCTGTCTGATCTTGATAAAAACAAATCACTGGGCCCTGATGGATTACATCCCAGAGTTTTAAAGGAGCTGGCAGAGGTCATCTCAGAACCATATCTTTCAAAAATCCTGGAGCACCGGGGAACTACCAGAGGACTGGAAAAGAGCTGATGTGGTTCCCATCTTCAAAAAAGGAAAAAAAACAGACCAAGGAAACTATAGACCAATCAGCCTAACATCAATACCTAGGAAGATACTGGAAAAGATAATAAAAATACAGATCTGCCAACATCTAGAAACAAGTAAAGTAATAACTAGCAGTCAGCACGGGTTTGTTAAGAACAGATCATGTCAAACCTGTTGTGTCCGTCTCAGAAGGAGACTCGGAGTCAGTGACTTAGTTTAGCGCTTTATTGGATCCCGAGATCGGCTCGGGATTCACAGGGAAAAACAGCGGCTTTTATTCTCTGGCCACGGCAGCCGCGGCCAATGGCACTGCTTTGAATCTCCCGCGATTAGTTTCCACCAATCGCGGGGGATTCGCAGCGGGCCAATCAGTGCAGCTCGCTTGACCAATCAGATCGCCGTGCGCTTTAGCCAATCACAGTGCGGCACTTGCAAGTATGCTAATGACTGTACAGAACACCCCTCCCCTCTTGGTATGGTCCTACGTAACATAGTCCTGTAAGTAGGCGGGGCTTCGTACTTGCCTACTTGACCTGTGCAGGTTAGTAGTTGTTTGGCTCCCGGCCAGTTCGGTAGGGTTCTGTGTTGCTCTCTGCCTCGTCGATGGAACCGCCTGGAAGGCCTCGCCAGGCCTTTTGTCGCAGCTCCCTCCCGGTCTACCTGGGATGGTTGAGCTGCAGTTGTTGCCACTTCCATCTGGTCTTTCTGGGCTGGTCGAGCTGGCCTGGCTGCTTCTTTCTGGTGAGGCTTCGAGCTGGCTGCTTGTTGGTGAGTATTGCTGGTTTCTTTCTATTGGTTTTTGGTTCCCGGGGTATTCCTTCCCCTCTTGGTTTGTGTTATGGGGGCTGTCTGTGTCTGTTTGCGTGTCGGTTGTGTTTCCCGTGGTTGTTCTCGATCTTATTTGATCGATGTGTCGTTTCCATGCTCGTCCGTCGGTTGTTTGCAGCCGGTATGAGCGGACACCTGTCAGCTGGGTTATGGTTGCCAGTACCCAAAGTGGATCTCCAGTAAGGTTCTTCACGTAGACTGCGTTGCCTGGTGAAAATGTTCGGTGTTTGCTTGAGGAGTTTGGGGTTTTTTTCTGGGTTGTATGTGGGGTGCAGCCTGTCAAGGGGGGACCTTAATTTCCTCCCCATTAATAGTTCTGCCGGGCTTTTGTTGGTTGTTGTGTTTGGGGTTATGTGTTGTATAAAAAGCATTTTGTTTATTTTTTCTTGGATTTCCCCGTGTTGAATTTTTTGGATGGTTTTTTTTCATAAATTGAACCATCCGTTCCGCCCTCCCGTTTGCCGCTGGATGTGCCAGTGCTGTCAGTGCGTGTCATATGCCCCGTTCTGTAAGGAATTTTTTGAATTCCAGCGAAGTAAATTGGAGCCTGTTATCTGACACGATGACATCTGGGAGGCTGTGGGTTGCAAACAGCTTGCTGAGTTGGTCACAGCCTCCGTGGTGGTGGTTTTCATGTTGCTTACCTCCAACCAGTTGGAGTAAGCATCTACTGTGATAAGGAATATATGTCCTTTCGTGGGCCCAGCAAAATCTATGTGAATCCTGGACCATGGTCCCCTGGGGGTTTCCCATTCCAGGATTGGTGCTGCGGGAGGGCTTGGCCTGGTTTCTTGGCAACATTTGCATGTTGCCACCCAAGTCTCGATCTGCTTATCCATCCCTGGCCACCAGGCATAACTCCTGGCCAGGGCTTTTGTTCTAGCTATGCCCGGGTGCCCCTCGTGTAACAACTCCAATACCTTCCCTTGTAACTTTTCCGGGATAACAACTCTATCCCCCCAAAGTACACAACCTTTTTGTAATGAGAGTTCTGTTTGCCGGTTCCGGAATGTCCTGAATGATTCATCGTCATCCTTTTCCGGCCACCCCTTTTCTACCCAATGTAACACCCACGCCAGACACTTGTCTTTATTAGTCTTGCGGGCAATGTCTGACGCGGTTATGGGTAGATCGGGCAGAGTCTCTATGCTGAGGGTGGTTGTCGTGGGTGCTGGGTCGGTGTCTAGGTCAGGTAATGGCATGCAGCTCAAGGCGTCTGCGTGGGTGATCATCTTACCGGGTCGGTGTGTGAGCCGGTAGCTGTAGATGGCAAGGAATTCGGACCACCTTGTCATTCTAAGAGATAGAATGTTCGGGGTGGCCCTGTTCCCTGCCAGGATTCCCAGCAGTGGCTTGTGGTCAGTGATGATGGTGAACGTGCGGCCGTAGAGGTACTCATGGAACCTCTTCACTGCGGCGACGATAGCCAGGGCCTCTTTATCCAGCTGACTGTAATTTCTCTCTGGTTTGGTGAGAGTCCTCAAAAAGAAGGTGATGGGTGCTTCTTTTCTGTTGGGGAGTGTGTGGCTGAGGACGCCGCCGACGCCGAAAGGTGAGGCGTCGCATGTGACTGCAAGTGGTAGGATCTCATTGTATTGGATGAGGACGGCATCTGAGGTGAGCAGGTCCTTGGTTTTGTTGAAGGCGGCTTCCTCACGTTTCCCCCAAGTCCATGCGGCCGCCTTGTCCAAAAGCCTATGCAAAGGCTCCATCGCGGTCGCCTTTTGGGGCAGGAAAACATTATAGAAATTAAGCAGTCCTAGAAATGCTTGCAGTTCCATTTTATTCTTGGGCATGGGGGCTTCTTTAATGGCTCTGATTTTTTTCACGGTTGGATGGATGCCGTGCCGGTCTAGGAGGTATCCAAGGAACTCGACCCGCTCTGTGTACAGCTGGCATTTCTCTTTTTTCACCTTTAGCCCGGCCTCTTTGAATTTGGTTAGTACCTCCCTTAACGACCCTCTAGTTCTTGTTGGTTGGCCACTGACACCAGTATGTCATCGAAGTAGGGCACCACCCCCTTAATTCCTTGCAAGAGTCTCTCCATGAGGCTCTGGAAAATTCCCGGAGCCACGCTGACTCCAAACTGGAGTCTCTTACAGCGAAACGCTCCCCAGTGGGTGACTATGGTCTGCACCTCGGCGGTTTCTGTGTCGACCGGCAGCTGTTGGTAGGCTTGCGCCAGGTCGAGCTTTGCAAAAACCTTGCCTCCCCCCAGTGAGTGTAGGAGGTGCTGCACTACTGAGACGGGGTAGGCACTTTGTTGTAAGGCGCAATAGTCCCCGCAGATTCTCACTGACCCATCGGGCTTAACTGGGGTGACTATGGGTGTCTCCCACCGGGCATGATCGATTGGCTGTAGGACCCCTTGTTTGATGAGCTTGTCAATTTGCTCGTCGATTTTGGGCCAGAGTGCAAAAGGTACTCGCTGTGGTTTTAGGCATATCGGGGGAATGCTGGGGTCTAGGCTGAAGGAAATACGGGGTCCTCGGTACTTGCCTAGGGTGCCGTCGAACACTTCCTGGAAGTCCCATGCAAGTTGCTCTTCCCAGTCAGCATCTGCGACGTGGTCGACGCCCATAACTTCGATCCTGAGTGGTGCGAACCACTGTAGTCCCAAAAGGCTGGGGCGGTCTCGGTCCATGATCGTCAGGGGAAACTTTGCTGTGCGGCCCTTGAAAGTCACTTCAAAATGTCCAGTTCCGACTACCGGGATGCAGTTCCCCTGGTAGACTTTAAGGATTAATTTCTGGGTTTCCAACCCCCTCTTGTGAATCGTGGGCACCAAATGCTTGATTTCTCGCCAGGCAACCATGGAGAGGTAGGACCCAGAGTCCACCTCCATTTTGCATGGTTCGCCTTCGATGCCCACTTCCACGTAAATCTTTCGGGCGTCTGCGCTTGATGAGTGGCTGATGATGACCATCTGGTGGGTTTCCTCTTTATGACGGGTTTTGCCGCTTCGTTGGCCCCGTCTGTCTCGGTTCCAGCAATTTTTGGCTTGGTGGTCTCTGGCCCTGGAGGGGGTGCCGTCTCGTCTCTGGTTGCTGTGATCTCACTGTAGGGGGCTGTAGGCTTTCCTCAGTTGGTAGACTCGGGTGATGTGACCTTTTTTATCGCAGTGTCAGCAGATCGCATAAAAAAAACTGGCACTCCAATCGAGGGTGGTCACCTCTGCCCCGGCACATGTGGGTCCCGACTTATGCCTCTGCCGATCACGCCGGTCTCGTCCCATCTAGAGTCGATGGATGTCTTCTTCCTCGTCCATGGTGTCGGAAGCAGAGTGGAAATCACCATGATGGGTGGTGGTCTCTTGGCGGCTTGCTTCTGGGTGGGCCTCAGTCACCAGGCTCGTCTCGATGGTCGCGGTGCGTTCTCCGGTGTCCGGTCTCTGCATTCGATTTGCCGATTTCCAGGTTGCCTCAGCTGCGGTGGCTTCGGCGAGGGCTTCAGCGAGGGCGATGTCGCCTGTTGCCATCAGATGGCTTTGGAGGATGGGGTCTCTGAGCCTGAGTACGACACGGTCCCGCAAAGCTTCGTCATGTCCAAGAACCTGCACATGCCCCCTAGGCTCCGTAGAGCAACCACAAAGTCACTGATGCTCTCGCCCGATCTCTGGTCTCACCGGTAGAAATCGTACCACCTGATGAGGGTGGGCATGGCGGGGGCATAGTGGTTTCAGAGCAATGGCTCAAGATCGGCCCAGTCCATCTCCTTCACGTCCCCGGGTTTTGCGAGAGCTTTTGCCATCTTGAACACTGCGGGCCCGCAGTGTGTTAGAAAGACGGCTCTTTTCTTCTGCCCGGTTGCATCCTTCAAGTTGCTACTTTCGAGAAACATTAGGAATCGGTCTGTGTACGATTCCCAGTCCTCGGCAACTAGGTTAAACGGTGCAGGCAGTGCGATGCTGGCCATCTTGTCGGTCTCGCTTCCTCAGGACACGTGCTTGATGGAGATTAGTCTCGAGATCCCACCTTCGTCGCCAGTGTTGTGTCCATCGCGGAAGGAGACTCGGAGTTAGTGACTTAGTTCAGCTCTTTATTGGATCCCGAGATCGGCTCGGGATTCACAGGGAAAAACAGTGGCTTTTATTCTATGGCTGCGGTGGCCACGGCCAATGGCATCACTTTGAATCTCCCGTGGTTAGTTTCCACCAATCGCGGGGGATTCGCAGCGGGCCAATCAGTGCGGCTCGCTCGGCCAATCAGATCACCGTGCGCTTTGGCCAATCACAGCGCGGCGCTTGCAAGTATGCTAATGACTGTACAGAACAAAACCAATCTTATTTCATTCTTCAACACAGTGACTAAATTAGTAGACCAGCAAAATACTGTGGACATAATATATTTAGATTTCAGCAAGGCATTTGAATCTTACTACTTCTTAGTAAGCTAGAAAAAAGTGCAATAGATAGCACCACCACTAGATGGATTTGCAACTAGCTGGCAAACTGTACTCAACGAGTAGTCCTTAATGGGTCTAAGTCTACATGGAGGGAAGTAAGCAGTGGGGTGCCACAAGGTTCTGTCTTAGGCCAAGTATTCTTCAATATCTTCATTAACGACTTAGACGAGGGAATAGAAGGGGAACTTACCAAATTTGCAGATGATACTAAGCTGGCAGAAATAGCTAACACCCAAGAAGATAGGCTCAAGATCCAGATGGATCTTTACAGACTAGAACACTGGGCCATATCTAATCACATGAAATTCAATATAGAGAAAAGTAAAGTCCAACACTTAGGCAAGAAAAACCAAAAGTACACGTATAGACTGGGTGAAACCAGGCTCAATAGTAGTAACTGTGGGAGGGAACTTGGAGTCCTAGTGGACAACCAGCTAAATATAAGCAAGCAATGTGCAGCCACCGCCAAAATAGCTAATGCAATCCTAAGTTGTATTAACAGAGGGATACAGTCAAGATCAAGGGAAATACTAATACCACTCTATAAAGCCTTAGTAAGACTACACCTAGAGTACTGCATCCAGTTTTGTTCATCACATTATAAAGAAGATGTCGAGACTTTAGAAATAGTACAGAGAAGAGCAATCAGGATGATTCGGGGACTGGAGGTTAAAACATAAACCGAATGGTTGGAGGAACTGGGCTTGGCTAGTCTAGTAAAGAGAAGGACCAAGGGAGACATGATAGCGGTGTTCCAATGTTTGAGGGGTTGCCACAGGGAGGAGGGGGCCAAGCTATTTTCTAAAGCTCCTATAGGCCAGACAAGGAATAATGGATGGAAACTGAACAAGGAGAGATTTAACCTGGAAACAAGGAGAAACTTTCTGACAGTGGGAACAATCAACCAATGGAACAGCTTGCCCTCAGAAGTTGTGGGAGCGCCATTAGTTTCAAGAAGAGATTGGACTGTCATTTGTCAGAAATGGTGTAGGGACTCCCGCTTGGGTGGGGGGTTGGACTAGATGACCTACAAGGTCCCTTCCAACTCTGATTATCTGTAATCTATGTAGTATGTATTATAACATTTAAATTAATGGGGTTTACACATGAAGGTGGGTTAGAAAATTGCTGTTTGTATGTACAAAAAATTCTGTACAATCTGTAATGCTTCCTTTTCTAATTTGGAAAAGCAATGTTAGAATGTCACCACTGTATGCATTTGGACAATCCAGATCTAGAAATATTAACATAGAAGCAGAAAAAACACAGAAAACTGATGGCAGAAACAGAAACTGATGGCAGAAATCCCTTTGAGGTTTTGTTTGCTTGTTTTTGTTTTATTTTTAATTCATTTATTTATTATTTTAAATTATTATATTTAAATTTTGTTCATGTATTTGTTTGTTTGTTATTTTTTGTCAGATGATAGGCATACGTTTATCCCAAGCACATCTAAACTCAGTTGTAGATGATTGACCCACTACCTCCACTGGAAGTTGCTTCCATTAATGAATTAACTATCATTATTTAAGGATGAATCATTCTTATTAAGGATCTGATTCAAGTAACAGTGACTTTTGAAAGCCCAAGTTGAAATGCTATCATGAACTGGACTTCTTTGCCTTCCTTTGAGAAACTACAGGAGATAGAAACAGATGTCTTAAACATTCTTTGTTGCTATTGTATATCTGAGCTATTGATTACATGTTGGATCGTGTATCTCAGGGATGGATAACATAGCTGATTTTAAGAAGAATCTGGAATTTTAAGAAGATGTTATGAATGCTTTCATAATATGGCTACTGGAAGGAGTAATAATAAATAAATAAGTGACAAATGAAATGAAAGAAATCACCCACTCATTTATCAAAATAATCCTTTTTAGAACACATAATCAAGTGAAGCAAGCAGCATGATATACATCCCAGCTTATTCCAGCAGGACTTTAGACTCTCCAGGATGGTGAAGATGACAAAAACTTCCCAATTTTGCTTGGGATTATTTGTGAGAGCAAGATGGTCTTCTTGGTTTGGGTGTGTTTCTTGCTTGCTTATTTCAACAAGTCTATGGCCTTTTCTTAGATTATGGCTGGCTCTGTCATTCAGTTAAATAAACAATGGCTTCAAACATGTGATTTGAGGTTCATGCAGTTACAGAACAACTGTTAGATTTTTTTTTTATATGGTAGTTACATTTATATTGCCTGGGAGGAAGAAATAAATCCATCTGGGTTTCTACTTTAAACATAAAAATAACATGACCTGTATTGGCTATATATGTCTTTACTTTGTTGGAGCAGGACATTATTTACAGCTCAGCATCATATCTTGGACCAACCTCTCTAAAGCTTTTTGACAGCTACCTCTATCTCAGCCCTGATATTAAGCTACAAACCTACATACGCTTCCATAGAATTCAATTCCTTTGCATTCACTCAGTGCAGACAGCTTCTAAGTAGACAAGTGTAGGATTTACAGGTTAACTTTTCTAACCCTTGCTCTTTTATTTTGTAGCAACTTTTTAAATTAGATATTGTTGTGTCCGCGAAATGATGCCAGGAGTCGGTGACTTAGTGCAAAGCTCTTTATTGATCCGCTGGAACCGAACTGGCGAAAGGAAAAAAGCCCGCAGCTTTTATTCCTTTCGCCGCGGCGGCCGCGACCAATGGCACCGCTTTGAATCTCCCGCGGTCTGAACAGACCAATCGTGGGAGATTCTCAGCAAGCCAATCGGCGCGGCTCGCCTGACCAATCGGAGAGCCCCGCGCTTTGGCCAATCAAAGCGCGGGGATCTCGAGTATGTTAATGAAGGACAGAACACCCCTCCCCTCTTGGTTCAGTCCTTACGTGCGTAGTCACGAAGGTAGGCGGGGCTCCACCTGGTCCTACTTGACCTGCGCAACTCAGTTGTTGGCTGGATCCCGGCCGGTTCGGTCGGGATCTCTTTTGCTCCTGCTGCTGTCGTGGGAACCGGCTGGTCAATCGGGCCAGTCTCTTCTCCGTAGCTCCCTCCTGGGCCTTCTGGGTTGGTTGAGCTGCGGGTTTCGCCGCTCCCGCTCGGTCTTTCCGGGTCGGTCGAGCTGGCTTGGCTGTTCCTTCCTGGCGAGGGGTCGTGATGGCTGTGTTCCGGTGAGTACCGCTGGTTTATTTTTCTCTGGGTTCGGTCCCCTGGGTATTCCCTCCCCCCTTGGCTTGCGTTGCGGGGGTTGGGTTCGTTTTGTGCGTCGGCGGTTTGTTGGTTTGCGGTTCTCGACCTCAGTTGGTCGATGTGGCGTTTCCACGCTCGTCCGTCTGCTGTTTGTAGCCGGTACGAGTGTGGGCCTGTTGCTTGGGTGATGACGGCTGGGATCCATAGAGGGTCTCCCGTCAGGTTTTCTGCATATACGTGGTCCCCGGGTGTGAAGGTACGGTGTTTGGTGCTTGAGTCTGGGGGCTTCTCCGGGTTATACGTGGGGTGTAACCTGTCGAGTGGGGACCTTAGCTTTCTGCCCATTAGTAGTTCGGCTGGGCTTTTATTGGTTGTGGTATTCAGGGTTATGTGTTGGGTGAAGAGTAGTCTGTTGATTTTCTCTTGGATCTCCCCGTGGTCTATTTTCCCGATGGTCTTTTTAGTGAATTGGACCATCCGTTCCGCCCTACTGTTCGCCGCCGGGTGCACCGGTGCTGTCAGCGCGTGGCGGATGCCCCTTTCCGCTAGGAATTTTTCGAATTCCAGCGAGGTGAACTGGGGCCCGTTGTCGGAGACAACGACGTCTGGAAGGCCGTGGGTTGCAAAGAGTTTGCAGAGTTCTTTGATCACGGCCTCCGTGGTTGTCGTCTTCATGTTGCTTACCTCCAGCCAGTTGGAGTAAGCGTCAACTGTTATGAGGAAGGTGTGTCCTTTTGTGGGCCCGGCGAAATCTATATGGATTCTAGACCAAGGTCCCCTTGGGGTTTCCCACTCTAGGACGGGTGCTGTGGGTGGGCTGGGCCTAGTTTCCTGGCATCGTTGGCACCTAGCTACCCAGGCCTCTATTTGTTTGTCCATCCCTGGCCACCAAGCGTAACTTCTGGCCAGGGCTTTAGTCCTCACGATGCCAGGGTGCCCCTCGTGTAGCAGTTCCAAAACCTTCCCCTGTAGCTTTTCCGGAATGACCACCCTGTCCCCCCATAGAATGCACCCTTTTAACAACGAGAGTTCCGTTTGGCGGTTTCGGAACGTTTTGACGGACTCGTCGTTGTCCCTTTCTGGCCACCCTTTCTCCACCCAATGCAACACCCGCGCCAGACGTTTGTCTTTATTAGTCTCTCGGGCAATGTCTGACGCGGTTATGGGCAGGTTGGGTAGAGTCTCTATACTGAGGGTGGTCGTCGTGGGTGCTGGGTCGTTGTCGGGTTCCGGTAGCGGCGAGCGGCTTAAGGCGTCTGCATGGGAGATCGTCTTACCCGGTCTGTGTATGAGTTCGTAGTTGTAGGCTGCCAGGAACTCGGACCACCTTGTCATTCGGGGAGACAGAATGTTCGGGGTGGCCTGGTTCCCTGCAAGGATTCCCAGCAGCAGCTTGTGGTCGGTTATGACGGTGAAAGTCCGGCCGTAGAGGTATTCGTGGAATCGTTTTATGGCGGCAACTATAGCCAGAGCCTCTTTGTCCAGTTGGCTATAGTTCTGCTCCAGTTGGGTGAGGGTCCTTGAAAAGAATGCGATGGGCGCTTCTTTTCTGTCGGGAAGGGTATGGCTGAGGACAGCGCCGACGCCGAAGGGTGATGCGTCGCATGTGACGGCCAGAGGTAGGGTCTCGTTGAATTGTATGAGGACGGCGTCAGAGGTGAGGAGGTCCTTCGTTCTTTGGAAGGCGGCTTGCTCCCGTTTCCCCCAAGTCCAGGTCGCCGCCTTGTCCAGGAGCCTATGCAAGGGCTCCGCCGCCGTCGCCTTTTGGGGTAGGAAAACATTGTAAAAGTTCAGTAACCCCAAGAATGCTTGTAGCTCAGTCTTTGATTTAGGGGTGGGGGCTTCTTTGATGGCCTTGATTTTTTTGCTTGTGGGGTGAATGCCGTGCCGGTCTAGGAGGTAGCCCAGGAATTCCACTCGTTCCGTGCAAAGCTGGCATTTTTCCCTCTTTACTTTTAGCCCCGTCTCTTTAAATTTAGTTAGGACCTCCCTTAGTCGACCTTCTAGTTCGGCTTGGTTGGCTGCCGACACTAGGACGTCGTCGAAATAAAGTACCACCCCCTTGATACCTTGCAATAGTCTCTCCATTAGGCTCTGGAATATGCCTGGTGCCACGCTGACTCCGAATTGGAGTCGGTTGCATTTGAATGCTCCCCGGTGGGTGACAATAGTCTGCGCTTCTGCCGTTTGCTCGTCGACCGGCAACTGTTGGTATGCCTGGGCGAGATCGAGCTTGGCGAAAACCTTGCCCCCTCCCAGTGAGTGCAGTAGGTGTTGCACTACTGGGACGGGGTAGGCGCTTTGTTGCAGCGCGCCATTTAGGGTGGCCTTATAGTCCCCACAGATTCTCACCGACCCATCAGGCTTGATTGGGGTGACTATGGGGGTCTCCCACCGGGCGTGGTCTATGGGCTGCAGGACCCCTTGTTTGACGAGCTTATCAATTTGCTCGTCTATTTTGGGTTTAAGTGCGAATGGCACCCGCCTTGGTTTCAGGCGTTTGGGGGGGACGTTAGGGTCTAGGTCGAACGAGATAAGGGGCCCTCGGTACTTGCCTAGGTTTCCGTCGAAGACCTCTTGGAACTCCCGGGCTAGTTGCTGCTCCCAGCCATCATCGGTGACGTGGTTGACTCCCGTGAGGGCGATGTCGAGCGGGGCGAACCATAGCAGTCCCAGTAGGCTTGGGCGGTCGTGGTCGATGATCGTTAGAGGGAGTCGTTCGGTGCGCCCCTTATATGTGATGTTAAAGCTTTTGGTGCCAACTACCAGGATGCGGTTTCCCTGGTAGTCCTTTACAATGAGTCTCTGGCTGTCTACGTCCCTCCTTTGGAGGGTAGGCACCAACCGCTTTATCTCATGCCATGCAATCATGGAGAGGTAGGACCCGGAGTCCACCTCCATTTTGCACGGCTGGCCCTCGATGCGTACCTCGACGTGGACCTTCCGGGCGTCGTTGGTGATGGCGTGGCCGATGGTGACCGTCTGGTGGGTCTCCTCTCTCCGCCGGTTGTCGCCGCCTCGCGAGGATCATCCGTTCCGGTCCCATCGACTGTCCGAGGGGCGATCTCTGGTCCGGGGTGGTGTGCTCTCCCTCCTCCGGTCTCTCTGGTCCCATCGTGCCGGACTGCGGTTTTTCTTCAGGCGGCAAACCCGGGCGATGTGTCCCTTTTTTTCACAATGCCGGAAGATTGAATCGAAAAACCGGCATTCCGACCTGGGGTGGTCGCCGCTGCAACCGGCACAGTTGGTCCTCGACTTACGACCTTGCCGGTTCCGTTGGTCGCGCCCTGTCTGGAGTTGATGGATGTCCTCCTCGTCATCGGACGTGCTGGATGCCGAGTGGAAATCGCCCTGGTGTGTTGTCGTCTCGGTTTTTGTCTCGGTCGACCTCGCCGGGTTGTTGTTTCCGCCGCGGTCCCTCGTGTCCAGTCTGCGCATGCTGTCGGCGGAAGTTCGGGTTGCTTCTGCGGCTGCGGCTGTGGTGAGGGTGTCTGCTAGGCTGATGTTGCCCTTAGCCATCAGCCGGCTCTGGAGGGCGGGGTCCCACAGACCGAGCACGATTCGGTCTCTCAGAGCGTTATTTAGGTTATCAAATTCGCAGAGCCCCCCTAGGCGCCGCAGCTCGGCGACGAAGTCGCTGAAACTCTCACCCGATCTCTGGTCCCGCTGGTAGAACCGGTTGCGCCGGATCAGGATGGGTACCTCTGGAGCGTAGTGCCGCCGGAGAATGGGTTCGAGGATGTCCCAGTCCATCGCGGTTGCATCGGCGGGGTTGGCCAATGCTTTGGCCATCTGGAAGACCTCGGTCCCGCAGTGGGTGAGGAAGACGGCGCGTTTCAGTGGGCCCGAGGCGTCCTTCATGCCGGTGCACTCGAGGTACATGCGGAATCGGTCGGAGAACGATTCCCAGTCCTAGGTGGCGGGGTTGAAGGGGGCGGGCGGTGCGATTTTCGCCATCTCGGTGCTTCGTCTGGCTTCCATCGGACACGTGGTTCAGTTCAGGGTCTGAATCCCACCTTCGTCGCCAGTGTTGTGTCCGCGAAATGATGCCAGGAGTCGGTGACTTAGTGCAAAGCTCTTTATTGATCTGCTGGAACCGAACTGGTGAAAGGAAAAAAGCCCGTGGCTTTTATTCCTTTCGCCGCGGCGGCCGCGACCAATGACACCACTTTGAATCTCCCGCGGTCTGGATGGACCAATCGCGGGAGATTCTCAGCGAGCCAATCGGCACGGCTCGCCTGACCAATCGGAGAGCCCCGCGCTTTGGCCAATCAAAGCGCGGGGATCTCGAATATGTTAATGAAGGACAGAACAGATATGTATAATGTTAAAAGTTTATACCTATTTCATTCTTTTAGTATGGTTATATTGACTCATAGGTGGTCCATCAAAATAGATAAGTAGGTAAATAGATTGATTTTCAGGTCTTAATTGGTTCTCAAGATTTTAAATGATAAAGGACTGAAAGATTCTGCTACTAAAATGGTAGGGTGAGGAGGAGGCAGCCTTCCATAAAAATATTTTCCTATACTATTAAAAACATAGCTATATTTAACAACCTTAGCTCAAGAAAACAAGGATTGTTTCATACTGCAGTGGCCTCAGATCAGATCGCTTTTCTGTCTTGTTATTAATTTTAAACATACTTGAATCAAAAGCCCATCAACATTAAATACAGCATTAGTGTAAGAATAACAGCCTGTCACAAAGGCTCAAATGATGTGTTCGAGTGGAGGAAAGCAATCTTGTTCAAAATTTTAGCAGGGCTGCGTGCCTGCTTCCTCCTTTCAACCACTTACTTGTTCCAGAATCTGTTCACTGTGGATCTGTCCCAATGTATCCAATGTCAACAGCATTCTCAAATTTGTGATATCAGTACTACAAAGAATTGCATGTGTTAATACAATGTATTATGGAAAGCAGAAAGGGGAAAACCTATTAATCAAAGAGGAGAAGCCTGATCCAGCCCCTCTTAAAGAAGCTAAAAGTAAGTGAAAAGCGGTAAATATGATATCATTAAGACCCCAGCCTACTTTCCTTGAACTTCCTTGAACTTCCTTTCAAGTGGGCAAAGGGCAGAGAATCCTTCAGCCACTGAACTCCAGGGTCTGGTGCTCTCTCACACCACAGAAAGGTTGGAAGGGAAAGAGAGAGGGAGGGAGGGATGGAGAGGGAGTGAGAGAAGGAACGAAGGAGGGAGAAGGAGAAGAGAGAGGGGAGGGGGAGAGAGGGAGAGAGGGAGGGAGGGAACAGTCATTGCTTAACTAAAGATGCTGTCTGGACTAACTTAAATTGCATTCACTTATCCCATCAACTGACTGACAAGGTTCAAAACCTAAGACCTCCAAGCTATTTGGGTGCGTCTCCCATGATTTCTTCAAAAATCACCAACAAATTGCAATTTTTATTGTGGCTTAATGAAAATACTATTAAATATATAGGGCAAGTTACTTTAATACTTAATTTAGTGTAAGATAAATTAAATCAAATTTATTATTTCCTTATGACATTTACTTCTTTGTCCCTATACCTACAACATTTTGGAGTCTGGATCCTAATCACACTGTTTGGCCTGATCACACTTACGCACTTAAAGATAGTAAAGATACTGGTGGCAGATAAATGAGTTTAGCTAGTGTGTTTCTCAGCTGGTTCTACTTTATTTATTTTGTCAAGCAATTATAAGATAATAGGTATAAGTATATACATAGTTATACATACATGAAATGGATACATATAAGAAAAATAAAAAGAAACAATAGGACAGGGATTGTCAGCACATTGGTGCGCCTATGCACGCCCCCTACAGACCTCTTAGGAAAGGGCTGAGGTCAATAATAGACAGTCTAAGGTTAAAGATTTTGGGGTTTGGGGAAGAAACCACAGAGTCAGGTAGAGTATTCCAGACACTGACTGTTAAGTTCTGCGCATGGGTGCAAGGAGCAGAGACGAGGCAGTGAACAGTGAACTTCAACTCTTTATTAAGCATAATGAACAGAGCGATCACCTAGGGCAGCAGCAGCCCTTTTATAGGGTTGGCTGCTGTCCTATTAGCCAATGAAAACATGGAAGTGTTAAACCCTTGAACCAATGAGAGTTGGCCCATTAACAGCCAATCAGATGTCCTGTAAAGGACCAATCCGATGTCACTATTATCAGCCAATCAGAAGCACAGGATTAGAACCCTGCTTTTTAAGGGTTCTTAAGGTTGTTAAAACTTTATCAAACACCTTTATTAGTTCATAGCACCCCTCCCCCCTAGGTTCTGTTTGAGGGGTGCAGTAATGTAATCATGTAGATATGCCGGTCGTTTCAATTGCCTATTAGATTTGCGCTGTCCCACCAGTTCTTGTCTGTAGTCTGGTTCCGGTGGAACGTTTTTTGATTTAACTAGTATAGGCGGTACTGCATTCCCACAGGACGATTCTGCTTATCCATGCTTGGCCACCACACGTAGCTTCGTGTGAGCGCTTTCATATGCACGATGCCAGGGTGACCGTCATGCAGTGCTCTCAAAACTGCTCGTTATAACCGCTCTGGGACGATGACTCTCTCTCCCCATAGGATGCAGCCTTTCTGTGAGAAAAGTTCTTTTTGCCAGTTCCTGAAAGGGGTGAAGTCGTCAGGGGTTTGTTCTACTGGCCATCCTCATTTGACCCACCTGAGAACTCGTGCCAGGACAGGATCTCGTTTCATTTTGATAGCGATGTCTCTGGCTGTTAGCGGCGATGAATGTAGTGTTTCAATCTGGAGTGCCGTGAGGGTTGGAGCTGGGTCGTCGACAGTTTCCAGAAGTGGGGCACGGCTCAATGCATCAGCGTGGGGAATGGCTTTCCCCAGGCAGTGTTGCAATTTATAATTGTACGCAGCTAAGAACTCTGACCAACGAGTCATTCTAGGTGACAATATATAGGCGGTTGGCTTGTCTCCTGCTATAATCCCCAGCAAAGGCTTGTGATTGGTAATAATAGTAAAAGCTCATCCATACACATATTCATGAAACCGTTTCAGAGCAGATACAACAGCAAGAGCCTCTTTGTCAATTTGGCTATAGTTGCGTTCAGCTCTCAGTAAGGTCCTTGAAAAATAGGCAATAGGGACCTCACTACCATTTGGTAACACATGACTTAAAATGGCTCCTACTCCAAATGGTGAGGCATCACATGTAACTGTTAAAGGCAAAGTCTCGTTACACTGCATTAAAACAGCATCGGAAGTTAGTAAGTTTTTCACTTGTCGGAATGCATGCTCCTCTCGGTGTCCCCAGACCCAGGTAGCTTTTTTGTCGAGAAGTCTATGTAGGGGCTCAGTTACGGTCGCCTTCTGGGGCAGGAAGATGTTGTAAAAGTTAATGAGCCCCAGGAAAGCTTGGACCCTATTCTTGGGTCTTGGGGCGTTTTTGAACGCTCTTAATTTGCTATTAGTGGGGTGAATGTCTTGCTTATAAATTAGGTACCCCAGGAACTCTACTTTCTCTGTACACAGTTGACATTTATTTTTTTTAACCTTAAGGCTGGAGTCTTTAAATTTCTGGAGAACCATTTTAAGACGCCTCTCTAGTACTTCTCTATTCAGGGCCACAATTAAAACATCATCAAAATATGGCATGACCCCCTTGATCCCTTGCAAAAGTCTCTCCATCAGACTTTGAAAAATGCCTGGGGCCACGCTCACTCTGAATTGGAGTCGGTTGCACTTAAAAGCGTCTCGGTGCGTCCCGATCATTTGTGCCTCTGCTGTTTTTTTATCTACAGGCAGTTGTTGGTAAGACTGTGCTAAATCCAATTTAGCGAAGACTTTTCCACCCCCTAGGGAATGGAGGAGGTGTTGTACCACCGGCACCGGGTAAGCGTTCTGTTGAAGGGTGTGATTCAGGGTGGCACGGTAGTCCCCACAAATCCTTAACGATCCATCTGTTTTGATGGGTGTTACGATTGGGGTTTCTCAATGGGCATGGTCAGTTGGTTCCAAAACACCCTGGGCTATTAATTTATCGAGCTGCTCGTCGATCTTTGGTTTTAGGGCAAAAGGTACCCGACGAGGCTTAAGGCGGATGTGGGCTACTTCAGGGTTAAGGTTAAATGATATCGGGGTCCCCTTGTACTCACCTAGTTTGTCTGCAAAGACGTCCTGGAATTCCTGGATGAGGGCCTCCTCCCAGTCGTCGCTTCTGCTTTGGTGAATGCCGGCTACCTCGATCCCGAGTGGGGTGAACCATTGAAGGCCTAACAAACTAGGCCGGTCGCGGTCGACGATGGTCAGCCGTAATGATGCAGTATGATTTTTGAATGATACTTTGACTTGGCTGGAGCCGATGACCGGAATTCGGTTCCCCTAGTAATCTTTGAGTATAATTCTTTGGATTCTGAGGTCTTGACGCCAGACGGCATCAACTGTTTAAGGGTCTTCCAGGAAACCATCGAGAGGGACGACCCTGAGTCGACTTCCATCATGCAAGGTTGGTTCTCGATGGCGACCCTCACTCGGATCTTCTTTGCATCTAATGATGAAGAGTGACCGATGGTAATATTTTGGTGTGCCTCTTCCTGTCTCGTTGAAGTGACAAGTGTTTTATTTCTGCAGGAGTGGTTGTTCCATTGGTGGTTCAAGTGTTCCCGACTCACAGGACGATTCCCTGTGGTCTGGTGGTAGTTGTTTTCTCTCCGAATTGGGCTGGATCCTTGCTTGCTTCTACAGACCTTCCCGATGTGGCCTCTTTTCCCACAGGAATGGCAGAGCGCGTCGAGGAATTTGCTATCTGATCACGGGTGGTTTGCCCCACAACCCGCGCATTGGTGCAATAATCTTCAATTCCACGGGTTGCATTGGTTGCGTTCGGACCGAAGCCGGTTGACCTCCTCTTCATCACTTTCTGATGGAGATTTGAGGTCCTCGTGGTGGGCCACTGTTGTGTGTCTCTCTAGGCGAAGTGAGGTATTGTGGCGAGTTGACGGAGTGGTGCGTTGGTGCGGTGCATTCGGGCGGCCAACTTCCTGTTTGCTTCTGCTGCAGTATTGGCCATGATCTTGCTCTGTGCCGTTTGGTCATCTTATCCCAGAACTATTCGGTCTCTCAGAGCTTCTTCGAGGTCTGCAAACACACAGAGGCCTCCCAGGTTCCAGAGGTCTGCAATGAAATCCGCAACACTCTCTCCTTTCTGTTGGTCCCTCTGGTAATACTCATGTCTTCAGACAAGCGTTGGTACGGTGGGTGCATAATGGGCCCGCAGAAGGGGCGCAAGGACGTCCCAGTCCATGGATTTCACCTCAGCCGGTTTCACTAGTGCCTTGGCCATCTTAAAGATGGCAGGCCTGCAATGGGTCAGGAACACTGCTCGCTTTTTTCCCGCAGTTGCATCCTTCAAGTTGTTGGTCTCCAGAAACATCTGGAACCGGTCTTTGTACGAGTCCCAGTCTTCTTGTGCCGGGTCAAATGGAGCGGGTGGTATGGCGCCGCCGGACATGTTTTCCGTTGTCGATGTGCCTTCAGCCACGTGCTCTGTTTGGTGCTCTGAGTGTTCAATCAGCTCAGATGTCTCCGCATCCCATCCTCGTCACCAGTGTTAAGTTCTGCGCATGGGTGCAAGGATCGGAGACGAGGCAGTGAACAGTGAACTTCAACTCTTTATTAAGCATAATGAACAGAGCGATCACCTAGGGCAGCAGCAGCCCTTTTATAGGGTTGGCTGCTGTCCTATTAGCCAATGAAAACATGGAAGTGTTAAACCCTTGAACCAGAGTTGGCCCGTTAACAGCCAATCAGATGTCCCAGAAAGGACCAATCCGATGTTGCTATTATCGGCCAATCAGAAGCTCAGGATTAGAACCCTGCTTTTCACTTAAGGTTGTTGAAACTTTATTAAACTTTATTAGTTCATAACACTGACCACTCTGTTGCTGAAGTTTAACAAACATTTTTTAACAAAAGTGTGGAGTATGGCTCTTGCCACAGTTGTCAGATCTTAAAATTTATTTGATAGGGCTGCAGAAGACCATCCTTTTCTGACTAATCTCAATTCTGCTTCTCCAGTTCTGACTAATTCCATTTCTACCAAGGCTCTCTAAACATAATTCAACTCAGCAGGGGAAGTTTTCATTTTACAGCACTTCATTTTAATAGATTATAATTACAAGTTTCGTGGAACATCACAAGTGGATGTGTAAATATGCAGTATTTGATTAAGGAGAAAGTTATCAACAGAACAACTGAATAGGCTTTCTTTAAATTATATTCCCAGCTGCCTGGAATTATTTTTATTTTTTTGTGTATGTATAAAGAGAAAGAACTATAGTATTTGCCTACAATGCAGACTTTGAGACTTATCTTGAATATTCAATGATTTGAATGAAACAGATTCTGTTGATGAAATTTACAGGTATTGTCTATAATAGCAGTAGGACTTTTAGTATTGCAATTGTATATGTATAGATATGAATATGGATATTATCCTACCAAGGATTGTCGTATCAAGGATTGATGCTCATATTTATCATTGCATTTCAAATATTTAATTTTATTGGGACCATAATGCAAAAGAACCCACTAAGAAGCTAAACTTCAGGATTCTATATCAACAAGCTGACTATAAACTAATTCTTTTAATTACATACCTACTTAATTTTATTATTCAAGAATGATGTCATTTTCAAAGGGAGGAAAAAAATAACCACAAAAATATGCTCAATTTAAGTTTAATTTTCTCCTTGTCTTTGCTATTTCTTACAAAAAGATATTTTCATAAATGAAAGTATTTGTTCTATGTTATTAAATTTCCTGTCTACCTTTCAAATATATAATTTTTAACTAAACAACAGACGTCTGGCATGTTTCTATGATAATAATAGTTGAAACTGCAAACATATTAAAATGTAGTGTTTTTTATTTATTTATTTCTAAGCCACCTATCTCAGAAAATGACATGGCAGTTCACAATTCAATTGTATTACAATTAAAAATTGTAATACAATTGAATTGTAAAAATATTTTAAAACAATAAAAGCAATAAAAAGCATTAAAACATTAAAAAAGTATTAAAATGTCTAGTTTGAAGTTTATGTTACCCAATTTCAGGATGGAATGTCTAACTTTTCCATTAAAACAATTTAATGGAAAAATTGAAGAAAACTATCCCCATCCCATTCCTTACTTTACAAAAGTTAGTGGAATGAACTGAATCACGTTTTAATTCAATTGGGAAACTGTCTTACAATTAGAAGAAGAAAAGTTCCTGGAAAGTATGGGATTTATGCAGAGCCTCATTCATGGTCCAACACGCAAAAACTTACATCAAGATAACAGCACATATGTAATGTGATGATGGAAATCCCACTCTTCCAATTTTGCATCATGACGTCTGATGCAAGCAAGTATTTAATGTAAGTTGTAGAACTACATCATGACATATGCTTTCTTGGTTGTTGTAATGCCCTGTGGAAGACACATACCCTGTAAGGTATGGTGAATAAGGCATTTTTATTGCTTATTATATTGTGAACCATCCAGAGCTGGTTTGAAGTCAAGCAGCACCTAAATTGAAATAAATATGGGTGACTCTGAGTAGGACCCCTAACACAAGAATGGACAGAACTAATTCCCAAGATGGTGCAGAGACCTTCCTGACCACACCAACCAACTTCTCATCAAGCAGAAGTTGTTAGTCTATTAAAGTACACAATTTGTGCATCAATTCCATCTGGGGGAAGCACTATTTCATTGTAATGGGTTATGAGAATGGCCTTGGGAGACAGAAAGAAGTACTACATCCTAAACAAAAGTGCTACATTTGGAATATTCCCCTTTCATTTATGAGGTGGACCTCTGCTTTCCTGGCCTTTCTGAAGTATCTGAAGACCTGGCTCTGCTGACTTGTTTGGGGCACATAGAGGAGCATGCAACCTTAGGTAGTTACACTGTGAAGACCCTCTCCCATGTTTTTAATTTCAATTAGTCTATTCCTGTTTGAACTGCCTCCTACTGGGACACTAAATTTGTATGATTTTTACATTTTTAATTGTACATTGCCCAGATAACTTTATGAAGGAGATGGGCACAGTCTCTAAATCTGATATAATACACAGCGATAGAATCAAGATCATGTGAAGTGTTAATACTACTTTATAATGCCTTGGTAAAACCACACTTGGAATACTGCATCTAGTTTTGGTCACCATGATGTAAAAAAGATGTTGAGACTCTAGAAAGAGTGCAGATAAGAGCAACAAAGATGATTAGGGGACTGGAGGCTAAAACATGTAAAGAATGGTTGCTGGAACTGGGTATGTCTAGTTTGATATAAAGAAGGACTAAAAGTGACATGATAGCAATGTTCCAATATCTCAGGGACTGTCACAAAGAAGAGAGAGTAAAGCTATTCTCCAAAACACCTGAGGGTAGGACAAGAAGCACTGGGTGGAAACTAATTAAGGAGAGAAGCAACCTAGAACTAAGGAGACATTTTTTGACAGTTAGAACAATTAACCAGTGAAACAACTTGCCTCCAGAAGTTGTAAAGGCTCCAACACTGGAAGTTTTGAAGAAGAGATTGGATAAGCATTTGTCTGAAATGGTATAGGGTTTCCTGCCTAAGCAGGGGGTTGGACTAGAAGACCTTCAAGGTCCCTTCCAACTCTGTTATTCTATTCTATTCTATTCTGTAAATAAAATGAAATATAATTGTACTTCAGTCATCTTAAACAGACTATCCAAATCAACATGCAACTCCAAGCAATTGTGTTTGCTAGATAACTATAACATACTCATTACAGCCTTGCCAAAGGCCCTTTCTCCATAAACAGGGTATAGGCCATTATGGAAAAGACTGCTGGTCCACTATCATCAAATGCCACAGGGTGGAAAAATAATGTCTTACCACTATTACATAATTCCTAATATGGGCTTTTACTTATGTTTAGTTTGGCTCATACTTTGGACGGTCACTTTGGTCATTTCTAGTGATTTCAGTGCTACTGCTGTTTTTCCTTAAATGAACAGACAAATCAAAACCCTTAGTGGATTATCTGCCTCCAGCAAATCTTAGCAAAAGCCTTCATAGTATATAAAAGAGGAGGAAAAGGAATTGACAAATGTTTGCTACATTAATTTTTAAAAAGACACAGCAAGTATTTGCCATGAACCAATGCATAAATGAAAGAAATGAAAACAGACCTAAATGTTTAAGAAAAAGCAAGCAAATATTTATAAGGAATAGTAAATGAAGAGAAAGACTTCACCGGCAAAATGTAGAATAAATAGAAGATAAGACTCTGAGATGATTCTCAAAATCTTTCCCTAGTACAAACAGAATAACAAAAGTCCCTAGTAGGTTGTTTTGCATTTTAGGTGTTTCTCTACACCAGTGAAAATGGTGCTGTGTATAATTATTCTGTAAAAGAAATATGTTTT
Organism: Hydrophis major; assembly: GCA_033807585.1. Lineage (NCBI taxonomy): Eukaryota > Metazoa > Chordata > Lepidosauria > Squamata > Elapidae > Hydrophis > Hydrophis major. The sequence continues at coordinate 67,087,212 of CM066330.1, forward strand.
AAACACAGCTTTTAACATTCAAAAACAAGGATGAAAATCTTGTTGATGGAGAGATTTAGCAATCTCAACTTTCTAATCCCTCCCACTTTTAACCATATCTTATCTAATTATCAAAAAGACAAAAACAGTATCTAAGCAATCCAACAAAGAGAATAAGGACCCTAACCCTTTTTATGATTTATGACAGTGTAGTAAATAATAGATTCCCTAGGTCCTATTTCCAGTTGAATGTAAAAATATATTTGAATTGATCGAAATAAAAGCACAGACAGTTTTTTTCTTTTTTCTTTTTCTTTTGTTTTACGCATGAGCCTCACTGGCACCTATGCAGAATGCATTTCTTCTTTTATTGTCCAGGTTTTGTTAAGAGTATCACTTTCCTAGCCTTAAACACAGATAATACAACAGAACCACTTGTTTGGGTTGGTTCACGGTCAAAAGCAATGGAAGATCAAGAAGCTGCTGTACAAGGAAACATTCACATTCTCTGAATAGAAGGCAGTGATTTATTTCTTGCAAAATGTATTCAAATTAAAATAATATGATTTACCTATTGAAAGAAACAAGATAACATGTTTGAGAAAATCCTTCCAGTTTAGATACCAACCTCAACATTATATTCATTTGTGCTGTGAAAGTGATCACAGACGTATCATGGTCTCACTTCAAACCATGAATTATTTTGTGCTGTTGATTTCAAATAATTTATTAATGTGGTGTATTGTATCCAAATAGTCATTTTTTTGCCCTCTATGGTCATTCCAAAAATTAAGATAACTTCATTTCATACTTACTTCATTAAATTTAAGAAAAAATAAATCAGGAAATAATTCTTTTTTTGTAATCTTGACTCTTTAATAACAAAACAGGACAATCAAACTTTAGGAAATTTGTATTGTATAGCTCTGATCAGAAAAGCTACATCCAATTCCAATTAAATTACACAAAGAAGATCAAGCATGTCTTTTTGTTAACAAAACAATTTGTTCCAGATACATAGTTGGAATATAGCTATATACTTTCTATTCTGCATTTTACTACTTCTAAATGATCTACAGAGTAAGTGAAGAGATATTTCCAACAAAGGAACAGGAGACAATTGTCAACACTCTGCAAACTTTTCTAAAAGGTGCTTGTAAAGGCTTTGAAGTTTCAGCTTATATAAAATTTTAGCTCTTGCACTTAAGCTGCTATTCATTCATACCAATTTCATTACAGTACATTATGGAATACTTTGATCTTTTGTCACTAAGATTGAAGAGCAAAAGTCATGAAAAGGTTTACTGAAAACTATAGCAAACAAAAAAAATGGGAGACTAGAAAAAATGAAATTTAAAAAACAGAGATATTACTGATCTTTCAGTAAGTTTTATGTTAGATATTAGCATACTCGCCCCTGATTGGTTGTTTTACTGGAGCGGGAATTTGAACAGCTGTCACTAGTTGAAGCCGCGGGCAGCTCTACTGTAAAAGGAGCTGCCACAGCTGCAGTTCTCAGTTCTGTAAGAACGAAATAAAAGAAGTTGGACAAGCTGAGTTTCCTGCGTCTTCCTTACCCACAATCTAACAGTTTAAATGGGAGTGAAGTAGATAGCACAGAGGCAAAGGAAGATAGACTTTATATTTAACTTACTATTTGGCACCATGCTTTCTATATACAAACCAGCTCATTATGTTGGCAATGAATCACTAATTCTGTGTCATCCTTTATGAAGCCTGGATTTAATGGAATATATTTTTTTAATCCTCTAATTATCCATTCATGATGTTTACAGATTATAAATTCAAAAAAACCAACAACACAAGATGGCAGCCACAATGGTTCCATGGAAACTCTGCCTTTTTGTTTATGTGCATCACAGAGCTTTGTTGTGAACATCATGCATCTTGTTGTCCTTTTTCCCTTAGATCACTTTATTTCCTTTCATTGTCTTTATGGTGGCACTGTGATAGCACAGTAATTAGAATGCAGAATTGCAGGCTAATTCTGCCGACTGTCAGCAGTTAGATCCTGGTTGGTTTCAGATTGAGTCAGCCTTCCATCCTTCTGAGATCAGTAAAGTGAGGACCCAGATTGTTGGGGAAAATATGCTGACACTGTAAACAGCTTAGAGACACCTGTAAAGCACTATGAAGCAGTATATAAGTCTGCGTGCTATTGCTATTGCTATTTTCCTACTTCCTGCTTCACTCCATTTATTCATTTGCCGATATCACCATAACATACATAAAGCAAGGCATTTCAGCCATCTGACTGCCAATGGGAGTCTTAAAACTTCAAGTAGTACCAAATGTACCAGCAAGAGTCCTGATCAGTCAGTAAATTCACTGAGTAACCTTTGGGTCACTTATTGGATTATTGTGGGAAGAATCAATATTGTGTGTGTGTGTGTGTGTGTGTGCACGCACAAACACACACACACACACTCACATACATATCTGCATCAGAAGTAAACTTGAAGGTCCAGATTCCCTATCATGGGGGTAAAATCAGACTTTTCAAACTATGAGCTGTTTATTTAGATTTGTGTTTTTCCTGGCTTGTAAAGGCTCCCCAGGAAGTGATGTGTAGTTTTATCCATTTTGTACTTTCAGCTTCTCTGAGGGGAGGGGTCCTTTGACCTTAAAGTAGGCAGTGGTGAGTTCTCCCCCCCCCCCACAAGTAGTCATATCTGGGTTCAATAATTCTGTCAATTTGTATCCAGTTTCCTTCTCTCCCTTGCTTCCAGGAGAACTAAAGATGCTGCTGCCATCAATGTTTAATGTGATAATTGGTACATTCAGTCTTTATCTGGTGGCATGAATTTTTGTATTTGCTTTTGAAGTTGGCAATGTGACCAGATTTGTTTTTCCACCAAAGTGATCTTTGGATTGAAGCTTCCTTATTGTTAGGGGTAATCTGTTTTTACTGGTTTTGGGAGTTGTTATTGGTACATATAGTTAAATGACTCTTTTGACTTCAAGTAAAAATATGTTATAATGGTCATCAACTGTATTGCATCCAGTGAATAGAAGTTGCCAATCAAGAGATGAGAGATCATTGTCTATAAGATCATAGTTGCCTTTTTTGAGGTTATAATTGGGGGTCCTGTCATTATGATGATTTTTGTGTGGACGTATGTTGAGACAAAAGTCAATCATGTTGTGGTCACTGTTGGAAAAGGGTTCTTTAATTTGTAATCCATAAATTGAATTCAAACTATTGCAGAAGATGAGATCAAGGCAGTTAAGTTTTGTATTGTTGGTTACTTGTTGTTCCAGTCCCAGATTTGTTACAGCATTGTAGAAGCTTGCATGTATGGGTTCATTTTTACACTCGTTTAGGGTCAAGTTAATATGAGATAGATTGAGGTCACCAAGAAAGATAAAAGCATGTGGGCAGGATGTTGCCCACGTTAGTAGTGAATTTAGCTTGTTTACATGATTGATGTCATAATCAGGGGCCCTGTAACATAGTAAGAATCGAAATATGATATTTCAGGACAGTTCACAGATGATAACAGCAACAATAACACTCCTCATGGCACTGACTGGGTTATCATAGGGACTGCCTCTTCCTTATAGCCCATACTGCTCAATAAGTTTGCTCCAGATCCCTTCAGTTAAATATTGTCATTACTTGGGACTTGGAAACATGTCTGACCTCTGAAATAGCATCACCCCTGAAATCTGCATGAGTCCCATGCTTCAGTTCTGGGAGTCTTTGAAAAATCGGCTTTGTTCCTAGGCAAGACTTAGGCTGGTTGCCAGGTCCCTATAATATTTTATCCAATTCAGAATTTTCTGGACACAAATGGTTTGTGCTTTTATTGTTTCTTCTTTTTTTAAAAAAATATATGCTAAGATTCTTTAACAACAGTCATTCTCACAGTATATGTTTGCAGTCTGGGATCTGTAGACAAATGGGGGAAAGGGCCAAGCACCATCAAAGGATCACTGTCTGCCAAGAACTTTTATTTTTATTTTGTCTCTAATTCTTTCTTGGATCATTCATGGAAATACAGCTTGCAGTTCAAACTAATGTCAATTTTTTGAAACTAAATAACAGCAATATAAATCATCAAATGCAGTACACTTTGATATAACTAGCCTGAGAACTTATTATAGTAAAAACAACACTAATTAAAGCCACAAGCAATCTGGCTCCAATAATGTTTAAAGCATTTACTGATTTTAATAGTGGAAATATAAAAGTCAAAGAATCTCCTAGTCAAGGGTTGGACAGCTACAGCACCTATACAAACTGTAGACTTTAACTCCCAGAATTCAGGAGCCATCCATGCCCAAGAATTCTGGGAGCTGAAGTCCACAAGTTGTAGATAAGCCATTGTTGCCCACCATTATTCTAGTCAGACTTCCAGAACATAGTGTTTTTCTTTTTTAAAAAAAGAAATGCTTTTTTAGATGTGTAGCATTAAAAAGGCCTTTTGTTCAGTTTTGTGCAGAGAAAATACCAATTAGATAATGGCAAGAAACTGTGATGTTTCATATTTATTAGCCTTTGTTTGTCTTTCACCATTGTCATGCTGCACATAGCTGGAAGAGTCATAGTTCTTTTAATAGCTGTTGAGGGCACATTTTTCTATATATGGAGAAATTATAGCTTCTTAGTATTCAGAATAAAACATGTCCTGATGTTGTTTTGATAGTGAGTGGAAAATAAGAGGATGCTATCTGCTTCTGTCCTTAATCAACTATTTGCCCATTCTGATAATAGTAAAACCAGGCAGTGCAAATAAACCTTTAATAAAGGAAAACTAATCACCAGTTACTGTTATCTAATGCTATAAATTAGCATAGGAGTGTACTTCTCCTTTTTTAGAATTTTCAAGAGAAAAATATTAATTATTAGATATATTGAATAAGGATTAAGGGGGTGCAGTGGTCTAGTGATTAAAACCCTGGACTTGTTGACTGGAAGGCTGGCAGTTTGAGACCCAAACACCACATGATGGGGTAGGCTCCCATTTTTACACCAGCTCCTGCCAACCTAGCATTCTGAAAGCATGCAAATGCAATTAGATAAATTGTCACCATTCCAAGGAACAACCCCCAAGAACAAAGCCTCCGAGGCTAGCAATTCCTCAAAGTTCCATTTTATTAGAAATGTCATATTGGCACATTTGGGAAAACTCAAATCTGAGAGTTCTGGGATTTTCCCCACCTAAAAGAAAGTCAAGAATCCATCCTCTACACCCACAAGTCCATCACATTGTCCAATCATATCTTCATCCCAACTGGAGACTACCCCCAGTCACTCCTCTGCAGATGCAAGGCAATTGTCCTTGACTCCCAGAGAAAGGAATATTGTTGTGGCTAATCCAGTGCTCCCCACAGTCTCCCCCTCCTGCTTTCCCAGGCACTAAATGTGGCAGCCTCAAAGCTCCAAAGGAAAAAATGGCTTCCAATGTTAACAAAAATAGGAACCACTTTGGTGAGAAGGTAACAGCATTCCATCCACTTCAGCATGTATTCATGCTGGACACAGGACACGGAAGCATATTTGGACAACACTGGTCCCCTTGGCTAGGAAATGGAGATGAGCACTACCCTCTAGAGTTGAACATGACTGGTTGGGGAAATCTTTGCCTTTCCCTTTAGTAAAGATTAAAGTTGCAGGGACTGGGTCTACCTTTATATATACATTCAAAGTTTTGCAACTCTAGATACATAGATTCCCCAGCTGTTCAAACATTCTGATGATATATGGATATATGCATTCAAAAGCTACCTGCAGCAGAAGTTCAGCCCATAAGTAACAGGGACATTTTGCTATGAGAGTAGAGGTGACACCTGTGAGTCTATTTCTGTTTGTGCCATTTGAGTGATTGGAGGAAGTACCTAAAAAGGCATATGTTGCAAGATTTGCCTGAATGCCATGGGTCTTTATAATATGTGTGAAGTAATTGCAGAATAGATTTCTTATGGGGATTACCTGGCTTACGCACTCCATCTTTGTGCCCCATTGCCATTAAGTTTTGGTAACAAAACCATTGTGTGGATTCTACATGGCATTTATTCACAAGAAAGTGTCAACACTGAAGTGACCCTGGCCAGCTTGGAAGCTTCAGTGTTGTCACATTGATGAAGAGGGGATAGAGAGGGGGAAATAGAGATAGCTGGGGTTTTGTAGCCAAAACAAAATAGTTCCTATGGGAACCAAGAACATTCCAACAGGTGGCTGGAGAGAGAAGGAGAGAAATAACCAGGCAACCGGCCAGCAGCTAGATTGGACAATGTAACTTATTATTTGGGGATGGGGAAACTTTACTTTTTATTTAGGTGAAAACTGTGGGAACTCTTAGAGTTGGTTTTCACCGGTCTGTGCCAATATGATATCTCCAAATAAAACTGTAATTTGAGGTAACTACCTGCCTCAGAGTTCTGTTTGCTATGTGTGCATTACTTGGAACGCTGAAAGAAAGTATAGTGTAGGATTCTCTAAAAATTCCTTCTCCATCAAATACTGGTAATACCATCAAATACTGGTCATGCTTTTGAACTCCACAGCTAAAAAATGGGGAAAAGAAAGGTAAAGGGGGGGGGATGAAAATGGGGTTCCAAAATTTACTCATATTTTGAAAACAAAATATAAAAAATATCTTAATTTGTAGAGAAGCTACGTGTATTCGAGCATTTTCCTTAATTTGTCAGACTAGTGTGATATAATACTGTATAATGTGAATAGATATATTGTGTCCCATCTCTTATTTATGGCTTTGTAATTCCAAACTAGTGCCCAGAATTACTCAGCTAAATTCCAGGAATAGCTGGGTGAAAAGTAAGCAGAGAAACGTTATTACTATATTGATGTTTTACTAAAATTCATAGAACAGTGAAAATTATAACCTTTTAAAAATATTTCATTTTCTTGTATGCAATAATTAATGTAATATACTGGTGCCAGAAGTGTTCATTTATAGTTCTGTTCTTTTCTTTCTGAAACAATTTAATGCCTCCCTGTTCAAATATTTCTTACATTTTTTCTCTTTCTTTTACTATACCAGGTCCAGCTCATGTCGAAAGAATAACATATTCAAGAACTTTATAAACAGTTGCATTAATTGAAAATGTTATTGTGAACTACATGCTTTAAAAAAACAATAATATTAACTTAATAAGAAAAGACAAGGTCACATTATTCACTGAAAAATATGGATGATTAAAATTGAAAGTAATGTACTTATGAGTGTCTAAGCCCTAGAATGAGCAAGGCCATCCATCCAAACTAACGTCACCAAGAATAAATGAAAATTATAAGAAGGAATGAGATATTGTATGCAAATTATCTATTGAATTATTAAGCTCACACATCATGTACACACAAACATGTGAATATCATATTTATGAAAGGGAAGCAAAACAGTATGTGTTGGCTTCATTATCAGTTGTGAATATATCCTATATTTGTGCATTGCATGCAGTTTCAAAAGAAGAAAGCTAATAAGAAAGCTGACAACCACAATCAAAATGGACATCCATATACAGGCAATCTATTCTCAATATTTTTATTTTGACATTTCTGTAACATTACCATCCTCACCTACACACACACACACACACACACGCATCAATATTTTTGTTTTGTTTTAGTTTTCTTGTTGTTTTCAGCCTCTCCAAAGTCCTCTGTAATAAATGATGGCTTCAACATTCTTCATAGTTCATTCATCTTTTCTTAGTCATGTAGTACTTATAGGTCCTTAGTTTAAAACTCATTTTGCCTCTCTGCTCCTTTTATTAGACAGATAAGAATGGGAATAAGGCTGAAAATAAAAATTACAAAATTATCCAAAGCTTTTATGAATATTGCTCCAAACTAATAAGATAGAATATTGATGAGCATGTGGTACAGCATCATGTTTGTCGATGAAGATTCCATGTTATGGAAATCTAAGAAAGAAATGGGAAATAAAGCAAGACTTTTCTTTCTGTCATATGTGTTAGGGATAACATTGTTTACCCTAACTGGTTTAGGTAAAATAATAAATATGTAATCATAGTTTATAAGTTAAAGTGTCTGCAACTTTAAATATGGGAATGTAATTAAGGGAGTGGTTGTGAAAGCACTTTAAAAGAAGCAAGACGACAGCTTGCTCACTCTCTGGCTTTGATGATCACTAATTACTGCATGGACTCAAGACTGCGTTACTCGAACGGGAGAGAGACAAAGGACTGATTTGTAAGTGAACTGACATAGGATATTCCACACGGACTTTGCTAACTGAATATCCTTGAATGGACTGACTAAATGATACATGACTAATGGACTGTTATTTTGACTATGCTATAAATGGAATAAACTATATTTTTGATAGCACAAGCGTATCTGTTATTTTTACTGTATGTTAATAAACATACAAGCTTATCTCACTCATTTATCTGTGTGCCTCTCTGACTAACGCTGCACATTCTGTTTAGCTTGTCTCCTTAACCCTGGTTGGGGAACACAGGCTTAACAATATGTACGACATTTTTGACATGAGTATTTCCAACACCCACAATGAATAAGAAAAAAGTAATGTACTGTAAAAGGCAGGCAGAGAAGATAGACACCTTAGAGATAATTTTAAAAAAGCTCTTAATGAAGACTGGAGAAAACTTAATTACTGGTATCTCTGAAATGGCCAAATAATGTACAGTTTCTGAAGAACTAAAGAGATTCAAAGCTTGCAGTGAAGAGTGAATAATAATTAAGAGGTGACAATTGGAGAATTGATCATGCTCCATTGTGTGCAAGAAAAATGGTGACAAGGGAAAAGTAAAATCCTAATTGATTTTGTGAGTCAAGGTAATAACCATTGCTTTGAAGTCAGAGTTTCACTTTCTTAGAAGATAAAGAAAATCCCTAGAGTGTCATCGTCAAAATGAAAGAGCAACAAAATTATTCGAAGCTTGGGGGGGGGGGGAGGATAGATCTATGACTACTTTTCATGGCTTCATAGCACCAATATATCCAGTTTTCAATTCCAGAAGTAAAGATAACCACAGCTATCGAAAAGCAATGCAGTTCCAAATTGTTACGGATCACAGACCTTGACCCTGAAAGGAATAAGGAAAAAGGACCAATATTTCAACATTAAAGCAATTTTGCTCTCTGAATTGGAAATGATACACTTTCCACCCTGTTTATGAGCAACAATGCCAGCTGATCAGTGTTTTGAACAGTGAAAACAAGCATTTGAGAAAGAATATACAAAAAGATCCTTCTTTTGTAAAATCTTCACATACACTTTATAAATATTTGTGTGTGTGTGTATATGTGTATTACATCAGTACTATGCAGATAGACTATGCCTGAGTAATGCATTTTGCTACATTGTTCAATTTCTAAGAATGCCAGTTTTCTAAGTGATCAATTTACAAGTGGGATTAAAAAAAATCCAAATTAAAAAAAAACAAAAAACAAAAAAAATAAACAAAAATTCTTGAGAAGACAGATTCAAAGCACACAGCATTTTAGGGGGTTCATGCATCATCATCTTTAAGGTTCTCCTAAAGGATAGCAGGACTGAGACCATATGGATTCATAATGGGGTTAGGGAATGCTGGTCCAAGACCTAGGCATAGTAACAGAACAGGATCACGTCTTTCAGGTCATCGTGGGAAACAGGAATCAAAATTACTACTTGACTCCAAGAGGCTAGTTTTATCAAGGGAATCAAAAGGAATCAGGTACAACAAGCTATTCTGAAGACCTGGCTCTTGACGACAGCCCAATGTTGCTGGATTCATCTCCTGATTTAATTCAAAGGGAACAATAAATCAAAACTTTGTTATTTCACAATACCTGTCAGCTGATTCAGTGATTGTAACATTCCAAAGGTACTTTTTCAAGAGGCAACTGGACTTTCTGGTTTTTCACTGAAGTCATTTCACTTCTCACCCAAGAAGTATCCATTCTTGGATGAGAAGCATGTCAGAGTACATTCATGAACTGGAATAGAGCATGGTAACAAGTCAGCCAATGAATAGGCATAGCAACTAAGTCAGTCAATGAGAACTGTTTGGAAACTGAAGCTAGAAATAGCCTAAGCGTGGCTCTATGTTAAGCTCTGCAGCTCTGAAGCTATGTTAAGTTCTGAGTCTGTCTGTTGAAAATGAAACTGCTTCTCTCCTCAGTTATGTGTCTTGCTTGCCTGCTGAACTAAAGTGAATCTGATGTCTGTTTCTGAGCTCCCAAGTTGCTGTTTTGCTCTGAACATGTAACATGTCTGCTTCTGTCTGAGTTTGCTCCATGTTGGAGAAATCTACAACTGGTATTGTAAAATTTATTTTATAAGTTTATAAAGAAGTTAAATGAAGCCTCAATAATCTGTGTTTACTTTTCTGGCACTGAATTTATGCTGCAATACTCTGAACAAAGCAAAATGTCTTCAAAGAAAAAACAGAAAGTCCAGTTGCCTCTTGAAAAAGCATCTTTGGGACAACCATGACTTGGATGACTGAGAATCTCCATCGACATTCAGTGATTGTAATATTCCTTTAAAATAGATTAGTTAATACTTCTCTTTATTTTACATCACATTTAGTACTTTGATACATTAGGACTAATCAGGGAATATCCCATTTCTGCTTTATCTTGAGTATCATACAGTTAAACTAATAATGAAGTTCTGAAGAAGGGGTTATAATCAGTCCCCTTGTTCCATGCTTCAGGAGCCAAAGCTTTCTGAGCAGTTTATAATCTTTGGTTTCTCTGACATATTGGTATAGCTATAGTTACAAGGAAATACCGTGTAATCTGAATAACATGCAATCATATATATCTACATTTATTCTTAATTAGGTTAAGAGATCTGAATATGCACCATGATTTATTGATAAGATGACATTTTCAAGATTTTAAGGTAATCAAGACTTCTGTGTAGTTTTCTCGTCTCATTTTATGAGTTGTTTTTTAATAGATGCATCAGAGTTGCACTGCACATTATCTTTAATACTTCATCTTTTTTCCTTTACATTTCTAAAAATCAGGAAAAAAGTAACACATCTTTTCAAGGGATCAATTTTGAACAAAAAGATAAAAATATTCATCTTAGAAAAGGAATGGTTAGTCTTCCATGGGAACTTTTTCAATGACAATCACAGAGAAGTTTACCAGAAGTTAAAGATACATTTGAACAATTAAGAATAATTAAACCTTTAAAAAAAAAAAATCAGTTGATATGTCCATATGTACCACAAATACAACTGGGTAAATATATTTAACACTGAAAAATTAGTAAGCAAAATAATTCTGTTAATGAGTATCAAGACAACTCTGTGCTGTGACAGCAACTGTTTTTAAGAGGAATTTCTGCTTCTTGAGGCTGTCTGGCTTAACTGACAAAAATCTCCTTAGGTGTGAAAAGATGGCTGTAATGATCACAGAAAAGAGATTTAATGTATTCCTCACAATTGGTATCCTTATAGCCTTTAAAGCTATGCATGCCATTAAGGTTGGGAATTCAAAAGTTTTAGCTCATAATCCCATGTATTTAAAATCTTATTGATTTGGATCCAGAAAAGCAATTAATGAAGTCTGTTCCTCTTGGAAGAGATAAGAAATCTTCATTATTTTTGCCCCTTCCAAAACAAACGTTGGATCCATTAAAGTATGCCACATGGTACTAACCTATATTAGACATTTGTAAAGTTGTCAGATCTAGACCTGAAAAATAATGTTCATTTTCAATATTATCCAGAATTGGCTATCATTCAGAGGTCAACACCATTGCATTATCCAGACAGGGAAATAAATTTAGATAATTTACCAAATTTTTTATGACTACTTTGCATTTTAACAGTGAAGAGGTTACCAAAGAGATATTGGTTATTCTTAGGATCTAGATATATAGCCTGGGCTTGCCTCTTTTTACAATTCCAAAGAGGCAAGAAGCATATGTTTCACTGGGACAGCCTACATTTCTCCTCTCAGAATATTTTTTTTAATACTGTAATTATTTTATTCTGTGATTTTGTGGTCAGTGGTAGGTCGCAACCAGTTTAACAACCAGTTCTGTGAGCATGCAGAGCATTCAAAAAACACCAATTTGAATGTCTACAGGGCAGCCCTGGTAAGCAGAACAGCTGAGGAGCGCAAAATCCACTGTACTGCATGAATCAGCTGAGCTGAAAAAGACAGAAATATAGGACAGGATAGGGCAGGTGCAGGTGGACGGGGCCATCAGAAATATTGGTTCGCTAGAACTGGTCCAAACCAGCAGCTGCCCACCACTGTTTATGGTATTGTAAGCCACCCAGAGTCCCTTGGTGGAGAGATGAGCAATATATAAATTTAATAAATGAAAAGGTAAAGGTGTCCCCTGTTCAATCATGTCTGACTCTAGGGGGAAGTAATCAACTCTTTTTTTTAGCTGAGGGAACCAGTGTTGTCCAAAGACACTTCCACGGTCATATGACCATATGACTAAATGCTGAAGCACATAGAATATTGTTGACTTTTCACCAAAGTGTTGCCTATTTATCTATTTGCATTCGCTTTCAAACTGCTAAGTTGGCAGGACATGGGACAGGAGCAGGAGTTCACCCCATCATGTGGTACATGGGTGTCTGTCTGCTGACTTTCCTGTTCACAAGCCCAGCATCTTAACTGCTTGGCCACTGCACTCCTATTTAATAAATAAATAATGGTATCCAGCAAGAATTTAAAGAATTATTTTACAAAATATAATGTGCATTGTTTATAGTGGGATTCAGGTTGCTTCATTATGATCCACATCCCATAGTATTTTTCTGTGGGGAAAAAATATCTTCAAGTCACTGAACACGTTCAGCAGCAGTAGTAAACTCTTGCTACTATAAGTGTTATGAACTAATAAAAGCGTTTAATAAAGTTTTAACAACCTTAAGTAAAAATCAGGGTTCTAATCCTGCACTTCTGATTGGCCAATAATAGCGACATCGGATTGGTCCTTTCTGGGAAATCTGATTGGCTGTTAACGGGCCAACTGTCATTGGTTCAAGGGTTTAACACTTCCATGTTTTTCATTGGCTAATAGGACAGCAGCCAACCCTATAAAAGGGCTGCTGCTGCCCTAGGTGATTGCTCTGTTCAGTATGCTTAATAAAGAGTTGAAGTTCACTGTTCACTGCCTCGTCTCCGCTCCTTGCACCCATGCACAGAACTTAACACTGGTGACGAGGGTGGGATGCGGAGACATCAGAGCTGACTGAACACTACAGAGCACCAAACAGAGTACGTGGCTGAAGGCGCATCGACAATGGAAACCATGTCCGGCAGCGCCATACCACCCGCTCCATTTGACCCAGCACAAGAAGACTGGGATTCGTACATGGACTGGTTCCAGATGTTTCTGGAGACCAACAACTTGAAAGACGCAACTACAGGGAAAAAGTGAGCAGTGTTCCTGACCCATTGCAGGCCTGCCATCTTTAAGATGGCCAAGGCACTAGTGAAACAAGCTGAAGTGAAATCCATGGACTGGGACAACCTTGCACCCCTTCTATGGGCCCATTATGCACCCGCCGTACCAACGCTTGTCTGAAGACATGAGTTTTACCAGAGGGACCAATGGAAAGGAGAGAGCATCGCGGATTTCATCGCAGACCTCCGGAACCTGGGAGGCCTCTGTGGGTTTGTAGACCTCGAAGAAGCTCTGAGAGACCGAATAGTTCTGGGATTAGATGACCAAACGGTGCAGAGCAAAATCATGGCCAAAGGGGACATCGATCTTGCCGATGTCATCAAAGACGCTACTGCAGCAGAAGCAACCAGGAAGTTGGCCGACCGAATGCACCGCACCAACGCACCGCTCCATCAACTCGCAAACTATACCTCACCTCGCTTAGAGAGACACATAACAGTGACCCACCACGAGGACCTCAAATCTCCAACAGAAAGTGATGAGGAGGAGGTCAACCGGCTTCGGTCCAAACGCGACCAATGCAACCGGCGGAATCGAAGATTACTGCACCAATGCGCAGGTTGTGGAGCAAACCACTTGTGATCAGACTGCAAATTCCTCAACACGCTTTGTCATTCCTGTGGAAAAAGAGGCCACATCGGGAAGGTCTGTAGAAGCAAGCGAGGATCCAACCCAATTCGGGAAGAAAGCAACTACCGCCAGACCACAGGGAATCATCCTGTGAGTCGGGAACACTTGAACCACCAATGGAACAACCATTCCTACAGAAATAAAACACTTGCCACTTCAACGAGACGGGAAGAGGCACACCAAACCATTACCATCAGTCACGCTTCATCTTTAGATGCAAAGAAGATCCTAGTGAGGGTTGCCATCGAGAACCAACCTTGCATAATGGAAATCGACTCAGGGTCATCCCTCTCGATGGTTTCCTGGAAGACCCTTAAACAGTTGATCTCTGGCGTCAAGACCTCAGAGACCAAAGAATTATACTCAAAGATTACCAGGGGAACTGAATTCCAGTCGTCGGCTCCAGCCAAGTCAAAGTATCATTCAAAAATCATACTGCGTCATTATTGCTGACCATTGTTGATCGCGACCGGCCTAGTTTTTTAGGCCTTCAATAGTTTGCCCCACTCGGGATCGAGGTAGCCGGCATTCACCAAACCAGAAGCGATGACTGGGAGGAGGCCCTCGTCCAGGAATTCCAGGATGTCTTTGCAGACAAACTAGGCGAGTATAAGGGGACCCCGATATCATTTAACCTTAACCCTGAAGTAGCCCCCATCCACCTTAAGCCTCGTCGGGTACCTTTTGCCCTAAAACCAAAGATCGATGAGAAGCTCGATAAATTAATAGCCCAGGGTGTTTTAGAACCAACTGACCACGCCTGTTGGGAAACCCCAATTGTAACACCCATTAAACCGGATGGATCGTTAAGGATTTGTGGTGACTACCAGGCCACCCTTAATCACACCCTTCAACAGAACGCTTACCCGGTGCCGGTGGTTCAACACCTTCTCCATTCCCTGGGGGGCGGAAAAGTCTTTGCTAAATTGGATTTAGCGCAGGCGTACCAACAACTGCCTGTAGATAAAAAACCGCAGAAGCACAGATGATTGTTGTGCACCGGGGCACTTTTAAAGGCAACCAACTCCAATTCGGAGTGAGCGTGGCCCCAGAGATTTTTCAAAGTCTGATGGAGAGACTTTTGCAAAGGATCAAGGGCATCGTGCTATATTTTGACGACGTTTTAATTGAGGCCCCGAATAGAGAAGTACTAGAGAGGCGTCTTAAATTTTAAAGACTCCAGCCTAAAGGTTAAAAAAAATAAATGTCAACTGTGTACAGAGAAAGTAGAGTTCCTGGGGTACCTAATCGATAAGCAAGGCCTTCACCCCACTAATAGCAAACTAAAAGCGATCAAAAACACCCCAAGACCCAAGAACAGAACAGACCTCCAAGCTTTCCTGGGGCTCATTAACTTTTACAACATCTTCTTGCCCCAGACGGCGACCGTAGCTGAGCCCCTACATAGACTTCTCGACAAAAAAGCCACCTGGGTCTGGGGACACGGAGAGGAGCATGCATTCCGACATGTGAAAAACTTACTAACCTCCGATGCTGTTTTAATGCAGTGTAACGAGACTTTGCCTTTAACCATTACATGTGATGCGTCACCATTTGGAGTAGGAGCCATTTTGAGTCATGTGTTACCAAATGGTAGTGAGGCCCCTATTGCCCATTTTTCAAGGACCTTATCGAGGGCTGAACGTAACTACAGCCAAATTGACAAAGAGGCTCTTGCTGTTGTATCTGCTGTGAAACGGTTTCATGAATATGTGTATGGATGAGCTTTTACTATTATTACCAATCACAAACCGTTGCTGGGGATTATAGCGGGAGACAAGCCAACCCCCTATATACTGTCACCTAGAATGACTCATTGGTCGGAGTTCTTAGATGCGTACAATTATAAATTGCAACACCGCCTGGGGAAAGCCATTCCACACGCTGACTCATTGAGCCATGCCCCACTTCTGGAAACCGTCGACGACCCAGCTCCAACCCTCACGGCACTCCAGATTGAAACACTACATTCACCGCCGCTAACAGGCAGAGACATCTCTATCGAAACGAAACAAGATCCTGTCCTGGCGCAAGTTCTCATCTGGGTCGAATGAGGATGGCCAGTAGAACAAACCCGTGACGACTTCACCCCTTTCAGAAACCGGCAAAAAGAACTTTTCTCGCAGAAAGGCTGCATCCTATGGGGAGACAGAGTCGTCGTCCCAGAGCGGTTACAACAAGCAGTTTTGAAAGCATTGCATGATGGTCATCCCGGCATTGTGCATATGAAAGCGCTCACACGAAGCTACGTGTGGTGGCCAGGGATCGATAAGCAGATTGAAGCCTGGGTGAAGACTTGTCTAAAGTGTCAAGAAGTCAGCAGTGCCCCACCTAGAGCAACTCCAACGGAGTGGGAAACCCCCCGGGGGCCTTGGTCCTGCATCCACATTGACTTTGCGGGACCTACTAAGGGACATTCGTTCCTCCTAACAGTGGATGCCTATTCCAACTGGCTTGAAATCCACAAGATGAAGACTACTACAACCGATTCAGTCATTCGCAAATGAAATAAACTATTCACAACACATGGACTGCCAGACATTTTAGTCTCCGATAACGGACCCCAGTTCACGGCCCTGGCGTTCGAACAATACTTAGCGGACCGGGGCATCCGCCATGCGCTAACCCCACCAGTGTACCCTGCAGCCAATGGAAGGTCCGAGCACATGGTCCAAATTCTTAAAAGAACTCTCCACAAGATGGACCACAGGGACATTGACGACAAACTGAACAGAATACTCCTACTCCAACACATCACCCCGCACAGCGTAACAACAAAACGCCAGCTGAACTGTTGATGGGACGCAGGTTTCGCTCCCACCTCGACCGTCTCCACCCGGCCTATGCGCCAGAGAAACCCTGTGGATCTAGCGGAAAGTGCCGCGAATTCAAGGAAGGCGACTTAGTCTTCGCTAAAAATCTTTCCGGCAAACCGTTGTGGGTCGAAGCAACTGTAACCCAAGCCACCGGGCCAAATCGTACCACGTAGAAACAAGGGACGGGAAAATATGGAAACGCCATATAGATCAGCTTTGTTCTAGGTTACAACCCAGTTCCCATGACTCCTGTGACCCTCAAACTGAGGGGGGAGGGGATGTCGAGGGAACCGAATTCAAGATGCTGGATGATGAAATCGAAGGAAGTCAGCAGCCCGGTGCATTACCTGAAGAAGAATCAGGAATGGGGGTTGCCTCGCCACAGAGAAATACCTCAACGAGGTGAGCCCGCAGAGACTGGAGGACAACAATGACAGAATCAGTGGTGCTGAGTCATCCTGTGAAGATGCGGAACTGCCTGTACCAGATAAATCAAAAAACGTTCCACCGAAACCGGACTACAGACAGGAACCAGTGGGACAGCGCAAATCTAATAGACAGTTGAAACAACCTGCATATCTACAGGATTACATCACCGCACCCCTCAAACGGAACCCAGGGGGAAGGGGTGTTATGAACTAATAAAGGCGTTTAATAAAGTTTTAACAACCTTAAGTAAAAAGCAGGGTTCTAATCCTGCACTTCTGATTGGCCGATTATAGCGACATCAGATTGGTCCTTTCTGGGGAATCTGATTGGCTGTTAACGGGCCAACTCTCATTGGTTCAAGGGTTTAACACTTCCATGTTTTTCATTGGCTAATAGGACAGCAGCCAACCCTATAAAAGGGCTGCTGCTGCCCTAGGTGATTGCTCTGTTCAGTATGATTAATAAAGAGTTGAAGTTCATTGTTCACTGCCTCGTCTCCGCTCCTTGCACCCATGCGCAGAAATTAACAATAAGTACTATGGAATAAACAAAATTCAAAACAATCAATAAGGCTTCCATCATTTGCACTGTAGTCATCAATCCTATTCTTTCATCTTTGGTAGCTCCTCAAATAGACATGACATGGAACTATAACTGATTTTAACAGTATCTAAAAATGATCTTATCCATCATTTAGGAACTTGTATTATTCAGTGACAATCTAGCATTGCCAGCACGTGCCACAACCTTCATACTCGGGTATATAAATTATTTTATTGCTATGTTATTTAGGAAGATACTATTTTTTTAAAAAAATCATAACCACTTTAAAATATATGTGATCTTACTTGTCAGATGCAGGGGAGTAATATGTCAATGCAAAATGTTCTTGGTAATAGCTTTCTTTACAGTTGCTCTGATTAGCATTTTTAGCATCGCTGGTGGAAAATCACACACGCCCACATATTCCCACACAATAATTTTCCCCTCCTATTCCTGTTTTCCTTTTCACTTCCAAAACTGTCAAGACTATTCAAAAATAATAGGTCTTGATAACTCTAGGGTTAAGAATAATACATCTTGACAGCCTTGTAAATCCATGCTGGGCAGTTTGCAACAATCCAAACATCAGAGTCTAATGCCAGAACTTTATGCAAAATAACCCTTTGTCTTTATCATTTTATGGTACAATTGGTTCAGGCAATTTAGGCCCTCTCTTGCTTGATAGTATTAAGCTAATTACTCCAATCTCTGGACACAACTTGGTACTGAATAAAATAATATTCCATTTAACAAAAATGTTTATAAATATATAAAAATCCAAGAAAGAAAACTCCTTCTATCATATGAATGCAACATACTAATTCTTGTTATAAGTTGTATGGATTTCCCTAAGAGCCAATATCTGTTTTTAGAATTAATAATGAATGTATTTTTTTTTTTGTCAATCAAATTAGTCTTTTTTCCCCCAAATACAAGCTGGTCTGCCCTGTTACTCTGCTCTGCTGGCTGGGGAACCCTGGGAGTTCATCCATCTTCAAGTTGTCACAATTGAGAAACACAGCAGGAACACCTCAAAATATGGGGATTCTGTTGTACATTTTAAAACTATTTTTTAGGTTGCAGTTAGCTTTTTAGGTTGCAGTTATGCTTTCCTCTCAGAATTTTTCAGTGATTTTTTATCCTTAAGCGCTAGGGTCAATTTATCCATTTCTGCACAGTTTACTATTTTCTGAATCGTCATTTCCTCTGTTAGAATATCGACTTGTTTCCAACATTGTGCAAAAGCTAATCTGGCTGCAGTAAGTATGTGTAATATTATATATTTGGCTTTTTGGGGGAGTTATCTATTGAAAATCCCTAATAGGAAGAATTCTGGTTTTAATTCAATCTGCTCAGCCGTTATTTCCTCCAACCATTTTTTGATTCTCCGCCAGTAACTTTGGGCTTCTGTGCAGGACCACCACATATGGTAGAATGTTCCATGTTTCTTTTTACATTTCCAGCAATTCGGATTCGGGTTAGTAGACATCTTTTCTAATCTCGAAGGAGTGAGATGTCATCTGTAAAACATTTTATAGGCATTTCCTTTATGTTGCCAGTTTTGTGATTTTATTATTCCTGATTCAGACCTTTTCCCATTCTATTAAGGTGATGCTACATCCTATATTTCTATTCCAAGCTATCATATTGCCTTTGACTACTTCCTCCTCTCATTCTATCTCTAATAGGTAGTTGTAAAATTTGGTGTTTTTTTTTTTTGTCTGAACCTAGTAAGATTTTATCTAATTGTTGTGGCTTATTGTAAATTCCAAAAGCTTTTTTATCCTGCCTATATCTGTTTTGTATTTGGAGGTAAGCCCACCAGTCAATTCATAGCCCTTGTTCTTGGAGATCTTGCCATGATTTTAAAGTTCCTTACGCATCCAGTAAGTCTTTGTATTTTATCATCTTGTTAAGATCCAAATTGTTCCGATGTACCATCGCCTCCATCGTTGAGATCCAAATCGGGATCTTTAGATAGTTTTTTTTTCTTTATTTTATTCCAATTAGCCAATAAAGAGTCTCTAATTACATGCCTGTGGAAGCAATTCTGTTTGGTTTTCCCCGTGTCCCATAAGAACGCATGCCACCCTCTCTGTAAATCATGGCCTTCTAGAAATAATATTATTTTATTCGATAAATTTCCCCATTCTTTCAGCCATAGTAAGAAGGCTGCACTGTGGTATAGTTCCCAATTTGGGAGTGCCATATCCCCCCTGCTCTTCATATCTTGCATTGTTTTTAAATTTATTCTCTTTTTTTTTTCCTTGCCAAATAAATTTAGCAATTATCCTGTTGAGTTCCACAAAGTAATTTTTATGTGTTTTAATTGGTATTGTCTGGAACAAATAAATAAATTTAGGAAGAATGGTCATTTTAATAATGGCAATCCTCCCTAATAGGGAGAGTTGCAATTTAACCCACAGGTCTTTTTTAACCTGTTGTAGTAGTTTGCTATAGTTATTTTCCATTCATGTCTTACAATGAGCTGTCAGCCATATTCCTAAGTATTTAATTTTTTTTTACCACCTGTAATCCCATTGCCTTTTCCAATTCTGATTTTTGTATTTCTGTTAAGTTTTTGGTTATTAATTTTGTCTTTTCCCTGTTAATTTTAAGTCCTGCGACTTTCCCAAATTGGTCTAACTCTTTCAACAGTTCTTGACCTACTTCAATTGGGTCCTCTATGAAAAAGACCATATCATCTGTGAATGACTGCAATTTATATTCTTCTTTCTTAATCTTTAACCCCTTTATTCCTGGGTTCTGCCTAATTCGTGTAAGCAGTGTTTCCAAAGATAGTATGAAGAGCAGGGGAGATAATGGATATCCCTGCCTAACTCCTTTCTCTATTTTTATTGAGCGTGTATATTCTCCATTAATTATGATATTTGCCTTTTGTGAGGCATAAATTGTGGTTATGATGTTTTTAAATTTAGTGCCTAGATTCATATTGTAAATTTGTTGGATTAGGAATTGTCAATTTAAATTGTCGAAGGCCTTCTGTGCATCCAAGAATACAAGGGCTATTTGTTTTTCCGGATGGGCTTTGTAGTATTCCAAAACATTTAACACTATTCTTAGATTGTTCCTAATTTGTCTGTTGGGGAGAAATCCATTTTGGTCTTTATGTATATATTCATTCAAGATTCTTTTTAGCCTATTTGCTAAAATAGTAGCAAGTATTTTATAATTAGTATTTAACAAAGAAATTGGTCTATAGTTTTGTATGAGTCAAGGATCTGAATCTTCCTTCGGAATCATGAATTTGGCATTTTAGCTTCAAATAAAACCTCATTATATACTTCCACCATGAGGGGTCCTATTTGTTCTCCTATTGCCTTGTAGAGTTCCCCTGGGATCCCATCAGGTCCTGGAGTTCTGTTGTTTTTTTTTGTTGCTGTTTTCTGTTGCTGTTTTCAGTTCAGACCACATAATATCTTTTATTAGCATTTCTTTCATCTCATCCCCAATTACTTTGTCTTTTGTTACACCCAAATAATTTCTTATCATATACTCCTTTACCTCCTCCTTTTTATAAAGGTCTTCAAAATATTTATATGCAATTTCTTTTTTCTGTTGTACTCCCTGTTGGGCATCCCCATTTTCATCTATTAATTGATAAATTAATCTTTTCTGTTTTTCTTTTTTGAGTTTGTTGGACACCTATCTTCCTGGTTTATTAGCCTGTTCAAAGAATATCTGTCTAGCTATATTCAACTTTGTAATCATTCCTTCCTGTTCAACTAAGTACAATTTGTGTTTAGTTACTATCATCTGATTTTGCAATCTACAGTCCTTTGGAATACTTTGTGACTGGGTTTCTTTTCTTTAATTCTTTGTTTTAATTTATTTTGTTGGGCATAATTTTCTTTATTCCTCCTGGCAATATATGATATCATTGTGCCCCTTATTACTGCCTTCATTGTATCCCAAATATTCTGCTTCATAGTTGCCTCATTATTGTTTTCTTTTAAAAAGTAATCTAATTCCTGCTTAAGTCTATTCATAAATTCTTTTTCTTTATTTAGCTGTGTATTTAGCATCCACCTTTTCCTTGGCTTTTTCCTACCTTTCCACACTATCTGAATCAGATTATGATCTGCCCATTCATTAGGTAAAATTTCAATCTCTTTTAACTCATTTGCTATTTCACCATTCATCCACACCATATCAATTCATGTTCATGATTGGTGTGGATTTGAATCAAATGTAAATTGCTTTTTCTCTGGGTTTAATTTTTTCCACATATCTATCTAATTCAATTCAGTCATCATTTCCTCGCATGTTTTCAGTAACTCTCTCTTTTTCCTCTTTTCCCCCCCCCCCACTACTGTTGTCTTTTTGATGGTCCACAATGGCATTGAAGTCCCCTAACATACAAATATTCCTTTTTTCTAATCCCACTTTTTTTTCATATAGATATTTTAAAAATTCTTTTTGGTTTTTATTAGGGCTGGAAATTACTACTAATAGAATTGGGGTTGAGTTGATCCAGATTTGTAAAACCAGCATTCTTCCATTGGAATCTGTCCAAATTAGGTCTGCTTTCATATCCTCTTTCACGTATACTGCTATCCCTTTCTTTTTCCCAAAGTCTGCTGGTGATGTATGTAGTTTCCCTAGCTTGGGGCATTCTAAATATTTTTCATCTAACTTCCTTGTCTACATTTTGTTTAATTAGTTTAGTTTAGTTAATATTCTTTTCCTTTTTATCCTAGAATTCAGGCTGTTTATGTTAATTGATAATATTTTATTTTCCTCATCCGTTATCTAGTTGATTCTTGCTCTTTGTCTTGTAGTTACTCCTCTTTCTCTTTGTGGCTGGTAATGTGTCCTCAGTTCTTCTGTCTCTTGTTGTTGTATATTTTTTGGATTCCTGGGACTCCTACCTCTATTCTTTTAGTAATCTTGGTTGTCTTGCAAATTTGATTCTAGTTCATCTTTACTACTCAGTTCTTCCGGGCCTACCAATCATTCAAAATATTCTTGGGGTTTTTCCACAGAATTTACTCTAATTTTCCTTTCTTCCCATAAGATTAGCATCCCTTCTGGGATTAGCCATCTAAATACAATGCCTTTTTTATTTAATTGGGCCACCAAGAATTTATAGTCTAGCCTTTGCTCTCTCACTCTTCTTGGGATTTGTCTAAGCACCAAGACTTCTTTATCTTTATATGTGATTGTTTCTTCTCTGGATATTTTGTATATAATATCCCGGACCTTTCTTCTACCAAATCTTATGTGAACTTCTTTTGGGCATTTATGCTGTCTTGCATAATTTGTACTCACTCTATAAACTTTGTCCAACTCTTTCAGAATATCATCCTTGTCTTTTTCCAACACTTCTGCTAATATTTCTGCTATCACTTGTTCCAAATCCTCTTCTTTTGTTACCACTATATTCTAGAATCTCCAATATGCTGCAGCCTTATCCATCTTTAAATAGACCAGGGAGTCATCCATTTCTTTGCTCACATTTCTTAGATGTTCATCAACCATTTCCAGTTTCTTTTCAGTTTGTTCAGTCCTTTTCTCTACCTCCTTTATTGTTGATTTGTTTCTCTCTAATGCTTGCTGGATTGTTCCAATTTTTCCATCCAACTTTGAAATATCTAGTTTCATTTCCACCTTTAACTTCCCCATCTCTTCTTTTAGTTCATTTGTATTAGCTCTTGTCTCAGTATGATTTTTCATCATTATTTCTTGGAGCTTCAGCATAGATTCTTGTACGGTGAGGAATGTCAACTCGATATTGGCATTCGTGATATAGGGTTGTTTCTCTCCAGGCAGTGTTTCCTCAATTGCTTTTGTGCCATAATTGAGGGTGATACCGCCACAGTTTTTAATGTTGGAATAGTCTTCTTCCCAGTTTTAAGCATTGTAGTAGTTGTAGAGGTCATTTCTTGGAGGATTTGTTTCTATTTTTGTATTATACTAAATACATTATCCCAAATTAGTATTCGTTATTTAAAAATATCAGATAGGAGTAACCACTACTCTAATTGGTTGATTCCTGATTTCCTTAGTATATTAGTGGACTAGACACTCTTATAAGTACAAATATTATCCAAAACAATTTCAAAATTAAATTCCAAATCAAGTATCTAAATTTATAAATTTTAGTATTTATATCAAAATTCCAATACTTAAGTTCTAAGTACTACTAATCTGTATATCTATAAATGCTATGGAACGCTTAATCTAAATATCAATATTATAAAATAGTGTTTTAAGTTTTTACAAGTCTAAGTAGAGATAAGTTGACCTTACTGTACAACAGTTAATTATTTGAAATATGGGTATCACAATTAATTATTTAGTCTAATATAATCAACAAATATAATCAAATATCAATACTTAGTTAATTATTATCATTCCCCTCATTTTCCCTATATATTAAAGCACGATAGAAACCTCAATATTACTAATATATCAGCTAAATCAGATATACATCACGTTTACCACAATCAAATACCTGGGGAAAGAAACAGAAAATTGATATCAGAGAAATAGTTAGTCTGAACAGCAGAGGCTACAGGGCATGAAGTAGCTTAATGTAACTGTTCAACTCTTTATCTCTAAAGTTAGAAAGTTCTGTCTCCAAACACACCAGAAGCTCAGCCTTGCTAAGTAATGTCTCTGGCTTCACAGTCTCACCGCACCCTCCACTATAGCCATTCCTCCTTTAATTCAAAACTCTTGCAGTCCAATCTTCCAAATTTCATATGGCCTCTTCAATTAACAGGTTTCCTCCACTTATTACACCTCCAAGTCAATAGTCTAAAAAGACTCCAGTAAATTGTTAAGTATTGCCTTACTTCCTCACTTCCGATCTTCCCCGGGTCTCAGGCTTGTTAATCCAATCTTCCCGAACATCAGCAATCTAAATTGCTCACACTTTCCAAAAGTTAAACTCTTTCCTCTTTTTTTTCCATTTATGTCAATCACACAAGCCTTTCCAAGATTCTTACCTTCTCTGTCTGATCGCTTGCATCCTTACCCTCTTCCGTCTCACGAGCCCTTTCGCTTTCACAGCCACTCACATTTGCTTTTTAGCCGCTACTTTTGGGCTTCACTCCGATGATGTTGTTGTCATCTACTAGACTTCTCCAATGCTCTACACTCTATCAAAATCACAGATTCCTTCACTCACACTCTTCTTTGTTCACCACAGTCTGTCACTCCCTCGCTTCCTCTTTATAGGTAATGATCCGGACCTCAGGACCGCCATTACTGGATGGTGGTCTCTTGTTTTGTTGGTCTCTACAGGGTCTCTCTGCATTGCAATGAGAGTCACCTTGTCCACACTGCAACTCAAGTCTCCCCACACCGGCACTTTCTCTACAGGATACACGCACCCCAAGGGTCACTCCAACAGCAAGAAAAGGTAGCAAAAAGCCCTGAGTGAGCTTCTGCTCATCCATATTGCATCACCGGAAGTCCCCCTAGTCAATCTTCTACACATACAATTCATGTTTAAACAATTCATTTAGCCAACACACATACACACACACACTATGTGAGGTCCAAGGAAAAGTGAATAATCACCATCATTTTTCGAGGAAACACCTCTGGTTATGTTTTCCCTCTAACTCCTAAAATTTTAACAATTTTTTAAAAAATAAAGTGGTAAATGAAATAAAATCCATGGAACCTGATCTAAAAGAATTAGCTACTCCCTCTACTCTTCCTGTGATGTAAAGAGCTAGACAAATCTTACAAGAGATAAATAGAATCAAACTTTATTTTACAAGAGGGAAAGAGAATAAACTTCCTATCTTATCTTTGAATACATGCAAAATTATCAGTGGTAGAAGGCATAAAAACATAGCAGACAGCATCTCAAAAGAACCTTTGATTAGACCATGAAATGTGTTGGTCAATAAGCTAAAAAAAATCCCACTATAATACAATTTGCATGTGAAAATATACACCAGAGACAATATATTAAATGCACAATCCAAACAAAATCAATTGCACACAGCATTTCCAGCTAAACTTGTTACCGTATATACTCAAGTATAAGCCGAGTTTTTTAGCACATTTTTTGTGCTGAAAAAAACCCCCTCGGCTTATACTCGAGTCAGATTCCCCTCTGAAAAAAAAATGGTGTGGAGCTCCGAAGCTGGGCAGCCGCTTCCCTGCTTCTGTGTTTCCTTTGCAACTTTTAAGGATGGGAGGGGGAGGCTTTTCTGAGCTCTAGGCTGAAAAAGCAACGCGAGCCGAGGTCGCTCCACTCAGTTTCATTTCCTCAGCTCCAGCTGCTTTCAGTCCACTCGGGAGGAGGGGGAGGAGGGGGAGGAGGAGGGGGAGGCTTTTCTGAGCTCTAGGCTGAAAAAGCAACACGAGCCGAGGTCGCTCCACTCAGTTTCATTTCCTCAGCTCCAGCTGCTTTCAGTCCACTCGGGAGGAGGGGGAGGAGGGGGAGAGAGAGAGAGAGAGAGATATCATAAGAACGGCTCTTGCTTTTTTCTTGCAAGGGAGAGAGTGACTCCTGCCTACCACTGTCATCATCATCATCTTTTGGGTTAGTGAATCAATCAAACCTTTCATGATAGTGAGATCGTTTCCCAAATTTCCCTTAAATCAGGGAAGAAATCAGAAACAAACCTTTGGGCTGAGAATAAGCTTGTTCCTATGATGCCATTTTTGTTCACTTCAGTGTGAAAAGTGTGAAAAAACACACTTCTTTTTCTTCATCTTCTTGTTCCCTATTTACTGGTCTCTTTCAAAGAGGAAATTGTGAACATCAAACTTATTCTCAACTGTCCTAGTGAAAGTTTTTATTGGCATCTATTTTTATTTTTGAAATTTACCAGTAGCTGCTGCATTTCCCACCCTCGACTTATGCTCGAGTCAATAAGTTTTCCCAGTTTTTTGTGGTTAAATTAGGTGCCTCGGCTTATATTCGGGTCGACTTATACTCGAGTATATATGGTACTTATTTTTTAGCATGACCTGTTGCCTGTAGCTAATGTCTCTGTCTTGCTTTTCTAAACTTTTCCTTAGTTTCTTGTTGTTTTACCACATTTTCAAGGCTTCGGGAACTTTATTTCTTAGTTTAGGAACTTAGCTTATTGCTTCTCACTGTATTCTCAGAGGACTGCCTGCAATTTCCATCAGAACAACATATTTTCTACCCAGATAGGAAGGAATAATGAGGTGCCCAGCTTGAAACAGTGGAATGGCTATACCCGAGATGTTTGTGAATGCAAGGTGACATTACATCAGTTTGCTTTTTGGTATAGCACTCTTTTTTCCCTGTCCTGCCCTTTCACTATATTGCTTTATAACCTTTAGGGACAAAAATCAATTCAACCATGTGATTATAATTAGTTTTCATTTGCTTTAGCTAATCCAGGCCTAAACATTGAATTAGCTGATAAGAACAGAGTCTCCTTGCCTCTAAACTTTTCTAAAATTCATAATTTCTTATTTGGACCAAACAAAATAATACAAAAAGTCCTATTTCCAAGGCAGTTGTAAAGCACATGATCAGGGAAGGCATAAAACTTCTAAAATAAAGGATAGTTAGATGAAACTGTATCTAATACATTTATATTTCTGAGATAAATAAAATTTTGTATGAATTTTATTTTTGATTTTATTTATTTATTTGTCAATAGCTTACAAGATAATAAACGTAAGTATAAATACAGGAAATGGGTAGGAACAATTGGGGACAATAGGACAGGGATGGGATTGTGTGCTTATGCACGCCCTTTATTGGTGAAACTGACTCTTCTCATGCTCTGGTTTTTACCCAGATGCTTCTTGGGCTCATCCATGTGTCCACAACTGTGTGCATTTGTTTGTTTATTTATTTGGTTGATTGGTTGGTTTTAATTTGATTTGATTTGATTTGATTTATACAGGCTTAAGAATTAAGATTAAGAATGTCTGATTTAAAGATAACCCATACTTATGAAACAGCTGCCTATTACTAACAATGGCATTGTGTCCTTCCTTGAGCTATCAAACCACTGAAACCGTGAAGTATTTTCATGTTCTGCTAAACCCATGAATTTTTAATATAAATGCTGTTTTCAATGATTTATGAAAAAAATGTGTAGCTTTAGCAGTTTGTCAGCTCAAGGGATGAGGATGTAATCTACCATCCTTAGTAATAGACAATTCATTTGTAAGTACAATCTTACTTACATAAGTCAAAGGCAGAGTTAGGAATGGAATTTGTTCTTATCCTAGAAACCACCTATGTTTTTTTTTTAAAAAAAAAAAAACAACTCTGGGTGGATCAGATCAGCAAGAAAACCAAAAACTACAAGAATCATGACACACAAAACCATAAAAAAAAAACCAGCACCTCAGTTTTCCCCTTGGGGGCTCCATAAACAATTGCAGATATTCTTACTCTACCCCAGTGTCAGGGTAAAAAAGTAAAGTCTTGATGGTTTCTTTGGGTATATGTTTATATGTCAAGGTGGTAAATGGGCAACTGCAGATTTTCACAGCTCATTTCAGCAAAATGCTGCCTGAAAGACAGAATATGCATTGTGACATTATGTCCTCAGCAACAGGTCAAAATGATGATTGTGCTGGATCAAAATAATTGTGCAGATGAACCTTCTGAAATAATAAATAAAAATATGTCTTGTTCCCCATTTACAGAATGAGGGTTGTCTGTAGTTTTTTTTTTTTTTTAAAAAAAAACACCTCATACTCTACTTATTCGGGATGGCTTGCAACAGTTAAAAACAGAAAGGCCATAAAGGCCATAATAAAAATAACAACAGCAAAATATTGTCCAATGATATAGAACACTTCTTAGAGAGGTTGTCATGGTTTCATGGGTGGTGCTGATCCAAGCAGCAGATACACAAATGAGAGTTTATTAGACAAAGGAATTGCTTTGAGTATAAAAGAAAATCTACTTATCACAGCCTTATTTACATAATTATTATTTATCTTATATCTGTTACTTTCATAGATTATTTTAAAGTTTATTCTAGTTCCCTTATTGGGCTCTGTTCTAACTTCTATTTCTATCTTATCTTTTATACAACTTATTTTTCTTATTCTATAGCTTTAACTCAATTCTAACTTCTTATATTATATCTTTATCACTTAATTCTACCTACAGATTGTTCATATTTCTGGTTCTCTCTAGGACAATTATCATCTATCTGTCAACTATCATCCATTTCTCCTGTGACTATTTTAGAGGCTGGATTCTGCTGTTAGCTGGCTTCACTAGGGTGGCTGTCAGCAGTATTTGATGTTGCCACTAGTATCAGATTTTCTTGGCTTTGTGAAACTTCTTCCATCCCAATTTACTAGCTTTCCACTACTTCAGGTGATGGGAAAAACCAAATAAAGTGTTAGTTGAGGAAAAAATAGTTAATGAGTGACAGTGAAAATAGATAGAGGATAAAATAGATTTTAATAAATTTAAATGAATTCAAATCTACATGGCTTTATGGTTTATATCCCAGAGTATCAAAGGAACAAAGAGAAGGTGATTTCAAAATAACTTCTGGTAATCCTGGAAAAGTCCTTAAGTGTTCCCAAAAAAACAGAGAGCAACTGTCATTCCCTTCTTCAAAAAGGATAAGAAGAAGAATTTATGAAAATACCGATCAATCAACTTGATATCTGTACTGGGCAAGATATTCAGACAGATTATCAAGTGGTATATCTGTGAGACATTGTATAAACATACTACAGTTAACAGACTTGTCATAAACCACATTAGACTAACTTTATCTCCTTTAATAAGCTAGTAATAGTAACTTAAAGGTTTTGTAATTGAAGGGAATTCATATATATATTGTACCTGGGCTTCAGCAAAGTTTTTAATAGAATGCTTCATGACATTATCATTTATAAAACAGTGCAATGCATGCTAGATGATACTATCATTAAATGCACTCAGAATTGGCTAATTAATTATTCCACTTCAATTTGGAAGAAAATATTATGTGGAGTGTCAAAGGGTTTGTCCTATCTCGTGTGACTCAACATGTTTATCGGTGACTTGATGAAGGAGTTGGGGAAATAGTTATGAAGTATGAAGATGACAAAAAATTCTACAGCTAGACTGGAAAAGGATAAAGTACAAATATAGAAGAGAAAGACCTGACTTGGCAGTAGTATGTGCAAAAGGGATCTTGGATTCAAATGAAACAGGAGTCAGGTGTGGTGCAGGTACTTAAAAGAAGAGAAATACTGTTTTGTGGTGCACAAATAGGTACATAAAATCCAGATCACAGGAGCAATTGTTCTATTTAACTCAGTCCTGGTCAAACCCCATCTGGAGTGCTATGTTCAGCTCTGGCATTTTGTTTCAAAAATGGCAGTGACAAATTAGAGAAATTCAGAGAAACTTGCCAAGATATTAGAAGGCCTGAAAACCAAATGCTGAAATGATTAGGGTATGTTTAGGCTAAAGGGGAAACAATTGAGGAGGTATATGATAAGCAATCTTCAAACATTTAAAAGTTGTCATATAGAAGAGGGAATATACTTAAAACTACAACAGGGAAGTATCCAGCTAAATATCAGAAGAAACTTACTGTAAAGCAATCAGTGGAAAAGACTGCCTCATGAAGTGGTGAATTCTCTTTTTCAAAGAGCTCCCAAGAAAGATTGGGTAGATGTTGGAAATGCAGTAGTGGATCCTTCACTGAGGAAGCAGTTGGACTCGTTGATCCTTATGGTTCCTTCCACCTCTATGATTTTGAACCCCTGGTTATAGCCAGCAGAATGCAGCTTTCAGAGGACTAAAGAGATTCAATATGCCTGCTTTATAGTTTCCAAGTTCTGAAAAAATGTATGATCAAAGAACTAGAATAATGATATCCTACATGAGCTTACTTGGAAGAATTGAGTTCATTGTGCCTTATTCATAAGTAGTTATTTATTTATTTATTTGATTTGTCAATTGCTTACAAGATAATAGGTATAAGTATATACATAGTTATGAATACATGAAATGGGTACATATAAGAAAAATAAAAGAAACAATAGGACAGGGATGGTAGGCACGTTGGTGCGCTTATGGTCTTAGAAGTGATGGTCTTAGAAGATAGTCTAGTTATGGTCTTAGAAGTGAGGTATGAAAGATATTTCTTACATATCTCTATGGGAGAAAATCTAAACATTTATATTGTTGCATCAGATTCAGGCTGCTTAGCATGATTCACCATTCCAAGTCATTGTTCCAATGTTAAACATTTGCAGAAGTTTCCATGGCTTGTTGAATTAAATACCATTGAAAAATGGATGTACAGCATTCAGCTAGCATTCAAGCAGAATTTACCCATGAAAATGTGAAATCACAAAGCAGTTGTGAACTTTGGTTTTCTTTCTATTAAAAATCAACACATTTTTGACCAACGCAGGAATCTAAATAAAAATCTTAAATAGGCTTTTTCTTACAGTGTTGGGGGAGCTTATGAATTGAAAATCATTGAAAGTTTCTTCTTATAACCTCAAACAAAGGACTGTCAATCAAACTTTGAATTTGGCAGATAAACTTTAACTAATGTGAAGTCTGTGCATAGCTTTTATTATGCCTCTCACATAATATTAAGAACACAATCTACACTCAGAATGAAAGCTCAGAATGACAATAAAGTGAAATTCTAGTTACATTTAAATATATTCAAGCAGAAGCAGCACACATATAGCCTAGTTAAAAAACTGCATTTATTTGGAGATGCATATTGAAACCTACATTTTTTGATGCAACAATTTCAACCTATGTGTATTCAATTCTTTTCTTGTCAGAGCGACCTGTCACTCTGCATGATATCATGTCAAGAGAATTTATTCCTTCTTTTTCCTCATGCAAGAAGCACTGCTGACCAAACTAAATTGATAGCTAGATTAACAAACTTGTCTATGCCAAATCATGTTTTGAGGACTCTTATTTATGGGAATGAAGAATAGGGAATGAATAAAAAATGTGTGTACAATGTTAATCCCTGCTTTTCCTCAGAGTGGTCAAAAGTCATGAAATAAGAAGAGCAGAAGATTAAAAAACAAATATTATCAAAACATCCCATTCTCTACCTTACGAGGGTTATCTGAAACTATGAACCATGGTGGCATGGTGGTTGGAATGCAGTATTGCAGGCTAATTCTGCTGACTGCCAGCAGTTTAATTCTGACCAGCTCAAGGTTGAAGGAGCTATTTCAGTCTTCCATCCTTCCAAGGTTGATAAAATAAGGACCCAGATTCTTGGAGCAATATGTTGGTTCTGTAAACCACTTAGAGAGAGTTGTAAAGTATTATGAAGTGGTATTTAAGTCTAAGTGCTATTGCTATATTCATGGGGGGTGGGGGGAATCATTCATTCAGAAAATAAGAGACTTGGGTATTTAGTTCTTTATGCTTTTACTTTTCCTCTCAGAGCCGATCAAGAGGTTATTGCCACACACATGTGCACACACACTGGTCTCATAAATGTTTTAAGAAGTAATCAAGATCTAGTGTAAGGGAAGTCAATCAGGTATCCTCTCATTGTCTTGGATTAGAATTATCCACTCCAATATTTGGAGTGACACATGACTATTTACCTCAATTTCATCAATGTTTTAATTTTAATTTTGCCTAAGGATGCATAAAAAAAGAAAGGTAGGGGAAATTGTAAGAAATATCATTTTAAAAAAATATCATTGTACTGTTGATAGAGTTTAGCATTCATTATACCAACAAATATATTATACTATTCCACAGGAAATCTATCAAGCCCCAGTAATTTACCATTACTCATATTCAAAAATCACTTCTTTAATTTCATCCATTGTCAAGCAAGTAACAAATGTTTGTTGTTGTAATCTATTTGAAGAACATAACTTTTAGTTAATAATGCATTTACTAATTGGATTTAAGACAGTTCCCCCCCCCAATCTATATTATTTCGAGGTAGAAACATGGAAATTAACCACAGAAATGAATTAATTGAGCCCTCCTTTTTGTTAAGATACTTTTCCTCCAATATTGGAAAATTACATTTATAGTTCTACTTTGTGAGCTGAAAATCCAGTGTTACCTGAGACTTATGAAAAAGTTCCTTATGGCTTATGATTATATTGAAGATATTATTATTTTTTATGGAAACTCCTGTGCAAAATATAAGACTTCTCTACATGTATGAGAAGCCCCTGTACATTTGTGTGTTTGCATTAAAATTATTTGTGTATGTGCATTTTAATACTTTCATTTTGTATATAAAATTCAATTTCATTTTCTTTCCCCTGTCACCCCTAACTCTCTGGATATGCAGACATAGAGAGAATGCATAAGTAATTTGCCATAGGTTGACTATGAATACCTTGTCTGAGTACCTTGTAATTGTCAGAATACTCTTAGACCAGGGGTGTTAAGCTCGCAGTTTCATGTTGTTGTCACGTGATGTATCACAACTTTTCCCCCCTTCTCTAAAATGAGGGTGAGATGGCCAGTGCATGACACATCCACCCTGCGGATAATGAGTTTGACACCCCTGTCTTAGACTAACTAGTACAAACTGCAGATAACGAGTTTGACACCCCTGTCTTAGACTAACTAGATACACACTTAAAGATACACGCTTAAAGATTTGGTATACAGTAGATATTCCTTTTGTATTGCTTCATTGATGACTTGATGATGCTGTCGTGTCCGCAAAAGAAGCTCAGAGTCGGTGACTTTCATTCAAAGCTCTTTATTAACAATGGGAGAACCGAACCGGCGAAAGGCAAAAAGCCCGTGGCTTTTATACCTTTCGCAGCGGCGGCCGCGGCCAATGGCAGCGATTCAAGTCTCCCGCTCTTGGTTTGCACCAATCGCGGGAGACTTCAATCGGGCCAATCAGCGCGGCTCGCCTGGCCAATCAGAAATCCCCGCGCCTTAGCCAATCAAGGCTCGGGGATTTCGAGTATTCCAATTCAGGACATAACACCCCTCCCCTCTTGGTATGGTCCATCACGTGGTGTAGTCACGCAGGTAGGCGGGGCTCCGTCGAGTCCTAGTTGACCTGCGCAACTCACTTGCATGCTGTAACTCGGCCGGAGCGGTCATCTTTTTGGCTGCTCCTGCCTCTGTGTGAACCGGCTGGATGATCGGGCCGGTTCTTTCGCCGTGGCTCCCGCCTGGGCCTACCGGGTCGGTTGAGCTACGGATTTCGCCGCTCCCGCTTGGCTTCTCCGAGTCGGTAGAGCTGGCCAGGTGGTTCTTCTCCGGAGGGGACTCGCGATGGCTGTGTTCCGGTGAGTATTTTTGGTTTATTTTTTCCTGCGATTGTCTCTCCGGGTATTCCCTCCCCCCTTGGTTCGTGTCTTGGGGGTTGAGGTCAGTCGCTGTTCGTGACCTGAGCTGGTCGATATGTCGTTTCCAGGCTCGCCCATCGATGGTTTGGAGCCGGTACGACCGTGGACCAGTGACTTGAGTTATGACGGCTGGGATCCATAGGGGGTCCCCCATCATGTTCTTTGCATAGACTAAGTCACCTGGGTCAAATGTCCGGTACCTGGAGCTGGAGTCTGGGGGCCGCTCCGGGTTATAGGTCGGGTGCAATCTGTCGAGTGGGGACCTCAGCTTTCTGCCCATTAGAAGCTCTGCAGGGCTCTTGTTAGTTGTGGTATTGGGAGTGATGTGCTGTATGAAGAGCAGTCTGTTGATTTTGTCGCTGATCTCCCCGTGGTCCATTTTCCGGAGGGTCTTTTTCGTAAACTGGACCATCCGTTCCACCCTACCGTTCGCCGCCGGATGCGCCGGTGCTGTTAATGCGTGGCGGATACCCCTCTCCGCCAGGAACCGTTCAAAATCGATGGAAGTGAACTGGGGTCCGTTGTCTGAGACGACGACGTCTGGGAGGCCGTGTGTGGAAAACAGTTTACATAGTTCTTTAACGACGGCCTCTGTGGTAGTGGATTTCATGTCGCTTACTTCCAACCAATTGGAGTACGCGTCAACTGTGATTAGAAAAGTATGCCCATTTATGGGGCCAGCAAAGTCTAGATGGATTCTGGACCAGGGCCCCCGTGGTGTTTCCCAGTCCCGGATAGGTACTGCGGGTGGGCTGGATCTGGTCTCCTGGCATCGGTGGCATTTGGCGACCCATGCTTCAATTTGCTTGTCCATCCCCGGCCACCAAGCGTAACTCCTGGCCAGGGCTTTAGTCCTGACGATGCCAGGATGACCCTCATGTAGCATCTCTAATACCCTCTCTTGCAATCTGTCCGGAATTACCACCCGGTCACCCCACAGAATACACCCTCTTAGTAGTGAAAGTTCAGTCTGGCGCTGACGGAATGTTTTAAAAGTCTCGTCACTGTCTTTCTCCGCCAGCCTTTTTCTAACCAGTGTAAGATTCGCGCCAGACGCCTGTCCTTAACGGTTTCTCTGGCGATGTCTGATGCGGTAATAGATAAACTCTCGATACTTAGGGTGTTTGTTGTTGGTGCTGGGTCAGATTCAGAGTCAGGTAAAGGCGAGCAGCTTAAAGCGTCCGCGTGCGAAATTTTCTTACCTGGCTTGTGTAGCAGTTCGTAACTGTAGGCTGCCAGGAATTCGGACCATCTTGTCATCCGGGGTGACAAGATGTTTGGCGTGGCTCGGTTTCCAGCGAGGATGCCCAGCAATGGCTTATGATCCGTCACGATGGTGAACGGGCGGCCATACAGGTATTCGTGAAAACGTTTAACGGCGGCAACTATAGCCAAAGCTTCTTTGTCCAGCTGGCTATAGTTCCATTCCGGTTTAGTCAGAGTCCTGGAGAAAAAAGCAATGGGTGCTTCTCTCTGGTCTGGGAGGATGTGGCTGAGGACAGCGCCGACGCCGAAGGGTGATGCGTCGCAAGTGACAGCTAAGGGCAAGGTTTCGCTGAATTGCATCAGGACGGCGTCGGAGGTGAGGAGGTCTTTGGTTTTTTGAAAGGCGGCTTGCTCTCGTCTCCCCCAAGTCCAGGCTGCCTTCTTGTCTAGGAGTCTATGTAAAGGTTCCGCCGCCGTTGCCTTTTGAGGTAGGAAAACATTATAAAAATTTAGTAAGCCTAGGAACGCTTGTAGTTCCATTTTGGACTTTGGGGTGGGGGCTTCCTTGATGGCTTTCACTTTTTTAGTCGTAGGGTGAATGCCATGCCGGTCTAGGAGATAGCCCAAAAACTCTACTTGCTTTGTACATAGTTGGCATTTTTCTCGTTTGACTTTAAGTCCTGTTTCTTTAAATTTTGTTAAGACTTGTCTGAGTCGGTTTTCTAATTCGGCTTCGTTTGGCGCTGCCACTAATACGTCATCGAAATAGGGCACCACCCCCTTGATGCCCTGTAGCAAACGTTCCATCAGGCTCTGAAAGATGCCTGGTGCCACGCTGACTCCAAATTGGAGTCGGTTACACTTGAAAGCCCCCCGATGGGTCACGATTGTTTGGGCTTCCGCCGTTTTCTCGTCCACAGGTAGCTGCTGATATGCCTGGGCGAGGTCGAGCTTGGCAAAGACTTTGCCCCCTCCCAGTGAGTGCAGTAAATGTTGCACTATTGGGACTGGGTAGGCGCTTTGTTGCAACGCGCCATTTAGGGTGGCCTTATAGTCCCCGCAGATTCTCACGGACCCGTCTGGCTTTACTGGGGTCACTATAGGGATTTCCCATCTGGCATGGTCTATCGGTTGCAATACCCCTTGTTTGACGAGCTTGTCGATCTGCTCGTCAATTTTAGGCTTTAAGGCGAATGGTACCCTTCTAGGTTTAAGCCGCTTAGGGGGAACCCCTGGG
Organism: Hydrophis major; assembly: GCA_033807585.1. Classification (NCBI taxonomy): domain Eukaryota; kingdom Metazoa; phylum Chordata; class Lepidosauria; order Squamata; family Elapidae; genus Hydrophis; species Hydrophis major. The sequence continues at coordinate 67,123,739 of CM066330.1, forward strand.
TCTAGGTCAAACGAGATAAGGGGCCCCTGGTACTTGCCCAAGCCTCCATCGAAGACCTCCTGGAACTCCTGGGCTAGCCGCTGTTCCCAAGCTTCGATGGTGACGTGGTTGACACCTGTCAGCGCGATGTTAAGCGGGGCGAACCATTGTAAACCCAGTAGGCTTGGGCGGTCGCGATCGACGATTGTGAGTGGCAGTTGTTCGGTGTGGCCTTTGTAAGTTATATTGAAGTTCTTGGTGCCCACTACCGGGACGCGATTCCCTTGGTAGTCTTTAATGATGATCTTTTGGGCATGCACGTTTCTTTTTTGTAGTGTAGGCACCAGTCTTTTGATTTCGCGCCATGCAATCATGGAAAGGTAGGACCCGGAGTCCACTTCCATTTTGCATGGCTGGCCTTCGATATGGACTTCTACGTGTACCTTTCTGGCTCCGTCGGAGATGGCGTGGCCGATGGTCACCGTCTAGTGGGTTTCTTCTTTTCGCCGACCGTCGCCGCTTCTTTGAGATCGTTGAGTGCGGTCCCACCGACCGTCTGGCTGGCGCTCTCTGGTTCTGGGCGGGGAGCTTTCTCTCCGTCTGTCGTGCTGTTCCCATTTGGGCGGGCTGCGGTTCTTCTTTTGGCGGCAAACTCGGGCGATGTGACCCCGTCGTTCACAATGCCTACAGATAGAGTCAAAAAATCGGCATTCTGACCTGGGGTGATCGCCGCCGCACCCGGCGCAGTTGGTCCTCGACCTACGACCTTTTCGACTTCGTTGGTCGCCGCGTCCCGTCTGCACGCGATGTATGTCCTCCTCGTCTTCCGACGTGCTGGAGGTTGATTGGTATTCACCGTAGTGTGTGGTTGCTTTGTTTCTTGTGTCGGCCGACCTTGCCGGGTTGTTGTTTCCGCCCTTCGCGTCAGATCTTCACATGCTGTCTGCCGACGTGCGGGTTGCTTCAGCGGCTGCGGCTGCGGTAAGGGCATCGGCTAGGCTGATGTCGCCCTTGGCCATAAGTCGGCTCTGGAGTGTAGGATCCCATAAGCCGAGTACGAAGCGGTCTCTTATGAGACTGTTCAGACCTTCGAACTCGCAGAGTCCTCCTAGGCGCCGTAGCTCTGCGACGAAGTCGCTCAATTTTTGTCTGGTTTCTGGTTTCGGCGGTAGAACTCGTTGCGCCGTATCAGGATGGGGACTTTGGGGGAGTAATGGCGCCGCAGTATAGGTTCGAGGACGTCCCAGTCCATGGCGGTTGCGTCTGCCGGCTTGGCCAATGCTTTGGCCATCTGGAAGACCTCTGGTCCGCAGTGCGTAAGGAAGACGGCGCGTTTTAGCGGGCCCGGGGCGTCCTTCATTCCGGCGCATTCCAGGTACATCCGGAACCGATCCGAGTATGATTCCCAATCCTCGGCGGCGGGGTTGAAGGGGGCGGGCGGTGCTATCTTCGCCATCTCTGCGCTGGAGCTGGTTCTTGGGTGGACACGGGGTTCGGTTCAGGGGCGAGATCCCATCCTCGTCGCCAGTGTCGTGTCCGCAAAAGAAGCTCAGAGTCGGTGACTTTCATTCAAAGCTCTTTATTAACAATGGGAGAACCGAACCGGCGAAAGGCAAAAAGCCCGCGGCTTTTATACCTTTCGCAGCGGCGGCCGCGGCCAATGGCAGCGATTCAAGTCTCCCGCTCTTGGTTTGCACCAATCGCGGGAGACTTCAATCGGGCCAATCAGCGCGGCTCGCCTGGCCAATCAGAAATCCCCGCGCCTTAGCCAATCAAGGCTCGGGGATTTCGAGTATTCCAATTCAGGACATAACAGATGCTATGTATATGCTTAAATCATCAATGGGAAATGCCCTAAATCACAGACATAGCTTCTCTTGTTTCTTATTTCATCATTTGACCCTAAACAGAATCATATTTAACATTTTTTATTTCGAAAAAGAATTACTTTCCATTGGTGGCTTCTCTATATGATAGTTTATTTGAATCAAGCAAGTTAGGATAGGCTTCTTTTTTTTAAAAAAAGAAAAACTTAGACATTTTGATTTTTTTAAAACAGACAAATATTACCACGAAGTCTCAGCAGTCAGGACAATATGAGAAACAATCAACTGAGTTTTAAACAAGTGTCACTGTAGTTCAGGGCTTCCATTTTCAGTTTCATCTCAAATTTTTGTAAAAAAAAATCCTATTACTTTACAGAGCCTGGAGCAAACTAAAAAAAAAAGTGCTCTTTTATCAAATTTCAAATTGGATTTGGAGGTTACTATTTATCTAGTAATCATAACCTGGGTGTGTTTGTTTTTTCGATAACTACCATAATTAATTTGCAGTTGTTCCTTCCTTTTAAATGTTATCTGCTGTTAAAATTCGACAAGATGTTTACTTCCTCACAGTGAAACCTCATGTTTCTTTGAGTGAATTTTACTGATAAGAGAAGATGTCACATTATACTACTGAGTATAAAGGGAAATAAAAATTCATAATAACTGATTGCCCTATTTAACCAGAGATCCAAATGCCCTTTCAGATATTCATAAATATTTAAAAATGTCCTTCTGGACTCTTGTTGTCTCCTTTATGTTTATACATCCTTTCAGTCTTCAGGAAAATTGTCAAACAAAAGAAACTTTTGCAAGTATATATTACTGACTCTTGTCACCTAAAGGAATTCTCAAATCCCATGATGTAATCATTGAAATGTTGAGTGTATATGAAGAGAAGAAAGAGAAATATAAGTTATAAAAATAAAGTTGCTTTTTTATATATTAGTGAGGGTTTTCAAACTTTCTCAGATTATGAAGATTGATAGTTACAAAGAGTACAAAGATTGATAGTTGAACAGGCTTAAATGGCACATTGTAGGCATCATAAAAATGGCTGACATGGACTTACAAAAGAGTAGCCATGATGGTTGTGGTAAATTCCAAAACACCAAACAATCTGGAGTAAAATTCATGAGCATTCTCTTTCCAATCCGTTATACTCTTCCTCCCTGGGAAGCTTTCTAGAATATTTGTTTTCCTACTTCTTCAAATATACTTCCAGCTTGTCATACTTATTTTTAAGAATGCCTATTCTGAGACATTAATACATATAAAAATAATTCTAGAAACAGCAAATTTAGCATGGCATCTCCAAATACAGCATAGCATCAGCATCAGCATCAGTGGTACTATTCAGCTGGCTTGACCAGTTTAGGCGAACCAGTAGCAAGGATTTGGCATGGGTCACTGAACTGGTAGTTAGTTCTGGCTGGCTATGTCCCTGATCTGGTTGCCTGGTCGCTGCTGGATCGCTTACTCCACCCGTCTGATGCTCACTCACCCCACCCACCTGACGCTCGCCCCTTAATGTATTTCTTTTTTTTCCCTCCAAACAATCAGCTGTTCATACGATCAGCTGTGCTGGGATTCCCCTAGCTGTCTTACTGCTTCACCCAGGAGGCCCAGGAAGGCAAAAAATAGAGGAAAGAGCGCATTTTCTGCTCTCCTGAGCCCTAGGGGAGCCTTCTGGGAGCAAACATGCCCCCCTGAGGTCCAGAAGGACCCAAAATGGAGCGAGGCAGGGTGTGGTGTGCCCCTTCTGTTTTTTCTTCCTAAACCCTAGGGGAGCTTCTTGGGAGCAAAATCTCCTCCCCAGGAAGCTTGCCTCAGGCCCAGAAGGCCCCAAAAATGGCTGGGAGGGTGGCTGCAAAAAAGCAAAAGAAGAAGAAGAAGAAGAAGAAGAAGAAGAAGAAGAAGAAGAAGAAGAAGAAGAAGAAAGAAGAAGAAGAAGGAAGAAGAAGAAGAAGAAGAAGAAGAAGAAGAAGAAGAAGAAGAAGAAGAAGAAGAAGAAGAAGAAGAAGAAGAAGAAGAAGAAGAAGAAGAAGAAGAAGCCATGCCTACCCAGTCACCTGGCCACATCCACCAAGCCATGCCCACAAAACTGGTAGTAAAAAGTTTTGATTCAGCATGGTTAAAATTGTGTTAACAACATCCATTTACTATAAAAGTTTCAGTCTTGAGCCTTTTTGAAGTTTCTGTTTAAGTTTTAGTAAAGATTAATAGTCCCTGATTGATTGTAGTCTTAATAAGTTCTTGTTTCTGTAGGCCACAGCTCCTTCAGAAAAGGGTAAGACCCTTGATGTAATAAAGAATGAACTCTTTTAATTAGGCTATTTCATAGTGGCTATTTAGGAACTTATATATAAAAAATCATGTAATGAATAACTGATTTATGTCACAGAAATTGAAAGACATATCAGAGAATTTCCTGATACATAGTCATAATAATTCAAAAGTTTGACAAAGCCCCACTGGAAGCCATACTTACATCTCATGGCAAGAATTATATAGCAATATTCATATGTTATTTATTATTTATGCCTCCGTTTTTTTTAAAAAAAGTTTGGACCCTGACAGTTTCCAGAAATTAAATATTATTTTGTATACATATATAATATGAAGGTACTGTATATGTATGGATGCATGTACAGAGGTACACACATACAATTGTCATTGGGTTAGTTTGTATCACAGAGAAGAGATACAATTAGACTTAAGACCTCGGGTAAAGATGTCAACCTTCACTGACTTCATTGATCTGAAGGTTTTGCTTCTTTCAAGTATAAAGTCCATCAGTCTTGCTGACTAATCCCTGCATTTTACTAATTTCAGGGGAGAGGAAAATATTTTCTTTACATTGTTCATGAATGTATAACTTTCTATCATGCCTTTCTTCCTTGTTTTTTTCCACTAAATAACCATACAATGGTCTTGGAATCCTGGCCAGAAGTAAAGAATGTTGTAAATGGAGAAGACAAATTATCTATCTATCTATCTATCTATCTATCTATCTATCTATCTATCTATCATAGAATGGAATGGAATGGAATGGAATACTTTATTGGACAAGTGTGATTGGACACACAAGGAATTTGTCTTGGTGTAAATATTCTCAGTATACATAAAAGAAAAGATACATTCATCAAGAGTTGAGAATCATAAGGTACAACACTTAATGATAGTCATAAGCTACAATAACCAATCAAATCAAACTAGGAAACAGACAATATAAATCGTAAGCGTACAAGGAGACAAAGTTACAGTCATACAGTCACAAATGGAAGGGGATGGGTGATAAGGAGTGATGACAAGATTAACAATAATAGTAGTGCAGACTTTGTAATAGTTGAACAGGGTTGAGGGAATCATTGTTTAGCAGAGTGATGGCTTTCGGAGGTGATATAGTTTCAGGCATGGGTGAAATGAATGGAGACAATCTTAGTTGGTGAACTTTCAGCTCTTTATTACATAGTGACTTGAGAACTTGAACAACAACAACTCTGCCTTATATAAGTAACCTTAATGTGAAATAACCAATAGGGAGCTGTAAGACGCTAGCTCCAGAACCAATAAGAGTCCTTCGTTAAGGGCCAATCGGATTCTCTGAACCCAACCAATCCGATCGAGCCGCTTAACACCCAATCAGAAGTGCAGGGCCAGAACCCTGCACTTTACCCCAAGCTTGCTTTTATTTAAACTATTTACATACATAACACCCCTTCCCCCTGGCTCCTCAATTATGGTGTGGTTATATAGTCCTTCAAATAGGACGGTTGTCTTTTGGGTCTATCAGATTTTCTTTGGACTGGCTGTGTGCAGTCCTGTTGAGGTTAAATGTTGTTTGGCAGTGGCTCAGCTTCTCGTTCTGGTGTGATTTCCCTTGGAGCGTACGATTCTTCCTCCTGCTCCCTTTTCTGAGTTTCACTAGATTCATCGCTCTCTTAGAACAGGTTCCCTGGAATGTCGTCTTCTTCCATTCCTTCCCCCCCCTCAGTTTGGTTGTAGGGGAGTTGTTCGCTGGCCGATATGAGTCGTGACCATAATTGGTCAATATGTCGTTTCCACAGTCTTTCATCATCATATCTTACAATATAGGATTTGGGCCCAGTCTCGCGTATTATCGTTGCTTCAATCCAAACCGGGTCGCCCGATAAATTTCTTGCATAAACGGGGTCTCCTACCTTGAAGGTACGGTAGCGTCCACTGGATCCTGCAGGCTTTTCTGGCTGTAAGCAGGGTGCAGTCGGTCGAGGCGGGAACGGAGTTTTCGCCCGATGAGAAGTTCTGCGGGAGTTCTGCCAGTTACGCTGTGCGGAGTGATGTGTTGTAGAAGTAGAATGCGGTTTATTTTTTCATCAATATTATCATAGTCCACTTTTTGCAAAGTCTTTTTTACAAATTGGACCATGCGTTCCGCTCAGCCGTTGGTAGCAGGATGCACAGGCGAGGTGAGCGCATGGCGGATGCCATTATCAGCAAGGTACTGTTCAAACATCAGCGCTGTAAACTGTGGTCCGTTGTCAGACACCAGGACGTCCGGCAATCCATGAGTTGCAAAGAGTCTATTGAGGACTTTAATGACTGCTTCGGAGGTTGTATTGGTCATTCGATGAATTTCCAACCAATTAAAGTATGCATCGACAGTCAATAGTAATGTATGTCCTTTAATCTGCGAAATCCAGGTGGATTCTGGACCAGGGCCCGTGTGGCGTCTCCCATTCAGTCGGTGCAGCTTTTGGTGGTGCGTTGCTGTTTTGTTGGCACTTGGTGCAGGCCTTGACCCATTGCTCAATGTGTCGGTCCATGCCTGGCCACCAAGCGTAGCTCCGTGTGAGTGATTTAATCCGCACGGTCCCGGGATGTCCTTCGTGCAAAATTTGTAACAGCGAGTTTTGGAGTCGTTCTGGAACGACGACTCTATCGCCCCAGATGACATAGCCTTTTTGCAAAAAAAGTTCAGTCTGCCTTGTTTTAAATGGCACATAGTCATCTGGGACCTGGTCCAATGGCCATCCACATTCTACCCAGCCTAGGACTCGAGCTAGGGTGTGATCTCGTCTGGTTTCTCTCGCGATATCTCGAGCGGTCATAGGAGGCGAGTTGAGCGTCTCGATTTGTAACGCCGATACTGTTGGTGCCAGATCGTCGAGAGTTTCTGGTAGCAGTGCTCTGCTGAGTGCGTCGGCGTGGGGAATGGCTTTCCTGGGCGATGTAACAATTGATAATTATAAGCAGCTAGGAACTCTGACCATCGAGTCATTCTTGGGGACAATATATAGGGGGTTGGTTTGTCCCCAGCGATTATCCCCAGTAAAGGTTTGTGGTCAGTTACAATGGTAAATGTCCTTTCATATACATACTCATGGAATTTTTTTATGGCTGCCACAATTGCAAGAGCTTCCTTATCTATTTGTCCATAGTTACGTTCTGCCTGAGAAAGAGTCTTCGAAAAGTATGCAACAGGGGCCTCGTTTCCATAACGCAGCACATAGCTCAAAATAGCGCCCACCCCAAACGGTGAGGCATCACAAGTTATAACCAATGGTAATGTTTCATTATATTGCATAAGTACAGAATCAGATGTAAGTAAATCTTTTACATTTCGAAATGCTTTTTCCTCCCGGTAACCCCAAACCCACAATGCTTTCTTATCTAATAACTGGTGTAACAGTTCAGCCACAGTCGCCTTATGTGGTAAAAACACATTATAGAAATTAATAAGGCCTAAAAATGCCTGGAGATCTGTTTTGTTACGGGGTCTGGGAGCATTTTTTATTGCCCTTAATTTACTCTCAGTAGGGTGGATACCCTGACTATCAATGTGATAACCTAGAAATTCAACACTGTCGGTATACAGATGACATTTATCCTTTTTAACTTTCAATCCCGCTTCTTGGAATTTCTTAAGAACACATTTTAAACGATTCTGTAGAATTTTTTACTAGGAGCTGCAATTAACACGTCATCAAAATACGGAACCACGCCCTTGATTCCCTGCAATAATCGATCCATTAAACTTTGGAATATTCCCGGGGCTACACTTACCCCGAATTGCAATCGGGTACATTTAAAAGCACCTCTATGCGTTACTATCATTTGGGCTGTTTTATCGTCCACGGGCAATTGTTGATAGGCTTGAGCTAAATCTAACTTAGCAAAAACCTTTCTGCCTCCCAGGGAATGAAGAAGGTGCTGTACCACCAGCACTGGATACGCGTTCTGCTGGAGGGCGTGATTTAGAGTGGCCCGGTAGTCCCCACAGATTCGGATTGACCCATCTGGTTTAATGGGGGTTACAATAGGAGTTTCCCATGGAGAATGGTCAATGGGTTGCACTACCCCTTGTTTAATTAGTTTGTCAAGTTGTTCATCTATCTTGGCCTTAAGGGCGAACAGAACTCGACGGGGCTTTAAACGGATTGGGGTGACCTTAGGGTCGAGGCTAAACAAAATTGGGGTCCCCTTATACTTGCCCAGATGATCTGCGAAGACATCGCTGAATTCAGTAATAACGTCCTCCTCGCACTCTCAATCACCGACTCGGTTCACGCCAGCTACTTCGATGCCGAGTGGCGTGAACCATTGGAGGCCCAACAAACTAGGCCTGTCCCTATCGATGATCGTTAGAGGTAAGTATGCCGTATGCTTTTTAAATGAGACGCGGACTCGACAAGACCCAACCACAGGGATCCGATTCCCTTGGTAGTCTTTAAGGATGAGACGTTGCATTCGAAGGTCTTGGCGTTGGATGGTAGGAATGAGTTGCTTTAATGTCTTCCACGACACCATCGAGAGGGACAATCCGGAATCGACCTCCATGTGGCAAGGTTGGTTCTCTATGGCTACTGTGACTCGAATCTTCTTAGCGTCCATGGCTGAGGTGTGACCTATAGTGATAGTATGGTGGGCCTCTTCTTTCTGCAACGCTCAATATCTGTAGGAGTGGTTTGCTGGATCTCGCCTTACAGGACGGTTTCCTGCCGATTGGCGAGAGCTGGTTCCCCTTGAGGCCTGACTTGGTCCCGGTAAACTGCAACAGATGTGGCCTCGTTTTCCATACTCATGACAGATCGCATCACGGAATTTGCAGTCTGCCCTGGGGTGGTTTGCCCCACAACCAGCGCAAGGGCGTGAGGGTTTACAGCGAGGGTCCCAGTTGGACCGCAGTTGATGGACCCCTTCTTCGTCGCTGTCTGACGACGAAGAGAGGTCCTCGTAGTGCGTTGTCGCTAGCTGCCCTTCTGAGCTGGGTAAGATGTCGCCTGTCGGTGGGGTTGTTGGGTTTCGGCTTCACCGTAGTTGCGCCACGGACTTTTTGGTTGCCTCAGCAGCAGTGGCTTCGGTGATGGCGTCAGCAAGGTCGATGTCGCCTTTCGCCATCAGCTTGCTTTGCACGCCTAGTGCATCTAATCCCAGAATTAAGCGGTCTCTCAGTGCTTCATCTAAGTTTGCGAATCCGCAGAGGTCTCCCAAGTGTCGGAGGTCTGCCATGAAGTCAGCCACACTCTCTCCTTTTCGCTGGCTTCTTTGATAGAATTCGTGGCGTCTCACGAGTGTAGGTACGGTTGGCGCGTAATGGTCTCTCAGGAGAGGTTCGAGGTCGTCCCAGCTCATTGCTTTAACTTCTCGAGGTTTCGCGAGTGCCTTTGCCATTTTAAAGACAGCCGGGCTGCAGTACGTCAGGAACAGCGCCCGCTTCTTGGCTGGTGTGTCGTCCTTCAGGTTGTTTGTTTCAAGGAACATTTGGAAGCGATCCATGTAGGATTCCCAATCCTCTTGGTTCGGATCGAACAGAGCGGGTGGTACAATGTCGCTGGACATGGTTTCCATTGGTGGCATCGTCTTGGCACGTGCTCTGTTTTTTTTCCCGGTTCCTTAAGATCAGATGTCTCCAAATCCCACCTTCGTCGCCAGTGATATAGTTTCAGGCATGGGTGAAATGAATGGAGACAATCTTAGTTGGTAAACTTTCAGCTCTTTATTACATAGTGACTTGAGAACTTGAACAACAACAACTCTGCCTTATATAGGTAACCTTAATGTGAAATAACCAATAGGGAGCTGTAAGACGCTAGCTCCAGAACCAATAAGAGTCCTTCGTTAAGGGCCAATCGGATTCTCTGAACCCAACCAATCCGATCGAGCCGCTTAACACCCAATCAGAAGTGCAGGGCCAGAACCCTGCACTTTACCCCAAGCTTGCTTTTATTTAAACTATTTACATACATAACAGGAAGAAAAACTGTTCTTGTGTCTAATTGTTCTGGTGTGCAATGCCCTATAACATCATTTTGAAGGAAGGAGTTGAAACAGTTTATGTCCAGGATGTGAAGGGTCTGTAAATATTTTCACAGCCCTCTTTTTGATTCGTGCAGCATACAGGTCCCTAAGGCAGGCTGGTAGTAATTGTTTTTTCTGCAGTCCTAATTACTCTCTGAAGTCTGTATCTGTCCTGTTGGATTGCATTTATCTATCTGTCTGTCTGTCTGTCTGTCTGTCTGTCTCTGTCTCTGTCTCTGTCTCTGTCTCTGTCTCTGTCTCTGTCTCTATCTATCTATCTATCTATCTATCTATCTATCTATCTATCTATCCGCCATTGTCTACTGAACCATTTCTGATTGGATATCTGCCTGTAAAGGGACAATATACTTATGAGAAGGAAGCTAAAGAGGAAACAATTCATATAAATAAAAAATATATAAATAGAAAATGCAAAATTGTCCAATAATAATAGTATACTTTAGAGGTAAAACAAACATGAGACTTGGGCAACAGTAACAATAAGATGTGCAATATACTCCCAAATATAATCTACTCCATGTGTTAGGCAGCGTTTGGCTGGTTTGACTTTCTTATACTTTGATTTTAGGCTTATAGAAAAAGTGACAAAGTTACAGTCATGCAGTCACAAGTGGGAGAGGATGGGTGATAAGGAGTGATGACAAGATTAACAGTAATAGTTTTATTTTTTTATTTTATTTATTCTTTTATTTGTCAATTGCTTATAAGATAATAGGTATAAGTAAAAACATAGTTATGAATACATGGATACATATAAGAAAAATAAAAAATATATATAAAAGAAACAATAGGACAGGGACAGTAGGCACTTGGTGCACTTATGCACGCCCCCTACAGACCTCTTAGGAAAGGGGTGAGGTCAATAGCAGACAGTCTAAGGTTAACATTTTTGGGGTTTGAAGAAAAAACCACAGAGTCAAGTAGAGTATTCCAGACATTGACCACTGTTGCTGAAGTCGTATTTCCTGCAATCAAGTTTGGTGCTATTAACCTTGAGTTTGTATCTGTTGTTTGCTCTAGTGTTGTTATGGTTGAAGCTGAAATATTGACATGTAATGTTAGGAATGTAAGTCACCTAACAGCTATTTGGGTTGAAAATATATAAACCAGGATAAACATTTTAATACTGTATCTTTAAGAAAATGAAGAAAATGTAATTGGGTGTGGTTTCTCAAATGGCCATAAGATGGAGCCAGAAACCTGGGTTGTCTTAGTCTTAGTCTCAGAAGAGAGTGTGTCTCAGTGAGTCTCTGTTTTCCTTCTGTTGGAGAGTATTGCCGTTCCTCCATTTTTTCTAATTGACTGTTATTCCTGGATTTGATGTAAGTCTGATACTGAACTGTTTATGACACTGGACTTTATTATTGGATTGTTCCTGGACTGACTGACTTACCTGTGAATGACTGGACTGCGTTTAAACTTTGCTTAAAGTTTCTGAAAGTAAAAACCTACATTTACTGTGCAGTGTATCTGTGTGCTGTGTGTGTATTATTCAAAAACAACTCTCAAATACGTCTCCCTGTATGCGCTCATTCTCCTAATGGAGAATTACCTCAACAGGTAGGATATTGCAATGTATGATTTTATATACTATACTTAGATCGGACCAAAGCTGGCGTAGTTCTAGGTTTTCTAGGTCTAGAATTTCAAGTTTGGTGGCATAAGGTATTTTGCAATGAGTAGAGGAGTGGAGAACTCTTCCTGTGAAATACTTCTGGACTTTCTGAACTGTGTTAATATCAGATACGTAATGTGGGTTCCAAACTGATGAGCTGTATTCGAGTATTGGTCCAGCAAATGTTTTGTATGCTCTAGTTAGTAGTGTAATATTACCAGAGAAAAAGCTACATAAGATTAGGTTAACAACTCTTAATGCCTTTTTGGCTATGTAGTTACAGTGGGCTCTAGCACTTACGTCATTTGAGATGAGTACTCCAAGATCCTTGACAGAATTTGGATCATCAACAAGGTCTTGACTATTCAGCCTGTATTTTATTTTCTGATATTTTTTGCCAATATGTAGGACAGAGCATTTATTTGTTGAGATTTGAAGTTGCCATTTGTTTGACCATTCTGATACATATTCAAGATCTTTTTGAAGGGTAGTACTATTGTCTGTGGTGTTGAATAGCTTTACATCATTGGCGAAGAGAACGCAGTTGCTCTTGATATGATCACAGAGGTCATTTTTGTAGAGTATGAAAAGAGTTGGTCCTAGAACACTGCCTTGGGGGATACCACTATTGACAGGTACAGAATTTGATAGGATGCTCCCAATTTTAACCATTTGTTGTCTGTTCTATCCAGTTATGCAGGTGTCCAGAGATACCATAAGATTTTAGTTTTAGGAGTAGTTTGTCGTGTACCACTGAATCAAAGGCTTTACAGAAGTCTATGTAGATTGTGTCTATTGTTTTGCCCTGATTGAGTTGTGTAGTCCATATGTTTTTGCAGTGTAAGAGTTGCAGAATACATGATAGTTTTTTTCCTAAAATCAAATTGTTTATTAGAGAGTAGGTTCGTAGTGCAGTCTTTGTAATAGTTGAACAAGGTTGAAAATTAGCAAGGAATATACAAACAAAACGTGTACAGCTAGCTGGACTTGAAAACTGTTATCATATGGTTAAGTGTGTAACTAATTTCTGTAGCACAATTTGTGGTGTCCATTCTGCAAAGGTGGCAGAGTTCAGTCAAATTCCATTATATTGTAACCTAAACTAAAATTATTGGTAGAACATAAAAAGAGTAGGAAACTGCTGCTGATTATCATTATTGAACCAGTTTTTATTCTCTGCACTTCAAAAGTACAGAGATGCTCCTTTAGTTTGGGATTCATGCAAGCTCCAAGATAACTTGGCACATGACATAGATTGATGCCAAAAAAGCCTCAGGATTTTATTAAAATTTTAATGGCACCATCATCAGAATTCTTCAAAATATCATCATGAGATAATGTACTTTTCTCTTCAGTTTTAGTAGATAGCATGCCAGTTATTTATAGCAGCAAAGTCAGAACAATAGAGAATGTCTTGCACCAGGAACAAGTGAAGCTGAGGATATTTTGTAATATAATGTTCATTCTAGAAGCTTTCAGCAGCTTCTAAGAAATCATTATTTCTTGTCCTCACTACAGTCATTTTTCCCCAGCCTGGTCATTTATTCTTGATTTCTATCTTGGGAAGAGAAGGAAGAAGAAAGATTTCCCTGTTTGTCTACAAATCTTTGGAAATTCTCATAAATGTATGCAAATTGTATGCAAATCTGTGTGTCTTGTTGATCCTTCCCTTGTGTGGTTTTTTTTTTCTCCTTTCTTTTTATGTAAGAATGCTACCCTCAGAATCCAAAGAAATAACAAGGGAAAACATTAGGCCTGTATGAAGTGGCCTACACTTTGTCTCAACTATAAGTTTGGAGTCATAGAGGTAATGTAACGAGCAACTTCAAGTCATATCAGGAATGCAATTCACCTCAGTGGGGCACTTTGTTGCCTTCCATAGAAGCATAAAAATACTGAGCTAATAGGTCTCATTATTCAAAGAATGACCATCTAGCAGATATAGCAAAATTTCTTTTCTTTTTTAGTTTTCCAGTATTATGGCTTTTCCATAAGAAAGCCTATGAGAATAATGCAAGGGTAGGAAAGAGACTGTGCATTTGTCAGAGAGTAAGGCAGTCCTTTTTATTTTGAAGGTTGAATGTGTTAAGTCCGCGTGAAAGGAAGCCAGGAGTTGGTGACTTTGTATCAAGCTCTTTTATTTAGTCAGGAACCGAACTGGGGCGAAAGGAAACTTTTGCGGCTTTTTATTTGCAAGCCGTGGCGGCCGCGGCCAATGGCACCACTTTGAATCTCCCGCGATTCGAATTGACCAATCGCGGGAGATTCTCAGCGAGCCAATCGGCGCGGCTTGCCTGGCCAATCCGATCGCCCTGCGCTTTGGCCAATCAAAGCGTGGGGATCTCAAGAATTCAAATGAGGGGACAGAACACCCCTCCCCTCTTGGTTCAGTCCTACGTAGCGTAGTCCCGTAGGTAGGCGGGGCTCCGTCTTTGCCTACTGGACCTGCGCAGGTCAGTCATAGGTTGGATCCCGGCCGGTTCGGTCGGAGTCTCTGTTTCTCCGGACTCTGTCGTGGGAACCGCCTGGTCTGGCTGGCTGGGCCGCTCTCCACAGCTCCCTCCTGGGCTACCCGGGTTGGTTGAGCTGCGGGTTTCACCGCTCCCTCTCGGTCTTCCCGAGTTGATTGAGCTGGCCTGGCTGTCTCTTCCTGGTGAGGTTTCATGCTGGCTGCTTGCAGGTGAGTATGGCTGCTTTCTTTTTTCTGGGTTTTGGTTCCCTGGGTATCCCCTCCCCTCTTGGTTTGTGTTGAAGGGGTTGGTTTTGCTTGGTTGCGTGTCGGTGGCGTCTTGTGTGGTCGTCCTCAATCTTAACTGATTGATGTGGCGTTTCCACACTCATCCATCGGTTGTTTGTAGCCGGTACGAGTGTGGGCCTGTTAGCTGTGTTATGATTGCTGGTACCCATAACGGGTCTCCGCTTAGGTTCTTCGCATAGACGGCATCGCCTGGTGCGAAGGTTCGGTGTTTGCTGGTGGAGTCTGGGGGTTTCTCTGGGTTGTAAGTGGGGTGTAATCTATCGAGTGGGGACCTTATTTTCCTCCCCATTAGCAGTTCTGCTGGGCTTTTATTTGTTGTGGTGTTTGGGGTTATGTGTTGGATGAAAAGTAATTTATTTATTTTGTCCTGGATCTCCCCGTGGTCTATTTTCTGGATGGGTTTTTTTTGTGAATTGAACCATCCGTTCCGCCCTACCATTCGCCACCGGATGCACCGGGTCTGTCAGTGCGTGTTGTATGCCCCTTTCCTCTAGGAATTTTTTGAATTCTAGCGAGGTGAATTGGGGCCCGTTGTCGGAGATGAGGACGTCCGGGAGGCCATGTGTTGCGAAAAGTTTGCCGAGTTCTTTGGTCATGGCCTCTGTGGTGGTTGTTCTCATGTTGCTTACCTCCAGCCAGTTGGAGTAAGCGTCTACGGTTATGAAGAAAGTGTGTCCTTTTGTGGGCCCGGCGAAATCTATGTGGATCCTAGACCACGGTCCCCTGGGGGTTTCCACTCTAGGATGGGTGCTGTGGGTAGGCTTGGTCTAATTTCCTGGCATCGTTGACACCTTGCTACCCAGGCCTCAATCTGTTTGTCCATCCCTAGCCACCAAGCATAACTTCTGGCCAGGGCTTTTGTCCTAACGATGCCTGGGTGCCCCTCGTGTAACAGTTCCAAAACCTTCCCTTGTAGTTTTTCTGGGATGACCACCCTATCCCCCCATAGTATGCACCCTTTTAATAACGAGAGTTCCGTTTGCCAGTTCCGGAATGTCCTGACGGACTCGTCGTAGTCCTTTTCTGGCCACCCTTTCTCTACCCAATGCAAAACCCACGCCAGACGTTTGTCTTTATAAGTTTCTCGGGCAATGTCTGACGCGGTTATGGGTAGATTGGGTAGAGTCTCTATGCTGAGGGTGGTCATCGTGGGTGCTGGGTCAGTGTCTGGTTCAGGTAATGGTGAGCGGCTTAAGGCGTCCGCATGGGAGATAGTCTTACCAGGTCGGTGTGTGAGTCCATAGTTGTAGGCAGCCAGGAATTCGGACCACCTTGTCATTCGGGGAGACAGAATGTTCGGGGTGGCCCTGTTCCCTGCAAGGATTCCCAGCAGCGGTTTGTGGTCAGTGATGATGGTAAAGGTCCGGCCGTAGAGGTACTCGTGAAACCTTTTTACTGCAGCGACGATAGCCAAAGCCTCTTTGTCCAGCTGGATGTAGTTCCGCTCCGGTTTGGTGAGGGTCCTTGAAAAAAATGCGATGGATGCTTCCTTTCCATCGGGGAGAGTGTGGCTGAGGACAGCGTCGACGCCGAAGGGTGATGCGTCGCATGTGATGGCTAGTGGTAGGGTCTCATTGTACTGGATGAGGACGGCATCCGAAGTGAGCAGGTCCTTGGTTTTCCTGAAGGCGGCTTCCTCGTGTTTCCCCCAAGTCCAGGTAGCCGCCTTGTCCAAAAGTCTATGCAAAGGCTCCGCCGCGGTCACCTTTTGGGGCAGGAAGACATTATAAAAGTTAAGTAAATGCCTGCAGTTCTGTTTTTGACTTGGGTGTGGGGGCTTCCTTGATGGCTTTAATTTTCTTGTTGGTGGGGTGAATGCCGTGTCGGTCTAGGAGGTATCCTAGGAATTCGACCCGCTCTGTGTACAGCTGGCATTTTTTCCTCTTCACTTTAAGCCCGGTTTCTTTGAACCTTGTTAGCACCTCCCTTAGGAGAGTCTCTAGT
The DNA here is from genome assembly GCA_033807585.1 of Hydrophis major. Taxonomy (NCBI): domain Eukaryota; kingdom Metazoa; phylum Chordata; class Lepidosauria; order Squamata; family Elapidae; genus Hydrophis; species Hydrophis major. The sequence continues at coordinate 67,140,162 of CM066330.1, forward strand.
TCGGCCTGGTTGGTTGCCGATACTAGTACATCGTCGAAGTATGGGACCACCCCCTTGATGCCCTGTAAGAGTCTTTCCATGAGGCTCTGGAAAATTCCAGGTGCCACGCTGACTCCAAATTGGAGGCGGTTGCATCTAAAGGCTCCCCGGTGGGTGACTTTGGTTTGCGCCTCTGCAGTTTCCTCGTCGACCGGCAGTTGCTGGTATGCTTGACCCAGGTCAAGTTTCACAAAAACGTTGCCCCCTCCCAGTGAGTGTAGGAGATGCTGCACTACTGGGACGGAGTAAGCGCTTTGCTGCAAGGCGCCATTTAGGGTGGGCTTATAGTCCCCGCAGATTCTCACTGACCCATCAGGCTTAATTGGGGTGACTATGGGGGTCTCCCACCGGGTGTGGTCTATGGGTTGTAAGACCCCTTGCTTGACGAGCTTGTCAATTTGCTCGTCGATTTTCGGTTTGAGTGCGAAAGGTACCCGCCTTGGTTTTAGGCGTTTCAGGGGAACGTTTGGGTCTAGGCTGAAGCATATAGGGGGCCCTCGGTACTTGCTGTTCAAAATGTCTTTGCTCAGTTTCTGATTCTGATGGATTGTTTGCTGGAACTGTCTAGCATGGTGACCTGGCTTCTACGCTGGGTCTCCCATGAGATGATTCAGGAATACCTGCAACGCTTTCATTATTGCTGTCATCTGGGTTCTCTGGAATCACGGACCCTGTTTGGCTGCTAGCTCCTGGAGATACGACCGCCTGCCAAGGTTCCTCCTCCGTTTGTGAGTATAGTGGGCTTCGCTGAGCTGGTTTTGGGGTTATGCTTCCTTCGCCAGATGTTCGTTCAATTTCAAAAACCTCTGTTTCTCTTCCCCCTCTGGTTTCGAGGTCAGGGTTAGTGATGGGAGTTGTGGGCAGCTTTGAGCATAGCTGGTCTATGTGGTGTTTGCACAATCTCCTATCTGTGGTTTCTAATCGGTAGGAGCGGGGGCCTATGATTTGCGTTATTTTGGCAGGGATCCACAATGGGTCTCCTGAAAAGTTCTTTGCAAATACAGGGTCTCCTACCTTAAAGTAGTGGTGTTTACTGCTAGAACTCAGGGGCTTTTCCAGGGTGTATGCTGGGTGTAGGCGGTCGAGATGTTTTCTGCCCATCAGGAGTTCAGCTGGGCTTTTGTTTGTGGTCTGTTTGGTGTAATATGCTGGAGAAGGAGCATCCTGGTGACTTTGTCATGGATGTTTCCTTGTTCCATTTTCTGTAATGTTTTTTTAGTGAACTGAACCATTCATTCAGCCCTGCCATTGGCCGCCAGGTGAGCAGGTGAAGTCAGGGTGTGGCGTATCCCCCCGTCTGCTAGGTACTGCTCAAAAGCCAGGGCAGTAAATTGGGGCCCGTTGTCGGAAACCAAGACATCTGGTAACCCGTGCATTGCAAAAAGTCTGTTTAGCTTCTTGATGACCGCATCTGTAGTGTGGTCTTCATCTTGTTGACCTCGAGCCAGTTAGAGTAGGTGTCCACTGTTATCAGGAAGGTATGTCCTTTTGTAGGTGCCGCGAAATCAATGTGGATGCAGGACCAAGGACCCCTGGGCGTTTCCCATTCAGCTGGTGGTGCTTTTGGTGGGGTCGAGCGTGTTTCTTGGAATTTGCTACAAGAGGCAACCCAGGCTTCAATTTATTTGTCCATACCTGGCCACCAAGCGTAGCTCCTTGCCAACGCTTTCATTCAAACGATGCCCTGGTGTCCAACGTGTAACAACTGTAGAACTTTCTTTCGCAGCTTCTCTGATATGACCACTCGGTCTCCCCATAACATGCACCCTTTTTGAGAGAAAAGTTCTGTTTGTCTGTTCTTGAAGGGTTTAAAGATGTCATTTGGTTTGGTTTCTGGCCATCCCCTCTCCACCCAGCTGAGAACCCATGCCAAACAAGAGTCCTTTTTTGTTTCCCAGGCTATGTCTAGTGCTGTTAGTGGAGGCGATGGAAGCGTCTCAATTTGTAGTGCTGAGAGCGTGGGAACTGGGTCATTGAGAATTTCTGGCAGTGGAGAACGGCTCAAAGCGTCTGCATGGGGAATGGATTTCCCTGGTCGGTGTCTCAACTGGTAGTCATAAGCAGCTAAGAACTCTGACCATTGTGTCATCCTAGGGGATAGGATGTGTGGGGTTGGTTTGTCTCCTGCCAAGATGCCAAGTAATGATTTATGATCTGTGAAGATGGAAAAGGATCTTCCATACACGTACTCGTGGAACCTTTTTATTTCAGATACAATAGCGAGGGCTTCTTTATCCAATTGACTATAATTTCTCTCTGTTTTAGACAAAGTTCTTGAAAAGAATGCAATAGGCGCCTCTGTGCCGTTTGGTAGGACGTGGCTCAGGATAGCACCTACTCCAAAAGATGAGGCATCACAAATCACAGTTAATGGAAGTGTCTCATTATATTGGATGAGTACTGCATCCAAAGTTAAAAGGTCTTTTACTTGTTGGAAAGCCTGCTCCTCCCGACGTCCCCAAAACCAGGAAGCCTTCTTGTCAAGGAGTCTATGCAGGGGTTCAGCAACGGTCACCTTCTGGGGTAGCAAGATGTTATAAAAGTTAATAAGTCCCAGGAAGGCTTGGAGGTCTGTTTTGTTCTTTGGTCTTGGGGCAGTTTTAATGGCAGCCAATTTCTTTTCAATAGGGTGAATTCCTTGTTTGTCAAGAAGGTAACCCAGAAATTCAACCTTCTCAGTGCATAACTGGCACTTTTCCTTCTTAACCTTGAGGCCTGCATCTTTGAACTTTTGTAGGACAGTTCTTAGGCGTTTCTCTAACTGACTTCTTGTAGGGGTGCTGATCAATACATCATCAAAATAGGGCACGCCCCCTTTGATGCCCTGTAACAACCTTTCCATCAGACTTTGAAAAATGCCAGGTGCTACGCTTACCCCAAACTGGAGTCTGTTACATTTGAATGCACCTCTGTGTGTAACTATAGTTTGGGCTTCTGCAGTTTCTGCGTCTACTGGCAACTGTTGATAAGCTTGGGCCAGGTCAAGCTTTGCGAACACTTTTCCGCCCCCAAGTGAGTGAAGGAGATGTTGGACCACGGGTACTGGATAGGCGCTCTGCTGTAACGCGTGGTTGAGGGTGGCCTTGTAATCCCCACAGATTCTCAAGGATCCATCAGGTTTTATAGGGGTTACAATTGGGGTCTCCCAGCAGGCATGGTCGATGGGTTCTAACACGCCCTGCGCTATTAATTTGTCCAATTGCTCATTAATTTTAGGTTTGAGAACAAAAGGAACACAGTGTGGCTTCAGGCAAATGGGTGCGATATCAGGGCATAGATTAAATGAGATGGGGGACCCCTTGTACTTGCCTAATTCCTCTGTGAAGACTTCTTGAAAGTCCTGGACAAGGGCCGTCTCCCAGTCTACGTCTACAGTCTGGTTGATGCCTGCCATTCCGATTCCTAATGGCGCGAACCACTGCAGACCCAATAAGCTGGGCCGGTCTTGTCAACGATGGTGAGTGGTAGTATTGCGGTGTGATCCTTAAAGGAGACCTGGACGTGACTGGAACCAGCAACCGGGATTCGATTTCCCTGGTAGTCTTTTAATATGAGCCTCTGGGTGCTGAGATCTTGGCGGCGTTATGTCTGGAAAGATGGGCGAAATAACGGAGACGACACCTCGGATAGTAACTTCAGCTCTTTAATAGTGACTTCAGATCGGAGGTAAAAAGTCTAGCAGCAGCAGCTCCTTTTATAGAGCTGGCTGCTGCTAAAGCGTCCAATGACAGAGATTTGAGCCTGCCGCGCTTGGAGCGTCCAATCGCGGCAGCCCATTTACCAGCCAATCGGATCAGCTCTAAACGACCAATCACGACCCGCTGTTCACGGACCAATCAGGAGTGCAGGATTATGAGCCTGCTAGTTCGGAACAGAGGCAGAGAATAGATCGGGGCGGGGCCAGTCAGAGGTGGTATTTGCCACTTCTCTGAACTACTCAAAATTTCCACTACCAGTTCTCCAGAACTTATCAGAACCTGCTGCATAAGACCTCTGAGGTGGAGGTAGAGATAAAAATGAAGAAAGCAATCAGCTACAACACAAATATAATATCACTGAATATGGAGGAATAAAAGTATTTAGACACCGATATTCTTCCCTGGCTTTTTAAAAATAGTAGTTCCATGTAAGACTGAAAATAGCTGCAAGTATATTTTCAACTTTATAGTTAAAGCAAATGCAAAAAGTTGCAGACAACTTTCAATTCACCAGCAAGAAAACATTATCTTGCATTGGTAATGAAAAGGAGTGACAGGTGATTTAGTATAAATCAAGCTGATTTAATATAGCAATACACCCTATATCTGTTACATATGGGAAATAAATCATTTAAATTTACATTTGTAGTATTTTGGCTGACAATCTTCCATTGTTTAGGAGCTTTTCAAGGGCTGAGGTCTCTGGCACTCATTCTTAGGGTATATCTGTCCTGTCAAGTTGGTCCCCTATGAGTAGAGGCCACCAACCATTTATGGAGGGGAGGAACAGATGATGTCATCCTTTACTTGCCCCCAGCCCTCTGATTATTTGACATCTGTATTTTCTGTTCTCTCCTAAAGAGGCATTTAAGGGGTGCTTCCCAAATGTTGCCCAATTTTTATGTATTGTAGTGCTAGATTTGCTGATGTTTCTGTGCTTTATGTGCATATTTCTCTAAAATTTATGCTGCCATTGTATACTTTAGGGATTGCAGACTGAAATCACCCCCCCCCCCCCAATTCCAATCCTTTGTTATTTACCCATGCACAGATATATACATCAGAGAATTTGGCTACGCATTTGGCTCCCATTCTTCAGAGCCACCGGCTATTCTCTGCAAGTTAATATTTGTTCTGTTAATTAACTTCCTCATTATGTAAACTCTGTAGGAAGTACTGTAATTATTTCTGACATGAAAAATATTTCCCATTATTGCTATAAAAGTAATAATTTAACCTATTTAAGATGTAAATCTCTATAATAACTGGGAACAAATCCTATTGAACTTGGGTGATTTTTCTTCTGGATAGACATTAGGAGGCATGCACTAATGTATGTGTCTAAATAATAGAATTTAAACTCAAAGATTAGAAACCTTAAAATACGTACAATGTGGTAATGATCAGGATGTCATTATTTCCTTTGAGTTAATTCATACAAGTAATGAGGATTTTAAATTGACGGATTGTTATTTATGGTTTATGATTGTTGATTGTTACTGATTCAATATAAACTCTGTAGGATACTTTTGTTGGTGCACTTCACAAATTTTAAATGTGGGCATAGACTGTCCAGAGAGTCCCCAACAATTTAGAGCAAGTTTTCCAGAGAAAAGGAAAGCTTAGTGGGCAGGGGAAAGAATCATCTCTCTTCTACTTGCCATCTGGAGTTGGGGCAGCATGAGGTTAAGAAACATCAGGCTGCCAGAATATATATATCTTCTGAACTGCTTTTTATGTAGCTTACAAGGATATCCTTAAATAGTTTTTGAAAACTAATGACAAAATTTTGACAGAAGAAATATTCAAAAATGTGGCATAAGCCCTAAAATAACATTCACCAGTGGGAATTCCCTAGAGTGAGTGCACTTAACTTCTGTGTGTGGGATTTTCTGGGAGGTGAAGTCCACATATCTTAAAAGTTCCCAGCTGTAAGTGCTTGCAGATTCAGACTTGGGTAAGTTTAAATGCAGCTTTGGAAAAAAGGTAGATGTGGAGGTTGGAGAAAAAGATGGAGGGAGACAACAGCTATCACAGGATGAGGACAAAGAGAAGCTTATAGAGCAAGACTGTCAAACTCCCAGCTTATGAACAGGATGTGTCACGTGTTGGCCATGCCCATGCCTGGTTTAGCAAAGGGGGGGAAAGTCCTGATATGTCATGTGACACCATCTTGATGATATGAGTTTGACACCACTACTATAGAGGAAGAGATTGGAATTACTTTTGTCCAAGCCTCTAGAATAAATTCTCCCATTCTTCTATGCTGTCCAGTGGGAACCCAATTCATTTTTGCAGACACAAAATCGATCAGGTTCCTCATATTGGAAATCTTTATTAGAAGAAAAAGGACCAGAGTCTTCCAAGAGGGCAATTGCCTTTATGCCAACAGATGCCTATTCAGTCTATTTGTACAACAGGAGGATAACTAGCTTCAATTTGCTGCAGCCTAACCCATTTTCTTTCTTAGTTTGATTTTTTTAATGAAATTACTTTTGAGTTATTGGTTTGGACTGCTGAACTCCAAAGAATCTTTTTTTTGTTTTCAACTTCTGACCCTAAATGCTTAAGAGTTTGGTAAGAATAAATTACTTCAGGTTTTCTACATCTTTGGAGAGTCCAGTGTTTGTTTTCTATTATTCACAAGTCAGCTCCCAACCTCTCTGTCTGCAAGGGAGTTTGCAACACATCCAATAATGGAACAAGCTTTGTGGGGGCTTCAAAATGACATCCCGTTGATTCAAAACATTCATTTTTTGAGCAATTCTTTTCTAGATCATTGAAAAGCTGACACAATTTTCTAGAACATGTCATCAATTTCTCAGCATTGCTTATCATATTTTCAGTTGACTGTAGCAAATGATATCACAATTTATAATTATCTATAATCAGCTATCCAGAAAGCATTATCTTCTGCTGAATTTAGTACACTTCATTGATGTCATTTTGTAGCCAAATACGATTGTTTGTGGAATCTTATCAAATCATCTATTGTTTTTAAGATCCCTGAATGGCTCAAATCACTATAATTAAGGAAATTGAATTTAAATAATCAATTTAACCTAAATCATTATATAGACAAAACATGCATAGTTTTTAATGAGGAAATATATGTGCACAGATTCTATTTTCTACTAACAAATTCAAGCAAAACTATTGAGTACCAGTGTTTATCAGATGTATATAGCCACTCATCTCACAAATGTGACCCAAGGAATTGTATATTGAAACAAAATAATTAAACAAGTCTTCAATAACCAGTAAAAATATTGTTGTGAATGAATAATGCCAAATAAAGTTACCTTGAGCTTGAAGTCAAGTGCAGGGTTCTGGCCCTGCACTTCTGATTGGCTGTTAATGGCAGGATCGGATTGGTCTGTTCAGGAGCATCTGATTGGCCATTAAGAGGCCATTCTCATTGGTTAACAGAGCTAGCGCTCCAGGATTGCTATTGGTTGAATAGTTAATAAGTTGCCTATATAAGGAAGGCTATAGCGGCCATCCAGTTTGAGCTGTCACACCATGTAAATAAAGAGTTTGAAGTTCACTGTTTCTAACGGCTCGTCTCCATTATTCGCACCCATGCTCCAGACTTAACACTGGTGACGAAGGTGGGATTGGATGACATCAGAACCAACAACGAAGACAACTAAGCATGTGGCTGAAGCGCACAATGGCGGAACCATGTCCGGCGGCACAGTACCACCCGCTCCGTTCGATCCAGCTCAAGAGGACTGGGAGTCCTACATGGACCGTTTCCAAATGTTTTTGGAAACGAATAATCTGAAGGATGCCACAACCGGGAAGAAACGGGCGGTATTCCTAACGCACTGTGGCCCGACGGTATTCAAAATGGCTAAGGCATTAGGGAAACCGGCTGAAGTGAAGGCCATGGACGGGGACGTCCTCGAACCACTACTAAGGGCCCACTACGCAGCGACCATTCCAATGCTCGTAAGACGACACAAGTTCCATCAAAGAAACCAGTGGAAAGGAGAAAGCGTTGCCGATTTCATTGCAGACCTCCGGAACTTGGGAGGACTTTGCGATTTCACTGACCTAGAGGAGGCTTTGAGAGACCGTGTAGTTCTCGGGTTAGATGCTCTAAACATACAGAGTAAAATAATGGCAAAGGGCGACATCACCCTTAAAGACACCATAGCTGAAGCTACAGCAGTGGAGGCGACCAAGAAGTCAGCTGCCCAACTACACCGAAATCGCACTCCAGCACACCAACCGGCCAGCGAAGTTTCACCCAAGGCAGAAGGGCAGCTGCAGATGACCCACCATGAGGACCTCTCTTCATCATCAGACAGTGACGAAGAAGAGGTCCATCGCCTGCAGTCCGATCAAGACAGTTACCCGAAGTCCCAGCAACCGTGCTCTGGCTGCAGCGCCAACCATTACCACTCCGATTGCAAATTCTGCGACGTGCTCTGCCACGAGTGCGGGAAACGAGGCCACATCGGACGGGTCTGCAGAGGTCTACTCGGACCCAGCCAGACCACGAAGGGTACCAATCTCCACCAATCGACAGGGAATCACCCTGTAAGGTGAGAACCAGCAAACCACTCCTACAGAAACTGACCCGTGAATCGCCTAGCGAGACGGGAAGAGGCCCACCAAACACTCACTATCAGCCATGCCTCTTCACTAGACACTAAGAAAATTCGGGTCAAAGTGGACATCGAAAATCAACCTTGCCAAATGGAAGTTGACTCGGGGTCGTCTCTGTCAATAGTCTCCTGGAAGACCCTCAAGCAACTCATCCCCACTGTCCGGCACCAAGACCTTCAATTCCAATGGCTCATGTTAAAGGACTACCAGGGGAACCGGATTCCAGTCGTAGGATCCAGTAGAATCCGGGTTGCATTCAAGAACCGCATGGCGTACTTACCCCTGACAGTGATCGACAAGGACCAGCCTAGCCTGTTAGGCCTGCAATGGTTCGCACCACTCGGCATTGAAGTGGCAGGCATTAACCGAATCGGCGGCAGTGACTGAGAAGAAGACCTTGCCCACGAATTCAGGGACGTCTTCGTGGAAAAGCTAGGTGAGTACAAGGGGACCCCGATATCCTTTAGCCTTAATCCAAAGATAGCTCCCATCCGCCTTAAGCCTCATCGAGTCCCATTCGCTCTAAAGCCAAAAATCGATGAACAGCTTGATAAGTTGATAGCCCAGGGAGTTTTAAAGCCAACTGACCACTCCCCATGGGAAACACCAATTGTGACCCCAATTAAGCCGGACGGCTCCATTAGAATTTATGGGGACTATCGAGCCACCCTAAACCACGCCCTGCAACAAAATCCATATCCAGTGCCGGTGGTGCAACACCTCCTCCATTCCCTGGGGGGTGGAAAAGTCTTCGCTAAACTAGACTTAGCTCAGGCTTATCAGCAACTGCCGGCTGACAAAAAAACAGCACAGGCACAGACTATCGTAACACACCGAGGTGCCTTTAAGTGTACGCGGCTTCAATTCGGAGTCAGTGTAGCCCCAGGGATCTTTCAGAGCCTAATGGAGAGACTCTTGCAGGGGATCAAAGGCGTTGTCCCCTATTTTGATGATGTGCTCATTGCTGCCCCCACTCCAAAAATTTTACAGGATCGTTTAAGACTGGTTTTACAAAAATTCCAAGAAGCAGGCCTGAAGGTGAAAAAAAATAAGTGCAAACTGTGTACAGATCGTGTTGAATTCTTAGGGTACTTAATTGATAGTCAGGGTATTCACCCTACCGATAGCAAATTGAAAGCAATAAAAAACGCTCCCAGACCCCAGAACAAAGCCGACCTCCAAGCATTCTTAGGCCTCATCAATTTCTATAATGTATCCTTGCCGCACAAGGCGACTGTCGCTGAACCTTTACATCGCTTACTAGATAAAAAAGCAATTTGGGTATGGGGTCACAGAGAAGAGCAGGCGTTCCATAATGTAAAACAACTACTGACTTCTGACACCGTACTAATGCAGTACAATGAGACCTTGCCGTTAAATATCACATGTGATGCATCGCCTTTTGGAGTGGGCACCATTTTGAGCCATGTATTATCTAATGGTAGCGAAGCCCCTGTTGCTTACTTTTCAAAAACGCTCTCGAAAACTGAGCGAAATTACAGCCAGATTGATAAAGAGGCCCTGGCAATTGTATCAGCTGTTAAAAGATTCCATGAGTACGTGTACGGCTGGGCTTTTACCATTGTAACTGACCACAAACCATTGCTGGGGATCATCGTTGGGGACAAGCCAACTCCCTACATACTTTCTCCCAGGATGACCCACTGGTCAGAATTCTTGGCTGCCTACAATTATCAGCTACAATATCGTCCCGGTAAAGCCATTCCCCACGCCGATGCGTTGAGCCGTGCACCGCTCCCTGAAACCATCAATGATCCTGCACCAACAATGACAACATTGCAGATCGAGACACTCCATACGCCGCCATTAACTGCCCGTGACATTGCGAGAGAAACAAAACGTGACCCCATCTTAGCACGAGTCCTCACATGGGTGGAATGCGGATGGCCATTGGACCAAATACCACCATTCAAAAGCCGTCAAACAGAGTTGTTCTCGCAGAAGGGCTGTATCATCTGGGGCGATAGAGTCATTATCCCAGAACAACTCCAACAGGCACTGCTAAGAACCTTGCACGATGGCCACCCTGGCATCGTGTGCATGAAGGGCCTCGCACGAAGCTACGTGTGGTGGCCAGGCATCGACAGACAAATCGAATCATGGGTTAAAACTTGCCAGAAATGCCAAGAAGTAAGCAACGCTCCACCAAAGGCAACCCCAACCAAATGGGAGATGCCGCGGGGACCCTGGTCCCGCATCCATCTGGACTTTGCTGGGCCGACCAAAGGCCACACGTTTTTGCTAACCATTGACGCCTACTCGAATTGGCTCAAGATTCACCGAATGAGGAATACGACCACCGAAGTGGTCATCAAAAGACTGGAAAGACTGTTTGAAACCCACGGATTACCAGACGTTCTGGTATCTGACAATGGGCCCCAATTTACCGCGCTGTCTTTTGAACAGTACCTGGCTGACTGCGGTGTCCGACATGCGCTTACTTTGCCTGCGCATTCTGCGGCCAACGGTAGGGCTGAGCACATGGTACAATTCATCAAAAGGACTCTACAAAAGATAGACTACGACAACATTGATGAGAAAATCAACCGAATCTTTTTCCTACAGCACATCACACCTCACAGCATCACCAACAAAACTCCCACCGAGCTGCTAATGGGACGAAAGCTCCGCTCCCACCTCGATCGGTTACACCCAGCCTACGAATCAGAAAAGCCACTCGGATCCAGCGGCCGATGCCATACCTTCCAGGTAGGCGATTTAGTATTCACTAAAAACCTATTGGGCGATCCGCTGTGGGTAGAAGCGACCGTAATCCGTGTAACCAGCCCAAGATCATACCTCATTCAGTGCCCTGACGATAGACTTTGGAAGCGCACATAGATCAACTACGATCATGGCTACCATCACGCAATTCCAAACTCCCTTATGACCAAACTGAGGAGGGTGGAGATACAGAGGAAAACGAATTGCAACTAGAAAAAAACCTTTTTGAAGGGACTGAAAACGGAACTGAAACACAGGAACAGGAACTGGGGACCAGAGTGAGTTCACCTCAGGGAGTGGCCAGTGATATCGGTGATGACGGGAACACGAACTCGGAACCAGAGGCACCCCTACCATTAAACAACGATCTACCTCAACAGAAGTGCAGCCAACCGCCAGGCACTTTGCGAAAATCAAAAAGACTGATAAAACAACTGTCCTACCTCAAGGACTATGTAACCGTACCCCGGGGGCAGAAGCCGGGGGAAAGGGGTGTTGTGAATGAATAATGCCAAATAAAGTTATATTGAGCTTGAAGTCAAGTGCAGGGTTCTGGCCCTGAACTTCTGATTGGCTGTTAATGGCAGGATCGGATTGGTCCGTTCAGGAGCATCTGATTGGCCATTAACAGGCCATTCTCATTGGTTAACAGAGCTAGCGCTCCAGAATTGCTATTGGTTGAATAGTTAATAAGTTGCCTATATAAGGAAGGCTATAGCAGCCCTCCAGTTTGAGCTGTCACACCATGTAAATAAAGAGTTTGAAGTTCACTGTTTCTACCGGCTCGTCTCCATTATTCGCACCCATGCTCCAGACTTAACAAATATATCAGCATATATGTAAACACAAATATAGGAGAATGCAAGGCAGGTATTTTGCAGCTCCTTATTTTTACAGGATCCCCATTCCTGCTAGACAAATAATATTTTAAAAGACTTCCTGAAGGTCCATAAATTGGGACTAATCTCACCCTTTTTCCTGATGGTAGATACCATGACAGAAAAGGCTCATCTTCTAGATTCTATCAGATGGAACTCCTTAGCAGCTGGGACCTTCTTGCCAGATCTAATGAGATAGATAGATATAACCAGGGAGAGGTGGTCCCTCATGTAACCTGCTTTACGCCATGTAGGGTTTTAAAGGTCAAAAGCAGTACCTTGAATTGAACCTGAAAACAAACTGGCAACCAATGCATATAACTAAGGGCACACATAAGTGCTCATACTGTGACATTCTGCACTAACTGCAGCTTCTGGATGCTCTTCAAAGGCACACGTATAGAACTCATTACATTAGTTTATTCAAGAATTGATCTGGACATGAATAACTGTTAGTAGACTCTTTCAGTCTAGAAATGAGTGCAACCAATATGTGAAGGCCCTCATAGCCTTCTTACCAGGAGTCGTCAGTTCAAAATGACTTCCTTTTTATCACCAAGTCTGTTTGGGGCAGTGCAATCCCATATAGTACCAAAGATAGTAAAGTCCCAAATTTTTGGAAGAGCCTAAAAACCAAGCCACTCAGTCTTTCCTGAGGTCCATTAAAGCCTTTTGTTCCCCAAAGCTTCCACGCTGATATAGGATATCAATAGCATATCTTAGTTTGCTGAGCCAAAAATGTATAATTAAGTATCATCAGCATACTAATAATACCTTACCTGTCAGTGACAGTGTCAACTCATAATGGACAGACAGACAGATAATTTTACCCAATGGCTTTATGTGGATATTAAAGGACTGAACTCTGTGGACTTATCATTCCTGATCAAGGCCAACTGGTATTGGCCCCATAGGAAGGAAGATAACCAACACAATATAGTGTCTCCTCCTCCATGAAGCCAATTCAGATGGATACCATTTTGATAGTATCAAATGCACCCGGAGGTCAAGTAAAGACAGAATTGATGCATTACCTTATCTCACTCCTACTAGTGATCATTTAAAAGTAGGATCAATTCTGTTCCCATACCCAGGCTTGAACCCTGACTGAAAAGGCTGCACATAATTTGCTTTACACTGAAGCTGCTACATTACCAGAATTTTCCAGAATCTAAAAAAGGTAGGTTAGATATTGTGGTGGAATGTAATTCAGTCACTGGAGGGAAGGGTTGTTTCCCAAGAAGCAAGAAAACAAAGAAGCTTGAATCCCTAATGTGCAGAAAGAGAGCCAAGAAAAACTACCCACCACCACCATCACTAGGGGTTCACAAGGTTGTCTAGTAATTATGCAGATAGGTGCTTTAGTCTGTTAAAATTTCTATTTACAGGTGATCAACAATATGTCATTCTTGGTTCCTTGGTTACAAAAAAATGTCCAGTATGGTGGATCTTGTATGGTTTCTTGAAGGGTGCAAAACAATATGTCCAGAAAAGATGGAGGAACAACACAATATCTTAAAGACTTCACTTTACTGCTAAAAGAATCCAACTACAGGTTATCCCACAATAGCCTTCCCTAACCAGGAGGGGTACAGATTTAATGAATAAGTCACCACCACTGCCACAAACACCTCCAACAATGGTATCTGGTACCTTACCTCCAATGCTACCAATCTGAAAACAAACCAAGTCATTGCCTGCAGATGACAAAACAGTGGCAAATTCAGTCTTGGCAAGCTTCCGCTGAAGTAGGTCCAGCAAAGGTCTCACTACAGATGTAAGTCCACAGGAATAAGGAAGATCCCTTGCAAACAATGGCCCTAAAGGAATCCTACATACACAGTCCAACTGATCTGGCTTTGGGTTCAACTCAGGGCAGTCCATTCCTCTGCCAAAGGAGATTGAAAAAGGCCAAGTAGGTACCAGTACCACCCATCAAACATTCTCTTTTGACACTGTTAAAGGTAGAATGAGACAATTGTCTCCACAGCAATCCTGCATTTGTATTTTGAAAGAAGAGAGGAGAGAAGCAACAATTCCCTGCTTGCAAATAACAATGAGCTGAAACAATGAGCAGAAACATTAGGCAATTAAAAATAATGCTTAACCAACTAATAATGTTAAGCTCATTTAATCCTCCCACTTTTGATTCTCAGCAGCAGCTGTTGTGTTCTCATCAGTTAGACACATTCAATTTAAATCAATAGAATGAAGGATAAGAGTGTTGGTGATATATACTTCCACAGTGCATTAGCAGCTTACTCAAATGCTTGTGGATTCGTATGATTCATTCTTTCGTGACTGAACAATCATTCTGGAAGGAGTTGAAAACAATCTGGGGTATTACTGATCAGGCTGATCTGAATAATGGTTTGCAAGTAAAATGGCTCTATCACAAACAGAAGAACAGAATGTTGTTTTTTTTAAGTCATCCCTAGCATTGATTTAAAACAAACACACATGCATACACAAACATGCAAAAGCCCTTGCTTTATATAAGAGAAAATGAAAGAACTGTTATTTAAGTTTCAGAGTTCTTATAAAGATATAAGAGAAACCCAAAAGATGTACTTGTGTTGCCAGCAGCATTCATAACCGACTGTTTAAGCATTGACATTTGACGAATACTTAATTCTAAGTGTATTATACACAAACAAGATTTTGTACATGCAGTTCAAAATAAACTTAAAGTACTTCATAGGTCAGATACTGCTTTATGATGATCACTTACTCTTTTTAAATTTCTTGTTGATGCTTTGAACTATGTAACTATATTCTTTCAGAACTTTTGTGGCAAGACATTTTCATAATTTCTTATCAACCAATTTATTTATTTAATCCATTTCACATAACCTGTCAGATCACCAACAAATAGTAGCAAATTAAATTTTAAAAACCCACACTGTTAAACAAAGCATAAAAATATCTAAAACAATAGGGACTTCCAGTTTGAGCTTTTTCGGCAACAGACCAAAGCCACTTCTCTGCCAGGTTTCAATCCGTGCTCACTGCTGGAGCGCCCTGAGCCGGCTGATTTTGGGGCTAAGCCACCCCGTAGAGGTGGTGAAGAAGGGGGAGACTGCCAGCAGGGTTGAGGAGAGCTGCATCTCTCCTCCCCAGCTGGCCATTACTCCCTTTCCCAAAGGCAGTTGGAGCGGTGGTCAGAAATGGCCACTACAAAGAAGAACTTGACCAGAAAAGAATGTGCAGGAGGAAGATAAGAAGAGAATGTTTTGGTTGACAGCAAAAGCAACAAATAAGTATTGTATTATATAGTATTGTTATATTAGAAATATATTAGAAATAGAAATAATTTTAGAAAATATGAAACAATGTATGATTAAAATGTTTGATAAAATAGCTATTGTAATTCAGTGGAATGCTTGTCAATAAATAAATGTAACAAAATGAATATTTAATGATTTACAAAACATATGTGAAGAGAAATAAGCGAAAAATTAATTATGGAGATTATACATGTCTTTCAGGAAGTATGATATTTAATTGAAAAGAAATGTTAAAGATGTTAAGATTTTAATGATTATTAATGATAGAACTGAATTGGAATGGAATGAGGGTTTATAATTATATATATTTATAATCCTTAAAAAAAAAAAAAAGAATATAGTGTGTATTATAAGAATGTACCAAGCAGAATTCGATTGGAAGTTATGTATTAAGTATTATATTGAAGGTCATAACCTTAAGGTATATAATGAAGTTTAAATAAGAGTTGAATGGATGTAATGAAAAGATATAAAGGTGTCATACTCCAATTAGTAACTACAGGAGAAAACTTGTTTAATGAGAAAAGATAATATGAAATTGAAACAGAACAGACAAAAGTATAAATATAATGATTTGAATTGAGATGTGATAATCAAAATAAAATTGAGAAAATTAAAAGAGGGGAAAAACTATGTAGAAAATGTAGAATAGTATAAGATATGGAATAGAACACAAAAAGGAGCCTGAAATTGAGTTTTGTGTCTGTATAAAGAAGTTCAACCCGGGACCATGCTATTTTCAAAAAAGATGTTTTACTTGTATTTTGTATGTGTGAAAACCCAAATAAAATTTTATTTAAAAAAAAATCTAAAACAATAGTATGAAGCACATAGATGCCAGAGTGGGAAACCCTCCTAGGATTGCAATCCCATCCAGTACCAAAGATAGTAAAGTCCAGTGGTGAGATGGTGCCAGTGCACACCGGTTCTAGTGAACCGGTAGTGCCAGTTAGCAGTTGGCCCCGCCCACCCATACCCACCCTTTCCTGTCCTTTATTTCCTTTTTTTTCTGCTCAGCTGATTCACATGGCAGAGAAGATGGCTGCACCTCTGCTGTTTTACTCACTGAACAGAAGGTAATGTTTGAAGTTCAAAATTGGTGGTTTCTGAATGCTGTGCATGCGTGCAAAGCACGCTCTCATAGAACCAGTAGTAAAAAAGATTGAATCCCACCACTGGTAAAGTCCCAGATTTGGAAGGGCTAAAACCCAAGGCATTTAGTCTTTTTCTTCTCAAAGTTGAGGGAAAAACAAGTTTTGATACCCAAACCTATGGAGATTTTCAGCCATCCAGATCTGATTGTCCTGAAGGTGCTTTTTCAAAAAGTAACAGGACTTTTTTTTTCCTTGAAGATGTTTTGCTTCTCATCCAAGAAGCTTCCTCAGTTCAGTTCATAGCTTTCTTAGATGAGAAGGGAAATGTCTTCAAGGAAAAACAAAGAAAGTCTAGTTGCATTTTTTGCAACAACCATGACCTGGATGATTGAAAAGCTCCATAGACATGTCTTTGATACCTCTAAAAAGGTAAGTAGGGTCAGAGCCAACTAGATCTCAGGACAGATGCTGTTCCAAGGGCAGCATTGGCAGTAGATGCTTAAAAGGACCAATAATAATAGCTATTTTTATCAATAATTGAAACAATAATAATCAGTTATAAGCTTATAAAGAATAGATCCTTATGAACATCAAGATTATATGACCTATTACATAAAGAATATTACATAGAAACAGTAATTCCTCAGGTAGCCTAATTCTCAGAAGTAATGAGAAACTGTTATTCCATTGAAAGATGAGCACACAAAGTTGGAAAGAAAAGATTCTTCATATTATATTTTGTTTTACTAATTCATTGATTGTCTAGTGCATTTACCTGGGAGTATTCTGAGCTTCTATTTAGATATAGATAAGATTAGGTAATGTTCTCTGATACTACTCTTACTGTAGATTCCTCACCATTTCCCAGCACCAAAAGAGTAAGACATTTGAATTCTTATCATTTCAGATAAAATCAGGTTTATGATTCTGTAAGTCATTATTCAATATTTCAATATTTCATATACTATTGCACTCAGAATTTATAGATAAAACACATCCATTTCAATGTGAGCAGGTTTGAAAAGATCACTAAGCATATAGCTCTTGATAACTCATGGACAATTGCCTAGAAATATGTTACATTATTTTAAAATTAGCTTTGAAATGCACTGCCATTATTATTCAATTTTTTTCTGTTTTCTAATTCTGCATTTTAAATAAATAAGGTAAGTGAGGATTCTCAAGTGAGCTTGACTCCTGTTATCTACATGGAAGTGTTTAGGAATTTCTCTCTGCACCACTGGAGAAAATGGCTTGCCACTAATCTTTTTGTCTTCCCTGGGGTGTTTATTTTATTTTTTTTCAACTCCTGCTCTAACCTCTGGCTTTGGAATTTTAGATGCTTATACTCATTTCTTAACATGGACCAACACTTTTCAGCTTTTTTCAGTTTAGTTAACATTAGTTATAGGCTGTCATGCATCCTAACATGAACCAATCTGTGGTTTGACCTTTAAATATCACAAATTATTACGAGTCCACTGTCCTCAGCTCTCAGTATATGGAAGTTTCATGAATCTCAGCATATTCATGAAAATACCGAATACATTCTAAATATCATTGCATGTCAGTCAGTTCTGAAGTAGACGTTGATAACTTTCAAATGTTACCCTTTGTTTACCATTTATCAATGAAGAGCAATTAAGGTTTAGCTGACAAGAGATACAGTTACTTACATTTTCAGACAATTAGCATGAAGAAGAATTCTCATTTTATATATTATCCAAGCATCAATGCCCCCAAGGGGGGGGGGGATAACAACCTTGCAAATAATCAATGTGAAGCTGACAAAAGTAATTGACAGAAATAATTTTAAGACTTTCAGGAGATATCTTTGGGCTACCACATGTCAATGTTAAATGCCTTTGAATTATAAGATACATCCTGATGTTCATCTTTATATCAGTTGGACGTATGAATTAGATTTTATATTCAACATTGCTTTCAATATCAAAATTAATTGTTCAGATAACTTTAATAAAAATCCTTTTCTACCTTGCGTAAGACCTGCAAATGTATTTTTATAGTCAACTAGCTGAAAAGCTAAAAAAAAATTCAAATGATATTGTTTTGAGATACCTAATAGGATAGTAATGTATGAGGAGCCCCAATGACATTTGTTTTATAACATTAATCTTTTTTAATCTTATAAGAGGATTTGAAGAATATGGAAATAAAATAGATAAGACAATATCATTCTTTACTACAGGAAAAGAAACCCTGCACAGATTTTACCTTTGAATATTAAGCCTTTTCCTAAATAAGTTATATGTTCTAATCATGAAAAACATCAGCACTGTTTTCCCAAAATGCCTCTTTTAGTAACATCAACATAATATCTTTGAGAGGATTATGGAGAATTAAATGTGTTAACTGGCAATATTAAATTGCAAAAGGGAGATTCCGAAATGTTGACATTTGCTACATACATGCATGCATTGTTTTAAAAAAAACAGTATTAAAACCACCAGTTCACCCTTTCCCATATTTTTTATTTATTTATTTGATTTGTCAATCACTTACAAGATAATAGGTATAAGTATAAACATAGTTGTGAATACATGAAATGGATACATATCAGAAAAATAAAAAGAAACAATAGGACAGGGATGATAGGCACATTGGTGCACTTATGCACGCCCCCTACTGACCTCTTAGGAAAGAGGTGAGGTCAATAGTAGTCAGTCTGAGGTTAAAGTTTTTGGGGTTTGAGGAAGAAACCACAGAGTCAAGTAGAGTATTCCAGACATTGACCACTCTGTTGCTGAAGTCATATTTCCTGCAATCAAGTTCAGTGCAGTTAACCTTGAGCTTGTATCTATTGTGTGCTCTTGTATTGTTATGGTTGAAGCTGAAGTTCCATTTGTTATATCTAAGTTCCATTTTCTGTTTTCTGTGTTTGCCTTGTGCCATGATACATGTATCAGGGGGTATATGTGTCAGCAAGCACAATATATTGAGAAATCAGTACTTGAAACCATCCACTTTAACATTTAAACAGAGTAGACTAAACAATTTGAGGTAGGGTCTTAAGGCCTTTGTGTATCAATAATAAAAATAAGGATGGTAAAATTAAAAATTGTGATTACTGTTACATTCTGCTTTCTTCAGAATAATTCATCACGGCACATAAGTGGTTCCAAAGTTCAAGGACTTATATGCTGATATTCAGGAAACATTTTTATATTTAAATCATTTTTCTGAATTGCAAGTGTTTCAGGATGAGAGTGGAATATATTTGTATAAGCAGTCATTTATTTACAGATTGGCACAATCAACAAAACATGCAAGAAAGATATTTGTTCTTTGTAAGTATTTTTATATACTGCATTTTATACTATATAATTAAGTATGTGCTTAAAAAAGCTAAAAGTAGTAATCAAAAACAAAGAATGCAATGTGCATGAATAGATTTCTACTTTTCAACTTCTCTTTATTCTATAAATTCTGTAATGCACAAAATCCTCAACATCACCTGAATATATTTCAAGGGTATAAAGGGGTGTATATGGTAGTTATGCTTTGTAGATTTTATTTTATTATGCTTCCTTTGGATTACACTAAGAAATTTTCTATGAAAATTAACTGCAAAGGAATGTTGAAATTTTAGATAACTTTTCATACTCAGATTAAACCCATCACATGGTTTTTAAGTGATACACTCATGATACAATTCATGTGAAGCATTGGAAATTGGGAAATCCAGGCAATTCAAATTAATATAAAGGTTTATTGCAAGTTTAAGGCCTCTGCAAGAATCTGGACTACTTACAGTCAAAGCAAATTGGCAGTAGATAAGAGTCAATGGAATTCAAGGTGGGCTGGGCTTAAATCTCTGATAGATGCATGGGGAGTCAAGATTAATGACACATTTTGCCCTTCCCTAAGGTTCAACTTTGACATCACTCACGGTTTAGTAATACACCTAAATGGAAATAATACAGTTAGACTATGTGACGCACAAAATATATTTAACTTTTATTATTATATTTCATTCAGTGAAATACTGTGATACTTTTTTATTTATTTATTTATTTATTTGTCAAGCGATTATAAGATAACAGGTATAAGTATAAACATAGTTATGAATACATGAAATGGATACATATAAGAAAAAAACACAGTAGGACAGGGACAGTGGGTACATTGGTGCGCTTATGCACGCCTCCTATAGGCCTCTTAGGAAAGGGATGAAGTCAATAGTAGACAGTCTAAGGTTAAAGTTTTTGGGGTTTGGGGAAAAAACCACAGAGTCAGGTAGAGTATTCCAGACATTGACCACTCTTTTGCTGAAGTTGTATTTCCTGCAATCAAGTTTGATACAGTTTACCTTCAGTTTGTATCTACTGTGTGCTCTTGTATTGTTATGGATGAAGCTGAAGTATTCATTGACAGGTAGAACATTGCAATATATAATTTTATGTACTATACTGAGATACTTCGATTAGAACTTCAAATAATGACATGTGTTCTAAGGCAAATCCAATAGTAATTAGCCTTCAATAATAAAGAAAAAGTCTATTTTAATAGATTTATAGTATATGTTGTTTTTTCTTGAACAGCTTGTTATAATTTCCTTATTATGCCATTCTATTTTATCACTACAGCCATAAAATGATAAGATGAAGGGTATGACCCAATATTTTTACAGCAATATGATATAGAAAGGAATTTGATCATATATCCATGCTATCTAGTATTATTTTTTTGACTTAACTTCAAGTTTTACTTTGACTTACTCCAATGGGTTATGTATCAAGTTCAATAAAGTAGCTAAATAAGCAACCAGATATACCAATGCTAGTCTAATACGTCAGTATTAGCCCATGTTGTCCCTGCATTTTGCTCAGGTTAGTACAATACAGTTTTGAAACAGTTGGTATGAACCAGACTGCACCCAGAGATGCATTTATGTTGATCTGATGAGATTCTCCCAATTTCTACAGAATTATTCCATAGTCTCTACATCATCAAAAAAAGTATTATTAATATTCTAGTGGCAATACTATATGGACTAGTTTCCCTATGAAATACAAAACTTACTTATAAAGAAAATAAAGGCAAGGGATGGTGAAAATGTATTAGCTAACTCTTCTGGTTTGTTGGTTTGTTTGTTTGTTTTCATTAAAAAGAACCCAGCACTTCAAAGATGGTTCTGACCTTTAACTTATTACTCTTGATCTGTCTTTTGTCAAATCTGTTGCTATATACTGACTGGAAAATTTAAGTGGTGTGGATGTGTATGCATGTACCTTTGTTTTGTATGGTGTTAAAATGTATTGATTTGAATTTGTGAAATATGTTTGTTTGTGCAACCCTTATATAATGCTTTAATCATTTAAAAACTTCTCCTTCCCAAAATACTACTTCTTCACATTCACCTTCAGGCATATACATAACCTTAGTATTCAAAGGTTAAATTTATTCAAAATTTCAGTTCAACCTAACCTGATTCATGCATCCTTGGGAGAATGAGTATCACAATTATCTGTTGTACTTTGAAAATTCAAGAAATATTACCAAGTAAGTGTAACAGTTGATCTTTTAAACAAAAGTATTTAAAAAAAACAGGAGGCATTTATCAATTGCAAAAATACACTCAAAAATGCATATTTATGTTCACATTTTAATTTGGCTTCTTTAAAGGAAAAACATATTCAGAAAGTGAGTAGAATAGATTTGTTTAAAAATGTGACAATTAAATAAATCTGTCCATCTTTAATACAGACAGACACTAGCTTGATATTTCAAACTATGTAACCCTCCCAAAGCTATGATGACTGTCATTCAAAACACTGAAGGAAGTAGTAAATATAGGGTAGGTTGAATTGGGGCATCTGTTTGGTAGCACACATCATTTCAAAGCGTATGAGTTCTTTGATAACTCTCATGACTGTGAATATGCTTTTATTGAATACAAAGTCTACAGAACCAAGGCTTCCCATGGTGATAGCCTTGTGAAGTAGTCCAGACAAGAAGTACATCCAGAACTCCTGGCTCTATCACTACTGTAATCACTATTAACCGAATTCTGTAGGGCTGAAAGTATTTCTTTTCTTCTTTCCTTTTACTCTCCAAGAGGGCCCCATCTGAAGTGTTCCCCATGCCCCTCCCTCCTATTGTGGGCTGAGATAATTTTTGCATGTCCATTGTCCTTCCTATGATGTGATTCGCCGGCAGCGGGTGTGGATGGCTGATGTCTCTGAGAGCAAGGACTCAGATGAGCGGCCTGCGGGTGATGAGGGGTGGGGCCGGGACTATCAGAGAGTGGAATGCTGCCTTCGGAGCTTGAGGAGTCTGGCAGCAATGACGCAGAGGACCCCAAAGAGCCTGTGCCCATTGCACATGCACACAGGGCTGCTCAAAGGAAAGAGCAGCTGCTGCAGCATGAGCAACTTGGGAGTAAGGCTGCAAAGTGATGGCCCCTCTCATAAGGAATAAAAGCCAGCTCTCAGGGGTTGGGTTCTTTGCAGGAAGCAAAGAAGTTCTTGCAACTCAAAGTTCTTGTGGAAGTCCTATCTATTCTGGTTTGTTTCTGGAGACTTTTGGCCTTTGATATTTCTCTGCAATTAATCTTGTGTTCTTGGCAGCCTTTTGCAACCTTGAAAGGGCTTGCTCTTATCTGAGACAATTAGTTTTAATGACTCTTTGCCACGAATGAGCAGAATTCACAGAGACACATTAAAAAGGTTTGCTTTTATATATACTGTACTTTGTGTTTATTTGATTTGAATGAGGCTTGGGTCAGAACAGTCTATGAGTCTCCCTCCTGTCTCCCAAGGTCATTGCTACATACCATTTCAGAATGCTTATCAGAAAATAAGTTCACAATACTACCGGTTTCTTGAAAAACAAGTTTTAGATATCACATAACTGGAAGAGTCGTGGTGGTGCAGTGGTTAGAATGCAGTATTACAGACTACTTCTGTTGATCATGGGCTGTCAACAGTTTGGCAGTTTGGGTTTCACTGGCTCAAGGTTGACTCAGCTTTCCATCCTTCCAAGGTTGGTAAAATGAGGACCAACCAGATTGTTGAGGGCAATATACTGACTCTGTAAACCACTTAGAGAGGGCTGTAAAGGACTGTGCAGCGGTATATAAATCTAAGTGCTATTGCTATTGGCATACAGATTTTTGCAGCAATGTTACTAAACGTGTAGGTAGTGAAACAGTATTGAGCCATTGAGGAAGTGGATCTTGGCAAAATGCAGCTTACAAACACGGTCTTGCCAGAAGTTACCATCAAAGACATTATCAGAGATCCTGGTAATACATTAAGCCCTCAAGTAATGGATAGTGGATGAGATGGGATATATAAATCATTACTCTTATTATAATGTAGTCTACTCCAAAGATTTTGTTGTTGTTGCTAATATGACTTTTATTGGTACATTTTATTTCATCCTCAGAAACTGAAATGATCTGCAGTGAGTGGTGCCTAAGAAACTACATGCTAAAAAAACAGAAAAGTGATACCGCACTATTCACCCAAGATGAGATACATCATGATAACTGTTACATCATTTGTTAAAGTGAGAAATGAGATGTTCCTGCCATATATTCTAGGTGACAAGAAGTGTGCTAGCTACATTATTAATACAGCAGAGAGGGCTCAGATTAAAAAGTAACTTTCAATTCAGCCCAGGGTTGCAATTAATCTCTAGGTAATCAAATATCTATGACTGGAGCATTAACTCCATCTGGGTGATGGCAATTCCAGTGACTAATCATGAACATTGTACTTTTTCTGCCATCTGTGAAACGTTGAAATCAGATAATGATGGAAGGAAAAGCATCAGCTTTTGCTATTTTGGCTGCTATTAACTGCACAAGGAGAAGACCAATATTGACTGTGTGAAGAGAAAAACGCAGACATTTCAAATATGCAATTAATATTTTAAAAATAGGTCTCTACAATACCACATTGTATTTCTTAAAAAGGTGGCAAGGGGAGCAGAAATAAGGAGCTAAGGCATAACTTTCAAGGGAATATCTATGATCACGATTATTAAGGTAACTGTTTCAGAAGGACAGCAGTGGAAGAGTCCCAAATGTTTCTCCAAAGACTGTCCTAGCCAGTTTCCTCTTCTAAAGGACAGAGAAGCGTGTGTAAGTGTGTGTGCATGTATGTTATGTCACATTTCCTATGTTCTCCTCGCTAAACTAATTATGAATCCAATCAGCATATGAACTGGGAAAGGAACAAACACAGTCTTCTTGTTATGTCTAGTCTTTTGGAAGTTTGGCTGGAGAGAAACATCATTGTAAGTGTACTGGGAAAAAATGATTGCATGCTCCCCAATTCCTGACTCAAGAAGGGAGAAGAGGATGAAATTGCTGAAGGGAGAGGCAAAGGGGAAGTAAAATTTATTCCAACTGAAATCCAAAACAGATAAGGAAGGAGAGAAACAGCTGGATGCAGGTGGGTGCTTGGAGGCTTCAGAGAAGGGAAAGGGCTGGACAGGTAATCCAGAGGGAGGCGTGTATCACACATCTATGCAGAGGGATGGCTGACAAGGTCCAAGAAAACAAGATGGAAGGCATAGAGTCCACTCCAAACTGATTCAGCTGACTCCTTTCCTATCTCTGCCTTAGTCAAAAATGGGGAGAGTTGGAAATTTAGCAATGAATTAGCAGCTTTCCAAATAGCCCTGGGAGACACCCTGTGAGAAAACTAGCACTGAGAAAGTTGGAACACACTATTGTAAAAAGAAATTGCTAATTATTGTAAATAATTGTCTATAATAAATACCCACAATCATACTGTCAGGTTGCAGTAGAAAATTCAAAGAAGTGTCTTTTCTGGCATATAAATAGCACTCTTATAAACTCTTCTTACAGCCAGACCACATACAAGTTAAATTTATGAACAAAGGAGAGATTATTGTTTCCTCATGTATATTGACAAACACATGACCAGACTTTAATCCTACATTGAGAAACTGGGACATTTTGAAATTGCTGAACAACATCTCCAAATAATTCCAGTTAGCATAGCCAATGGCAGGGATACTGTGAGTTTTACTGAACTTTTTTGGATGATCATAGGAGCTCTACTGCTGCTACAATCTTCTGCAGAACAGGATTTAGCAAATCATGTGAAACATAGCTTTGAGTACCAAACACCTGATTGCTTACTGATTCTTAGGAAAATGTCCCATGTTTGAAATGGCATCGGTTATCTAGAAAATTAAATTTGTCTGTGAAAATAGAAATAATCCTTACCACTGGAATGTTTTTAAAAGGCATTTTTTTAATATTGTGTGAAATACATTTCCAGCCAAAGAAACCAAACAACATGTTTAAAAAATACACTGACTATCCTAGCTTCAAATACTTTGGGGAGTACCACTAGATATTCTGCACAATGCTTGGATTTTAATTCTAAGTTTAAAATAAAAGAATCTTATTCTCTATCAAAAACCCGTTGTGGTATGACACCCTTGTGGTATGACATTATTTGAATATTCCTTAGATCAGATTTTAAAAAGTAAATTAATTCCCCTGACCTTATCTACAGGATATTCTGTGGCTTATATTATACTCAGACATAACCTTTTGACCAAGAAATCTATGAATATGTATGAAATGTATTTTTACTAAGAAGTAAAGGGATAAAAAAAAGAGATTCACTGTCTTCAAACTTTTATTTAAAAATAAAAAAAAATTATAATAAAAAGTTTTTTTATTTCTTTTTAATTTCAGTTAATGTAAAACATTTCTAAATTATTAACATCATTCTGTTCATCAATTCCACTCCAAATTCCTCATTTTAGTAGTCATCAACTGAAATAACTCATGTCTTGCCTTTGGTGCCATGATGGCCCATTGGTTATAATACAGTGCTGCATTGTCAGCCAAAACCAAGCATTTAATAGTGAATGCCAAACCATGTGCATTAATCAAACAGGTGGCAAGAAAGTAGGGACAGGCAGGCACAACTCAGGTTATGTGGACAGTAAACCAGTGTCAGACATAAAGATCTCCAAGTGCCTATATACAAATGCACAAAGTTTGGGGAACAAACAGGGTGAACTCGAACTATGATTACATGAAGGTAGATATGATATAGTTGGAATAACAGAAACTTGGTGGGATGAAACCCATGATTGGAACATACTGGTAGAAGGATACAAACTATTCAAAAAAACAAACCCCATAAAAGAGGAGGTGGAGTTGCACTGTATGTAAAGGACCACTATATTGCTACAGAAATGCATGAAACCAAAGATGAAAACCTTCTAGAATGCATATGGGTCAATATAAAAGAAAAAAAGAATGACATGGCCATAGGTGTATATTATAGGCCACTCAATCAAACAGAAAAAATAAATGTCCTTTTTGCCAACCAACTAACAAACACATGCAGGAAACACACAACAATAGTAATGGGAGACTTCAATTATCCTGATATCAATTGGAAAACTAATTCTGTACCAAGTGAGAAATCAAATAAGTTCCTAACCAACCTAGCTGACAACTTTGTTGTCTAAAAGGTAGAGCATGAAACTAGAGGGACAGCCATACTGGACTTAATTCTTACAAACAGAGAAGAAGTGATAGAGAAAGTTGAAACTGCAGGAACTTTGGGTGAGAGTGACCATGTCATACTAGAATTCAACATAACATAAACATAAGCAATAGAACATAATGATACAAGAGTCTTGGATTTTGAAAGAGCTGATTTTAATAAACTCAGAAAGAACTTGGGAAAGATTCCATGGATGAAAATCCTAAAGGGGAAAACAACTCAAGAATCTTGGGAAACTCTGAAAAGTATGATCATAGAAGTCCAGACAAGCATAATACCACTGAGAAAGAAAAACAAAAAATCCAAGAAGAAACAGCATGGCTGCACAAAGATCTCTTTGGCAAATTGAAAGAAAAAAAGAACAAGTACAAAAAAATGAAAAGAAAGACATACAACTAAGGCAGAATATTAGCAGATAGCAAGAATCTGCAAAGACAAAATGAGGATAGCAAAGGCTCATAACGAACAAAGACATGCAACAAAAGTCAAAGATGATAAAAAAGTTTATTTCAATATATAAATAACAAGAAAAAAATCAAGGAAACAGTAATTCCACTAAAGGGAGAAGATGGTAAGGAAGTAAGAGGCAACAGAGAGAAAGCAGAACTGCTTAACTCATTCTTTGCATCGCTCTTCATGCAAAAAGAAACTTTAGTTCAACCCACCAAAAACATAACTGTAAAAGACAGACCAAAAATAAAAGTTAAAATAAGCAAAAAATAGTAAGAGAACACCTGTCTGATCTTGATGAACACAAATCACTGGGGCCTGATGGATTACATCCCAGAGTTTTAAAGGAGCTGGCAGAGGTCATCTCAGAACCACTGCACCATATATTTCAAAAATCCTGGAGCACCGGAGAACTACCAGAGGACTGGAAAAGAAGCTGATGTGGTTCCCATCTTCAAAAAAGGAAAAAAAAACAGACCCAGGAAACTATAGACCAATCAGCCTAACATCAAAACCGAGGAAGATACTGGAAAAGATAATAAAAATACAGATCTGCCAACATCTAAAAACAAGTAAAGTAATAACTAGCAGTCAGCACGGGTTTGTTAAGAACAGATCAGGCCAAACCAATCTTATTTCATTCTTCAACACAGTGACTAAATTAGTAGACCAGCAAAATACTGTAGACATAATATATTTAGATTTCAGCAAGGCATTCAACAAAGTAGACCACAACCTACTTCTTAGTAAGCTAGAAAAAAGTGGAATAGATAGCACCACCACTAGATAGATTTGCAACTGGCTGGCAAACCGTACTCAATGAGTAGTCCTTAATGGGTCTAAATCTACATGGAGGGAAGTAAGCAGTGGGGTACCATAAGGTCTTAGGTCCAGTACTCTTCAATATCTTCATTAATGACTTAGATGAGGGAACAGAAGGGGAACTTACCAAATTTGCAGATGATACTAAGCTGGCAGGAATAGCCAACACTCAAGAAGATAGGCTCAAGATCCAGGTGGATCTTGACAGACTAGAACACTGGGCCATATCTAACAAAATAGAAATTCAATATAGAGAAAAGTAAAGTCCTACACTTAGGCAAGAAAAACCAAAAGTACATATATAGACTAGGTGAAACCAGGCTCAATAGCAGTAACTGTGAGAGGGATCTTGGACTTTTAGGAGGCAACCAGCTAAATATGAGCCAGCAGTGTGCAGCAGCAGCAAAAAAAAAAAAAAAAAAAAAGCTAATGCAATCCTAAATTGTATTAACAGAGGGATACAATCAAGATCAAGGGAGGTTCTAATACCACTCTATGAAGCCTTAGTAAGACCACACCTAGAGTACTGAATCCAGTTTTGTTCAGCACATTATAAAAAAGATGTTAAGACTCTAGAAAAAGTACAGAGAAGAGCAACCAGGATGATTAGGGGGCTGGAGACTAAAACATATGAAGAATGGTTACAGAAGCTGGGCTTGTCTTGTCTAGTAAAGAGAAGGACAGGGGAGGCATGATAGTGGTCTTCCAATATTTGAGGGATTGCCACAGAGAGGAAGGGGTCAAGTTATTTTCTAAAGCGCCTGTAGGCCAGACAAAAAATAATAGATGGAAACTGAACTGTTGTAACTATGTATCATTGCAACTATGTATCATTCATGCGTTTGCAACATTGTATCATTCACGTGTAATCATTAACTTCTGTCTCTTCAGTGACCTTTGCAAGGCACGTACAAGAGACAAGGAGCTAGACGTTTTTTAATAAGCTTATCCACACTGTAAATAATCTGTCCGGTATGCAGCTTTGTAAACATGCACATCCTGATGAGATTACCATGTTTGACTTGAGCTTTTTGATTAAATCATTTTCTTGTAAAAAAGCACAATAAAAGAGCGTGTGCCAAGACATTCGGGGCGCGCTCATCAAGAGGAAACTTCGCTTCCTGTCGTTTCTCTTCCCTTCGCTCCCTTTCATGAGCCGCCCATCAGATGCGGGATGGCAGATACCGCACTGAACAAGGAGAGATTTAACCTGGAAATAAGGAGAAACTTTCTGACAGTGAGAACAATCAACCAATGGAACACGCCCTCGGACGTTGTGGGAGCACCATCACTTGAGACTTTCAAGAAGAATTTGGACTGCCATTTGTCAGAAATGGTGTAGGGTGTCCTGTTTGGGCAGGGAGTTGAACTAGATAACCTATAATGTCCCTTCCAACTCTGATTATCTGTTATCTGTTATTCTAACTCACTGCCAGGAGTTTGATTCTGATTGGCTCAAAGTTGACTCAGCCTTCCATCCTTCCAAGGTCAGTAAAATGAGGACCCAGATTTTTGAGGACAATTTTCTGACTCTATAAACTACTTAGAGAGGGCTTTAAAGCACTATGAAGCAGTATATGCCTAAATATTATTCCTATTTTTAAATTTTAGGTAGCCATATTAGCAGCTCCAAAAGCTCTATTTTTTTCCACATGGAGGAACAAGGTTGGGCTCAGCCCTTCCAAGACTGGCTGGTCAAGGGTGATTTTCTACATTATTTTTTCTTGGATTACTCGGACATAATAGATATGCAATTTAGGGGTCTTCCTGGACAGAAAGCTGTTGTTTGAAAAACAATGACAATTAAAGCTAGGAGGGCATTTGTATATCTTGTACACCAACTTTACACTTTTCTGGACTGACCAACCCATCTAGTCATTCTTGCATCTTGACACATCATGTTTGAACTATTGTGATGTGCTTTACGTGGAGCTGTCTTTGAAGAGCCCTTAGAAATTTTATTGCTCTTTTGTCTCCCCAGCAAATCAATTTGTGCATGTCTTTTACATATTTCAGGCAAGACTGTTAATTCTTGTTCCTACTTACACAGGTTCTGACCAGAGCTAAGAGCATGCTTCTACTAGCCTAAAAGCACCCATGGACCTCCTTGTCAGTGAAAAGTTGTTTTAGGTCATTCAGTAGAAGAGATCTGGTGACTTCAGTACCAGTCACATTCATATCCTGACAACAGGTTTTACAATTCCTGCATCTTGACTTACAGTATTTTAAGGAACATTAAAGACCAGGACATTCCAACCTGCTTTTCCATAAATAATATCCCCTTTATTACTTATGTTTTTACTGTTGCTATTTTAAACAACTTTGCTTTTGAGTTGATTTTATTGGACATATTATTGCTTTAAAATGTAACTTGGGAGATCTTTTGCTTTAAAAATGCAGCATAAAATTGATAACAAGTAGAAAGGAAATAGATACACTCCTGAGCAAATAACTCCCTCTAGACAAGATGTTCTTCCATAGACCGCATGCTGTTCTTTCATAGTCCTGACAAATTAAATTACTATTCAGAAGCATTATTCACTTTATGAATTTATTTATTTGCAAATTATTATCACTTTATTTGTGCTATCTACTTACTGTCATAGTTGATTTGGCTAATCAAAGGATGTTGGCAACCAATTGTGATACAAATGCTAAAAATATTGAGAGATTGTATGTGTGTATAGCTAAACAGACATTCACTGTGTTAAGTAAATACACAAGAGCTTCTGATACAGTCTCAACACTGTTGATGGAAAGATGGAAGACTTTTGAAGCTGCTTGGATCTTATCACTTTTTTTTGATAAGATTTCATTGCTTCTATTTTATAAAAAGTCTCTTGAGAACCAGAGCTCAAATTTTCAAACTCATTCCAAATGTAAGGGATGCATTTTTAATGACAGTATTCATTATATTATTATAAAAGTAATATGCTAATTTCCAGATTACTTTGCAGGGAGAAATATTAGCACTATTCAGGTTTCATTTCTTACTGCAGAGGAATTTATTTATCATTCAAGACTCAATGAAGGGAATTATTGAAAAGAAAAGTTTCCTTAAAAAACATTGTAGTGGCCCTATATTTTGTCATAAGTTTTATGACATAAATTTTATGACAAGACATTCCAATAAATAACTAAGAGGTGGACTAAATGAATAAAAATGGTAAAATGGGTCACAGACTCAAATCCAGAAACCTGATGGCAGAGTTAATCAGAGAAATACAGTTCAGCAAACAATAAGGTTGATTGGCCAGGAAGCAAAGGCAGTATGGTACTATGCAAGCTAATAAATGACAGATGTTAATATTGGTAGGTTGGAATGGTTAAGCTAAAATGCTGTGGTTGAATCTCAAATGATGTCTCAATGTGTTTGTGTTAGAAAGATAGTATAGTATGGTTCTGTATTTGTGAGATAAACAAAGCAAGAATTCTTCAAGACATTAAATAATAAAATAAAGTCAATTGTCTTATGCAGCAAATGTCTTAGAATATATGTTTTATAATAAATAAGTAGATATGTTGGTATGTTTTTGCAAGCATAGCTATTGCCTCAGCAAGGATCTTCAAACAAGCAGGACTTATGAAAATATTGCTATGGTCCAGTATTTGTTAGTTCAACTTCTGATTGATGTTAACCATGGTTCTTAAATTAATTGTCTTAAATTTATGCATAGTTTTTTAACATTTTTAAAATATTTACAATAATTCCATCTTTCATTTTGTGCTAACAATTGTAATTACTATTTTTCTTACCAATATAACAATAATCACATTTTCTTTATAAGCCATTATTTCTTATATCTATCATAACAATCTTAACTTATTCCTCTATATATTCAACTACTCAGTTTTAATTTATTTTATTTTCCAACCATTGATAAAATAAGTCCCATACCATGCAATATTCAGTTTCTTCTTTTTCTTTAATTGCCAGTGTTAATTTATTCATCTCTGTACATTCAAACATTCTCTCTATCACTTTTCCTTCTGCCAGTATTTTATAGCTTTTCCAATTCTGAGTCACAGTTAAAGAACAAAAATGCATGGGAATTCACCAATATATTATTTGGTTAAGGCTATTTTCTCAGTCTTGGACTCATAGGAGAGAATACATACAATTCCCTTTCAGATAGGGTACTTTTTTTCAAATTATAATCAATATGTTTCAAAGCATGTAAAGAAATCCAGATAGACTACATGGTCTAATAACATTTTCATGCAGAGGTCTAAAGAAAATGTATGTTAGTGCATATGTGTCCAAATAAATCATGAATCAAGAAAATTTAGAATTGGCACAAAATAGGAGAGAGAATTAAAGGACAGAGAAGGCAGAGAGCATCTGCACAAAGAAAATGGACAGTCAGTAGAACTGTAGCTACTGAACCAAAGCAGCATGATATTCACATATTAAATGAAAGGAGAATTCTAGTAACTTTAAATTCCCCCATTGTTAGAACATGATGATAGAACAAACAAGCACTGACATTTTCTTTTGTGAGTTAGCACTTGATGTTGTAAGTTACTAATCCTATTTACATGTGTTGCCCAAGAATGGGATTCAAAAATCCCAATAACGAGTTTTCTGGGTGGGCGTGGTCTACCAGAACATCTGGGAGGACCATTTTTCGCCTTCTCCAGAGTCTGAGAGGGAGAAAATGGCCTCCCCCAGGCTCTGGAGGCCCTCTAGGAGCCAGAAACAGGCCCATTTCTGGACTTCCAGAACTTCTGGGAGGATCATTTTTTGCCCTCCCCAGAGTCTGGAGGCTTCCCTCAGGCCTCTGAGAGAGTGAAATCTGTTTCCTCCATGCTTCAGAGGCCCTCTGGAAGTTGTAAAGAGGCTTATTTCTGGACTTCTGGAACTTCTCTCTCAAGCCTCTGCGCAGACCTTGCACTTACCTGCAACCAAAACAGGTCGCGTGAAGACTCTTGGGAGGGGAGGGGAGGAGTAGGTGGGGCCAGCCGGTTGGTTCAACTGCTGGTTTGGCAAACCAGATGTAAATTTAACATCTGGTTTGCCCGAACTGGCCCAAACCAGCTGAATACCATCCTTGGTATTACATACATTTGGGGCAATCACAGATTACTATCCCACTATCCTATTCCCAAAATCTGTTCCTAAGTGACAGGACATTATTTCAATATATCCTATCCAATAATGTAATTATAACTTCTTTTGCTATGCAGCAGAGAACTCTGAATGTATGATTTATGATATACAAGGTAAGTTGTTGGTATTATCCCAGAGGAAATATTAATTCTGTTGCAAAATGCAAATGTAACTAGCATACTTTCACAAGAATGCATGTTCCCTCTTGAGAATTTCAAATAATATGAAATACCTTGATAAAAATATTCAAGATTCTCACATGCAGTTGAATAAATTATGCCTCCTAGTCCAGTATGCAAATATCAAAAGACATCTCAATCCTCCTCATATACATATGTCTCATTTGCATTAGTGTTGGAAATATCTGAAAATAATGTCTACTAGAAGGAGAAAAGGGCACAGTGAAGGTGAAATACAGGTTTTAAAATAATGTTTAATTGTACTGTTACCCTCTTTTGATCTGCTATTTAAATATATTCCATATTTTAATTATAATAATATTATTTTACTTCCAGTTCTATGCATTCAGTGTTTTAACTAAGATTGCTGATCTCTTACATTATGAGTCACCAGTGCCCAGGAAGGTAATCAAGGATGGGAATTCTTCATTTTATCCTTCAACCAGGGAGCAAAATATCTGAAGTACTTTCTTACTTATATCATGTCAGGGACCTGTCAGGGGAAAGGTGAAAAAGAATAACTTGCATTCCATATTTCTGGAAACATTTCTCATTTCACACTAGATATCACTTTCATTTACAGCAATGTACCTCTCTCCAGTATGTCAATGTTTTCCCCTCCATGCCATAAACAATTATTCTATCTAGTCCTATCATATTTTTTATATATACTGTATCTGGTTGAACTGATAGAAGGAAAAAGAGGATGACCAGCAACAATGTGGATGGACTCAGTGACAGAGGAGATGGGTACATCATTGGAAAATTTGAAGAACCAAGTTTGGGACAGATGGAGAACATCAATCTATGTCGCTGCTAACAGTCAATACCAACTTGATAGCACATAATCAATCAGTTGGACTTAAGTTCCCATCTTACCCTGGATCCAATAATATCTAATAACTGATAAAAAAAATATGTTGGTAAATAACTAAGGCAGCAAATCATGCATTAACACAAGGAAGCCAGCAAGATGTTATATAGGTTCTGTCATAAGGAATAGTTAGAAGGGGATTCGATCTGTATACTGTCACTACTTCATCTATCTTTTTTTTTCAGAAAGAAATGAGGCAAGATGGCAATCATGCTATAGTAATTGCAATCATGGTTTAAAAAAGAAAGTAGCACCGACAATTTCCTGTCCCTTACCCACAATTTATATAATGGACATTTTAATCCCTCTTCTCTTCCTCTCGATAAGAGTTCCATTGCTTCTATTTATTTTGAAAGAAAAGTTTCCCCTGACACAAATGACAATTTGCCAATATTAGTATGCTGCCAAAATTGATCGGCATTCTATGTTTAAAAAATAATCTTCATTGAATTTGAATGAAAAATACATCTGGTTTTTGTTTTCAAAGAAAACAAAGTACGGTATTGTTGAAATCATCTGGGTAGGACCAAAGTTGCTATTATTTTCTTAATTACAACAGAGCAAATGATATAACAGTATTTTGCCTTTCAGGAAATGATCTATTCACTAACCAGCCATGGTTTTCTGGTTTCCACCTGTCAATGAGCTCCCATGAAAATCATTATCAGTAGTTTGGATTTGATAAAGGGAAAAACCAACTAGATAAAATTTTAATGGGACCAGAACAAAAATTTACATTGAAAACATACAAATACATATTAGACTTCAAAATGGAATAAGATACAGTGAAGAGTATCATGATAGTCTGGGAGCAGAATTTTGGATATAATATAGATTTAGAAGAATGGGTGAAACTATGGAATGTAAATTATAAGCTAACAATATCTTCATCATACAAAGAAAATCTGTATAAAATGTTTTACCGATGGTACTTTGCTCCAACGAGATTGGCTAAAATATACCCCAATTTAAGCCCAAAATGTTGGAAATGCCAACAAGTTGATGGTACTTTCTACCACATGTGGTGGCTATGTCCTGAGACCAAGACATTCTGGATAAAAATCAAAAATTGGCTACAGGAGATCACCAGTTATCAAATTGAACTCAGACCAGAAACTTTTCTCTTAGGAATTATTAAAAACCAACTTCCAAAAAAAGTAAAATATTTAATATTAAATATTTTAACAGCTTCCAGAATAGCTTTTGCACAAATGTGGAAAACTTCCAATATCCCTAGTGAAGATTAATACAACAAAAAATAATGGAAAGTGCTGAAATGAATATACTTACATTGAAATTGAAAGAGAAAGAAGACTCTGAATATTTTTTAATTTGGCACAAATGGTACAATTGGATAACAAATAGAAATAAGAAATAAGATTGAAAATTAATTTGTAAGAGACCTCAAGAAAATGAACTGTAGATACGTAGAATAGATAAGAATATAATTATTGATAAAATTATTAATTAGTGATTGATAAATGTATATGTTGTGTATTAAGATTTACAAGATAAAAATTTAGATAGATGTCAAAAATGCTATCTAAAACATGATGATTTGAGTTGTAATAATGGAAATACAATAAAAATATATTAAAAAGAAAAAGAAAAGAAAATCATCAGTAGAATTACGATTATTACAATGAACAGAGAAAAATATAGAATGATGAATACGTTTCATAGCAAACCATTTGAAGCCAAATAATAAATCCAGAAAAATTGAAAAGTATATTGAAAACTGTGGGAATAAACTTTGACTTCAGTATTGGGTAATGATTAGTCTAAGACCTTATACATACATGTCTGCCTAAGGGTCACTGAGATAAGCAAGGAAATTAAAAACAAACACCAGGAACAATTAAGCAGCTCAGACAATTGTAAACAGTTCTGTGTACTATATCTAATTATTGTAATCCACAATGTGAATGCTTACTATGTACGAAATTCTCAATAAAAGGGAGCACTAGAATTTGCTCTAGACTCCCATCCCGAGTACACCAGCCTCTGTGTCTCATTCTTTCCATGGGAGACCACCACAGAAAACAAGGTAAATAAACAGAAAACCTTTTGGTGGGGGAGAAAGATTGAGAGGAGGTAAATGGGAAAAAATTAAAATGATTTTTGCAAGGACTATGTGTGTCAAAAATGAAATCTTTTTCTGATGGTTACTGGAACTGCAATTTGGATTACGCGTCTTCCTTTTTTACTTTATACATAGTGTATAAAATAGATTCTCAATGGTGTGTCTGGTATTTCAGCAGGCTTGGCCCTCAGCAAAATATGAAGACAAACATCCAAATTTGTAACTCTGTCAGGGAAATGCTATCACAAAATGATGATGACCATGATCAACATACTTGTTTTGAAAATTGCTGCCACTGTGGGTCTGACATCAGGGAACACTTATTTTCCAGAATGGAAACTAATATCCAGGATGCTCCCAATCACCTTCTGTGACATTTGGGTTAATAAATGGCTTCATGCTTCTTCTTTTTTTTTGTACAGGAATAAGATCCAGGAATAATGTTTTCTACAAAAATAATGTTTCAGACTTGCCAGGTGGTCTAAGGTTAAGTATAAGTATAAATTAAGTATATTAAGGGAAGTATAAGGAAGCAAAACACATAGCACATGTCATATCTCTGCCTTAAAAGTTGTAATATTTCCAGGAGCAAAAACTTTTCCTGGATATTTATTTTATATTTCAAATGAATAAATCTATAGATATCTTGCATTAAAGCAAACTGTTGTATAGCACTTAGAATTAATGGGATGTTATTGGGACTTCAGACTGGTTTTCAAAAAGTCATCTTTTAAAAACCACTCCATCTTAAAAATATACACAGTTTGTAAGGCTCTGAAAATTCTTTTACCTTAGGAATACCAAAGAAGCAATATTTTCACTTTCAAAATAAATATGCCTGGTCAACGTTAATAAGTAAGTACTTTTTGCTGTATTAGGTGAAAACAGAAAGAGTCTAGCATTTTTTCTGACAGAAAAATTTTATTTAATGGCGTCAGCTTTCAAGAGCTGCATTACACATCATCACATTCAGAGAGGAATTAGGCTGTGTAAGATTTAAATTGGGAGATAGAGGGAAAAGAAAAGGGAATGTAACTAATTGCAGTTATTTATTTGCAACATGTTGGAGGCTACAAACAGGTGTTTTGAAATGGAGGATAGTCTTGGACATGCTACCATTTTACCACATGGAAGGTCACATTACTTCATATAAAACTGAGATTAATCTTACGAGATAGTGTACGTGTAACTGAAATCTGTACAGGTTCATTCCCTTCACTTGTACTTATTTGAAAGCTAATGTTGCCAGGTGTGCCCAACATTTCTGTAGCCCAACACAACTTTAAAAAGTACTCAATCTGCAAACACCAATTTTTTTCTCAACTGATCTCCAATCTCCTACTCTCAAACCTCCAACATTGGTTTGGCCTGAGCGCTGGAGTACAGGTACTGTAGTAACCCTGTCCCCAAGGCATCAGTGGGGATTGTGTGTGAGTGAGTAAAATGGTTTAGGATTTCCTGCTTGAGCAGGAAAAATTAGAAGATCTCTAAGGTCCTTTCCAAAAGGGACATGGTAGCTAAGACACTGACCTTGTCAATCAGAAAGGTAGACAGTTTGGCGGTTCAAATCTCTAGTGCCACATAATGGAGTGAGCTCCCATTATTTGTCCCAGCTTCTGCCAACCTAGTATGTAAAAATGCAAGTAGAAAAATAGGGACCCCTTTGGTGGGAAGGTAACAGTGTTCAGTGCACCTTCGGCATTTACTCATGCCAGCCACATGACCACGGAGATGTCTCCGGACAGCGCTGGCTCTTCAGCTTTGTAACTGGAGATGAGCACCACCCCCTAGAGCCAGAAAAGACTAGCACATATGTGCTATGGGAACCTTTACCTTTACCTTTAAGGTCCCTTCCAACTCTGTTATTCTGTGTCCGAATGGAGGCATGCAAATTGTGAACTGAAGAGGAAGGCTTGGAGAGTGTGAGATAGGCCATTGCATCTTCTGGGGCTCTCCTTGACAGTACATGCCTGCTTTTCTTCAGGAACCTCTTAGAAAGTAAATGGGGAGGAGTGGGAGGCTTTGGCATCAGGATGTCAAGAGTTCAGGAGAGATTGAAGAGTTAAAATATTAAGAGAAGGGATGTTGGAGGTTGCAAGGTATGATCCCACTCTAGTTTTTCAAAGGATCCTTGGGATACCAGGAAGAAAAAGGGGGGAAATATTGGAGAAGTTGGATTTCAAAATTGAGGGGCTGCTGGTACAACAAGTAGGAAGGAGACCAGTTTATCCAACTCAGCATGCAGTCCATCATCTGTATCTTTCCATTGCATTTTGCCATTATCATTCACGCTATATAGCCCTCCAAAATGCAGCCCACAAATGCAAAATATTTCTAGCAACGTATCTTCAAAATTAGCCCATTGATTGGGAAAAGTACCCAACTGGCAATACTATAATCAAATAAATAATACAGTATAAACCAAGGGTGTCAAACTCACGTCATCACAGCAGTGTCACATGATGTATCAGGACTTTTTTCCCCTTTGCTAAACCAAGCATGGGTGTGGCCAACACATGATGCATCTGGCCCATGGGCCAGGAGTTTGACAGACCTGGTATAAACTGTAGCCCATGCTCATTTTTACTTTTCTTTCAGTTTCAAATTCCCTGGCAAAAATTACAGCAACTAGGCTACTGCAAGCAGTCTTGTATAATCAGGCCCTAGTACAAGAATTTTCAAAGTTACCATGTCCATGTTTCTCACCTTAGTAATTCCAGGCAAATGGATACTGTCTGCACATGTAAAAATGTTGCAGTGGAAAAATGGGTGCATTGTTACAAAACCCTAGATGATATAAAAAATGGAATGTAAAATATGAATCTGACTGAATGAATGTAATTCACTCAGGCATAAAGAG
The DNA here is from genome assembly GCA_033807585.1 of Hydrophis major. Classification (NCBI taxonomy): domain Eukaryota; kingdom Metazoa; phylum Chordata; class Lepidosauria; order Squamata; family Elapidae; genus Hydrophis; species Hydrophis major. The sequence goes on from CM066330.1 coordinate 67,179,430, forward strand.
AAATGCCAAACAATCATTATTTTCATCTCTTGAAGTCTGATGTTCACATCAATGTTAATATGTATAAAGTTGCCATGAGTTGAAGGGAAGAGGAATCTATTCTTCTCCAATGCTTTTCAGAATATTTGATTTTTAATATAATTTTTAAAAATCAACTGCATTCCAGGGCATTGTGAAATAGTTAATCAAAACTGAAATGATGCTATGAAATAAGAATAATTACTTTGTTTTGTTTTTAACTTTTCAAGCAAATGAGGTCCATTTATCCACCAATCCTTAGCTCTTGCACAACCCAATGCATCCCAGCTATAGCAGCTTCCAGGTACACATAGTCCTTGATTTATAATAGTTCATTTAGTGACCATTCAAAATTACAACATCTCTGAAAAAAAAGTGACTTATGACTGTTTTTCACACTTATGACCATTGCAGCATCCTCTTGGTCACACTATCAAAATTCAAATACTTGGCAATTGATGCAACTGATATAAGCATATTGATGATGCTTGCCATGTCCAGAGGTCATGTCAACTCCTTTTGTGACCTTCTGATAATTACCAAAGGAATGAGGAAGCCAGATTCACTTAACAATTTGACTAATTGAACAATTGCAGTGATTCATTTCATGTGGCAAGAAAGGTAGAAAAATAGAGCAAACTCACTTAACAAATATTTCACTTAGCAACAGAAATTTTGGGCTCAATTGTGGTCATACATTGAGGACTTACCTGTATATGGACTTCAACTCCCAGAATATTCATTTATAGTCATTCAGGGAGTTGAAGTCTATGCACTTAGAAGTTGCTAGGGTTGGAACACACCTGCATAACGTTTCAATGTTAAAAACATAGATAATAAGCATAATCGTACTGACTGGCTAAAATTATCAATTGAGGAAAATAAATATATATTATGGATGCATTTTGGCATATATCAGGACAAAATAGCATTGTCAGTCTTAATACATTCTGAATGCTGTCGTCCCAGCACATCTAGAAGAAGTGAAATTTAAAGAATTGGGAAAAATTACTAGCAATTGTTTACAACAGATGTAATTGGGGGGTATATTCCTCATGAGTAATGATAACATATTTAAAATTGTTTATCAACTCAGTTTGTTTCAGAATGATTTGAGTTATCTCAAAAATAATTAAGTATGGCCATGGCTACTCTGTATTGCTAGGGTCAAGCAAACAACAAACTCTCTATTTGGGAAAATAGAAGGCCTCCAAGGTCCCTTCCAGATTTATTCGGATTGATTGATTGAAATATTTCAGGACCCTAAAATAAATGGTTGTGAAATTAATTTGTAGAAAAAAACCTGTTGAGATAAGAATTTTCTTTATAGGAAATTGAAAAGTAATTTCATAGATAATGATTAAGAACAAGAGCCATGAGCTTTTATAGCAAAAAATTCAATTGAACAAATAGAATGCTTATTATATTACTTAGTGATCAATGTATTATTTTTAGCATGAGAAACATTCATCTCCTGTCAGGATTTTCTTACATGAATACATTTATAGCCATTGGCTATTAAACTGTTTACTTGGCTTAGAAGTCCTTTGGGTGAAGGCAAGAAACTCTTCCCTGACTTAAAGCTAAAGCTGAGAATAGATTTAATTGGATCCACTGTGGTTCCTTCTTTGCTAAACAACATAGATTCAAGGCTGAAAACAATTTTGTTTCCTGTTCTAAAGAAAAGTTAATTGGTGTCTGTCTTAGAAAAGAGCAAAGAGCGTATTTTTATTCATCTATAAATCAATCCACATGAATTGAAACTGGATGATTCAATGACTACTTTTCTAAGTTTTCTCTAATAGCTAGTAATCATGCTAACAAAGGAGGAAGGGAAGGAGAGGGAGAGAAAGAGAGAGGGGGAGAGGGAGAGAGGGAAAGGGAGAGGGGGGGGAGGGAGAGAGAGAGAGAGAGAGAGATCCAGGAACAGCAACCAGGATGATTAGGGAACTGGAGACTAAGGCATATAAAGATCAGTTACAGGAACTGGGCTTGGCTAGTCTAGTGAAGAGAAGAACCAGGGGAGACATGATAGCAGTCTTCCAATATTTGAGGGGCTGCCACAGAGAGGAAGGGGTCAATCTATTTTCTAAAGCACCTGTAGGCCAGACAAGGAGCAATGGATGGAAACTGAACAAGGAGAGATTTAACCTGGAAATAAGGAGAAACTTTCTGACAGTGAGAACAATCAACCAATGGAACAGCTTGCCCTCGGAAGTTGTGGGAGCACCATCACTTGAGACCTTCAAGAAGAAGAGAAGAAGAAGATGCTGAAATAGTCTGATGTGTCAGGGTAACTAGTTGAAACTCAGGGATAATAAAAGTTCAATAAAGAAAAAAAAAACCTAGCCATGGATTAAGATATCTTAAAATTAATCAGTATAGTATGTAAAGTTATGTTGATAGCAGCATGACTATTGTATGCACAAAAATGGAAGGGCACCTCGATTCCTATCATGAACAAATGGTTGCAGAAATTGATGGAGTTGGCTAAAATGGCAAAATTTACTATTTTGATTAAAGAAAATAATGTAAGTACTTTTGTTTCAAAATGGAGACTGCTTTTGAGCTTTGTGCTTGAAGTGGAAAAGAATGAAACTTTGATTTGGGGTTTTACCAATTAGATTGATAGTTCTTTATAGAAATGGCTTGTTCATATTATTATGAAAAAATGAAAAGTTATGATTTGATGTCAATGGTTTGTTTTACTGCAACAAAGAGAAGTCAATGTTTCTTTTTCTTCTTCTTTTTCTTATCCTTTCTCATTTCTCTTCCCCCTCTCCCTCCCCACCAGTTTCATATTTACCTTTGTATTTTGTATCTTACTTTATCTTATAACCCCCCAAAAATATTAAATCTTTTTTAAAAAATATGTAAAATATAATGTTATTGGACACACAAAGTGTGGCCTTCTGCAGTGCAATTGGGCCAATTGCAGTTGATGGCCAATTGCATACTATTGCAATGTATGCAAATGATCATCAACTGCAAAAAAATTTCTCTCATGTCATGACATGTGTGACACATCATCATGGCTTGAGTGAATACCTGTGGCAAGATTCTGGTACTCTGAAAAGTATATCTTATATGTTTTAGCTTTGTCACTGGTAAAATGCATCTCACTTTGTCTTCCCTAAAGCACAGTTCAAGTTATTACAGACAACTGAAGTCAACAGTTTAACTTAGATATTAGTAGATATCGAATGTGCGTATGAAAACATATGAAAACTATCTTAAGGACCATGAGTTGATTATGATGTCACATGAAGAAAAGTTCTGAATGATCAAGATTTGAAAGGAGCTTTATCACAGATCAGCATGGGGAAACAACTCATCACATGTTTTTACTACTTTATAGGAGAAAAAAAAATAACACCAATCCTTATGTGCTTATAACTATCTTCTAACTTAGGGGTGTCAAACTCACGTTGTCATGGTGGCATTACATGATGCATCGGGACATTTTTCCTCCTTCGCTGAACCAATCTTGGGTGTGGCCAGCATGTGACACATCCGGCCCATGGGCGGGAGTTTGATAGCTCTGTTCTAATACAAGTAGTTAAGTCACAGAGTTGGCATCATAGCATTATAATGCATATTTTGCCACTTGTCTTTTCCCTTCATGGACAACTATGAGATTTAGATTAAACCTTCTTACTGTCTCTCCATATCCATGTTGTATGTTATAAACTAAAGAACCCTGATTAATGTAGTTTTCATGATAGAGAACTGTTCCAATCTTCTGATTATTTGCTTTTTGGATCTTTTCCCATCATTATAACACCCTTTTAAAGGGATCAAAATGAAACACATTATTCCAAGTGTGGTTCAAACGTATAAGAGCATCATTATATCAGCAAGTCCCCCCCCCCATTTCTATCTTTATGATACTATATATGGATATTAAGCTCTTACCAACATGACATTACTAATTCACATTATTATTCACCGAGTTTGAAGAGGTTTCTTTGGAGCTCTTCATAATTCTTTTTGATTTTACTACACTGAATATAACTGCTTCCTTCCTCAATCCTAACTTTAGATCCTTTATGTACCAGTAAAAAATGTATCAGTCCAAATGCCAAATCTGAGTCAAAACCCATCTGGCATTTCTCAATAAATGGAGAACTTTCCACTTACAGGTAGTTCTTGATTTACAACAGTTCTTAAGCAAATTCAATGGGGAAGCCAGGTGCACTTAACAACCTTGTTACTATCTTAAAAACTGCAGTGATTCACTTAACAATGGTGGCAAGAAAAGTCATTAAATGGAACAAAATTCGCTTAACAACTGTCTCACTTAGTAACAGAAATGTTGAACTCAATTATGGTCATAAATCGAGGATAACCTGTATTCCTAGTCTCAAATTTCTAATTTATTTTTTGAAAATCTTTCTATACAATATATATGGATTTCCCCCGATCTATATATTTGGTGACACCTTCAAAAAAGACTAGAAATGAACACGAGTTATTGCTCAGTAAACAGTATTAATTTCTCCTCATATGAAAAACCTCCTGTTTCAATTACCTCCTTAGGATTTTTTAAAAATCTCTTGTCCTTTTCATTCCATTTAATGAGCTTTGATATGATTCTTTTATGAAAGAAGAAATCAGGTTGAAATTTCCATTGTGAAGACACTTCTATCTCATACTTTTTTTGTGCAGGGATTCTCTATCTTTCTCTCGCTGTCACTCAATAACATATAGAAGGAAATATACACAAATGCCACCAAACACAATTCAGAAATAATTTTTCAGGATGCAATAAAATATCTTCCATCTACTATCATATAAGAGATGCTTTACCAGCATTTTGATATAGAATATAACAAATATCAGACCAGGAAAATGTCACACAAGTTTTCCTTAAAAGATTTATCTCACTTTAAAGTTACTATAATATTACAGTCCAATCCTATTCTATGCTTTCCAGAATAGCAGAATTACTGCTGATCATAAATCACTAGAACTGATTTAACCCATTTTCTTTTTCTAGTAATATGAACTAAACTTTGTCCATTGTGTAAAGCCAACATTAGCACAAAGATCAAATTCATGAATATAAGGCCAGTGCCTCATCTTTGAATGACATGAGATAACTATGAAAGCAGTACTATACTATAGGCACAATCATTATAACTTAATTCATATTTTTCCCAATATTGTGGAAACATGAGACATTACCTTAATACTGAATCCAATTTTTGGCCTGTCTATTTCCAGTATTGTAGACATGGAATGGCAAATCATTTGGCTGTAGTTTTTCCAGTCGTAATTGGAAACTCGATGTCTTTTATATGCAAAGCATGTTCTCTATCGTGGAGCCATAAAAATTCTTTCAAATATTGCTGCAGCAGATTGGGTGCCATAGATGCTGTTGAGATACATAGAAATCTGCCTCCTGCCAGATCATTTTCTTACTAGCACTTAGCAGTCTACATTAACTACCCAAGCTTTCCATGGTCAGTGCATTACAATTTTAGCATCCTTTCCCACCTCAGAAGATTGAATTTTACACCTTTTGTAAACTAGATACGTGCTGCAGTAGTGGTTGCCAAACCCTGGTCCATGGCTTAGGACCAAAGATTGTATTCAGTAGGTTCTGACCAGTTCTGGAGAACTGGTAGTAGAAATTTTGGGTAGTTTGGAGAACCAGCAAATACCACCTCTAACTGGCCCTGGCCCCCCCATCTATTCTCTGCCTCCCAAGTCCCAGTTGATTGTTTGGGACTTCTTTTGTTGCCCTGCACAGGAGAACGGAGCTAGAAAACAGGTTAATGGGGTAGAGAGGGAATGGGATTTTGCAGTAATCTTCTCCCAGGAGTGGGGAGGGAATGGGGATTTTGCAGTAACCTTCCCCTGCCATGCCCATGCCCACCAAACCACACCATACCACAACCACCAAGCCATGCCCATAGAACTGGTAGTAAAAAAAAATTGAATCCCACCACTACGTAGGTCTGAGTCATAGTCTGTTGGGAACTGGGCCACACAAGCAGCATGCGAGTACATAAACCTCAATTTGCAGAAGTGGCAAGTATATGGGTGAAACCATCCCCTCTCCCACCCAGCCCTGCCACCTGGTCCACAGAGCCAGAAAGGTTGGTGACCACTGCACCATAATCCAAGCCACTGGGTTTTTTTTTCTACATGGATCCTTTGAATTTTTGAAAGGGAAAGTCCAGACACAAATTTTGTTCCAGTTGCATTGTCTGCAGAATGGAGTAAAGAGTCAAAATAGATGAAATAGAAGATGCAGAATTATGATGCCTTAATTGTGATCCACACTTCTCCCATGCCATGTGAATTGGAAGTTTTTATTTTAGGAACTTGGAGATGTCACTATGAAATTGCTAGGAAACAAGGACAGCTTTATTTTCAAAGTTTATTTTTAAAGCAAAAGGGAATGCCAAAGGTCTCCATGGACATCAATATTTTACTTCCAATGTAATTTTTGTATAGCAAGTATGAAGGCTTCAAGGTAAATGTGGGGCATTTTTTTTCTCCATATGCCTTAAGAATTGTTGAATGTGGCAGATCATTAGAAAGAAAATGACTCTATGTGTCATATTAAAAACAAACAAGTTCTGTTTATTAGCTTTAGATTAACCTTTGTTCAACAACTTACCCATTATTATTTCAGAGAAAACATAAAAGTAACATACAGTATGGAAGCTAAAATTAATCTTCACGCAGGTCCCCCCACCCTACCCCACTCACACACATATGTGTAAATTAATAGAGGAGCTGAAAGTCAGTCAGTCTGGGCATCCCAACAGAAGCCGTCATAATAAAATGACTTGGATCAGGAATGTTCACAGAAACATGAACAGAATTATATGACACTTTACAAACTAAAAATAAGTTATGTAAGTTAATGTTGGCATCTACAAAAAGTAAAATCCATGGCATCAAAGATGCATTTGAAAAAATCATATGTGACATGGAATTTCTAAGAGTTTTTAATAGTAATAATATCCAGTCATAAACTGCTGGATACTGCCAAATATAGAGTTTAGAATGCAGATCTGGACAAACTTATTAGGGGAGAAGCAGGTGTGTGTTTTTTTGTGTGTGTGTGTGTCCAAGAAAGAAAACAGTGCATATGAACAATATGATGTAAATAAGTGACCCCCAATCTTTTGGTCACCAGGGACTGGTTCCATGGAGATACATTTTCCATGGACCAGAGGGAGTGTGGTTTCATGTGCATTGCCCAGATAGTGCTTTGTTTGCACGTCCCAGTTTCTAGCATGCCACAGACCAGTGCCAGTCCATGGACTGGAGTTGGGGATCCCTGATGTAAATAGTAGAACTACTTCTCTATATGTTTCAATTTAGATCCCGTTACATTCAACACATGCATAAACCGCATGCCTGTGCTTTTTCCAACCACCTTCAGATATCAAAATAGACACTGCTGATACAGGTTATTTTCAAGATGGTAACAAGAGATGTTAAATACATGGGGAAGAAGCAAGCTTCTTTTTTTCTTCTGTTCAATTGTGTGCATGCATGCACCCACATGCACATACACACCCACCATGCCATGTCAGAAATACATCATGTCAGAGAATGGTGTATATGACTATGAATTCCAAAAAACAGTTTGAGACACATCAATAATTACTTACTGCAAATTCCTTCCTAACTCTGGTTGCAAATAAAAATAAATTCCTTTACATTAAAACTCACCAACTTAGTTTATATACAACCCTAGGGTCAGCAGGACAGCAATAGCAGAAGCAACAAAAGCCAAAATCTTAGCTCATGACCCAAATCTAATACCAACAGTTACTGTCACTGTGGCCATGAGAAATTTCCCTTTGTCTCTCTACAGAGATTCTCGGTCATCCAGGTTGTGATTGTCTCCTTTTTTTCCTGAAGGCAACTGACTATGTTTTTTTTCCCTTGAAGGAAGAAGACGTTTTGCTTCTCATCCAAGAAGTTTCATCAGTTCTGACTGGATGAACTGTTGAAGCTTCTTGGATGAGAACTGAAAGTCTTCTTCATTGAGGAAAAAATAGTTGCCTTAAAAAAACACCTTTGAAATCTTCCTTCCCTCATAATAGCAATAGCTATTAGGCCTCCATTAGGAAAAAAAAACAGTAGACAATGCCCCAAATGTTGCTGCAATGCCACCAGTCTATCCAACAACTACATACATCCCTTATGTGCACTTGAAAGCACAAACACATTGTGAGAAATAAGACAGAGTGGTCAGTCTAAGAATCATTCTTTTTGTATTTTTTACTTTGCAGTATCTGCATTTGCATTCAGATTCAAAACAAAATTGTAACTAGAAAAAATGGTTAATGTAGCTAATAATTTGTTCGTTTACTTTATTATTTCTACTCATATAGGGTTTTTTTCCGAAAGCATACTAATAATCAGTTGATTGGTATGATGTTCAAGAACTGCCATTAGGGAAAAATGAACTGGCAAGAAAATATAAAGCACAGATGAGCGCAATCTCATTAATCAGAATAAAATAATATAATTGTTAAAGTTACTGAATGCTCACTACAGTAGAAAAAAACATTAACAGCAAATGCACTTCCCTAATCAGGGGGGATAAAATGAAGAACAGATATAAACTGCAATGAAATCCTTTAATTAGATTTTAGCTTAGTCCAAAAAGGTGATAAATTTTAATATTGATCAAGCTATTATTCAAAACAAGAGCATCAGAGCATCTCAATAATCATTGCTTCCTGGCCTTTTGGCTAAGATCAAGTGTAATAGTTGTTCTGTTTCAGACATAATTATATTCATTATTAATTCCACTGATTCGAATCAAATCAAAATAAAGATAATTATTATTTCAATTGTATTGTACTAAGGATGAGCCATAACCTTTGAGACTTTACAAATTTCACTGGATACAATTTTTTTTTTCTATCAGAAACTTAAATTCTATCCCATTCTTTTTTATAGTAATGTTACTAAATATTACTAATAAAAAAGATAAAAATGAATACAATATGGAAAAAATATATAACGGTATAAAAAGTGCAGAAAGGAAAAAATCAGAATATAGTAAAGAAAAAAAAAGAAATGAAATATATAAATGAACTCCATTTCATCACAAGTATGAACAATTCTACAAGCTTACCACCTCTTTTGTCTTAAAATATAATGAGTGATCTCATCTTCCCATATCCCATCTCTCATAGATAAACAAAACCTTAAAGCCATGTCAGCAGAAGTCCATTAAAGATTACCAAGATAACTTATCTGCTTTAGTCTTGATCAAATACACTAACATTCCTTCCTTTTACTTTTAAAAATCTTGATCTTTAATTTCTTCAACTGATGTGCCAGAACTTTTCATATTTTCTTTGTCCATTCTTACAATATTCTTCAAAACACTAACAAGTTTCTTCCATAAATCTATGTAGGAAAAATATCCAGGTCTATCTCTTGATTTGTCATTTGCAGATCACTTTTAATTATTAATTAAATTCATAAAACATCAGACAGATTTTTTGCATGCTCAGAATAGCAATTTTTTTCCCATATCATTCTTGTAGCCTGTTATTTTAAAATCTACTTTCATGTAAGGTTCAGTTTTGTTCCTTTTCCATAATATTTTAAAACATGGTTGTTTTTTTAAAGAAGATTCTCTTAAAATTAATTTATAGATTTCTTGTTCACAAATACCCTTTTTACACTTAATTCTGTATTAATCAGTCCATTCTGTTAGTAAGCATTCTTTTCATTTAATTGCAATCTTTACTTCTTTCTGATTCCCTTTCGTGCCCAAAGTTTAAAATTCCATACCATGGTGACTTTTTAAAGAACTCAAAAAAATTTCTTTCAAAAGAAATTCTTATAATTAATTTCAAAATCTTATTTCAAATCTATCTGAACCTTTAGTACATTTGTAACCTTACAAAATCAACATTCTAATCATCCTTAAAATCCTAAAAGTAATAATAAAGTCCTTAAACTTTATTTAAAGAATCCAGATTACATGAAGTGTTAATACCACTTTGAAATGCCTTGGTAAAACCACACTTTGAATATTGCATCCAGATTTGGTTGCCACGATTTAAAAAAAAAAAAAAAAAGATGTTGAGACTCCAGAAAAGTGCAGAGAAGAGCAACAAAGATGATTAGGGGACTAGAGGCTAAAACGTATAAGGAACAGTTGCTGGAACTGGGTATGTCTAGTTTGATGAAAAGGGGTGACATGATCCAATATTTCAGGGGTTGCCACAAATATGATGAAGCCAAGCTATTCTCTAAATCATCTAAAGGTAGGACAAGAAGCAACAAGTGGAGACTAATCAAAGAGAGAAGCAACTTAGAACTAAAGAGAAATTTCCTGACAGAACAATTGATCCGTGGAACAGCTTGCCTCCAGAAGTTGTGAGTCCAATACTGAAGATTTTTAAGAAGAAATTGGACAATGGTTTGTCTGAAATACTATGGGGTTTTCTATTTGAGCAGGGAGTTGGACTAGAAGATCTCCACAGGCCCTTCCCACTCCGTTATTCTGTGCAAAGTTGGATTTCCCTCATCTCCCAGAGTTCTAAACTTGTCAGAGACTGCTATCTTGTGGGCTCCTCATGACAAGCAACTGTCTGGAGCATTTGTAGTCAATCTCAAGGCTTCTCCACGTCCGTAGAGGAATTACAAAGAGCTGTTAGTTTCGTGCCTTCAGTTTGCCATTAATTCTCAGGAACAATTCTATCTTATTCTTTATCAGTCTGCAAATTTTCTTTTTAAAGCCTGCATGAACAAAATTTACAAAATGTTTTTTAATGTTTACATACTAATTCTGTTTTTAAAAAATGACATTTTTTATAGTGTATGGTTTTATATAGGTAATATGATCAGTGCTAAGGTAGATACTCCTTAATTATAGAGGATATACAAATAATCCAATTGATAAATAGCTTAAATAATTGCAATTCCTAGCCCAGAATGTTCCATTTCTGAAAGTAAATTGGCATCTAATTTAGGTTTGCATCTATGATATGCCAATATGGAGATATTTTGCTATAACAAAGAACATATACAATTTTTTTTACAAGAACCAAGCTGCATGCTTACAAATCATTTCCCAATACATAGCCATGCTCCTGAGCAGCCATATTTATATCCAGATTCCATCCTGAAACCTGTTAAGTTCTGTGCATAGGTGCAAAGGATGGAGACAAGCCAGTGAAAAGTGAACTTCAAACTCTTTATTTACATGTGAAAACAGCTCAGCTCCATGGCCACAATGGGCCCCTTTATATAGTCAACTCTTAACTTATTTAACCAATGAAAACACAGGGAGCGCTAGCTCCATTAACCAATGGGAGAGGCTCGTTAATAGCCAAGATTCTCCTGAACGGACCAATCCAATGTCGCTATTATCGGCCAATCAGAAGTGCAGAGCCAGAAACCTGCGCTTTGCTTCAAGCTCTTAATAATCTTTATTAAGTATTTATTGATTCACAAAACCCCTTCCCCTGGGTTCCGTTTAAGGGGTGTGGTCACGTAGTCTTTGAGGTAGGCAGGTTGTTTTGATTGTCGATTTGATTTTCGTTGTTCTGCCGGTATTTGGTTACAGTCTTGTTGGGGTAGGATGTTATCTGGTGAAGAGGGTGCCTCCCGTTCCGTTCGAATTTTCATTGTCGCTAATGCTCTCGGCATCTCTTTGAGGTGAGGCCACCCTCATTCCGGATCCATCATGTGCTGCCTCTGAGCAGTCATTACTTCCGCTAAAACTTTCTGCCACTTCAAATTCAGCTTCCTCGGAATCTCCTCCCCCCTCGGTTTGGAAATCAGGGGGCTCGGAGATCCCCGACTGTAGCCTAGAATGCAGCTGATCAATATGGCGCTTCCATATTCTATCGTCACGACATTTCACGCGGTACGATCTAGGGCCGGTTACTTGTACTACAGTTGCCTCGACCCACAACGGATCGCCCGAAAAGTTCCTAGAGAAAACCAAGTCGCCTACCTGGAAATTGTGGCATTTCCCGCTGGAACCGTCTGGTTTTTCAGGTTCATATGATGGATGCAGACGGTCGAGGTGGGAGCGGAGCTTCCGTCCCATTAACAACTTGGCAGGAGTTTTATTGGTGACGCTGTGCAGAGTGATATGCTGCAAAAGGAGTATCCGGTTAATCTTGTTTTCTATATCGCCATACTCCATTTTATGCAAGGTTTTCTTGACAAATTGTACCATGCGCTCGGCCCTTCCGTTGGCCGCAGGATGCGCCGGCGAAGTTAGCGCATAACGAATTCCGCAGTCCGCCAGGTACTATTCGAAGGACAGCACGATAAATTGGGGCCCGGTGTCAGATACTAGAATGTCTGGTAATCCGTGTGTCGCAAAGAGTCTGTCTAGTTTCCTGATGACTGATTCGGTTGTTGTATTCCTCATTTCATGGATTTCAAGCCAGTTCGAGCAGGCATCCACCGTTAATAAGAATGTGTGTCCCTTGGTAGGTTGAGCAAAGTCCAGATGAATACGGGACCATGGTCCCCTCGGTGTTTCCCATTCAGTCGGGGTTGCTTTCGGAGGGGCATTGCTTACTTCCTGGCATTTGTGACAAGCTTTTACCCATGTCTTGATCTGCTTGTCGATACCCGGCCACCACGTGTAGCTTCATGCGAGGGCTTTCATACGCACGATGCCGGTGTGGCCATCATGCAAGGTCCTTAGTATCGCTGGTCGCAACCGCTCTGGGACGACAACTCTATCACCCCAGATAATGCAGCCCTTCTGGGAAAATAGTTCCGTTTGTCGATTCTTGAATGGGACGTAGTCGTCAGGTATCTGGTCCAATGGCCATCTGCGCTCGACCCAACTGAGGACTCGTGCTAAAATGGGGTCGCATTTCGTTTCAATCGCGATATCTCGGGCTGTTAGTGGCGGTGTTCGAAGTGTCTCGATATGCAGTGTTGTAACTGTCAGAGTGGGGTCATCAATGGTCTCCGGAAGTGGTGCGCGGCTGAATGCATCGGCGTGGGGAATGGCCTTCCCCAGGCGATTTTGCAACTTATAATTATATGCCGCCAAGAATTCTGACCAGTGGGTCATTCTGGGAGATAATATATACGGTGTTGGCCTATCTCCCACAATTATTCCCAGCAAAGGTTTGTGGTCAGTCACTATGATAAAGGCTCGGCCATACACATATTCATGAAATCTCTTAACTGCGGACACTATAGCAAGGGCCTCCTTATCAATTTGACTGTAATTGTGTTCTGCTTTTGATAACGTCTTTGAGAAATAGGCAACAGGGGCTTCACTACCATTTGGCAAAACGTGGCTTAAAATGGCGCCCACTCCGAATGGGGATGCATCACATGTGATCGTTAAAGGCAAAGTCTCGTTATACTGCATCAGAACAGCATCAAAAGTCAATAAATTTTTCACATGTTGAAACGCCTGTTCTTCTCTCTGTCCCCATACCCAGGTTGCCTTTTTGTCCAATAAACGATATAGGGGTTCAGCTACGGTTGCTTTGTGAGGCAGGAAAACGTTATAAAAATTGATAAGGCCCAGAAAAGCCTGGAGGTCGGCCTTGTTCCGGGGTTGGGCATTCTTGATTGCCCTAAGTTTGTTATCGGTGGGGTGAATGCCTTGACTATCAATTAAATATCCCAAAAATTCTACACGATCCATACATAAATGACACTTGTTTTTTTTAACTTTGAGACCTGAGTCTTTAAATCTCTGGAGAACCAACCTCAGGCGTTCCTTTAGTATTTTCCAAGTTGGGGCAGCGATTAACACATCATTAAAATATGGGACAACACCTTTTATCCCTTGTAATAGCCTGTCCATCAAGCTTTGAAAGATTCCCAGAGCTACGCTCACTCCGAACTGGAGTCGGTTACATTTAAACGCACCTCAGTGTGTAACAATTGTTTGGGCCTCTGCAGTTTTTTTGTCAACAGGCAGTTGTTGGTATGCCTGGGCTAAGTCTAGTTTGAAGAAGACTTTTCCGCCCCCAGGGAATGGAGGAGGTGTTGCACCACCAGTACTGGGTAAGCATTTTGTTGAAGGGCATGTGTTAAGTACTTGGACATGGGTCAAAGTAAATGGAGACAGGCTCTGAATAGTGAACTTTCAGCTCTTTATTGCATAGTGACTTCTCAGTACAACAACAGTGAACTCTGCCTTATATAGGCAACCCTTGAAAGAATTGTCCAATAGCGAGCTATGAACGCTAGCTCTTTTAACCAATAAGAATCCTCTGTTAAGGGCCAATCGGATTCCTCAGAACTAACCAATCCGATCTGGCCGCCTAACAGCCAATCAGAAGTGCAGGGCCAGAACCCTGCACTTTACCTCAAGCTCCTACTTTATTAACTATGGTACATACACAACAGCGTGGTTCAGGGTGGCTCGGTAGTCCCCACAAATTCTTATCGATCCATCTGGCTTGATGGGTGTTACGATTTGGGTTTCCCATGGAGAGTGATCAGTTGGTTTTAACACACCCTGAGCTATTAATTTATCAAGCTGCTCATCAATCTTTGGTTTAAGGGCAAATGGAACTCAATGAGGCTTAAGGCGGATGGGAGCTATTTCGGGATTGAGGTAAAATGATATCGGGGTCCCCTTGTACTTGCCTAATTTTTCCGCGAAGACGTCTTGGAATTTGTGGATGAGGTCTTCTTCCCAATCGCTGCTGCAGGTTCGGTGAATGCCAGCTACTTCAATTCCAAGTGGAGCGAACCATTGGAGGCCTAACAAACTAGGGCGATCCTTGTCAATTACAGTCAGGGGTAGAAATGCTGTACGGTTCTTAAACGATACCCAGACTCAGCTGGATCCAACGACCGGGATTCAATTTCCTTGATAGTCCTTGAGTATGAGTCTTTGGAATCTGAGGTCTTGCCTCCGGATAGTGGGGATGAGCTGCTTGAAGGTCTTCCAGGAAACCATCGAGAGGGATGATCCTGAATCGACTTCCATCAGGCAGGGCTGGTTTTCAATGGCCACTTTCACTCGGATCTTTTTGGCATCAAGAGATGAGGCGTGTCCAACCGTGATCGGTTGGTGAGCCTCTTTTCGCTTCGTTGGGTGGTTTAGGGTTTTGTTTCTGTAGGAGTGGTTGTTCCATTGGTGATTCACGGGTTCTCGCTTCACGGGATGACTTCCCATAGGTTGGCGATAGTTAGCACCCCTCGAGGGCTGGCTGGGTCCTGGCTTGCTTCTGCAGACCCATCTGATATGGCCTCTTTTCCCACACACATGGCAGAGCGCATTGAGGAATTTGCATTCTGACCGGGGGTGGCTTGCTCCACACCCGACGCATTGGTACTGCGATTTCTGGCGTTGGTCTCATTAGGACCAAAGTCGATGCACCTCTTCCTCATCACTTTCTGATGACGATTCGAGGTCCTCGTGGTGGGCTGTATCTAGCTGTCCC
Organism: Hydrophis major; assembly: GCA_033807585.1. Taxonomy (NCBI): domain Eukaryota; kingdom Metazoa; phylum Chordata; class Lepidosauria; order Squamata; family Elapidae; genus Hydrophis; species Hydrophis major. The sequence continues at coordinate 67,194,840 of CM066330.1, forward strand.
TCTGACTGAGGGGAAATTTTGCAGGCTCGTTGGCGAAACGGTGCATGGGTGTGGCACATTTGGGCAGCCGACTTCCTGGTTGCTTCTGCTGCAGTAGCTTCAGCTATGGCATCTTTAAGGCTAATGTCGCCCTTCGCCATTAGTTTACTCTGAGTGCCTGGTGCATCTAATCCCAGAACTATTCGGTCTCTTAGGGCTTCTTCTAAGTCGGCAAACTCGCATAGGCCTCCCAGATTCCGGAGATCCACGATGAAATCAGCAACACTTTCACCCTTTCGCTGATTTCTCTGATAAAATTCATGCCTTCTCACGAGCGTTGGCACGGTTGGTGCGTAGTGAGCCCTTAGCAGGGGTTTGAGGACGTCCCAGTCCATAGATTTTACTTCTGCCGGTTTTGCTAGTGCCTTGGCCATCTTGAATACGGTTGGCCCGCAATGAGTTAGGAATACCGCTCGTTTCTTTCCGGTAGTGGCATCCTTCAAATTGTTGGTTTCCAGAAACATCTGGAAGCGATCCATATATGAGTCCCAGTCTTCTTGTGCCGGGTCGAATGGAGCGGGTGGTATGACGCTGCTGGACATGGTTCCGCTGTTGGTGCGGTCAGCCACGTGCTCGGTTATAGTTCTTCATCGTTCAGTAAGCTCTGACGTCTCCACATCCCATCCTCATCGCCAGTATTAAGTTCTGTGCATAGGTGCAAAGGATGGAGACGAGCCAGTGAACAGTGAACTTCAAACTCTTTATTTACATGTGAAAACAGCTCCATGGCCACAATGGGCCCCTTTATATAGGCAACACTTAACTTATTTAACCAATGAAAACACAGGGAGCGCTATGGTGGTCTCCCATGGAAAGAATGAGACACAGGCTGGTGTACTTGGGATGGGAGCCCAGAATAAAATTCCAGTGCTTCCTTTTATTGAGATTTTTGTGCATAGTAAGCAATTACATTGTGGATTAATAATTAGATATAGTACAGGCTTATTTGCAGTTGTCTAAGCTGCCTCTTTGTTTGTATTTGTTCTTATTGTTCTCTTTTCTTTGTACTATCTTAGTGACCTTTAGACAGGCATTAATGTATAAGGCATTATATTAATCATTGCTCAAGCTAAGGCCAAAGTTTATTCCCACATCTCCCCTGTTTTAGTTTTTTGATGATCACAGATGCCTCGGTAGCTTTTCGCCATCTGCAACAGCAATTCTCCTTCTGTAGGCTTCACCCGACACATTCCTAAAAGTCCAGGGAGACATTGAATACAACAGCATACACAGAGAGAAAATATAATAAGCAATATCGCTCCAACAATTAGGTGATGAATCCATGAACCATCTGGCAACCAGGACCAAAGTGCAGACCACATGTCCAGTCCTTCGTCCTTCGATTGTAATGGATTCTCATTCAGGGTTTGTTCCATATGCTGTATAGTAGCTGTAATGTTTGGAGAATAATCAGAGATATACATGCAACAATGTGTATGAATCACAGCGCAAACTCCCCCTTGCGCTGCCAAAATAGTGTCCACTGCATATCTGTTTTGCAGAACAAAGTCAAGGATTTTTCCTTGCTCTTCTTCAAGCAGCTTTAGTGTTTTAATGGTGTCTTTAAACATAGTAACTGTCCAATTGTTTAAACGATGCAAATCTCTATAGTTCATCATGACTCCTAAAGGAGGAATAACTCCCCTTGATATCTGTGTCCAGTAGTCATGACAAAACAGAGTTTATTTCCGTTGCGGAATGCGCATTGTGGATATGAGCGGTCCCCAAAGATTTTAAAATGACATGAGATGGGATTACTTTCCCAAAGGTGCAGACTCCTTTCCATCGTGCTGGCATGCGATCATAGGCCATCCGTCCACACAGCAACCATAGATTTGCTACCAGGAGATGACCAACCTTATTTGGCTCAGCATAGATTAATCTTGCAAAGGATTCCATTAACATAGCCAAATAAATGGGCGGTGGTGCATATTTTCCATATGCACATTTGGGCAGCTGGTTTTCTATCATGATGGGACAACATGTGGCAGGGATAACTGGACACCCATTTTCATTGATCAAAGATATGATATCAAATTTAGAAATATTATGTACAAAGTAAGTGAGATTTTTACTTTTCATGTCATCCGGATAAACCCGACTTCCATTGCTAATAACAATTGTTCTGTTGCAAAACGGATATGTTCCCAAGTAAGTTATATTTTCTACCGTCTCATTGTGGGTCCAGCAGATACCCATCACCTCTTGGATTCGGCTTCCAAGATGCAATGTATTTATGTTACTTGTAGTCCAACTGTTAGACCACATCCCTGAACAACCATAGCATTGTCCCTTATACCAGTCACCTTCGGCCAGAGGTACTGCAACCATTGGAAGCCCTGATGTTTTGTGAGTTGGCATGTGCATACATACCCAACAATAAGTTTTATTATGAAGGTTTGCTAGCTTCCCCATGTCCTGGATCAACGTGTTTCTTTTCCATTCCCCCAAATCCATCCCCTTGCCCCTTTGGCTGATGATAAGGACGCACACAGCGAGCAGGAACCCAAAGAACTGTCCCCTCATCTTCAACAGCAGCGTATCCTCAGCCCCAAGTTATCAGCGGGACAGGTCCTTTCCACGTTGGATCTGGTAGTCTCTTATACTGAACTTTCGGTCTTGGCGTACCTGCAGAAGGGGAGGAAGCAAAATGCCTACTGGCTGCTGTAGCAGCGGGAGATCCTGTCATGTTTAAAAAATTTAAAGTGTATAAGGTAATATTAAGAATGTTTTGTATGTAAGGCAAGCCATATCCATCCACTTCCCCCGTTTTTGTTTTTGTGTGAAGGAGTGCTTGTTTTAGTGTCTGATGAGCTCGTTCCACAATGGCCTGACCAGTGGAATTGTAGGGAATGCCAAATTTATGTATAATTGACCATCGATGACAAAATTCCGCAAAGGCGGTGCTAATGTAAGCAGGGCCATTATCGGTTTTGATCTCCATTGGTGGCCCCACATGTGTGAAGGTACGGAGAAAATGGTTGACTACATTTTTTGTAGCCTCTCCTCATTGAGGTGTTGCCATAATAAATCCTGAATATGTATCAATGGTGACATGCAGATGGTGCCATGGTTTGAAGGGAGGGTGTTGTGTGACATCCATCTGCCATAGTTGACAAGCAGATGTCCCCCAAGGATTTACTCCTTGAGGAAGAGCAGTGGATTGAGCACTGCAACTAGGACATTTTTGAATAATAGCTGCAGCTTCTGCAGCAGTGAGACCAAATTGTTTACAAAGAGCTTTAGCATTTTGATGAAAATAGCTATGTGAGTCCCATGGAGTAATAGGAGAAAGCAAGAGACAGGACATGGCTGAGGCCACTGCGTCAGCCACGTCATTCCCTTCCTGCAGCTCCCCGGGAAGTGGCTGGTGGCTGCGAATGTGTGCGATATGTAGAGAATGTGTGCGAGAATGAAGACAGCTTTGCAGAGCTATAAACAAACTCATAAGATTAGCATCAACAGATGGAGAAATATAAGCAAATTCAATGTTAAGTATCAATTGATTAACGTAAAGAGAATCCACAATAAGATTTATTGGTTCTTGTGCAAATTCCTGTAAGGCCAAAATGGCTGCAGCTAATTCAGCCCTTTGTGCTGATTGCTGAGGAGGGGTAATTTTTGTTTTCCATACCCCTTCCTGTCTCCATGCACAAGCGCCATAGGTCTTACCACCGTCCACATAAACGGTCACTCCCCCAACTGGCTGCTTAGCAATAACTGAATTAAAATTTACAGATACATTTCGAAGCTATTGGAAACGAGGGTCACTGGGGGTGTGGCAAGAAATCTTCCCTGGCCAATTTTCAAGAGCAATTTGCAATTCAATGGATTGACTATACCTAGTTTCTCACAGAGTAAGGGAGATAGGTAAAAATAGCTGAACTATATCTATGCCATATAAATGCATACTGCGATTTCAGCCTTTGATGATTAACTCACTATAAAGCATAGCCATAGTAGAAACTGTTTTTCAGGGAGTATTTTGCAAATGCAACCATTCAATGATATAAACCTGCGCTTCATGTAATTGAAATAAAGCTGCAGTAGGCAAGGCTGGAGTATGTAAAATTGCCAAAGCAAACGGAGTATCAGGAATGCATCGATCAACCCAACGTTGTGTTAAAGTAGCATTTACATGTGTCAGTACCTTCCTTTGTTCTGCTCATAAGGTTATAGCAGAATCCAGTCTCGCAGAGCCCTTTAGGACCAAGAACAAGGGCTGGAGTACTGCTGTAGTTAACCCCAGGTAGGGTCGAACCCAGTTAATTGTTCCTAGTATTTGTTGTAATTTTATTAGAGAAATCTTTTCCTCAATTTTGATTTCCAGAATGACCGGATGAGCATAGGTTGCAAGGACCTTATGCCCTAAGTAGGCATATGGCATTTGACTTTGAATTTTTTCTGAGGCAATATGAAGTCCAAATTGTAATAATACCTCTTTAAGGCAAGGTAACGCTGCCTTAACTGTTCCCGGTGGGCCGGGAGCTGCAATTAAAATATCATCCATGTAGTGGTAAACCTTCTACCCAGGATGAGAGGTTCTGAATGGAGCCAGAGCCATTCGAACATATGACTGGCACATGGTTGGACTGTTTAGCATTCCTTGTGGCAAAACCTTCCATTGGTAACGAAAGGTAGGTGCATTGTTATTCAACTCAGGTACGGTAAAGGCAAATAATTTCTTGTCATCTGCATGCAAAGGGATAGAAAAGAAGCAATCCCGTAAATCTACTACAACTAGATCTCAATTACGTGGGATCAGGTTAGGGTTAGGCAAACCACATTGTAACGCTCCCATTGGTTGAAGGATGGAGTTAATGGTTCTCAGATCATGCAAAAATCTCAATTTTCCATTTTTCTTTTTTATAACAAATACCAGAGTGTTATATGGACTAGAAGTTGGCTCAATGTGTCCTAATTGTAGCTGCTCATCTACCAATTGATGTAAAGCTGTAAGCTTTTCTTTTGGAAGTGGCCATTGGTCAATCCAGACTGGCTGAGAGGTTAACAATTGTAATTTTTCCATTATCCAATAACAATTTTTGTGCGAAATTGTGACAGCAAATCTCTACCCCACAAGTTTATATGCAGGGGCAACACAAGAGGTTGAATCCTTGCAGTCTCACCAGTTTCTCTATGCAATGCCTTCAACCAATACACTACTTCTTGCAAACTGCATACCACCCACTCCATGAACAGCCGGAGAGTCTTCAAGCACCCATTCATTTGGCCATTCCTTTTGGCGTATCACAGAGACATCTGCTCCAGAATCTATAAGGCCAAAAAATGATTTTCCCTGAATTTCAGTTGTCATTTTTGGTTGGTCTGTAGTCAAATTTTTTGACAGCGCTAGCAATTCTGCAGCAACTGGAGAACTGGCCATTTCAGTGGACCCAAAACCACCAGTTCATGGGATCCCAATTAAATGATTTATAGGGATGTATGGAAGCAATAATAACTGGGCAATCGAGTCACCGGCCATTAATGATGCAGGAGTACCAGTGTACAATTGTATCTTAATAACCCCTTTATAATCTTGATCAATAACTCCTGGAATAACAAAAAAACCTTTTTCTGATGCAGAAGACAAGGGAAGTACTAATCCCACTGTTTTTTCTGGCAGTGGACCATGCAAATGAGTGTCCTCAATGTACACTTGATTAGGAAAGGTCACATTAATTGAGTTCAACATTTTTAAACCCAAACCTGCACTCCCAGTAATTGCAAGCGTTGCTTTTGTGACAGCCTTGGGTGCGGGGCTAATTGCATGCCCCAAATTTAGTTTCCTGGATTTTGGTTCTGATCAGAGCGACATTGATTAGCCCAATGAAACCCTTTTTTGCATTTTGGACAGACCGATTTTGGACGGACGTCCTTAATTTTGTTTTTGTTAAATGCCATCTCCCCCCCACCCAGGGGCACAGCACTGGGCTTTAAAATGGCCAGGCTTCCCACAATTAAAACAATACCCTGTAGGTTTCATCCCTTTTTGTAATGCCATAACCAAAGTCTCCATGTTGTAAGCCTGAGAACCCACCACTGCACATGCCTTTAACAGATCAGCCAGAGTAACCTCACCTCTAGCCACCAAAGGCTGTAAGATACGCTTGCAGTCAGCGTTTGCATTTTCAACTGCCAATTTCAGCAAAAGTTCTTTTGCAGCTTCCTCATTAGAGATTTGCCTGGTAATAGCCAATTGTAGCCTTTCCACAAAATCATTATAAGACTCAGATGCTGTTTGCTTAATTTGAGAAAAAGACCATGCTGGGGTTCGGGACAATGCCCCAAGATGGATGCCCTGGATGCGGGACAATACCCCAAGGACAGCTGCCATAACCACTGGAAATACGTGATCAGGCAAATTAGCAGCTTGATCAGCAGTGGATTCAAACAACCCTGCCCCATAGATTTGGTCTGGCGTATACAGCCCCCCTGAATTCCTTCCCCTAGTGACAGCCTCCCTTTGGTATTCTGAGTCAAAGACCACATACTGAGTAGAGCTCAATATCATTCTCATTAAATCTTTCCAGTCACTAGGAATCATGTGTGAGGTAGCCAAACTTGTCAGAAGCCCCTTTGTAAAAGGACTTTGAATACCATAATCTTTTACTGCTTTTTTACAGTTCTTTTCCCTAAGAACTGCTAAAGGAATCGGAACCCATTCAGTCTGCAGATTGCCTTGAGCATCCACTTGCCTATTGACTGGAAACAAATTCATCTGGGGAATCTCATCAGACTCTAATTTCCCCTCATTGAAAGCCTGATGCATCATTGTTTGAACTTTTCCCATTTTTGGTTGGATTTTATCATTCACAGGCATAGGCTGTGGAAATGATAAAGCACATTCCAGTTTTGGGGAAGGCGGGTGCAATACAATTCCTTTATAAGGAGGAGGTTCTACTAAAGTTTTTAAAAGAGGTTGTTGCTGGGTCTCTAAAGCAGTCATAACAACCTTCCAATACATCAAAATTTCAGCTGTTGCCTGTGGCTCTTCATGAAGGATAGTTCCAATTCTCCTCCATGTATCTAACTTTAAAGAGCCCTTCTCTGGATACCAGGGACATTGCCGCCAGATCTCTAGCAGCAGCTCTCTCACATTATCTTTTGAAAGAACTATTTGCTCCCCCCCAGAGAGTTTAAAGATAAAGAAGTTTGTCCTGACTAACTTCAGCAGCTCACTAACATGATGTTCCTGTGGCTGAGAGAGTTTTCCCCCCATGTTCACTGAATAATCCTATTGTCCAGCAAAAGTTAAGTACGTACTTTACCTATTCCAGGCGAGGAAACACGGAGGTCCGGACACGTACCACCTGCAGTGGATCACGTCGGGGTCACCACTTGTGGTGGTCTCCCATGGAAAGAATGAGACACAGGCTGGTGTACTTGGGATGGGAGCCCAGAATAAAATTCCAGTGCTTCCTTTTATTGAGATTTTTGTGCATAGTAAGCAATTACATTGTGGATTAATAATTAGATATAATACAGGCTTATTTGCAGTTGTCTAAGCTGCCTCTTTGTTTGTATTTGTTCTTATTGTTCTCTTTTCTTTGTACTATCTTAGTGACCTTTAGACAGGCATGAATGTATAAGGCATTATATTAATCATTGCTCAAGCTCAGGCCAAAGTTTATTCCCACAGAGTGCTAGCTCCATTAACCAATGGGAGAGGCTTGTTAATAGCCAATCAGATTCTCCTGAATGGACCAAACCGATGTTGCTATTATCGGCCAATCAGAAGTGCAGGGCCAGAACCCTGCACTTTACTTCAAGCTCTTAATAATCTTTATTAAGTATTTATTGATTCACAACAGAACCCATATAATCCTGAAAGTTGCGGTAGCTGTTTTAATGAACTGCTAACAAGTGCTGTGTTTGTATCTTGTGCACATCCAGATACACGCATTTCAGAAATGCATCCAAAGCATAGCAAGCCATAAATTAAAATTGTGGTGTTATAAACCAAGGACCTTATCTTATAAAACATTCTGTTACCACAATAGTCAATTGGATACCTATGAACATTTCTCAAGTAGAATACGGTAAACTCAGAAGCAATTAACAGGCTGGTGTTTCTTTTAGGCTTTCCCTGAAGACATATTCACAGGATGGATTGGAAATCTGTATCATTTCATTCAGAAAATCATCCCCCTCGTGATTATATACTATCCAACATTTTTACTGGAAGTGACACCTTCAGGGGAAAATACTATCCTGAGGTGAATTCCAGAATCATTTAGTCCTGAAAAAGATTAACTAGGACCAGTATCTCAGTCAGCATTTTCTTTTAGGAGAAAAGCTAATATTATGCATGTCATTTTTAAAAAGTGTGATTAACACAAGGTGTAGTGTACTTTGCCACAAAATTTAACGAAATCTATATTTAACACAATTTGCACAGGTGCTCCTTATAGCCAGGTCTCCCAGGATATTCCAACAGCGCAGCAAACTCAAACCATTGGTTATTGTGACAGCAGCCAGCTCTATAAAAGGAGCTGCTGCTTCCCAGTATCCCTGCTCTGTTCTGAAGTCACTAAAAAAGAGTTGGAGTCACCATTCGATGTCTCGTCTCTGTTCCTTGCACTCACGCTCCAGACATAACACTGGCGACGAGGATGGGATGCGGAGACGATAGAGCTGATTGAACACTCATGAACGCTTACAGAGCACGTGGCTAAGAGCGCACCAAGAAGTGGCAGAATGACCAGCAGAGCTATACCACCCACTCCATTTGACCCGGCTAATGAAGACTGGGACTCGTATATGGACAGGTTCCAGATGTTCCTGGAGACCAACAATTTGAAAGATGCTATGCCTGGCAAGAAATGAGCTGTATTTCTGACCCATTGCGGGCCCGCCATTTTTAAAATGGCAAAAGCACTTGCGAAACCAGCAGAAGTCAAGACAATGGACTAGGACAATCTCGCCCCAATCCTACGGGCTCATTATGCAACCGCGGTGCCAACACTCATCAGGAGACATGAGTTTTACCAGAGGGACCAACAGGAAGGCGAAAATGTTGGAGACTTCATCGCTGACCTTAGAAACCTAGGGGGACTCTGTGGCTTCGCAAATCTCGAGGAAGCCATGAGAGATCGAATTGTTTTGGGCCTAAAAGACCCCATGACCCAGAGCAAGATTATGACAAAGGGAGACATTGACCTCACAGATGTCATCGCTGATGCTACTACAGCAGAAGCAACCAGGAAGTCAGCCGCTCGAATGCGCCGAGTGAATGCACCGCACCGCCAACTTGCCAGTGTCACTAAGCCTTTCTCCTAGAGGCACACAACAACCACCCACCATGAAGACCTCGAATCCTCATCAGAAAGCGAGGAAGAGGAGGTCAACAGACTCAGATCTGAATGCGACCAGTGAGACCAGCAGAATCGTAAGCCTTCGAGTCAATGTGCTGGATGCGGGGGAAACCACCCATGATCAGACTGCAAATTCCTAGACGCACTCTGCCATTCCTGTGGAAAGAGGGGCCACATCGCAAAGGTCTGCAGAAGCAGGCGAGGGTCCAGCCCAATTTGAAGAGAAAACAACTCCTGGCATACAACAGGCACTCCACCAATAAATCGGGACCGCCTAAACAACCAATGGAGCCAATACTACAGAAACCAAACACCCGCCAATTCAACCAGACGAAAAGAGGCCCATCAAACCATCACCATCAGCCATGCGTCTTCCCTTGATGCAAGGAAAATCCAAGTGAAGGTCACCATTGAGAATCAACCATGTGTTATGGAAGTCGACTCTGGGTCGTCCCTGTCAATGGTCTCCTGGAAAACCTTAAAACAGCTGATCCCTGACATTCATCGCCAGGACCTCAGCACTCAAAAAATCATATTAAAAGACTACCAAGGAAACAGAATTCCAGTTGCCGGTTCCAGCCACATCCGAATATCCTTCAAAGACCACACCGCAACCCTACCTATTACCATTGTTGATCGAGATCGGCCCAGTTTGCTGGGTTTGCAATGGTTCGCGCCACTAAGAATTGAACTAGCGGGCATCAACCAAACCGGAAGTGATGACTGGGAAGCAGGCCTCGTCCAGGAATTCCAGGACATTTTTACCGAGAAGCTAGGCAAGTACAAAGGATCCCCACATCATTTAATCTCAGCCCTGACATTGTGTCCATTTGCCTTAAGCCTCGTCGAGTGCCCTTTGCACTCAAGCCAAAGATTGATGAACAATTGGACAAATTAATAGCCCAGGACGTGTTGGAACCGATCGATCACACCTGATGGGAAACTCCAATTGTAACCCCCATAAAACCTGATGGATCCTTAAGAATTTGTGGGGATTATCGGGCCACCCTAAATCATGCGCTCCAGCAGAGTGCTTACCCTTTACCTGTGGTCCAACATCTCCTTCATTCCCTGGGAGGTGGGAAAATATTTGCAAAATTGGATGTAGCTCAGGCATACCAGCAGTTGCCCGTAGATGCAGAGACTGACGAAGCCCAAACTATAGTCACGCATAGAGGTGCATTCAAGTGTAATAGACTCCAATTCGGAATGAGTGTAGCACCTGGCAACTTCCAAAGTCTGATGGAAAGATTGCTTCAAGGCATAAAAGGGGTCGTGTCATACTTCAATGATGTCTTAATAGCTGCCCCCAACAGAAGCCTGCTAGAAAAACGACTCAGAATGGTCCTCCAGAGGACCATTGTCTTAAAGACACTGGCCTGAAGGTCAAGAAAGACAAGTGCCAACTTTGTCCTGAGAGGGTTAAATTCCTTGGGTACCTTCCTGACAAACAGGGAATTCACCCTACGGAGAAAAAACTCACTGCAATAACAAACAGCCCAAGACCTAGGAATAAAACAGACCTCCAAGCTTTCCTGGGACTCATTAACTTTTATAACATCTTCTTGCCCCAGAAGGCGACTGTTGCTGAACCCCTGCATAGGCTCCTCGATAAGAAGGCTTCCTGGGTCTGGGGACATCGTTAAGAGCGAGCCTTTCAGCAAGTAAAGGACCTGTTAACTTCAGATGCTGTATTGATTCAATATAACGAGACTTTGCCTTTAACTGTCACCTGCGATGCCTCACCGTTTGGAGTAGGAGCCATCCTGAGCCACGTCCTACCAAACGGTACTGAGGCACCTATTGCGTTCTTTTCAAGAACTTTATCTAAAACTGAGAGAAACTATAGCCAACTTGATAAAGAGGCTCTCGCTATTGTGTCTGTGATTAAATGATTCCATCAGTATGTATATGGAAGATCTTTCTCCATAATTACTGACCACAAACCATTACTTGGCATTTTAGCGGGAGACAAACCAACTCCCCACATCTTATCACCGAGAATGACACGTTGGTCAGAGTTTCTAGCCACATACGATTACCAACTGCGATACCGACCGGGGAAAGCCATTCCCCACACTGACGCCTTGAGCCGTTCTCTGTTACCAAAAGTCATAAACGACCCAGCTCCAACCCTTGCTATGCTACAAATCGAAACTCTTCCTTCACCACCACTGACTGTACAAGACATTGCCTCAGAAACAAGGAAGGATCCTTGTTTGGCACGAGTCCTCAGCTGGGTAGAAAGAGGTTGGCCTGACAATGAACCAAACGACATCTTCAAGCCGTTCAAAAACCGGCAGACAGAACTTTTCTCCCAAAAGGGATGCATCTTATGGAGAGACAGAGTTGTCATTCCAGAGAGATTACAGCATAAAGTCCTAAAACTATTGTATGATGGCCATCCAGGCATCGTGCAAATGAAGGCACTAGCAAAAAGCTACGCTTGGTGGCCAGGTATAGATAAGCAAATAGAAACCTGGGTGGCTACTTGCAGCAAGTGTCAGGACACTCGTTCATCTCCACCTAAAGCACCACCAACTGAATGGGAAGCACCCCGAGGTCCTTGGTCCCATATTCACATCGATTTTGCGGGACCTACCAAGGGACATACATTTCTTGTAGCAGTGGATGCATACTCCAACTGGCTGGAGGTCCTCAAAATGAAGAGCACCACCACAGAAGCCGTCACTAAAAAACTAAATAAACTATTTGCTACGCACGGATTGCCAGATGTCCTAGTTTTGGATAATGGCCTCCAATTCACCGCTCTGGCATTTGAATAGTACCTGGCAGAACAGGGGATATGCCATGCATTGACATCACCAGGTCACCCTGCGGCCAATGGCAGGGCTGAGCGAATGGTCCAATTCATAAAGAAAACTTTACAAAAGATGGAGCAAGGGGACATCGAAGGTGTCCTGAATGCTTCTCCTCCAACATATTACCACATACAGCACCACAAACAGAACCCCGGCCGAACTTCTAATGGGCCGGAGATTTCGCTCACATCTTGACTGCTTGCACCCTACCTACACACCAGAAAAGCCCGTGGGGTCCAGCAGCAGGTATCGCACCTTCAAGGTAGGCAACCCAGTTTTCACAAAAAACTTTTCCAGTGACCCATTGTGGGTCCCCGCTACCATAACTCAACTTACGGGTCCACGTTCCTACCGTTTACAAACTACTGATGGAAAAATGTGGAAGCGCCATATCGATCAACTGCGCTCCAGGCTGGCATCTACTCCCGTCACAAACCCCGAACCTCAAACCTGGGGGGGAAGGGAAATCGAGGGGACCGGAGAAAACTAGCATATGACCCAGTACGTGAAAACCAGCAATCAGCACAACCAACCGGAGATATTCACCTTCTGAAGGAGAGCTGGGCCAGATGATCGCCTCACCACAGAGCAGCACTGTGACAGCAGCAAATCCAAGGGATCTGGAGGACAACCTTAACGGAAGCAGAGATGACAACCTCGAGTCACCCAACGGAGAGGGAGGAACATCTTTGCCAACAAGCGCAGCAAGCAGCCCACCGAGACCAGAGTCAGGGCAAGGACTGATGGAGCAATGCAGATCAGGTAGACAGGTGAAATGACCTGCCTACCTGTGAGAATACATCACCCCACCCCCCAGACAGAACCTAGGGGGGAGGGGTGTTACGAACTAAGCAAACGCTTTAGTTAAAAATCCTAATAGTTTTGTTTCCGCAGCAGGCTCGTAATCCTGCACTTCTGATTGGATCACAAACAGCGGATTATGATTGGCCGTTGCTGGCTAATCTGATTGGCTGACAGCGGGTCGCCGCTGATTGGCCGCTACCAGTGTGGCAAACTCAAACCATTGGTTATTGTGACAGCAGCCAGCTCTATAAAAGGAGCTGCTACTGCCCAGTATCCCTGCTCTGTTCTGAAGTCACTAATAAAGAGTTGGAATCACTATTTGATGTCTCGTCTCCGTTCCTTGCGCCCATGCTCCAGACATAACACATATTCTGATAATTATCCCAGGATGTCTGATTATAGATGCTCCAATGCACATCTGTTTAAATTATATTGCTTAGGCCCAAACCGTTTGACAACGATCTCCTTGTGTTTATTCTGCCTTTTCCTTCCATGGATCTCTCTGCCCTCATCAATTAAGTTTTTGGTTACCTGTGTCCTTGCAAAAGACTCTAGATCTGGCCTTGGCAAGGAGGAAGCTAAAAGTGAAGAGTTAAGAGAAATGAAGTTCAGTTCTGAAAAAGTGAAAAACCTGAGAAAGAAATACAAAATAAACCCCATTTTGATTTTGTTTGGGATAAGATGGGACAGAGAGCAATATAATTTTAAAAAAATCATTTTTATTATCAGCTATATGGGGTATGAACTCATCCTTGAAACAACATTCACATAGTCCTATATTTCCAACTCACTAACCTACTCAACTACTTATATACCTTTTAAATAATTTAAATAAAATGGCTGCCTTATCACTGTGCATTACTTATTATCTAACACATTTATATTATAAATCCTATGATTATAATAAATCATAGTATATTGGAAGCCCCTAGGAGTCTATTATGGCAACACATGCTGCCTGATTTCAAAAGCTAACCATTGTTGAAAAGCTAATCACTGGGAAATTCAAAGCCTTTTGCAAGGCAAAGTACTCAAATTATATTCAACAAGAGAATGGACAATTCATGCCAACAGTGTTGCTAAGAAAATCACATGGATGTGTCCATGTAGTCACCAGCAGTCAAACTCAGATCGGGATTCTTAACAAATAATAACAATAACAACCATAGCAATAACCCAAGCTGCATTTTTTTTAACAAGTAGCTTCTCTCCATTCAATTACAGATGTAGAATTGGAAGAAACTTCATATAAAACGCTCTAATTCATATTGTCCATTCATTTCTGACCAAACAATTTTAAAAGCATTAGAGCAGCTCAAGTAACAATACCTTGCCATACCTAGACAGGTGTCAGAATTGCATGATTTTGGAGAATTTTTAAGTTGTGTTCACAATATTATCATATTCTTAAACTGATAAGAAGCACACACACACTTGTATCCTCGGTGGGGGGGGAGTTCCCCGTACATTGCTGTGACAATAAGTTTGCGATTACAAATTTGTTTCTAACTCACAATTCATTTTAATAAGTTGCTGGAGGAAAAGAAGATGCAAAAGAGAAACAATATGGACAGGAAAATGGAGAGAGTCAGTGGGGAATGAACCCATCATTTTTTCCACTGTTAATGGGAAAAGATAAAGAAGTCATTATACTTAGGATTCAGTACATTTTAATTAAAGTGAAAGCTCAGTGGGTAGCATACTGATCCCTGAACCAGATTTGAGCTAATTTATACCAAGAATTCCAATAAAATTGCCAGCTAAAACCCAAATGTTCTGGTGTAATTGATGTATGGATCATGTTATTAAAATGCTAACTGAAAAACTGACTCTCAGATTATAGAGATAGGGATAATGGAAAGAGCATAGAGAAAAATCTGATTGAAAAAGACAGAATCTGGGAGGAAAAATGAAAAGCAAGCAATGTAATGACTCTAGAATGGAACAGCTGTCCATTTCACTTTATTTTATTTTCTGACAGTGCCTAGCTCTGTCAATAATAAAATAGCTTACAAATCGTTTTTTTTCCCCCTAGAGCTCAGTTTTACTCAAAAAAGAATGCCACGGCATCATTTCTACTTAATGGTCAATAATTTCCTATCACTTGATACTGACACAAAGTGGAATATTGGAAATATTCATGTCTAACAGCCTCTGGCTGCTATAGTCAATGAATAGAAATGGCATCTGTCATTCTAATCAATGGTCAGTGAGAATGCCCTGCAGACAGATTTAATTCTTAGTGCAGCATTCCTCTCTATACTCCAGGTTTCTTCCTTATAGCAATCTGAAATTGGAATGTCACACTGGTCAGCTAGGTAACTTGCTTTGTAGGATTTACTTACAATCAATTTATGGCCCAGGAATATGTCTTTTATCAAATGAATATCATGCTGAACTTCAAAAACCCTTAACAAATGATGTGGGAATTGTTCAGCTTGAGTTTATTCAATTATAAATATATGTTGTCATTCCAATAAGAATACATTATATGGCAGTGAAATCTAAAATAAAAGATAGATTACATAAATTCAGGATCTGAACAGGATTCTTTGGGGTGTATATGGCCCACTTTTGGACATACATTGATCTGAACACCACTGTGGATATTAATTCTTTCCAACACATAAGAATCTCCCATACAGCCATTTTACCAGTTCTAAGTAATGCCAACTCAACTCTACGTAAGTTTGTAAAAAAATCTATTTGGGTTCAAAATATAATGAATCCATAAATTTTCTTCTTTCCAGAGTTGTTGTAAAGCAAAGGCCTCCAAACTTGGCAACTTTAAGACTTGTGGACTTCAACTCCCATAGCTGGCTGGAAAATTCTGGGAGTTGAAGTCCACAACTCTTAAATTTGCCAAGTTTGGGACCCCTGTTGTAAAGGATAGAAGGATGGGCCTTCACAAGATTAGATAATTGCTCTTTCGTATGAATTGAGACTCCATGTTAATTAGAAGAACTGACCACAGAAGCTTTCCAATACGATAGAAGCTACATCTGCATGTGACCCTTTATTATTCATTTGTCAGTTTGCATCTAAATCAAAAGTAGGTCCTTAATCATGTTGTCCCATCATCTCCATATATTTACATTGTGAAGTGATCTATTTGACATGGGTGAATGAAAGGTTCTAGACTAGTGGGCCCAGGTTTCCTGAGTCCCATTGATTATAAATTGCATTGTGTCTGGGCTTTTGGAAACCATGAGTATGGATTAGTCTTTCTGAGAATGTTAGTTCAAGGGTGTTAGGTCCAAACAACCAGAATCACTCATGAATATCTCAAGCAGAAACTTTATTATCAGTTACATATGTTACAAGCCATTTGGAATGATCAGGTAAGGCTTCAAGGATTTTGAGGGAAGTCAGGCCTGTGCCATTTTCTGCAAAGCAAGGATTCTAAGCTTGCCCTCTTTTAACACCTCCTTCCAGTCTAGCTGGAGATTCTAAAACAAAGGGAGATTTTATAAAGCATACATGAAAAGCAGATCAATGCTGAGCAGTCTACTCAAGTTATGTGTTTATTCAGAATTGGGTGTTTCCTGAAAGTTGAAACAAAGCAGGCACCGGGACTAGGATATGTACACAAGGGCAGGTAACTATGTTTAGTACAAAGCACATTTCTGGAGATATTAATATGCAGGGGATGCAGATAGGGATAGGATGGAGTAAAAAAAGTAGCAATAATATCATTCTTTCAACATCCATCACAAGAGCTATACAGTTTTACTTTCCAGGATAACCACAGTATCACAGGGATAGCAACACATATGGTGGTTTGCAACCTCCTTGTTGAACCTGACTTTTAAATATTTGTTTAAGTAATTAAGTGAGACATTAATTTTCCTTAAAAGCCTCTAATCTCATTGCAAATTATTAGAATGCCTCTGGATTATAAATGCACCATGGGCATTATAGAAAATAAAATTTGGGATAACACAGTGATTTATCTGGAAGTATGGTTAAGAGCTCAAAAATGACAAAATGAAATGGGAGATATCATTCTGCTGAACTTACCAGTTAACATTTCGATAACAAGATCTATCACAACAACCATTATGTGCAGAAGGCATCCTCTCCCCTGGCAGACATTTTGTGAGAATTCACATGAAATGCTAAAGATCTCATCTAATTTGGGGCAAAGACTTTGCTGTCTCACTTGCCTTCAGGTTACAAAAAAAAATAGGAAACTAAAAGAAACTACTTTAAAATTATGATCCCAGGCTTGTTTCAATTCTACAAATAATGTTAAGTTCTGAGGCTTCTAGCCACAGTAAGCTAGAAATCCCAGAGCCTACCTTTATCTCCAAAATAAATTCCTTCAAAGTTCCTTTGAAGCTTGTATGTTTGATGCTGGTGTGGTTGTTGTCCTGTGCCTCTTCTTGGTGTGAGTTTAATATTTAAATTACTTCGACAAAATTAAAGCCAGGTACAGCCAGTAAAAATACTTTTGATTTGCTGAATTTCTTCTCTTAACTGAATCTGTGGTTACTTTTGTCCATTTGTGTTTATGTTTAGCTGTAATATAATCACTTTTGCTTCATTGATTTATGTATTACATAATTCTGTTAGAAAAGCATAAATGAAATATTAATTTAGACAAGTTTCAGAATTGGAGAAAAACTGAAATCTCTGAGGTTGGTTGTTTCTTAGCTGAATGGGTTGAAAATAAGAAAGATAATAGATTTATAAGAGGCAGAGGCATCCATAATACAAGTAAAAGGGTGGGGCTTTGAGCATATCTTGGCAAGATCAGCACAGATGTTTTATTCTATTAATACAAGAGAGAGAAAAGTGAGAATTTTTGATTCATCACTTTAAAGAAGCTGAGAAAATGAATGAAACTCAAAGCAACTTTAACCTTGCTGCCATCTCATCTGCAACTTTGCTTAGCAATCCACATTTGGAGAGACAAAACCTAATTGTTGTGTCCGTCGGAAATGATGCCAGGAGTCGGTGACTTGTGCATTAGCTCTTTATTGGGTACAGGAACCAAACTGGTCCTAAAGGCAAACTTTGCGGCTTTTTATTTCCAAGCCGCGGCAGCCGCGGCCAATGGCACCACTTTAAATCTCCCACGATTCGAATGGACCAATCGCGGGAGATTCTCAGCAAGCCAATCGGCACGGCTCACCTAGCCAATCAGAATGCCCCGCGCTTTGGCCAATCAAAGCGCGGGGATCTCAAGAATGCAGATGAGGGGACAGAACACCCCTCCCCTCTTGGTTCAGTTCTTACGTTGCGTAGTCCCGTAGGTAGGCAGGGCTCCGTCTCTGCCTACTGGACCTGCGCAGGTCAGTCGTAGGTTGGATCCCGGCCGGTTCGGTCGGGGTCTCTGTTTCTCTGGACTCCATTGGGGGAACAGCCTGGTCTGTCTGGCCGGGCCGCTCTCCACAGCTCCCTCCTGGGCTTCCCAGGTTGGTTGAGCTGCGGGTTTCGCCGCTCCTGCTCGGTCTTGCCGGGTTGGTTGAGCTGGCCTGGCTGTCTCTTTCTGGCGAGGTTTCGTGCTGGCTGCTTTCAGGTGAGTATGGCTGGTTTATTCCTTCTCGGTTTTGGTTCCCTGGGTATTCCCTCCCCTCTTGGTTTGTGTTGTGGGGGTTGGTTTTGCTTGGTTGAATGTTGGTGGTCTCTTGGGTGGTCATCCTCGATCTTAACTGGTCCATGTGGTGTTTCCACGCTCGTCCATCGGTTGTTTGTAGCCGGTACGAGTGTGGGCCTGTTAGTTGTGTTATGACGGCCGGTACCCATAATGGGTCTCCCGTTATGTTTTTCGCATAGACGGCGTCGCCTGGTGCGAAGGTTCGGTGTTTTCTGGTTGAGTCTGGGGGTTTCTCTGGGTTGTACGTGGGGTGTAATCTATCAAGTGGGGACCTTATTTTCCTCCCCATTAGCAGTTCGGCTGGGTTTTTATTCGTTGTGGTATTTGGGGTTATGTGTTGAATGAAAAGTAATTTATTTATTTTGTCCTGGATATCCCCGTGGTCTATTTTCTGGATGGTTTTCTTTGTGAATTGAACCATCCGTTCCGCCCTACCATTTGCCGCCAGATGCGCCGGGGCTGTCAGCGTGTGTCATATGCCCCTCTCCGCTAGGAATTTTTCGAATTCTAGCGAGGTGAATTGGGGCCCGTTGTTGGAGACGAGGACGTCTGGGAGGCCGTGTGTTGCAAAAAGTTTGCCGAGTTTTTTGGTCACGGCCTCCGTGGTGGTTGTTCTCATGTTGCTTACCTCCAGCCAGTTGGAGTAAGCGTCTACGGTTATTAGAAAGGTGTGTCCTTTTGTGGGCCCGGCGAAATCTATGTGGATCCTAGACCAAGGTCCCCTGGGGGTTTCCCATCTAGGATGGGTGCTGTGGGTGGGCTTGGCCTAGTTTCCTGGCATCGTTGACACCTTGCTACCCAGGCCTCGATCTGTTTGTCCATCCCTGGCCACCAAGCGTAACTTCTGGCCAGGGCTTTTGTCCTAACGATGCCCGGGTGCCCCTCGTGTAACAGTTCCAAAACCTTCCCTTGTAGTTTTTCCGGGATGGCCACCCTATCCCCCCACAGTATGCACCCTTTTAGTAACGAGAGTTCCATTTGCCGGTTCCGGAATGTCCTGACGGACTCGTCGTTGTCCCTTTCTGGCCACCCTTTTTCAACCCAATGCAACACCCGCGCCAGACGTTTGTCTTTATTAGTTTCTCTGGCAATGTCTGACGCGGTTATGGGTGGGTTGGGTAGAGTCTCTATACTGAGGATGGTCGTCATGGGTGCTGGGTCAGTGTCAGGTTCCGGTAACGGTGAGCGGCTCAAGGCGTCCGCATGGGAGATAGTCTTACCCGGTCTGTGTGTGAGTCCATAGTTGTAGGCAGCCAGGAACTCGGACCACCTTGTCATTCGGGGAGACAGAATGTTCAGGGTGGCCCTGTTCCCTGCAAGGATTCCCAGCAGCGGTTTGTGGTCGGTGATGATGGTAAATGTCCGGCCGTAGAGGTACTCGTGAAACCTTTTTACTGCGGCGACGATGGCCAGAGCCTCTTTGTCCAGCTGGCTGTAGTTCCGCTCCAGTTTGGTGAGGGTCCTTGAGAAGAACGCGATGGGTGCATCTTTTCCGTCGGGGAGAGTGTGGCTGAGGACAGCGCCGACGCCGAAGGGTGATGCGTCGCATGTGACGGCGAGTGGTAAGGTCTCATTGTACTGGATCAGGACGGCATCCGAAGTGAGTAGGTCCTTTGTTTTCTTGAAGGCAGCTTCCTCACGTTTCCCCCAAGTACAGGTCGCCGCCTTGTCCAAGAGCCTATGCAAAGGCTCCGCCGCTGTCACCTTTTGGGGCAGGAAGACATTATAAAAGTTAAGCAGCCACAGAAACGCCTGCAGTTCTGTCTTTGACTTGGGTGTGGGGGCTTCTTTGATGTCTTTGATCTTTTTGTTGGTGGGGTGAATGCCGTGGCGGTCTAGGAGATATTCTAGGAATTCAACCCGCTCCGTGTATAATTGGCATTTTTCCCTCTTTACTTTGAGCCCGGTCTCTTTGAACTTGGTTAGGACCTCCCTTAGGCGACTCTCTAGTTCGGCCTGGTTGGTTGCCGACACTAAGACGTCGTCAAAGTAGGGTACCACCCCCTTGACGCCTTGTAACAGCCTTTCCATTAGGCTTTGGAATAT
Source organism: Hydrophis major (assembly GCA_033807585.1). NCBI lineage: Eukaryota > Metazoa > Chordata > Lepidosauria > Squamata > Elapidae > Hydrophis > Hydrophis major. Next base: position 67,215,470 of record CM066330.1, read on the forward strand.
TCCAGGCAGCACGCTGACTCCGAATTGGAGTAGGTTGCATTTAAAGGCTCCCCGGTGGGTGACTATGGTTTGCGCTTCTGCCGTTTCCTCGTCGACCGGCAATTGTTGGTATGCCTGGGCGAGGTCGAGTTTAGCGAAAACAGTGCCCCCTCCCAGTGAATGTAGTAGGTGTTGCACTACTGGGACGGGGTAAGCGCTTTGCTGCAAGGTGCCATTTAGGGTGGCCTTATAGTCCCCACAGATTCTCACCAACCCATCAGGCTTAATCGGGGTAACTATGGGGGTCTCCCACCAGGCGTGGTCTATGGGTTGTAAAACCCCTTGCTTGATGAGCTTGTCAATTTGCCCGTCAATCTTCGGCTTAAGTGCGAATGGTACCTGCCTTGGTTTTAGGCGTTTTGGGGGGACGTTTGGGTCTAGGCTGAATGATATAGGGGGCCCTCGGTACTTGCCTAGGTTTCCGCCGAACACCTCTTGGAATTCCCGGGCTAGTTGTTGCTCCCAGTTGTCGTCGGCGATGTGGTCGATGCCCGTGACTGCGATGCCAAGCGGTGCGAACCATTGGAGTCCCAGTAGGCTTGGGCGGTCACGATTGACGATGGTCAAGGGAAGTCTTTCGGTGTGCCCTTTGTAGGTTACCTTGAACTGTCTGGTTCCGACTACAGGGATGCGGTTTCCCTGGTAGTCTTTCACGATTAGTCTCTGGTTGTCTAGGCCTTTTCTCTGGATGGTAGACACCAAGCGCTTTATTTCTTGCCATGATACTATGGAGAGGTAGGACCCAGAGTCCACCTCCATTTTACATGGCTCGCCTTCGATGCCTACCTCCACGTAGACCTTCCGGGCGTCGTTGGTTGTGGCTTGGCCAATGGTAACCGTCTGATGGGTCTCCTCTCTTCGCCGGGTCTCGCCGCCTCGTAGGGATCATCCGTTCCGGTCCCATCGGTTGTCAGCGGGGCGATCTCTGGTCCGGGGTGGTGTGCTCTCTCGTCTCCATTCACTCTGGTCCCCTCGTGTGGGGCTGCGGTTCTTTTTGAGACGGCAGACGCGGGCGATGTGTCCCTTCTTGTCGCAATGCCAGCAGATTGAATCGAAGAACCGGCATTCGGACCTGGGGTGGTCGCCTTCGCAACCAGCACAGGTGGTCCTCGACTTACGACCCATCGGTTCCATGGGTCACGGCCTTCCTGGAGACGGTGTATTTCCTCCTCCTCGTCGGAAGTGCCCAATGCTGAGTGGACATCGCCGTGGTGGGTGGTCGTCTCGGGTTGGGCCTCGGTCGACTTTGCAGGGTTGTTGTTCCTGCTGCGGTCCCCAGCGTTCGGTCTGTGCATGCGGTCGGCGGATTTTCGGGTACCTTCGGCTGCTGTGGCTTCGATGAGGGTATCGGCAAGGGCGATGTTGCCCTTGGCCATCAGCCGACTCTGGAGGACGAGGTCCCAAAGACCGAGCACAATTCGGTCTCGCAGGGCTTCGTCCATGTTGGCGAATTCGCACAGCCCCCCTAGGCGCCGTAGTTCTGCGATGAAGTCACTGAAGCTCTCACCCGACCGTTGGTCCCGACGATAGAACTCGTGTCGTCGGATGAGGATGGGCACGGCTGGAGCGTAGTGTCACCGGAGTATTGGCTCGAGGTCGTCCCAGTCCATCGTGGTCACGTTGGCGGGTTTGGCTAGCTCTTTGGCCATCTTAAACACTGCGGGCCTGCAGTGGGTTAGGAATACGGCTCGCTTCTTCAGGCTGGTGGCGTCCTTCAGGTCGCTGCATTCGAGGAACATGCGGAATCTGTCTGAGTACGATTCCCAGTCCTCACTGGCAGGGTTGAAGGGTGCGGGTGGCACGATGTTTGCCATCCTGGAGTTTCGTCTGGCTTCCGTCGGACACGTGCTTCGGTTCAGGATCAGTATCCCACCTTCGTCACCAGTGTTGTGTCCGTCGGAAATGATGCCAGGAGTCGGTGACTTGTGCATTAGCTCTTTATTGGGTACAGGAACCGAACTGGTCTTAAAGGCAAACTTCGCGGCTTTTTATTTCCAAGCCGCGGAGGCCGCGGCCAATGGCACCGCTTTGAATCTCCTGCGATTCGAATGGACCAATCGTGGGAGATTCTCAGCGAGCCAATCGGCGCGGCTCGCCTAGCCAATCAGAGTGCCCCGCGCTTTGGCCAATCAAAGCATGGGGATCTCAAGAATGCAGATGAGGGGACAGAACACTAATCCTGGCTACTAATTAATGAATCTGGGAATAGAATATATACAGTATTTCCAAAAGGCTAACATTAGGACAGGCCATTGAATCTAGCTTCGTTATTTCTGAAAGCAATGGGCCAGGAATCACAAGTCTGCTTTACTTTTAAAATAGATCTTCAACTTGTAAGTGATTTGGAAATCCCATCAATCGATTGTCCTATCTTATACATTAACTGTCTGACATTGGGCCGGTGTAAGCTTTTAATGGACATGTGATGAATATTTTTTCGAGGAGCACCACAGTCACACTGAGGGGTACAGACAAAACCCCACTTAAACAATGAGTCTTGGCAGACACCATGTTGGGTATGGGTCCTGTTCAGAGTTGACCAATGCTGGCAAGGGAAGTCAAAACCTGGCACCATTTGTGTAGGGTCATCTATGTAACTGCTTGTATCTGGGCGTTCAGCAACCCATTTGGCTTTCCACTGTGTGTTGATGTCAAAGTTGCTAGACAGCTATTGAGTGAGTATCAGAGAAGGCTTCCTGGATTTAAGCCTCCTCCTATTTTCCCCACAACCACAAACCTGTGAGGTAGGTTGGACTGAGAGAGAACATGACTGGCCCAAACTAACCCAGCTGGTTTTCATGGCTAAGTCAGGACTTGAACTCACAATCTCCCACTGACTACCCTGGTACCTTATCTATTAGACCAAACCAGCTCTCATATTTTTTGCAAATACCTTCCCTCAGGGTATGGACACTGCCTCCTTTACCACTTCTTTAATGCTATGGCAAGAGTGAATAGAAGAGCATTGGTACTATGTGTTGATGGAGATGTTTGCCCAAAGGGAAATAGATTATGATTACCCTTCTATTGACAATGACTCTCAGTCCAGTTCTACATACGCTACTATTTAATATGAAGCTCCCTTGCCTTCTTCATTGCCATAAAATTAGTAGCATTTGCTGCCCCAGGACCAGAGGGAGTTCCATGTTATTATCTCGGGCTGCTTTGATGCTAGTATATTTGATGCAGTTTGCATAGTATGACCATTAACTTCCCTTTGTCTGTTATTCTTTTAGCTGTTTCTATGGCTTTTAATGTTATTGATATTTGTTAACGAAAATGATTTTAAATATTCATTGCTTTAGTTTTCTTGTACACCACTGAGTGAGTTTATTGTGAAATGGGTAGCTGTATAACAGAGGAAGGGAGGGAGAGAGGGAAGGCGAGGGAGAGGGAGAGATGATATAGGGGTTCCTGCACAAGTTGCCACAAGGAGGGAAAAGATGGATGAAATGGGAGATGTACAAACTCCATGTTTTTTTTTCTTCTCTCCCAAACCCACATAACCACAATTGCCACAGTTCAATTTAACTTAGTTTTATTAATCCATTAAATTTGTTTATTAAGCTAATCAATTAAGCATTCAGAGATGTATGCTTGTTGTTACTTGAGTATGGAGTGTTATGATATGAAAATAGGATGCATTGTTCCCATCTAATCTATTCCAAACACATTGTCAGACTCACTTACCAAAACAGAGCCAGGCAACACTGAGCAACAGAGGAATATGAGTTTTCTTTTTTTAAAAAAAAAAGGTGGGGGGGGGGAAGAGAGATAACAGTAAGTGAAGTTAAAGAGGAAAGAAGTGAAAGTGACTTGAATAAGGAATTGAGATTAGACGACCCAAAGAGACAAACAGAGGATTAGGTCAGAGAAAAATTGGATGCTAGTAACTTACAGATTTGGAGAATCGTGGGATCCTAACGAAAAAGCCAAGTGCAAAAGACATAAAATAAAAACTTCTTTCTCTCATGCTCCCAAACACAATAAGCTGTTACAAAGCAAATCCTTATAAGTCGAGTGAAAAGAAAGCAATAGCCAAAAGACAGCATGAGCAGAAAACAGCAGGAAAAAAGCTTGGATAAAATATATTGGTGCAGGTCAATGTCAAAGAATCCATCAGATGAGTGAGCATCCCCCCACCTAGCCTTTATTCATGCATGCAATTAAAATCACAATAGTGTTTATTGTCTGTAAACATCCCAGATGTAGCTACTGGATTTCTGAAGCATTTCAGAAAAGCTGACATGCTTTGAAGACAAGTGTTGAATTCATTGCTTCTAAGCTCTTGGGTTTGATTCCAAAGGATTATTTAAACCAAGCTTAAACAATCCCTTTGTGATGACTGAGCAGTTAAAGACTGAGCTTGTTGGCTAGAAAGATGACAGCCCAGGTTCAAAATTCAAGCACTGTGTGATGGGGGTGAGCTTCCATTATTTGTTCCAGCTCCTGCTACCTAGCAGTTCAGAAGCATGCTTTTTTTTTTTATCTTTTAATGATCCCATAATCCCTTGCATTGGGGTGGAGTTGGGACAACTGAATGGAGCTGAGTGTTTACTGGCCGGATGCCATTCCTGTTGCCAATGCAGAGTTCACAGCTGATATTTACTTATTGTGCCCAGAGAGAGAAAAATACCTGTGCTACATAGGATTAAACTCAAAGCCTCCTGATTGTAAGGCAAGAACTCCACCACTAGGCCACTGCATGGCTAATTCAAAGGTACCACTTTGGTAGGAAGTAACAGCATTCTGTGTGACTTGAGGTATGATCATGCGGGCCAGCTCTTTCAACATAGCAGTGATAGAGACCGCTAATGAGGTCCTGGGGAAACACCAACGTCCCAAAAAACCGTGGGTCACAAGTGAACTCCTAGGTCTATTTAACAAAAGACGGGAACTAAAGAAAAAGAAAAGCGATCCAGATGGAGCTCAGAAGTGCAGGGAAGCTAACAACAAAGTAAAAAAGGGGATGAAAAAGGCAAAGGAAAATTGGATAGAGGACCAGTGTAAAGACATCGAGGAAAACTTGAAGAGAAATAACACCAAGAAAGTATACCAAATGGTTAAAAGCCTCACCACACAGAAACAAGGGAGACCCTCGAGCATACAGAGCAAATCAGGCAAAACACTCACTGGGGAAAGAGAGGTGATGGACAGATGGACAGAATACTGCACTGAATTGTACAACCATCAGCACAATGGAGACACTACAGTATTGCAGGGCCCACGGACAAGTCCAGATGATGCCTGCCATCCAATACTACGTGAGGAAGTCGAAGCAGCAATAAAGGCACTTAAACAAGGGAAGTCAGCGGGAATTGACAACATACCTGCAAAACTGATTCAGGAAGGAGGAGAGGCAGTGATCACCATCCTCACTGTCATCTGCAACAAGATCTGGACCACTGGAGTATGGCCAGTCCCCTGGACTCAATCATTAATCATAACCCTGCCCAAGAAGGGGAATCTTCAGATGTGCCAGAATTATCGTACCATCAGCTTAATCAGCCACCCAAGCAAAGTCATGCTAAAAATCATTCTTAACAGACTGAAACCACAAGCAGAGACTATCATTGCAGAAGAACAAGCGGGTTTCAGAGCAGGACGGAGCACTATTGAGCAAATATTCAACTTGAGAGTGATCTGTGAGAAATATCTCCAACACCAACAGGACTTATACCACGTTTTCGTTGATTTCAAAAAGGCTTTCGACAGGGTGTGGCATGCAGCCTTGTGGTCTACCATGAGGAAATATAACATCAACGATAACCTTGTCAGAGTGATAGAACAACTTTATGAGAAAGCCACAAGCGCCGTCCTCCTGAATGGCAGCAAAGGTAACTGGTTCCGGACGAGTGTAGGAGTGCGTCAAGGATGTTTGCTTTCCCCCACACTGTTTAATGTATTCCTCGAACGGATCATGGAAGATGCCTTGGAAGACCACGAAGGCACAGTTTCCATCGGTGGTAGAACCATCACCAACCTGCGATTTGCAGATGACATCGATGGCCTGGCAGGAAATGAGGATGAACTATTGAGCCTTGTCCAACACTTAGATAAAGCGGCTTCAGCGTACGGCATGGAGATCAATGCCGAGAAAACCAAGCTGATGACGAACAGTACCCAAGGTATCTCCTCAGACATCAGAGTCAGCGGAACACCCCTAGAGATAGTAAAAAATTTCAAATATCTTGGGTCCATCATTTCCGATGAAGGCTCAAAACCAGAAGTAATGGCAAGGATAGCACAAA